>JAOQGH010000032.1:44742194-44794776 GCA_025769975.1 Gallinago jamesoni
TGACCGAAGTGCAGGACCTGGCACTTGGCCTTGTTGAACCTCATCCCGTTGGTCTCGGCCCATCGATCCAGCCTGTCTAGATCTCTCTGCAGAGCCTGACTAACTAGGATAGACGACAAAATCTAGGATAAGAACTCCTTCCTTTGGAGTCTAAATATCTTCCTAAAATACTTATTCTGTCTGTTTCAAGAGTAGATACAGATGAATTTCAGTGCATTGAAAAGGGGCACTGCAAAAGAGCAAGTACTCTTTACTTAATCTTGGTTAAAAATCTGAGAATCCCTCAATGCTGTGCTACAGTTAGAATTTTTCAGTACTAAGATGCACAAAAAGCACAGCAACATGGTGCCCCAGAACATGGAGGTACTATTCACCAATGTGAACGCATCTGGAGACTGCAAATGGTATATTTTCTGTTAGAATTCACTTTCTATCAATTTACTTTGATACAATAAGGTATTCTTGTCCTCTGAGTAGTGATAATTTTCTGTCTGCCCTTCTAGATCCTCAGAAGAGGAGAGGTAATATAATTTAGATAAGTCTGTAATGAAAGATGGTTGGACTAAGTCATTAGACTTTGCCTTTTTTGTAGCTCAGATAACCTAGGAGACAAGTACAACAGTCTATCTCTGAGATTATGAGAAATGTATTTCTGGATAAAACCAGATATTCTGTCTGAATAGTCCATCTGGTCCAGGACCACGCAATATGATAGACTGTTCAGGGACAGTATGGTCTGGTTGTTTCTGACACTTCTTTCTCCAACTGGGTAGGGATGTTAGAAACTACACCCAAGTCTGCTGCTTTCAGCTTCTGTTTACAGACCTGTTGTTCATGAAGTTATATATTTTTTTTCTGAGTCTGAAAAGACTGTCTTCACAACTTCCTGTGGCAAAAAAAATTTGGAAGTTTACTGCCTGCTGAGTAAAGAAGTCCTAGAATCAATATCCTACTGATTTTACCGAAAGCTCATTTGCCCTCACACTGTGCAGAAACAACGACTTCTTGGTCATACACCAAACACCTATCCCCTTCTGAAGTTACCTTTATTTCTACTGAATGTAGCAGGAGCTATGGGTTTTATGCTTTATATGAAAAATACGATGTTTAGGAAGGCACCAGTCACAGCTGACAGGATGCCAGTCCTGTCCTCAGAGGCTGTAAGATGACATTTATCACTGACACAACAGTCTGTCAACCTTCTTTTCAAACCCTTCAAAGCATTCAAGAAAACTTGAAACAAGATGAGACATAAATTGATACAGGAACTAGTAGCTTGACTGTTATTGAACACAGATTTCTTTATCAAATATCACTGAAGAAACGATGTGATAAGATAAAGTTTAGGTTCACTTCAGAGTACTTTGATATTAAAAGTAGAAACTGCACAAAATGATTGAGACAATTCATAATATTCTGTGAGTAGGTAAAATGTCACTAGTACAAGGACGTGCTTTTGCTCTGCTGTTTCCTGATTGTGCTGAGGACTGATCACCTACATGAAGAAGCAGAAAGACAGGAGGAAGTTTAGGGAGTTTCTTTTGATGCTGAGGCCTCTCCTGAAACCAATTGTGCAGCTTATCAAAATACTTAAACTAAAATTTCACAGTACTCTGAACCTCATTTTCTGGTGCCTGATTTGGTAACTCAGAATATGGTTTTCAGAAGAATTGTTCACTCTAAGGGATGGTATGAGACAAAATAACTGCTCTGCTTTAAGTCTCCAAAGTGCTAATAACTTTAAAACCCTGCTCCTTAAATTAGATATCCCAAATAATCAGACTTTTTATTTTCATCTGTCTCTTAGTTCTCCAGCTTTGTGGTGTGAAAACAGTCTATTGTTTGTTTCTTGGGGAAGTCATGAAGGTAATTTCTTTCATTTTTGGGAAACACAGATGTGAGATGTATGAAAAAAATGAAAGGCTAGTGAGTAATTAATAGTTCTGCCTTCAAAGCCTGCAAAAAAATGCACTTAAACAATGAAGAAAGAGAAGGCATCTGAAATGGCCACTTTCCACTTCTAAAGAGGAACAGATTCTGTGAGGGGAAAAAAAAAAGAAAACAAACCCAGGAACCCAAACAGAATCATTATGTCATCATACTGAAAGGCTGCTTCATAATGCAGTTTCTAATTTCAAGTGATTGATTTAGCAATAGAGCCAGTGTGAAATTTGTTGACAGAACCATTTGCTTTTTGAAACCACAATTCCATCAAAATGGAAATAATCACCAAGAAGTGTTGATTTTCCTGACATTTTTGGGTTGGAGGAGGGAGGGAAATATATTTCATCCTATTTTCACTTCTTCAAAGTTAAGTTTTCTTTCTATCAGTTTTTTTTTTCTATCAGGTCTGATAATACACAAGACAAAGTACAAAACCAATGGAACAATAAATATACTTTCACAACAATTTCAAAATAGACTATATCAGAGTTACATTTTTAAATCAGGAGGTCATTCACAAAAAAAAATATCCTTTACATTACTCTATTTTGAACTTCTGTAGATACATATATATATTTCTATGTATAAATGCTGCTTGAAAAGGGCCTAATTACAAAGCCCCAAGCTGTTGGTTGTTTTGTGGAATTTTTAATTCCATCATGGGGCACAGAAAAGGTTGAATCATTGCAAGTTGTCACCCAGGGCACTCTGTTTCAATTTTTGGTACCAGTAATAGTTTGCAAGTACTAGACAGACACTCCATGCAGCCCCGCACCTGGACAGCTGCGTGCCTCTGCTGCAGGTCAGTTGCTTTATTCCGTTTGAGCGCAGCTGCCGACAGAGGGGAGACCGTGCTGAAGGTTTTCTTTCTAGTCGGGCTAGCCTTCCCGCTCCCTCCTTGCACTCACCTGTCACGCCACACTCTCGACCGCCGCGCCGCCAACCGACCCCACCTCCGTCCCCTCGCCCCCTCTGCTGCCGCCGCCCCGCCAACAAGCCGAGTGTCTGCTCTCACCGCCTTCAAATTCCCGCGTGCCTCCTGGCCACGCCCCCTCCGCGTCTGATTGGCTGCCGCGTACTTTCTGCTTCCGGCTGGGTCTGGGGCTGTGAGCGTGAAGCGCCGTCCCGCTCGCACCGCGGGGTCGCCTCCGCTTCCGCCTCGCCGACAGACCGATCCACTTTAACACTTCTAAAGATTTTTGAAGACTTTTTTTATTAACCACATTTGTATGGTTTTTAGTGAAAAGGAGGAAAACAGTTCTCTATAAAACCAATTCCGCACTCTAATAGACATGCATACGTGCACACTTATTAGCTGTCAGAACCTCCCATCTGCTTCATCTTAGCAAATAAGGTAGCTAACGAATCATTGCAATATGCTTTATATGTAAATATATTTATGCAAGTGTGTCTATGTGTTACATTTCATTGTTTCACCCAGTGTTATCAAACTTCATCATTGTCTCTACATTGCCTGGTAGAGCTAAATTATTTGCATGAGATTTTGCAAAATAAGTATGCAAATATATCTCACCAAGAAAGAGGGAAAGTAGCCATTTTCAACTGCTTGATTACAGCCTTTGACATCTTTTAGAAATCTGTGATACTGACTGCTCTGTAATATATATAGATATATGTCCTTATCTCTTCCTTTAATATTCATAATATTTCTTCTAATTCGCCTGTGTCATCTCTATTCTGCATATATCACCCACAGTAATGACAACACACTATGAAACATCTGTAGTGGCCTCTCCACCTTAGCCTTCGCTGACCCCATTTCTGCTGCTGAGAAAACTAATTTACTTGTATAGCAACTGCTGAACCCACTAGAGTTCAAACTTTAACATAACCTAAGTGCTGGTTTGTCTTTATATTTGGGGCAGTAATTTCAAGCAATGGCTTCACAAATAGCTGGCTCATCTCTGCAGGGCAGACAGCTGGAAATGGAAACCGTTAGTACTTGGGAAAAAAAGAGATAAGCCATTCACATTCATATTCATATAAATCCCTTGTAATTTCAGCTCTTTGACTAAGACTCTCACCATAGCCTTGACCTTTTCTCCTGGAGGATCAGTCCCAGTTGGGTAACAAAGCAACCAGTAGAAATCCTGAATGCCAATTTTTAACAGTTCCAATGGTCCTGATTTATTTCAATTAGTGAACATCTCTTAAAAGACCATACTTACTTTTGCCCTATGAATTGCAGTAAAATATAGTCAGCAACCAGAATGAGAAGCAAGTCCTTTGGTTACCCTTTGATTTTTTAGGGGGTTTTTTTTGCATTAAATCTCAGACCAGCAGAACACTTCTTGCTATATGTGAACAGAGGATGCACGAAGTCTAACAGAAGCAAATCAAGATTTTCAAGTTTTTAATAGTCAGGAATAAACATCTTATAAAAGAAAGAAAATAATTGCATAAAAAGATGAAGGTAGCCTATTCTCTGTCATCATCACACCACACACACAAATTGTATTTTGCTTTTTTTGGCTTGTCAAGCTCACCTCAGCAGCAGGCTGGTTTCTGCACAGTAGCCTGGTCTCAGTCCCTTTTGTCAGTGCTCAGTCACACTGTCTCTCAGGCAACACTTCAGATTCCTGAATGAATCAGTTTGCCAAGCTATGTGTATGTGAGTGGTCTACTGGGTATGATGGCTCCCAGCTAAAAACACAAAACCAAAATAATAAAGAGAGAAGGAAATGAACACAAGAGGAGGACTGAAAAATAAAATAAATGTCAGACTTCCCAGAAGAGGCGGAGGCTGTGCTTTTCTTTGTTCATAAATGAAAAGGAAATACTATTTTTATTTGCCTTGCAGTGTTGGCACAAAATTTACTCATTTATAATTCCTCTAGTGTCCTCTTCTTCTGCTCTGGTTACAATTAATTATGTTAATACCTTCTACTAAAAGCAGGCTGTCAACCAAAAATTTAAAATGGCCATGAAGTAGTATAATTTACATTATTTTTTAATGAGATTCTCTGGGGATAACTCTCTGGAATTTGTTGCATATGAAAGTCTGATAAAGAGGTTTAAAACTGTATGTGTGTTCGTGCAAGTATGTGTGGATATGTATGAACATATATAAACTCACATACTTCAACATATATATACACATTATCTAGCTAATCCCTATGATGTTTTTCTTCAGATAGTTTACATTAAAGATCCTTAAAGTGCACTTGATGCCTCCAAAGTGTCTTGAATGGCTTAATGCCTTTATCATATAATTGTACTTCTCTTAATACTGGTAAAGAAGAAAATATGACCTTAGCTGAAATAGCTAGAGATGGCTAGATTGTTACTTAAGGCACAGATTTGTTTAAGGGTAGTTTTGGAGACACCCATTCCTCCAAGACCACCCCCTTTTATGCTGTGCCCTCTGAAACCATGGTTAGTTCTTCGGCCTAACAGTTTTCAGCCAACCAGTAAGACCTGGAGGAAGAACCTCATAAACTGGGGAACCATGAAGCTGTTGTATATGTAGGGAAGCAGGGCAATGTGACCACTCCTATCCCACCAGGAGACAGGGACATGAAGACAAGTGCTGCAGTAAATGGGAATGCAGCCTGCAGCAATCCTTTCTGCCCCTTCTTTCTCCCCTTCATTTGCAGTGGCTATGGCACTGCTTGTTCTCAGAGCGTGTGTGCTCTGCTTCTCAAAGCAAAATTCTTCTGGTTGATAGAACATGTCTCACTCACAGTCTCCGAGCTGGTAGTGGCCTTTGTAACCTATCTGCTGTGGTGACTCTTTTTTCCGATGCTAATATTGGCTGGCCCAGATATAAAGGTCAATGAGCAAATAGAGGAGGCTTTCCTTACCTAGAGCAGGAGAGCTCATGCATTAAGATCGAGAGAACTAAGGTTCAATGTCTGCTGCCTGGCAGTTCCGCCACAGGCACTTCAAAAACACCTGAACCACTTTCTTTGCAGAGATGACGTTAAAGGTGATATATATTTCTATCTTGAAAGTTTCAAGGCCAAAGTGTATTGCTCTTAAATTGAGTGTCAAGGGTCCTATTGATTTCAAGGGATTGGTTTTCAGCCATTAAACTAGAAATGTATGCCTTTAATGACAGGCAGAAATATAAGATAGGAGAGAAGCAGGAAGAGGAAGAATCAAGGATTTCAGTCATTCAGTAACGTTTACTCGATCCACCTTTGTCATTTGAATGTCAAAGAAATGTCTTTTGTACCTTAAAGTGTAAACACCCTCAAGATGAAGTGCTAGCATTTATAATTGCTATTTCTCTTGAATGTGGGAAGCTTCTTCCCATTTTGTTTTTTCAATAATAAAGAAATTTATGATAGTATTAGACTCACAAGGCTCAACTCTGTTGGTTGTTTTCCAAAATCTTTTTTCAGCATTTTAAACAGAGGGAGTCATGGAATAAAAAATAGATTCAGCTAATAAGTTTTAATACATGTCATACAAAAGTTGTGTATGTGTAAGTGCTATATAGAAGAATTTTATCTCTGAGTTCGATGAGGCTGCTTGATTCAATAAATTAATGTAAGAGTGTTTTTGCAGAATCAGATTCTCAGTTTGAACTCTGTGAGGCAAGGACTTGTCCTCACCGTATTTTTGTATGTAGAGGTTAAGAGGTTTTGAGCATTATATAAATAATTATTCATCATAAAGTTTAACTGGCTCCTGTTAAAGATCTCACTTGCTATTCAACAGGCACATGACATTAAGTAGTGAAGAATTTAAAGCACTTGTGATAAGATCAATGTGCTACTACTAAAATTTTAAATCATATTGCCCCTCATATTGCCCCCCTGACTGACTTCTTGTTATGTGGTTGTCTATGTGGATGAGGTTCAGGGCTCTCAGATCTGTCATAGTGGCTTTTTTCCATAAAGAGTTTTTTGGTAAGTAATGAAATATATATGACCTCCGATTTCAGTATTATTTTTTTTTTGTTTCTGTAAATGTGCATTGCATATTTGGTAATAGTACTGAGGTGGGGAAGGATGAAAACAGTTAAAAAGCTGGAGTGACTGTAATGATCTTCATGCTAGAGATTAAGTAGATGAGGAAGACTAGTTTCTTAATTACATCAAAGAACCCCTTCCTTTTTTCACAATATTTGCCAATTATAGTCAGAGATTGAGAGCAGTTGATCAGTCTGAGTGTAAAAGCAGTCAGAGGGTTTTGCTTTGTTTTTATGTTACTTAGTCACAAGCCATTTAGTAACAAACAAATTTAAAGTTAATCCTAAAAACTTATGTAGAACTAAGTATGAGGAAAAAAAAACACCAAACCCTCATATTAATTCTCTCTCAGAGCATCATTTCATGTCTTTGGGTCAGTGTTTGAGCCACTCTCCAATCTTACAGTGACAGTTTTGTTTTTAACAAAGAAATTTCTTCTGTTTAAAGTGTCTCAAAAATCAGGCCAAGACAATATTATATCTTATTGAAACAGGAACAAATGTGCTGAGTAACACATTGTTAAAACATCTGGGTGACGCTGAGCATAGATAACCTTTGTATACAGACAGTAATGTCCAAACCTACAGGATTTTCACCTTAAGCAGTATTAGGCTACAATCCCAGACCTCAGGGACAATTTGACAAATAAGTTTGTCTTTTTCATTGGCAAGGAGCTGGAGCTACCCAATGATGCCCAGAGCATGCAGCATTAGAGCACAGCCAAAGATGTCTCACGATCTTCAAAAGCTAAACACATAAACGTAATGTATCATCTTGTTTGGGTCAACGAAAAGGATTTTATTGCAGAAGGCATGCCAAAGGATTTCATGTTCATTTAGGATAGTCCTGGAATTTAGAAGTACGTGGCATTATGGTTTTCACTTCGTTTTTTTAACGCTGCACTTCTATTTTTCTTGAAGTTACTCTATCTATATTTTCACATCTGATGTAAAAGACAGTATTCTGGCACTTAAAGCAATAAATTTACGTGTGCAATTTAAATGTTTAGAAAAGTCTTGCCACATTAGACACGCAGCAGAAGGCTACTAAGTATTTTTAGTTATTATAAATGTCCCTGAAAGGGAAAAATTTTTTCTTCCATTAACTACATAGGGATTTGACAGACTGAGCTATTTAGACACTTTAAATAAAGAATAAAAATCAGTATGAGTCATCTACCCCATTATTGAAGACCTAGGTATATCTAGAGATGCACTTATATATCACCTTATTTAATATTATTTTTGTTTTTCTACCTTTGCCTTTGATAAAGTATATGGTTTTGGTAAAAATTTACTATAAGAAGCCATTATATTTAACATTATTATTATTACTTAGCAATGCTTAGTGTTGCACACATTTTATCATTTAAGCTTCTCTTGATAGCTTAGAAGGATTTATATAACTTTTGTGAGAAAATATGTTCTATAAATGCAACATTTATGAAAATCTTGCAACCACATATTTCTTAACTAGCTAAATTAATAGTATCATTTAGTATTTGAATTGCCAGAAATAATTTTCTTTTTTTGCCCTGCTTTTTTTCCCATGTGTATAATTTCATGAGAGACAGACCGAAGAGTGAAACGCATTGTCTTGTGCGTCATTCATCAGTAAAACTGCCAGTATAACTCCAATTTCATATTCTCTGTTACTGTTGTTGATATAAAATGCAGAACAAAACAGCTTGATTTTCAGATTGTAGAGTAAGTTTGAAGCAGTATCAGTTACAGCAAGTTGACTAAATTTCAGTCATATCTGGCAGAGAATAAATGTAGGACACTACAGTGTCATCTTACTAAGATCCTGTTCTTGGTTTTGAATTGCAAAAATGTTTTGAATTAATAGAAATGAAGGTTACTATTTAATTCTTTTTTTCTTTTCTTTGAAGGTACGAAAGAAGGAATATCTTTACTTACTGCATTACTTCGTGCAGATTTCAGGAGTAGATTATATTAAGTATATTAAGGATTAAATATTAAGAATTTTCCATGAGAAGAGGTATCAGTGGACCTGGTAGTGTTCAGTGCATAATCAAAAACTATCTGAAAATGTTCAGTTTATTAGCCCTCTGGAAAAAGTTAAGATTATTTCTATACCATTTTCCAGCACTATTCCTAGTGCAATTTACTTATCCACAATTCTGCCTTCATAGCTTTGTCTCCTCCCAAAGTAGGTTTCTACACTATTGATTTGCTTGAAAATCTGACATTTTAGATGTGATTTGGAAGTTTTTGCTGAAAAGTATCAGCTTATTGAGTGAAATATTTCACAGACAAGTCTTGACTTGAGCAACGTTCCAAGTAAAAGCTTTTCTGGCGTTAAGTTATATTTTTGGTCAAAATTGTGAAGGTTGCACTGACCTGTCAAGTCCATGGTACTCAGCTGGGTCAGATGAATGTAGAAAGTCAAGTAGACCTGATCAAGCTAAGCATCTCAAGCACAAAGTACAGAAGAGCATCTCTTCCCCTTGAAATAAAAAAGTTGCCTCGGGATTTGAAGCTACCATATCAGAATTTATTTTTTTTAAGTCTTTTGTATCTCTTTTCCTAACCACTTGTCCATTTACATCCACTCATCCATCTACATACACACACACACACATGAAAACAGAATGAGAGGTGGTGTAATGTTCTTAAAATGACAGCTTATTTTAAACCTACAGGTTTAATGGAATTTCTTTTCCTATTATAATTCACATTATTTCTTTTAAATCCAAATATTTCCATCTTCCTATAAATATTTACTTTCTACCCAGCTTGACTGAATGTCTCTCTCTTTCATTCTCTCTAAGTCCAACATGCACTGTTGCAGGTATAAACATTCTGTCAAATTCATTCAGAAATAAAATACAGGTGCTATGCCAAGACCTAAAGATAGACCCAAACGGATCATGTATGATTACAGCAATGCTCTGTCACAAACTTTTAAAATGTTGTACCAAGAAAGACAAGCTGGAAATAGAAGGATAATTAGGCTCTTTAGCTAGAGTACATTTCTGCAGTGATCAAGTAATTGCAGCCCTACTGTGATATGGAGAAACTTTCTCAGAAAGCAGAAAAAAAAGCTATTCAAGAAATCACTGGGTCTCTATTTCTGTTGAATATTTAGGAATATAAGTAAATACAAGGTTTAGGTTATGCAAGCATGCACAAATTAATGTAATCTCTAATATTTGCAAATTTTCCTCAGACTGAATTGAATTTTCCCACTAAGTTTTTTTCACAAGACTTTGTACAGTGTTAATGCTTATGTTTTTTGAACAAAAATTTCTTCTCTGTTGCTCAGTTCTTCCATTTGTTCTTTATGACATGCTAGGAATCACTAGGAGGTTTGTCCCAAAATGTTGCATGGAAACAAAATAAAACCCAAAGTCTCTAAAATTTATCAATATAATGCCTTCAGATTCATCTAGAGTGAAGCATCTCTACACTTTTTTGGATCTGAACACTAGTGGTTGGTTTCATCTCACATAACTTTAGGTAGCTAAATGTTAGGAATAAAAGTTACTCACTCGGAACTTGCTCAGAAGCTGGAGAACATTTCTTTCATGCAGCTTGGGGATGGAGAGATGAGGGTTCCTACAGGAGCACCTGTCTGTCTTCACTGATTGCTGAGAGAACTGAGATTTCTAACTTCCTATTTTTAGTCTGCAGTTACAACTGGGATGTCAGTAAAAAATGAAGCGCAAATAAAAGCACAAAGGGTTTGTCATAGAATTTCAGTGATCAATACTTAACAAAGAGATTCAGTCTCATAAGTGACAGAAAAGAGATCCTCAAAGGGACAGTATGTAACACATTTAAAACCTGGTTCTTGCAGATGTCACAGCTAAAACTGAGGAATCCAGTTGTGACTTTAAATTGTATCTCTAGAGTTAATAACCTCAGCCTGATTCTTAAGACATTTGCTTTGATACAAGAAAGGCAATAGAGTGATAGCATTTTGAATTTTGACAGATCAAAATTAACACTCCAGATCTTTATTAAATGATTCAAAAAGATTCATGTTGAAAAGAACCTGCTAGATAAAATAACGGTCTTGAAACAAGGCCTTGAAAATAAGCAAATGTGGCCTGTGTGTACATACCAGTATAATTTTATGCTCCATTTCCAACATGGATATTACAATAATATTTCACACAAATTATAGGTCAATTTTCACATAGATGCTGCCCTAAAGGTGCATGAAATTACATTAGTAGGGAAATTCACATCATACTTGGCAATGACAATTGAACAGAAAAATAATGTTTTAGTAACCTCACAGCTTTGAATGCGATGGTGGGTTTCACAATGTAAAATGAATGTTCCACCAGAATGCACCAGCTGTAATTAAAATGGTTTGCATTGTTCTTAGCTCTGCAAAACATTCTATGAATGTTAACACAGGCACCAACCTTACCAGGGCTTATGTAGTTTTGTTATATTTTAATTAAAAAAAAATGCTAAAACACTATTTCCTTTATGACTTTGTAGCTTTTTCTCATCAGTGTAAAAACTTGAAGAAAATTACAGTTCACTCCTTTTCTTGAGGTTTGACTGTGTTAGGTAGCCAAAAGAGAAAACCATGAAGTCCAGGTCAGGCCAGATTCCCAGACTGCTGGCCCACAGAGTCAGTGCTCCTTCTGATGCCCAAATTTATCTGGCCTAAATCCCTGTGCTCAGTGTTTCCTATCAAGTGGCTCCAGGATTCCAGATGGACTTAATTAGTGAGGAGCATTAGTCCCAAGGACTGAGATAGAATTAAGGCTGGATGACATTTGGCTTGATTTCTTTCAGGTTTTGACTCAGAGTCTATATTTCTGGGCAGCCAATCTATACTACACTTTTTATATTCCTTTTGTCCAGAAAAAAAAAATTTCCTTCATTGTTCCTTGATGGTTGGTAAGTGCGAGTAACACCAGTTTTTTTTCCCTAATGTACATTTTTCCTTATATTTGTCCATATATTTAGTCTTTTCCACCTTATCTCCAAAGGTCTGTATAATTAATACAGGCCTGAGAATGAAGCAGGTAAAATTCCTGGCAATTTCTGTTAGAATTTTTCTTACCTACTTTTTATATGACTCAGTTTATCTACCTAATAAAAATCTAAATTTTTAAAAGACATAATTCCTTGCATTCTCCAGAGGGCAATTTGAACATAATTCAACTGTGACAATAGAAAAAGAGCAATTATGTTCACCTACAGGGTCTCAATGAAATGAGAGACATGTAATTTTGTTCCAAACGTAATTGTCTGATCTGAACAGACTTCCTAGTGAATATGTCCACCCCACTCTACCACCCTAATTTTGTGCTTCAGAAAAAAATTGACATGCAAGCCATAAGCAGGACTGGCTAAGAGATTTAATGTCCCCAGGTAACATTTGCATGAATGTAGTAGATCATTATTTAAATAGCAGCAGATTTTCAGATGGCAGTAGCCTCCACTTCTGTCCCAGTGGGGCTAGCATTACAAATTTAGGGAACAAATATCTAATTAAATGCTTTTATCAACTTATAGAACTTCCATGTCATGGAAGACATGATTTATATGCACCTTTATAGTCTTAGCAAGACTGAAATAAATTATTAATATGCTGTGTAGGTCAGATCCGAATTGCAATTATATGACTCACCATTGTGAGATGTGTTATAGATGGAAAAGGCTTTCTCTCCTTAGAAAACTCAGTCTTTTCGTTGGTATTAGGTTGTTGCCGTTGTTTCCCACAAAATAATTATATGTAAACATTTTATTCAGATCTCTTTAAGAAGCAATTGCTGTTTACCTTTATTCCTTGAGATGTTGGAAAACAATAGTTTTCTACTGAATTCTAAGTAGGTTACTGGCAAAATGATGTGAATGAAGGAATTAATACATCAGTATTTGAAACCTCATTAACATCTTCCTTTCTCTAAAACACGGGTGTACCTTTTCACAGCAGACTGTACAACAGTCAGATGCATCACACTAAAAAATGTTACATGCATTTTCTGTCACTGGGTTTGGAGAAATCCTTGCATTACAGAAATTAAAGTTCTGTCTGTCTCATGAATTTTATGAAAGAAGTCCCAGTGTATTTCACATTTGGCTTTATGCTCAGTGCTTTCCAACCAATGCCTGTTTCCTTTGCATTATAATAAAGAAAACTACAAATGGATTTTTTTTTCTTTTTCTCCCTGAAGACTGCTATAACCGCTTAACATCAATGCCAGTGCTCATAACAAAGAGAAGTGTAAAGCAAACCCTTCGCTATATACCCACAGTGTAGTTCATTTTTATTTCAGTTTATAAGGGAATAGGAGACAAATTGACAGATCATCTACTCCTTCATCTACACAATAGCAGGATCACCTTTACTCTTTTTTCTTGACAGAGGTTTGCAGATGTTTTTTTTGTCACAGGTCAACCAGTGATTTATTGGCAGATACTACAGCCTAGAAGCTTCCATCAGATGCGTTTCTTTTCATGTCATGAAGACGTAGAAAAGCCTTTGGCCAATATTGCTGTCTCAGTAGCTGAATAGCCCTGCAACACAGAAGTGGAACAGCTGCTCGAGGCCGGATACACACTCTCCTTTGTGTGGACGCACAGAAGTTGTTGTTGCTCCTTGATAGACTGTAAAATTAGGAATTTGGATCCCATAACTGCCAGGGTTGAATTGTTCATCTTCTACTGATGGATAGATATGATCATCCTTCATTCTGACTTTTGACACGTTTAATAGAAATGTTCTCTCTGATTGTAGTGACTAGATCAATAAAGTATTCTCCTCTTCTCCTCCTCTTCTCAGCAAGGTTTTTTTCTTTTTTTTTTAAACTTAGGCAACTCAAAGTTTTCATGAGTACATGAGTTTCCCTCAATTTTTTTCTTCCTAAACATTTTTTTATTTATATATATTCTAATATTTGTGTGGATGACATTCTGGGACATTCACAGAAAAACACAGATTTCTAATCAAGCAAACATTCCATCATGTCAAAGAAGAATCTCATCCTTGAATTATCTAAAATCAAGGGCCGGTTTACATAAACTGCAGAAAAATAAATATTTGAAAAGGAGGTTTTAGAAAGCAGCATCATAGAAATTAACATATTTATCTTTTCTATTCAGTGGTTGCTAGTATTTTAGTAGGTTTGTGAGACCTCGCTTAGAATCACTTTGCCAAAATGAAGCCACAGTTTCACTTCAACTGCTCTTTTAAAGCTAGCTGGGGATTTCTTATTGGGCAGTGTTCAAACACAAGCAGTTGTCCCATATGGTATTTTGCATTCTGCACCAAACTTCTGGCTCACAATGGCACTAGTGATTTTATAATCTGAAACACATCACAATAGCCACTGTAGAAATATTGTGTTTGACAAATAATGGACTTGGACTTCCGAATGATGCTATTTTGGATCTGACCAGAGCAACGGGTATTGGAAACCTGTCAGCTGTGATTTCTTTCAGATTTTCTGCACGCTATTCCAAAACTTACATTGTGACTTTTACCGCAGAATTTCTCCGTATGTTTATATCTGCCCTAGACAGGCAACTCGCTCCTGTAGGTAAGGAGTGTTCCAGTCTGCACTCCCAATGGGCATGTAGATGTGCTGGTGCAACCAATAGGTGCAATCCCCCAATTCACCCAGGGAGGTCTTAGTCTCACTTCTTTAGAATGGATGCAACGTAAGCCACACATGCCCCATGGATAAGACTTTAACTGGGGCAGTTGAGCCACAACTGTATTCTTGATGGCTGTAGCAAAAGGCCCTTTGCCTGTCAGCACAGGGAAAGAATTTCAATGATCACTCAGCTGCCAGTCCCGCATGCACTGGTTGAGGTTCTGCTCACTGTTCACTTCTAGACTAATGTGTGAAGCAAATGTTCACAGATGATTTTATGTAGTTGGGATATTCCCTCTGTAGCGGTAAGATCATCTGCAAATTCCCATAAACTTAGATGCCAGTAAGACAGAAACTGCCAATCACCAAGTCATTACACAATTAAGCAGAATTCAGTTTTCCTGCTGTACTGGGGGAACATCCCACCTTGAACTTAACTTTTTGTTAATTATCGGTGTATTTAGAGAGTAAAAATATTAATGCAGATATCAACTTTATATTTTTGTGTAGCACCTAGCCAAAGCTGTCTTGGCCTACAGAAGTTTCTGCATTTCAAGTGTTTCACAAAAATGCTTGTTTCATAAAAGTCTTCCCTTTGCCAGAGGGAAAAGAATCACTTCAATAAATTTTGTTCATGTAATTTTGTTTTCTTTTCTTTTCAGAAAGACCAGCTAACACATTGCAAAGACAAGAAACACTTGTTTAAGTATTGTTTTTTTCTTGAAGAGTACTACATTGTAACTCACATAATGCATATCGAAAAGCTCCCAAAATCTCCATGGATAAAACTTGGAAGAGATGCACAAAGTAAATTAAGGTTTTTAAGCTTTTGCCATATAATTATGTTTTAAATTGATTCTTCTCTATTATGATCAAAAAAGACCTAGTTAAAAGAAATGACATCGCAGAATCTATAGGGGAGGTGTATAAGGAGGAGAGCAATATGAAATGTACAGTATGCTCAGTAAAAAGAGTGTTTGCCAAACTTTGAAAAGGCCATGATTACCTCAGGTCAGTGCTTTTTCTTATATTGTTTCTTTTGGAGCTCAATAAAAACATTCTCCCATCCTCCTGAGAAACCAGAAGCACTTTATCTATCTCTGAAATTTTGGGGGTAAATTTTATTTAATTTTATTACATCAAAGCTATAAAAGAAGATACAAATATTTTATAATGATGTTGCTGCAGGATATTCACAGGGATGTTGCTGTTGATTATGTCAATGCTGATAAACAAATGGGGAATTGGGAACAGCATCAAGAAACTGTAGCAACAACTGTTTCACATCTGTATTCCTCTGTAAGCTCAAAAATAATTTATTTGGGAGATAACTAAATCAGGAGGTGCTAAAGAGAGAGAGAATGAGTTAATGCCTAAAGAGTTTATAAAATTAGAGATCCAGTTATGAACTCACTTCCAGTCTCTGTTTTATTTACTTTTATGTACATTAACAACTAAATAGACATTTGTCTATTTGAAGAATATTAATATATTTCTCCCATTACATTAATTTGCTTGGATGTATACATGTTGTCAGGTGTATAAATTTATTCATTTTTACAATTACAATTATTTTCTGGATCAGATCTTACAGATCTTGTTGATCTCATACAGCCACAAAGACTGAAAAAGCAATGTCGTACACAGGTTTTCTGCTTGTATGTAGAATCAAATGAGGCAACTCAGCACCTAATGTAAATTAAATCAACCTAAGCTAAGCCTTTTCTAGTATACATGAAAAAGAATTGCTAATGCACATGGAGATTCACAAGTCTGGTGTTTAGTCTTTAAAGCTACTGCAGTCTTTTTTTTTTTTCCATTGGTTGGACTAGATGATCTTAAAAGGTCCCTTCCAACCTAGGTGATTCTGTGGTTCTGTGATTGTCTCAAAACTAAAAAACAATATTATTGTATTTTCTCTGGCTGTGTCTAAAATACATATTGGCGACCTTAAATGGATGGGTTACACTGATTATGGTGGCAATTATGGCTATGGCAGGAGATAACTTTATTTCTTATGCATAAGAATGGGGCCATTGGTTTATTGTCATCTACCATTCATCTACATTAACAAAGTCAGAATGGCTCAGGCCAAAATCTTCAGAGAGGCATCTAAATGAAGCATCTTGCTCTTTGGTGTGACCAAGCCTTCCTTCATGATTTATCAACTCTGTCCTGTTCTTTCAACTTCACAGTAATAAGAGCACTTTCAGTCGCAGCTTTGTTCCATTTAGATTTTAGAATTATAACTACTAGTGGGATTAGTCCCTCAAGCACAAAAATTCTATGGCAATGAAGTTTTCAGCAGGTGATGTTGGATGACCTGCAGCTCCCTCAGACTCAGGACTACGAAAAACCTACTCCTCCTTTTTTTTTTTTTTTTTATTTTGATGCTTAATGTAGTTAGGACTTTTCCTCAATAGTCTCCACAAAATTCAAAATTCATTCAATTTTCTATTTCTATGTGGCGTATATATATGTATATACCAATATGTATATTTAATCATGAAATTGAATTTTATCTGTTTTCCCTCCACTCTTCCTGTCTCTCCTCTTTCCTCACCACATCCATATTTATTGCATTAACTTTATCAGACAGCCTTGCATTTTAGTGTGTCACTGAAGGAAGAATCTGTTTCATCAGCAGAGGGATGCAGTAATGCTTCTAAAGAGGTGTTTTTTTTTCCAATTAAGAAAAGGCATTTCCCAGGTAAATGCTTCCTTTGGGAGAGATTCCAATAAAGGTGTTTCTACAGACCTGACTTTCAGCTACTGAGCCCACCTGGGCAACATTGGTGTTGACATTTACTGGGACGTTTTATAGCTCCAGCAGGGAAGGATTTGTATGTGTCTATTTAAAAAAGATATTGTTTAGTGTATTTATTTTTTTGAAATGTGTCCATAAAACTGTGTTCATCCTTTTAGACTTTATATTAAGAAAACTGGCCAGTGGATCAAGACTCACAAGATGAATTTATAAAAGATATAAACATGAAGAAGCTATTTGTCTGACAGAAAGTACACCTAGATAGATATAAGGGTAGGCAAGAGGAAATACTCTCTGGTCTTTTTTAAACCCTCATTGATTTTGTTACCATACTCCTTCTTTTCATTTTGAAGCAATATAATTAGAATTAGGGACAAAGTAACAGCTGATTTTCCAGAATGAAAGTCTGCATTGATTTAACCTTTGAAGCTTACCCAAAGAACATAGGGGTCTTGTCCCAGAATTAGATGTCCTAGTGCCCCAGTAGACATGAATGAAGCTCTCCTGATTTTTGTAAACTCAGGACCTAGGCCTAAAGGTGTGATTTTTCCAAGTTGCTTTGCTTTAGCCTTGCTCTAATTACGCATTGTAATTTTGAGAGTGTCCTGGCTATTGTGGGTTGGAAATATATTTTCTTAAATACACAAAAGTTGTTGCTGAAAAATGAAATATTGACTGACAATCATTTAATTCATAAAGAAGAATCAAAAAACATAAAGAGATGTTACAAAGCCTGGGGAAAATATCCTCTAAGAGACAAAAAAAAAGAGATCTTTAAAGGGTTAAAAAAAATATGAATAAAATCAGAATGTTTGTGTTGCTGCCACATGATATGATCTCTGAGTGCTTCAGATTTTTCCTCCTCTGTTCTTCAGAATAAAATAGCTTGTTTGCTTGCCAGATGTTAGTCCTTTGGGGGTAACTATTGTTGCTCTTCTGGCAAGTTTTGCCTTGTGCTGGGTTTTACACTGCCCATGTCAAGAAAGACTTCATCTTGTATTTTTCTTCCCTCTTTATCAGTTTCATATAAGGATGAGCCTATATTTTTTCTCTATAAGGGTTTTTATTTAAGAGAAAATTCCTACCATGTAGCACTTTTTTTCAAGCAGTGGCTGTGGAAGGCTGACCTCATAACTTTATTTAGTTTTTATTCTGATCACAGAATCTTCATGGTTGGAAGGGACCTTTGAGATCATTGAGTCCAACCACAAAAAAACCCCCAAACCAACAACAAAACAAAAAACCACAAAAAAACCCCAAACAAACAAAAAAATCACAGACACAAACCAACAATCTCAGGCACTAGAGCATGCCCTGAAGTGCCATGTCTACATGTTTCTTAGATACCTCCAGGGATGGTGACTCCATCACCTCCCTGGGTAGGCTGTTCCAGTGCCTGACCACTCTTTCAGTACACAGGTCCAGTTTAGCATAACTTCTAAAGATCATCTGAAAAATCTGTGCAAAGTGACAAGGAAGGAAGAATTCACTAGTAACTGACTTTTTTGCTCAGTCTCTACCTTAGAGGTTGTGAACAGTAACTGATCAGTAGATTTTGAATGAATTCTCTTTTAGGAATGGAAATGAACAGACCCCTTGTGGATATCCGATAAGGGAGACCCTTTATTCCCCCTTTGAACAGTACAGAAATTCTTTGGAAAAATATTGCAATCTAACATTTGGAGGGAATTATATTCCCATCAACTATAGATCCTTACATTTCTTCTTCCTTATTTTCTGTTCACGTTTTATAGAGAACCATTACTCTTCTGTTTTTCTATGTGTATGTATGTCTCCAGTATGTGTACCTTTCAGCTTTCCACAGGGATTAAATTACATTTGTAAACTTTTTACATTTGTTTAGTTTGGTTCCCCTAGCTCTCTGCAGACTCTGGTTTTCCCACCACAGACACACAGTAATTGCACAATATTGATGTTATTCTCCTATTTTTCAATTCTAATTCTCCACTGCCATACTTCAAAATACCAATTTGTTTCTTAACATCTTCAGTGTATATAGAATAAGACTGTACTGTTAGCTGAGCTGTCCAAAGTGATTTGTTCCTTTTCAGACATCTTTGCTGTTTTAATTAATTTACTGCCTTACAGTAGATACAAATTTTAGTTTGTAAAGTCTAGAGTCTCCCTATTTGCCACCTTCCTTCTGCCCATTAAATCCTTTCAGTTGTTTTTTTTTTTTTTAAATTGAATCAGTGATAGTGCCCCTGTTGGATCATGACAGCTTTGCTTGTTGTAGTTGTCATTTTCAGTGTATCAGAGATGACCCAGAGTATGGCTGACAGTGACACTGCTCTGAAATAAAAATTAAGTGGGGATGACAACTCCAGCTGGATAGATAGTTTGTTTGAGAATATATATTCAAAATAACTAGTGCTAAATCATGATGAATGAGTAGAGAAAATGGAAGGTTTGGAGAAATGGAAAAGAGGAGATGGACTGTTTTAACAGTGAATAAAGCAAAAAGAAATGTCATGATATAGAAATAGAGCAAAAAAAAAGGTACTACCAATGCTGTTCTGAATAATTTAAATTATTAATCACAATAACTGGCAACACAAGACGGCAACTTGAAGTACCATGTATAGACAGAAATTCTAGTCTGGGCTTATTGCTAACATGTAGCTAAAGTTAAATGACACAGTACATAGAACAACTTGTGAAAAAAAAAAAAAAGTCTGTGAAGAGGCAAAATCCTAAGGGAAGGTATGGGAGGTTGGTGAGTACCTGACAGAAAGTCAAGAAAAGAAGAGGATGCCAGACCTGGGGAGTCCCCAGGGCTGGAAAGGAGGATTAGGGACAAGCATCCCATTGTGGGACACATGTCTGCCCTGATATCCCTCCTTGTGTGAGAAAGAGGATTTGAAAGAAAAAATTGTCCTTGATTTGAATTAAATTCAAACATATATTAAGGTTAAATATGTGTTTTGCTGGATGCCTGGACTCTGTCTTCCCTGGGAGGAAAAGTCTTTCCTAAGGATAGAGGAAAAATATGCAGAAAAAGCAGGAAAGCTGCCATAATGCAGAAAGAACTGTACTGACCAAGCAACACAGCTCCAGACTTTTATAATGCATGTCAAACACACTGGAAAAATAAACCAATAAAACACTTTTACTGTTTTAGTGTTATGTGGAGGAGAGGAGGAAACACTTTGGCATCTTTATCACATAACATAGAGCTCACACTGCACACAGCATCAAAAATGATGTGGGGAGGCAACAGGTTCCATTTTTCTCCCACATTTTTGTTGATTTCAGACCACAAACCATTCCTTCTGACATGAAAATCTAACTCAAGTAAAATATCAATACCTAAACTAAAATACAATGTTTGTTTGTTTTTAAATACTGAACAATTAAAAGGAAGAATCTTCTAATAAAGGTAGGAAAAATTGCATGTCCATTGCTGTATGGAAGGTCTTTCTAAGTTGTCTCTTCAGCAAGACTTGAAGTTTTTCTTTTATGAATAAAAATAATATACTTTATTAGAAGGATACATGCATGTATCGTAATCATTCTTTTCATCCTCTAAAGGGAGCTTGTTTGTCCAAATAATACTTCCATGAAACAACTAAATTGATTAAAAGATGCAAAAAAATGTAAAGATTGGGGAAAATATTAATGAACTTTCAAAGATCAGATGAAGGTTTCAGACAAATACCTTTTCAGTGGAACAACAGGAATGACTAGCTGAGCAGTGAAGATTCCTTCCATCCACATATCTCCATAAAAGTGTTTAAAATTTGTTTAGCCTCAGTGCATAAATATTTATTTGAGTCTTAATAGGTTTTAGACACACTAGAAGATAAGTATGAATGCTGCTGATTACTATCCTTGCAACACCAACCAAATTCTGATTCTGAATCAGAATACAGGAAGGGTACTGTTTGGAGCCATGTCCACTGAGATCCTGATAAAAAGCTCAAAGTTTTTTCATTATGAAAAGAAAACTCACTTAGGGAATCCTAACAGAGACTCAGTACTTGCAATAGCATTTTCACATGGTTGTGAATAGAACTTCATCCTGTTCTCACTGCAAAGAATTGCTGGAAATGCTGCAGAGAAATAAGCTGAACAAAAGACCAACTAAGTCAACAGTGGTTTTGGGGGTGTGAAGTGTGGCTTTTATTTAGTCTCTTCTCAGAGTTTCCCTTCTTCACATATGCTTATTAATAAGCTCCTATTTAGCAACAGGACAAGTCTTTTTTGACTGACATGTATGATGTCAGTAGGAAAGACAGAAACCTGACAAGCTGTACTTTAGCTGAAGTAAACTAACGACTGGGTGAACATAATCTTGATACTCAGATGCTGCTTATAAAACAGCCATGTTTCTTTCAGACAAAAAGGTAAGCAAGCACAACTGATCAGTAGAAAGCACAAATACAAATTGTGCAATACTCTGTAATGTTTCAAAAAACAGTGGGCTGCTGAAGCTATGTTAATCTGCACCAGCTGGGGATTTCATCTGTAATTCACTTTGGTAGCAAAAGGAACAAACTTGAAAGGATCCTTATATTCAGCATGTAACTGTAAATCCTGTCTCTGGGCTGCCTTAGCAAATAATCTTTATAATAAGTGTGCATTTCATTCAGCTCTCATTTACTCTCATTTTTCAGGGAGAAGAACTTATTTGTATCATTATTCTAATATGGAAAATTACATACATATGTTCAATAAAATCCAAAGTAGCTAACCCTTAAACATATAGTCCCAGTGTTTTTTAACCTATTTTGAAAAAGCATTTAGAAGAAATGTGAAGTACTGGAATGTCAGCCTTGGGCAGTCAATCCCTTCATGGGGCCTGCAGAGCTGATACAGTGAAGACAGTAGCACTACAGGCTCCCCCATTAACCCAGCTTTAAAAATTGGACCTTCTTCCTTCATAAGGTTATTTCCTGAGTTATAATTTTCTACTTATTAATAAACAGAGAGAAACAACTTGCATTTACATTAAATTTAAAAAGCTGATTTTCTGTTTATTTGTTTAATTTCTTTTTCCAAGACTTTTCCCATTTCTTCTGCTTTTTTTTAACCAGAATCTGGAGTTTGACTTTCCTTCCAGAACAAAGCAAAAGTCCTTTGATTCTTTACAGAAGGTAATGGCATGTGTCATTTAACAGCAACTGGAGCCCTGCTCATTTACTGTGTGGGATTCAGAAGCATCCATGCCCCTGAGAGTCAGTTGAGGTGGATTTATGTCAGCTGAGTTTTCCTCTGACTCAAAATCTTAAAATCTGGATGTCTTTCAGGGCTGGATGACACAGGGTAAAGAAGCTGAACAGTTCTATTAACTTAGTGTCACTAACAGTAGTTCTGCTTCTTCTTGGATAAAAAAATGGAGAGGTATTTTTTGTTACAACTTGGAAAGTCACTTTTCCTTTCACAAAGGAATGAGTTAACAGTCTGTAATGTAGTTACTGCTTAAAAGGTGTTTGGATTTTATAGTCTCTAAACTAGATTTGGTTTTGTTCTTATTGTCTAATCTAATTCAGAACCCTGATTACTGAATAGTAATTTGTATACTTTGTTGAGACGAAGACTGCGAAGTTTATTTAAAGGAAGACAAGGCAAGACAAGAATTGTAATAGCTCCAAGAGTATAAATTGCCTTACTGCAGTGTGCTTATGCATGTTGTATTGCACCTGGGCTTTAAATCAGTCCTGTGCTCCTGCTGCTGAATTGTGCAACACCTCTCCTCTGACAGCAGAGCTGGCAGCTGAGAAGCGAAAAGGATGATTGCAGACTCATGGGCTGCGTTAATCAGGAATGTGGGATTGTGCTGGGATGCAGCTGGTTGATGCTTCTGCACATAAGATTCATGTCAGTGGGGATGGCAACACAACAGTGTTGGTTTGGTTCGATCGGTTGGGTTCCTTGATGACACTTTGCAAGGACTGTCAGGGTACAATCTATCTGGATGGGCCTCCAGCGTACCATTGGAAAATACTTCATCCCAGAGGAAGACCAATACTTCTGATGACAAGGACCTAAAGGTGTATTAAGATTTCTGTAAAATGGTGCAGAGGGGCCAACATAATGGTAGATTTGGGACCGAGGGATGAAACCTGTAACAGCCAGTTGTGGAGTTAGCACATATATTAATCGATAGAAGCACCTACTGATTAAGCAAGGATTTATCATTGTTTTCAGCTAACACCCATGTGGCATTTGCATGAGCATTTCCAGTCCAAACATACTTACTAGCTTCAGGGACCTAAATCTCCTTTTGGAAATGGAGTGATCTCCTTTTGGCAGAGGGGGACTGGCTCCCTTTCTCTCAAAGCCAGACAGGGATGGTGCGACCACCTCTCTCTGCCAGTCCAGTGGTTAGAAATCCCAGGACACAAAGTTATGGATAACTAGGACTTAAAATTACTTTTAACACAATTATGCTATAAGCAAATTTTAGATTCTATACATTGAGCTAAGATGAAGAAACTAAATATCTATTCTGAAAAAGGTGAACGTCAGTGATTATATCAAGGAGCCTAAAGCATTTTAATAGGGATGTAAACTCTCACATTTCAGGCTGCAATCAAACTTCTGCCTAACAAGTAGTCAGAGGGACTTTTCCCAATGGTCAACTTGTTTCCACAGTTTTTATGATGTTTTCCTCAAAAGCATCTGGGGTTGGCCATAGTCACCAGGATAGTGCCAGAGCATATCACAGGAACTTTCTACCAAGGTATATCCTACAGATCTCATAATACAAAGCTATCATATTATATGCAAAGCAGGCAAATTACAAAGTAGTTTTATTATTATTATTATTAATAGCAATAATTTGCACCATCATATATCCATTGAGTTCTCATATATCTGATGAGACTCAAACTGAGAACTTCTGAAAGACGGATCATCTACAATTTGTGAGATCTGTGGAAACGCTCCTGCCTTTAATAATAAATCATAGAAGAGTTTGGGTTGGATACGACCTTTAAAGGTCATCTAGTGCAACACCCAATAGACCAATAAAGGCTGTAAAACTGATAAAGATCACTTAGGAAAGAATTCACTTGTTTCTGTTGCCATTTCCTATAAACAGTTCATTGTACTCTCAACCCTTTTGCCTTGAACACTAAAAGGAGAGGCTGCTCCTCTGGCAGTTCTCTCTGCTCCATCACATTCCAGCTCATGCACAGATTTGGCACACAGCAAAACAGCATGTGGCCACACTAAGAAGCCTGCTGCTGCTAAAAAACTCAGCTGTTACAAACTCCAGGTGGGAACCAGTCCTGTAGAGTAAGTGGACATCATAAAATGATGGAGTGACCAGCTCTATGAGAGTCACATCCCCAAGAGCTGTGGAAGGGACCGTGGCATTAACAGGAGGCTGTGAGCACAAATAAATTAAGGACAGCTCTGCAAAAACAACAAAGAGCCTGGCTGCAGCCCATATGCACGGATGGATGTCTGAATTAACTTGGAAGCAGCTGGGGTGGGATGGGATGGCAACAGCACTGGTTGTAGCTTCAGCCTGGGAAGCCTTTTGAGGATACAGTTCTGGTTATACCATTTCAGAAGCACAGCATGAAATTTTCATGTATCATTTTCCACTTTTGCAGAGCACATCTTCTTACCCCTCAAACAGTACCATAGGTGACCTTTCCATCCTCTGGCTGGCTCTCACAACACAAATCTTCTCCAAGCTCCTTAGAAGAAAATAGCATACTATTGCAAGTAATGGTCAGACCCCTAGAAACGGTGAACACCAGATATTCCAGAATTTATTGCTATCAGCTTGATCTGAAAGGATTACAAAGGTGAGGGTGATGGTAAGGAAGTTGAAATGAGTAGTGATCAGTGAAAGGCAGTACTTGCTCTAAACAACCTGTCCTTCAACTTTAAGTAGTTAGAGGATCTCTGTAACTGCAATCCATTACCAGCAGGGTGAGAGAGGTTATGCTTTCCCTCTACTCTACCCTGGGGAGGACCCATCTGGAGTACTGTGTCCAGTTCTGGGCTCCCCAGTTCGAGAAGGACAGGGAACTGCTGGAGAGGGTACAGCAGAGGGCTACCAAGATGATTAGGGGCCTGGAGCATCTCCCTTACGAGGAGAGACTGAGGGGCTTGGGTCTTTTTAGTCTAGAGAAGAGAAGACTGAGGGGAGATCTGGTCAATGCTTATAAATACTTAAAGGGTGGGTGTCAAGAGGATGGGGCCAGTCTTTTTTCAGTGGTGCCCAGTGACAGGACAAGAGGAAATGGGCACAAACTTGAATATAAGAAGTTCCACCTAAACATGAGGAGGAACTTCTTTACTTTGAGGGTGGCAGAGCACTGGAATAGGCCGCCCAGGGAGGTGTTGGAATCTTCTTCTCTGGAGACATTCAAAACCTGCCTGGGCACATTCCTGTGCAACCTGCTCTGGGTGGACCTGCTTTGACTAGATGATCTCCAGACGTCCCTTCCAACCCCATGTGATTCTATGAATTCTGTGAAACCTAATGTGAAACCAGATGTATGTCCGTGCTGCCTAAAACATTATTCACCAAAATTTAAGGGAGAAGGTGGAGGGGGGCAATTCCAAGAAAAACACAGGGGGGGAATTATTAGTGTACAATGGGACATAGAACACTCTGTCTTTGCCTTGACATAAGCTTCAAATACAAAAGCACCAAGTTCATCTCTGTAAAGAGTCCTCAGCCGTTAATCTTTGTTTGGTTTAACAAAGCTCGGTCACAATTACATGGATGGAATAGGAGGGAAGTATCCTGGTTTATCAACTTTAAAGGTCTTTTTTTAAATATAACTCTAATGTTTCTATGAACCATCCAAGCAATCTGACCTTCATTCTTTAAAAAATGTACTCCAAAGCCTCGTTTCTGCAAGCTTGTTTATTCTTGATGTTTCTCTGCATCAAGAAAATGCAAAGGGCCAGACCTTAATTTTGTATAAATTTTCAAAGATTCATTCATTTCAAAGAATTAAATGAATGTACTCCCCTGAAAGTGTGAACTACAATTCAGATGTAGGAGTGAGATATTGTGGCTTAATGAGTGGCTGCTTATGAGGTAAGCTGTAGTAGCTCACCTTTCTGTACGGTTTTGTCCTTTCACAAATGCAAAATAAGACATGTAAGTTTAAACTTCTGTCACTAACTCTTGGGCTAATGCATTTTATTTTGTTTTCTCTTTGCTAAGAGCATGCAATCAATTACTGCACTCCAGTTGATGAGTCCTAACTAATTAAGTTGCAATAACCCAATTGTGTCAGAGTTGATGATGACTTGTGAGGTTTCTAGGCATAAAAGGATGGCATTGCAGCTTCTGCATGAGACAGAAACACTTAGATAACACTGAGAAGCAGTGAATAAAATGTTTATACATACATGGACTTCATCTGATCTGACTCGTTTCTTATACTCTGTGGAGGTCTACATCTGAACTAACTGCCTAAGCTCCTCACTGCAGCCAGTGAAAATCTTGTCAACAGAGTTAAAAGAGCTTGGTATCTCAGTTCAGTTCCCATACATAGGTACCTACAGTGTCTGAGTTGCCACATGCCCTACATTGGACACCAATGAGTCTGTCCTGGTTTAGGCTTATTCTCCTTCCCTTCTCTTCTGGGAAGGGAGAGAGAGGTTAAGGAGAGCAGAAGAGAAGGGAGAGCATCTGTCATTTGTTTAGTGGCCAGCCCAGCCCAAAACAACAGTATATCAGGTATCTTCAGGGGTGATACAATCCAGAGCCATGCTCTCATGTGCTGTGCTTTCTGTAGCGGTGCTGAGGTCCAAGCAGTAAGCTTAAAAAACAGTGTCTGTCTATGCATGGGCAACTGAATGAAGCTCTATTGTGCACTTACCTCACCAAATGAAGGGATTTGCTTTTCCTGTAAATCCACTACTGTCTACAGCCAGAGGCAGGACAGTGGACTTGGTGGATCTTTGGTCTGACAAGATGCAATCATTTTCATTTTTCTATTAAAATGGCAATGGAACTTATTTTAAAGCTGAGTTGTTACAATTCAAATAATTTGCTACCAATTAATTTTCTGCAACAATATGTTTATTGGGAAGTGTGTCTCAGGCAAGGCAGAACAAGATCATGCCAAGAGTAGAGACAGCATCTGAGTGGGAGGGTTCAGGTTGTAGACAAAGTTGTAGTGGAGGTGACTGGACTGAGCTGTCAACTGAGACCATAGATTGAAACTCCTCCTGAAACTTTCCTCCACCCATTCTCCTTCCTGTTGCTTCTGCCCCGTCCTCTGGTATTGCAACCACCTTTCTTCACTTGGCAGGAAATTTCTTCTTCTCTCTCTAGAAGTCTGCCCCCTCAACCTTCACCACAAAGTCCCTCTCACTCTGCGTAGCTCTTTCAGAGAAACTGTCTATCAGCTGTGCGTCACAGTCCTTGTCCTTCATGGCAGTAATGGGACCTGCTTCCCAGAGCTCTTAACACAGTAAGTGCTTCACATTGCTCTGTTAGGAAGACTCCTATTCAGCTCCGTTAGCTATACAAAGTACAGGGTCTCCTATGCCACAGGTTTATTTTTTCCCATCTCTTGGGTGAAACCATCCTCCTGTAGTTAATTAAAGCTCACTGTTTTCCTACCCTGGCAAACAACATCCATCCCCCTTCTTTCCCTCCTTTTATAACCCTGGTCCTCTTTATTCCAGGGTCAGTTTGCTGGGTTGTTTTTCTCTCCAAATGCAGGCACTTATGTTTACTCTGCTGATATTTGTAGTTTATAGTGTTTGGTTCTGTTTGAAAACTAAGTCTGAGTGATGTCTCAAGATTTTTCGCTACATTTCTACTTGTTATCTGTTTTCATTTTTTATTTTACTACCATTGGAACTATGACCACATGCAGAGGGACTTCGTAGGAGAATTCAGCTAGGCTTTGTTTTGTTCAATGAGCAACACTTTTGCTATAAGTGCCTGTTATCATAAGCCTTTAGAAAACATGTCAAGGAAACATGGAAGCGCTGGACAAGACAAGAAACAAAAGACCCCCGTGTGATTCTGTGATTCTGTGAAATGTGATTAATTTATTAGAAACTGATACAGTGGGGAGAAATGCAATGCGATCTCAGGAAAATGAGATCTTCTGAGCAGCTTTAGCTACGCAGTTTATTTGCTGTTGAGTTGACCTACAGATTAAGTGTGTCAACATGCACTTTCTATGCTCAAAGGCAATGTTAAGGTGAAATTAGTATATTTATAACCTGATATTTAGATTTGAAGAGAGCATGACAGGGGAAAAACAAAACCAAAACCCTCAAAGGAACAATATCGCTTGTTTCCAAAAATATTTATTGATGCATTGCCTTTTGAAATCAGGTTGGTTCAGTCAGGGAGGTGGCTGGATGAGCTGAAGAACTGTGCACTGTTTTGACAGGAAGGCAAGCATATCAGTTTAAATTTAACAATTCCTCTACTTAAGTTGTCATTCCAAAAATTTCTCATGCCATTGACCTGACATTGGATCAATAACACTATGACATTTTATGGCACATCAGTGACATAACAAAAAGTATTGAGTGAAAACCTTAACAGAGGAAAAATGCCAAAAAGCATATATTACATGTGAGGGTTTTTTAAAAAGTAATGGCTTCTTACACATCAAAGATGTTAACTTGCTTCATAGTTGCCATGTCATTTTATTTAGCAGTTATTGAAATTGTATTAGGAGGATTACTTCTCTGTGAAGCAACTTGGACTGACCCTAAAGAAGCACCTTTCACAGGGAGGGAAACAAAGAGATTCCTGCTGTTCTCTTTATTCCAGGTTTTGTTTAGCCAGAGTCGGACTCAGGTATAATTAACAGAAGACTGAAATCTGTATGCCAGGCTTTATATTTGCATAAAGGCTAGACACAGGCATGAGTCCTCCAAAGAAAATGGGGTGAAATTCAACCACCATTTAAGTTAGTGATGAAGCTCCTACTGTTTCTTCTAGATCACATTTTCTTCCCTGAACTTTGCTGCTTTATCCCAGTGATATGATTGAGCACAAAGTGAGCAGAATGTCAATGCCTTGTTTTATAACCAGACAAATTTTGGCTGCCATAACAGCTGCTATTTTACCCAACCATCAAGCACAGGGCAGATATAAGAGTCAGCAGACTCAGGGGAACTGACCTGTGTCTTATCCTTGCCCTGGTAGGTGATCAGACTTAGTGACCAGGCATGATTCAACTCACAACCTTTCTGTCCCTTCCTTTACTGTATGTATTAAACAAAATATGAGCTAGACAGTAAAGCTAGAGTGGATTTGAAATTAGGCTGTACAAGTTCATCAACACTAATAAACCATCTGAAAGAGTGCCATTTCTCCTCAACACTTGACTATACATTTATTCAGAAAATAAATGAACTGATCTCAGGCCAGTTAGAACAAATTGCCCTTTTAGAAAACATATCTCATACTGAACACTTATTCATGTGGCAATTGGTACTCAGGAATCTTGCTTTTATGTGGCTGTCTGGACAGAGAGTGCATTTAAATGGAGCATGTGGATAACTTTTTACAAAAGATATGACTGAAACACTAGTAAGGGGAATTTGAAGAACTGGATGTTGAACCTACTGCTGTGACCACATGAGGCTGCCACCTTTCTTGAGCTCTTATCAGAGAGATATGTAAAACTGAGCAACCTGATCTAGTTGAGGATGTCCTTGCTCATTGCTGGAGGGTTCAACTAGATGACCTTTAAAGGTCCCCTCCAACCCAAACCATTTAATGATTCTATGATAAAACATCCAGAGGATGTTAGCAGTGTGAGAACAATATCACATATTTAACTTTATAACTTTCCCTTGGATTTTGACCACCATCAGAGAAGATACAAATCCAAGCACATAATTTGTGCCTGACTCATTAGTACAGCCATTTTTATGCTTTGAAAATAAATAGTCTCCCACTTTTCATGGCAGCTGGGTGGCTGCCTCTAACAAGCAGTTGCTTACGAGAATTATTTCTCCACATGTTCTTAAAATAGAAAAAGCAAAGTATGTGTTGCCAGAGAGTTTCTCTCCTTTTTATTTCAGATATCTAGATTTCAGGGCAATGCTGCAGCTTAGTGAACAAGAATAGGCACACCTGTAATATTCTATATCATGCATTTTGTCCCACTAGCAATTCATTTTCTACTATGACAGCTTTTTCATTCCAGTTAGTGGTGTGAACAAATAGAAAAAGGGCATCATGTTATTTACTAGATGTGACTCAGAAAGCAGAGTCAAATCTCACAACTAAGGAAGGGCAAATGGTAAATTGATAAGGAACAATTTTCTTGGGACTTTGTGTGTCCTGTGCTGAAGAGTGCTTTGTTCCAGACCTACCCATCCTCTGGTCTTGCACACCCATTCATTCCATCTGATTTAAGTTACTCTTTTCACTTCTTACCTTGTTCCTTCTTTTTGTACTAAATTCAGACCTGTGCAATATGTTACAGCAGCTGATTCCTTTGTTCTGTTCCACCTGAACAGACTGACCAATGCTGAACACAAAGAAGGCAAAGGGAGTGGTGCTGCTGTGTTTTCAGCTGCTCACGGTGGCACACTGTCAGAGCTTGCTACAGTAGGAGGGCAGGAGACCCTTGTTGCTTAGTAGAGGACAGGAGCTAAATCATTTCCCAAGTTAATTAAACTCCTCCCTATTCCACCACCCTCGAAAAAAAGATAAAATTCAGAAATAATACAAAGCATCCATACAGAGTGGGTAAAGATTTTCTGGCCCCTCACAGTCTCAGTAATTTCGTTTGTTAAGTTTTGGACAAAAAGAAATTGGTTGATTCCTTAGGCACAAGAATAATAAATACGATTAATAAAAATTAATGCTTGTAAACCTTTTTGCAAAAAGATAGTTGCCATAGAAACATTAAGCTGTTTATATATACAACCATTATTGCAGCTTATTTAATTTGAAACAGTGAAAATAAGAAAGTCCATACGTGGCAAAGGTTAATAATACAAGTATGGGTTTTTTATAAAGCAGACACCTGAAAATATTTTCTGTACTTATTAAGCTGCAGATAGCAGGGTGCCTTCATCACTGAATTATTCCAGTCTCATATGGCTATTGTATCAACCTGGGTTTGCAGCAGAATAGGGCTGGAGCAACACAGAAGCGAATCACATCCATAATTCTTACAGTTCCTTAGGGAAATGTGGCTGCATTTCAGTGTTCTGTTTGCATCCATGAACAAGGTGAGGCCATTAGCAAAGCACAGGTGCTAGTGCTAGGGAGTATTAAGTACTTTACTAGTCAATATTTCTATCTACAAGTCTGTTAACAGAGCCTTTGGTTTGGAAAATCTATTCCTGAGAAGCTTCAAATATGATTTATACATTTTCTTTCTGTTCAGAAAATAGTTTGCACTTTCAAGTACAGCAACATCTGAAAATAAAAACAAATATGGATGAGTACTTCATTCCTTCCTCTGCCTCTGTAATTGAATCTGTTGTGGTTTGGGCCAGATATAAGGTCTTCCCACCTCTCTCTCCAAGGAGAGGAGAGAGAGACATAAAGGGCCACACCAGCAGAAAATAAACTTAAAGCCCCTCTCATGGAACAAAGCTTCCTTAGGGGCTGTTGCCTATGGGCGATGCTGAATTTTCAGGTGACCTTCTGGTTAGCCACAATTGTAGACATTACATGGAAAGAAGTAAAATGTATCAAAGTCAACACTACTGTTTCCTCTACCACTATTTCTTGTTTGTTCACAGTAAGGAAAGTTGAATCTTAGCAAAATTCTTAGGTTATCCAGAATTCCAATATCTAATTTTGTTTTCCCTATTTTATTTTGCTCTCAATACTTGTTTTCAATTCACAAAAGAAGTTCTCATTTGAAGATATCTAAACCCATATCAAGGTCATCTCTAGCAGTGTTACCACAATTCACAGAGTCTTTGGAAAGACTTCTTTTTGGGCTGAACAAATCCTAATTTGTCATCTCAAGTTTTTAGAGCCATCTGTTTGAAGAAGGCATTAAATTGACACTATTTTTATCCAATAACTACAGCATCTATTTTTATTTTTGTTATGTTTTACAGGAGCTCTTTTGTCAGCTTTTTCAAAGTCTTCGCGAGAGTTTAAGCTTTGGATGACTTTATTTTTAGCTTCTGAATCGCTACCTGTTATTAAATTTACCTGCGTTTATCTATTATGGGTAACTCAATGTGTTCAAACTATCAGGTTTCCTTGCACGTTATAGATGACACATTTCTTGTTTGATACATATTTACAACTGTGTTTACATATAATGTTTGAAATGAAAATTTAGAATGCAAAATTACGTTTCCCATTCAGATTCTCTTTTGTCTGCCAGAGTGCTAGCAGACGCAGTGAAATATGTCATCCAGTACATAAGCAGTCTGTTTTGACCCTATGGGTGCACGCTAAGAAACAGGGAATGTACATATACCTTCCCTACAACAGGGGTCAGATCTTTATTATTTCATGATATAAACATCAGAAGGGACAGTTTCTTTCAAAGAAATGGATGTGTGGACCACAAGGAGAGCTGGACTGGGTTTTTAGAGGGCAGGGAGAGAAGGGTTTTGACAGACTTCCCTGAAGAAGGGAAAAAAAAGGTAAAAGAAAAAAAAAATCCCAAATTAATTCAGACAGGTATTGCAAGAATTAAGCCTGAAGTATATGAAATACATTACTTGTAAGTACTTCCTTCTATTCCTTCCCTATTTTACTTTGACTAGATAAAAAAGTAAGACTGATGATATGACAGGAATGCTAGAGGGTACTGACCCAGAAAACAGGTAAGTATACAGCTCTTGAACTCCTGGTGCATACCATGTTTCTTCAAAAAAAATCACAGGTAAAAATACATGGAACAAAGCAAGCAGTAAGCTAGCATATAGTGGGAAAGCTGGATACTCTGAGTCAGTGAAAACTCCAAACCGATAAACTCAATAGCAGTTTTGACATTGTTTTCATAAGGATCAATAGCTCATCTTTGATGAAACATATTTTAGACAGCAATTTTGAGAAAAATGTATGAATTTAAATGAAAAACTCTTCATTTTTATTCAAACTCAGTCAAAACAGACATATAGTTGGACGAAATAATTCAGATTTGATTTTCAACATCTTTCTTTCTGGACATTACAAATGTACAAAGAGTGATAAATGTTGTAAGGGTTGCTGGTCTGGGCTTTTACTGAATAAATAGCAGATCTGAATTCTATTACTAGTTGCTAGTCTTAAATCGTATCTAAATGAAACAATTATTTTTGGTTAGGCTAGACATGAAATTAAGCAGAAGAAGATCCCTGCAAGAGTTAAGCTGGGTGGTCCTTTCATCTTTCAAGCCAGTGGCTAAGTTCCTGGTAAAGAAGTCCTCTTAGCAGAGTAATCTTGTGACAGTCCAGTCTCAAGTTCTGGAGACCAGCTGTAACTTCTAAGGAGTATAAAGACACATCCACTCACCTGCCATGCAAAAAGTATACTGCAGACCCCAAAAGTAACAGAAAATTTATTCTACCAGCGCTCCACTGGACTTTTTTTGACCTGCAAGTATGTTTACTATTCTAGGATATTGTAGTATATGTGTATATGGGGTCGTGTTCATCAGCTAGGATAAAGGTCCCGACCTGCATCCTATACACCAGTCTGTCAGAAAAAATGATGGCCAATGACTATCATGTGGTACATCTCTTTATTGAGGACAACTTAGAAATGCTTGGCTGAGAATAGTCTAGTTGGTGAGTAGTACTTCTTAATGGGTTTGCCACTCGAAAAGTGTCTGATGACTCCTCTGCAGATGAAAGCTAGTATTCGGTGTTCTGAATGTCCTCCTTCTGAAATTTAACCATGTAAATTAAGTCCTTATTTCCGGATTTTCTGAATTTGGGATATTTGTTGTTTGTTTGTTTGTTTGTTTGTCTCTGATAAATAAAAGGGTCCTGCTTGTCTGGAAATTAATTTGAACTAGTATGTCACTAATATTAAAAATTGCTTCTTTGCGATTAGTAAATAATTAGAAATAATCCAGATGAGGTTGGCTGGATCAAGATTAAATACAGATTCTCAGGGTTGAAAAAAATAATCTTCAAAAATGGATTAGAGTTCCTGGGTGATATGTTCTATATTCAGCCAACAACCATGTTTTGGCTGTATAATATATATTTATGTGAGTAGTACAAATCCAATAAACTCTGCCTTTCCTTCTCATTATTAGGCACCACTTTATCAGCTTTTTAGTCAAAGCTCTCCCAACATAGAAGGAATAAGCCCATTAATTTATCTCCATTCGTTTTATTTTCCAATAAAAGTTTCTGGTTTGTTTTTTTTTTTTTTAAGGGTGATTTTTTTGTGGTTTTCTGGTTTTAATTTGCCAGTGCAATGCCGTATATCAAACAGTCTTGATAGCCAACTCTTATTTTACATCTTAATCAAATGCTTAATGTCCACAATTCCATGAAAAAAACCCTAAGACAATAGCTCTCAGTTATTTTGGTCATTATTATTGAATGAAAAAAAAAAAGATAAAGAAATGTACATAAATTATTATTGGTAAACACCTGTACCAAGCTCTCAGGCTGATGTCACCGGCAGGCACTGGGGAAAGTCTCAGACTGGACTCAGTAATTGATGGGAACTTGATTCCAGCTCTGGAGTCAGGAACACACAGATCAATATCAAAGGCAGATGAACAGACGGGGTCCTCTTAAGACAGCAGCCATTGGAAAAAAAAAAAAAAAAAGAGAGCTGACCCTTTGATGCCTCAGCTTTTACACTGAGCAAGGGGCAGATGGGATGGAATACCCCAGTTGGTAAGGTTTGGGTCACCTGTCCTGTCCACTCCTCCCCACAGGTGAGACCCTTCTATGTTTTTTTCTGTTTCCGATCCTCCAACGGGGCAAATAACGAAATTGGCTGACGTTGGTTGTTACAGCAAGAAGTATAAGCAAGATTCTGTCTGCATACTGTTCCTTGGCATGAAGTACAAACTTCATTCTGGTCTTATGACTCAGAATGAGCAGTTTTCTCCACAATATGCTGTTAATTTCAGAAAGTTAGAAGCAGCCTAGCTAAAATGTAAAATTATTGAACAGAAAGTTGGTTCTGTTTTACCTCAAACTGGGACAAACATCTATACGTGGACAACTGAAGTATATCTACTTTAACCTGGGAAACACATACTAGCATGGAACCTTGCTATGTTCCTTTGTATTGATTTATACAATCAGCAGGTGACTATAGCACCTGCTTACACACCTAACTTGCATTTAAACTCAGGTATCTCTAATCTGGATCTGAATCCTGATCAACAATTGCAAAGAAAGAATGAAATCAGATAATACTCCAAGGGTAAAGAAAGGTAAGAAGTGTTTTCTATATTTACCTATACTTATGTAAGGTAGAGCTGAGATCAGCAGTAAATCAAGGTGCCATCACAGACCATGGTACACCAATGAAAAAGTGCAACAGGTTAAGGCATTCATTAGCCAGCCTAGTGTTTCCTTATTATGCAAGGCTACCCAACTGCTGTCAATAAATATACACATCCTACATTGCCTACCTAAATATAATTTTCTACCCATAAGAATAGAAGAAAATTAAGTCTATAGTTTGGATGCAAATGGTTCTGGATAGTATATTATAAAAAAGAGAAAGCAGAAATAATGATACTTCCCCTTTAAGTATTACAAAAACATTTGGGTTTTTTTTTACTCTTAAGAGTTCAGACTCTCTTCTTGTACAATGCAAATAATAAAAACGCACCTAGAAGCACACGATTAGATCAGAGCCCTGCTGTTCTATATCCTGGGCAAACACAAAGTAAACTTTAGAAGTTTTAACATTGCAGTGCTGAATAAAGGCAAAAACAAATGGGTAGAAACAAGAAAAGATCACTAAGCAGATCAGGAATAAAGAGCCCAGGTGCTAAATCCATGTATGAGCTTAGACACAGTGATGCCAAACCTTACACGTTGATGTGACAGTACCAGGGACTATATCTTTAGGAGCTTGAGAAAGTATTTTGGTAACAGCTGAGTTCCTTGGAGATAACATGAAAGGAATGTTAATCTTTAGTCCTGGACACTGAGAAGGATTGGATCCTTTTCTGTGCTGTTAGTGGGTCTTCCATGTGTGATTTCTCACCCTGTATATGAGACACTCTCATCCTCAGGTCTGACTGGAGTTTCCTTTTGACTTTATACCTTGATACCATTTTTTTAATTGGAATTTTGGAGAAAAAAAAGCATGACTTTCTTTTTAATGGAAAAAAAAAAAAAAGAGCATTTTCACCAAAAAGATGTCTCTTTCCAGTGCTGAAGGTAAGGGAAAAAATTAACAGAAAAAGCTTCTGACTGACAGATTATAAACTTCCAGCTATATACCAGCTTTATTTATACAATTATTTCATCCTGCTAAGCACTTCCCAATCTTCTCTATTTCTTTCTCTTCATCTTCTGCATGCCTGTATTAAAAACATTCTGTGTATCATGGGGTTTATTTTGAAAGCCGTCTGAGATGACTTAGATTCCTAAAAAAGGACAGTAGGTATTATCTCATGGGTCAGTTCCCTCCCAACACAAATACAGGCATTGGTAAAGGATGTATCAGGCCCATGACTACCTGTAGCTGTCCTTTGATAGCCTGTCTGCCCAAACAGCTGCTTGGTTGCCAATACCCAAAAACTGTTGAAGGGGAAATTCTCACTGTAAGGACACAGCAGTAGTAATTTGCTCTCCCAGCATTTCTCGTCTGAGTAATACCATCTCTAACTTGGAATAGGAAAGACCTGACGTGTGTCATAATGTCCCTTATAAAACTGTCTCTGGCCATAAGATTCAGTGCAGTTGTATGTGGGATGTTTGGTTTGTGGCAAAGTAAGTCGGATGTTAGGAGGGGATGGAAAGGTCACCTTTTGAACAACAGCCATCCCAAATCAGGAGTTTCATGGATAAGTGTTGAGGATAGCAAACCACTGGAGAGCTGAACCACATACATACCTGGAATTTACCATTCTTGAGTCCATGCTTGAGTAAGAAGGGAAAGAAAGAGAAAGCTAAAGTCTGCAGGCTCAGGGAGTAAAGTATGTTGCTTTATGTTCTTATTTTTTTCATAATTTTCTCTTTTCCTGCAACTGAGCACAGAAAGTTTTCTTCTCACCTGAGAGGGGGGCAGAAACAGCAAGAGACAAGGCATGCAGGGGGGATGTTTTAGTAAGAGCTTACAGAATCAGCAGCAATTTCAGCAGTCTGATGTGGATCAAACCTCCCACAGAGCAGCTTTGGCCAGGGAATATAAAGGAGGTTTTAAAGAGAGAGTGCATAGCTAACAAACAATATCAAGCATGATAAAGCAAATGTAGAGAGCCAATATAAGCTAGGATGCCTCTTGCAGGCTCAGAGCTTCGGTGACAAACAAAGAAACTTCAATCAATAGAACACAAATACTGGAATAGGAGGCACCCTTAGGGTTATATTTTAGGAAAAAGCAATTGAAAAGAAAATAAACTCTGATTTCTAAGTGCTTATGGATAGCTGATAGCTCAGAGTTTTAGCAGTGCCTTCCATTACTGCCATTTCATGCAAATATTGCAGGTGAATCATTATCATAATCGCCCAGTTTGGAATACAATCATCTGTGTGGTGTTCCATGTGAGAAATATTAATTCTGTTTGCTTGCCTCTGCCAGTGGTGCCAGATGAGAAACTCCACACTATTTTTCTATGTCTGATAATAAAATCAATTGGATTCCACAACTGTTCAGAAATAAGGAACTTAAATATTTTAAGAAAAGTTGGTCTAAAATAAGGAGAGGAAAACAATTCTCTCCAACTGTAATTTCTTGCTTGACTGCACAACAATTTTCTACAAACTATCTTCTGTAGATTCAGCTGGAAATGAGCCAGGATGGATCCTATTAGAAAAACACTTACATCCATCTTTAAAAGACTTGACATCAGCCCTATTCACACTTCCTTTGCTTTCTCAACCCGGAAAGTTGACCTGGGTTTACCTGCCTCTGAGTAGCTGGATGGGGAAGGCCTCGTAGTTGGTAGCTTTTCAGCAACTTCACTTGAAGACCCCTTTTACACAAATGCAAATCTTATCCATACTGATTAGGCAGGTTAGAAAGATTCTAGGGAGCATATATTGTTCCCCTAAATGAGGGAGAAAAACTGAACATGGTATATGGACACCTGACAAACACAAAAAAAACCAAGTAAAAATAAAAAAACCCACCAGGAACAAGTGTCCCTGCATGTAGCAGCTCAGACACTTACTTCATCCAACAGATAAGAATCTTCCATGGAAGTAGTTCATCATCGTCACTTATTACTAGTGCTGGTAATTATTTTCCCATGGTATATTTCAGCTTTTCACTATTTTTCCCATTTTCAAGCTCTTTTTTCTTAGGGAAGCCTTGAGGGATAAGGCTTTGAGCATTGCAGTCTTCTTGCTGAAAAAAACAGCATGTTGACCTAGTAGCCCTTTCTTTCTCTTCTTTCTCTTCTTCCCCTTCTTTCTTTTTCTTACTAGGAATCTTGACAGGATAGATCAGTTGGGCCTACTTAAAACCTTTTTATTTCTAACCATATTATTTTCAGTTAAGAGAGACACATCTCTGGACTGCAATCTAAATGCATCAATACTCATTTCTGAGTTACACAGGTGAAAAAAAGCCTTATTTTTCTTTAAATGAGAGATACTCTCTGACACCTTTAAAAAATACACTGTTCAAATCGCTTCTAAATTATTGAATATAAACAAAACAGGAGAGGTGTTGTGTGTATGTAAAGTTTGTAGTTCTTTTTGGCTGTATTTGTCAACCAGTTCATTGAATTTTCCATAAATGTAACTTCTTCAAAAGAATACAAAGACAACAAACTATTAAACAACATGGTTTTGTAGACCAGATTCCTCTATCTGGATATATTGTGAAGAAACAGAGGTGAAAATCATTGAGGAAATGTGCATTTCTATGTGCATTTCTTAATGATTAGAACTCCGGTTAAAGTTTACTAATTGCTGAATGTGAAAGATTAGTATAGTCTTATGAACATATATGTTAACATGTATAAACATAACAAAAATTTAATGTGATTCTTTCTCCCTGTGGAGATTGACACAATCAGCCTAGTTCTACTTTCTTAATTTCTGTTGGTCATTTTTCCATATTTTTTTTTTTTTACATTGGCATTATAAAAATCCAATTTCTTCTCTATTTGAATTAAGATGCCCTAGAAGATTAAATTAGACACCCTGTATTCAGCAAGTTGCCAGCTCAGTTCCTTCTTTGCATACAGAAATGTCCACATAAGCATCAAACACCAAAAAACTCAGTTGAAAATTGGTATAAGATTGGAGGAAAAACCAGTAAGGGCAAAGCGGTTACAGGATGAAAGTCACAAGAAAAAGCTCCTGCTGTGTGTAAAAGGAAAGTACAGAGAAATTGTGTTGCACTGATGTGAACAGCAAGTATAAACAGGAGAGAAGAGAACAGGCAACACATCAGTATGAAGCCTGATGTTTCAATGCCATTATAGAACACAGGCCAAAGCAGCAGAAGTATTTTCTCATTTTCTGATGCAAAGTACTCTGAATATTTGCTGTTATCAGAATTGAACACAGGGAAGACAGCAAACCAAAATAGTTGAGATTTGCAACAGATATGGTTATAACACTTCTGGAAGAAAAATTCTCTAGTCAAGTTTGGGAAGTAATGAAGTGGGAAGATGGAATTTTCAAATTATGTCTGTTTAGATAAACAGAGAAAGAAGAAACACAGGGAATTATTGTGGCAGTGGCAATTCTTGAAAAGCATCAATGAAAAGTATTTTAATCACTTATTATTCTTTTAAAATGTAATCGATATAAGGGAGGTTGTGTTCTTTTCAAGATAGTGTGAACTAAAACTAATTGGGAAACTCCATAAAAGGGGAAGATTTGGAAGGACACTCTTGCAAAGAAGCCACTCAAATGAAGACAAAATGAATGTTTTTAAAATTAAAGAGGTATGTGAAACAACAGCCAAATAGATGCTGCTTACTGTTTTTTCCCTCAGCCCTGGATACTTTCTCGGTGTTCATCTGATGGAAAAAGCAAAGGATATCTTGATTAAAGTCTAAACTTGATTAAAGTCTAAACCCAATTTTGGGGACTCACAACATCTTGACAGTCTTTCTGGACTTTGGGTCTGCAAGACCTTCATTATCATAGAGAAAATGACACCTGCTTATCCCAAAATTGCTTTGTGAGAATATATTGAAATATGTGAAAACTGTGATGGTGGTTTACAAGTTAGTGAGAAATAGTGCAAGTTGAAATTGCCCTCATCTCTTGCCTGGTAGGGAGGTTATAATGCCCTGAGAAGGAAGCTTGCTCACTGTAGGAAATTTCCTTCTGAAAACAAGTTTTGCACAGCTTGCTTTCACTTTCAATGACAGTGAGTTTTCTCCGCTATACTCATGGACCAGAGATCCATCTCTCCCTTGTCTCATGGTGGTTATGGTTGGTAGAAATGATGCAGAGGGAAGTCTGTTATGGGAAACTTCACTTTACTTGACTTTCCAGAATTGTAGCATTTGTCTGTTTATTAACATGTGACATTCTACTAAAGCCATTCTATTCACATTATTTTAAAGGTCAAAATAGAGTTCCTTAAAAGTCAATAGCTGGATGATTTGAACTTCCTTTTATTACTTTTTTTTCTTTTATTTGGGAATTGTTTTTCATTATTATTGAAACCAGCTGAAATCAGATAGCAGCAAAGACAGAATGAGGGCTGGAGCTCATAAAACACAAAGCTCTATACAGCACAGACATCTGTTTGAGTCAAATACAACCTGAAGCTGTGCAATGTTTCTCACAAGGCAGTAAAATGCCATAACCCCTCATATCAAAGCTATATTTTGGTCAGACAGAACAAGCATTCACCATTTATCAGGAGTTGAGCCTTGTAAATTATTTGTCATTCTCCCCAGTGCTCCATAAGCCCTGTCAACTTTCTCTACTTTGACTGTTTTAAAGGCCTTTTCTTTCTTCAGTGACATTTGAAAGGGTGGTAAAAGCAGAGGGGGGTGATATATAATTGTATATTTTTATTAATTGGTACACCATCCCAGACAGTTGATAAAATAAAGAATTGAATTGCCTCTAGGACCAGTAAAAGTGAAAGCAATGAAAAAAAAATAATAAGAGCTGTTAACTGTTGCTGCGAAAGGGTCATTTATTTTTTACTTCAAGAATAGATGATAGTCAAATGAAGCAGACACCTAAGCTATAAACAATTTGAAAGTTCACATACTTATTTGGTCTCACACACCCTGGGATTTGGAGCTACATCCACCCTACTCCAGAAAGGTATTCAGAATATTGAATTATTTTTACATGACTTTCTCATTTGGCCTTCATTTTGACTTTCATCCCAGTTTGCACTAAAAGATCATTTCAACACATTTTGGTGACATCAGTACACTCAAAAAAATTTAGGCTTTTGAGACTGACATTTTCAGAGTGAAAAAGTCCTTTTATCCAAAGCTCCTCAGCTGGCAGTTAAGCAGAGTCAGAAGAGCCGTTGCTTTCAAAGCCCCAATATTGAAAACCTCTAATTGAATCAAGTAAAATCTGTACCAACTCTAATTGGAAAACATGCTCTTAAAGAACAACCACATTGAGGATGGAAATTCAGAGTTTCTGGGGAGACCATACACAATACTATGAGTTCTCTGGGTTCTCTGAGGTCATTAAGAGTGTTTCTTAATAGACTGTTACATCAAATCATTGTTAGCATAGAACTAATGGTGAATTTGAGAGAATCCTCAAGTTATACAACTGTAAATTATACCTAAAAGCCAGGAGTGAATGATCTCTGCTATGATGCCTGGAAGATCTTTTCCATTGGGAATTTAAAATGGATATTTTTTTTAAGAAGAGTGAAGCATAGCAGATCTTACTGTTCCCTCTAGAGCCCCTCATGATTCATCCTACCCAAATCTAAAATGTACTATATGGATGTCTGTTTCTGAGATAGTCACTCAACCTTCCTTTATGATCAAAAGAGAGAAATAGCTATTTTTAGAGCACAGTTTATCTGACCGATTCTAGGTATGTACTTCTGATTGAAATTAATTAAGCCTCAGTTTCCATTAACTTTACTGACTACCGTATTTGTGCTGCCTGTAACAGAGGGCAGGACTGAATTGCTCAGATGCACCAATAAGATGAAGTTAATGATGTTAACTTAAGTTTGGAAAAGAATCCCTGTGAATCCCAAGTGATCTGCAGAGCAGGTCCTAGGGAATGGCAGTTCAAAACAATGCAGGAATATAACACACTGCCAGGAATTCTCTCCAAAGATTTTTAGGCACTTGTACACTGAACTGTAAAGAATTACTTGTAAAACTGTAACAGTGCCTATGTTTGAATGAGAAGGGAACTAAGGACATTCCTGACTTTCCTCAGTCTTCTTGATCTATTCTTGTGAAGATTAAGAGAATTGACAAGGCCTTTTGATTTTCCTTTGCTCCTTCTTCCCGCATCATGATTTGCAGTGAAGGGAAATCAGAACACATGTCTTAAAGGGAGATATGATGTGCTTTGGTTAAGTTCATTATCCAAATGATTATGATTAAGGAATGAAACAACTGTATGTTCCAAGTAAGTCATCCAGTGATCTCCCTCAGGGGCAAGAGCTATCGAAAGTTTCTTGGATGACATCAGAACAGCAAGCAGAGAACCTGGGATTTGAAGATCTGTAAAGAATTGTGCTAATGAGCATTAATTAGATGTAGCACAAGTTTCAACTACAATCAGTATGTGTATATGTCCATAATGAATGAAGAATTAACAAAAAAGCATAGTTTTGCAATGTATATGTAGCTCTGTCTATGCATTATGTCAATATTATGGAAAAAGTAAAATTTGGCTTACTGACCAAAGACTTCTTTGTCATATGCAGTTAAATACATATATACATAGCTTGAACATGAGAGGAATATTTTCCTCAGAAATAATTAGAGTACAAAAGCAAGTAATCTCTAAGGGCTTGTCTGCAATTAACTAGGTGATCATATCACAGTGGTAACACACTTTTAATTTGGACTACTTGCATCCTAATATGACAACCAAAGGGCTTAATTGCCAGACAAAAAAACCAGGAAGGATGATCAAGAATACATTTTTTTTTCCAAGACACCTAACACAATTAACAGTGTTAAAAACACTAGTTCTGCACAGGACCTGCATCTTCAAAAGAAAATTAGAGGATAGTTAAAATGAAATTTCAATAAGGACAACTTCAGATGCCTTCAAAGGCAGTAAATAATGAGATGTTTTTGAGGAGCAGAAAAGCACTAAAAACGTTGTACACTCATGGGTAATTTGAAGACCTAAAGAATGCAATATGTGATGCTACATGAAGTACAAGAGCATGACTGTGACTGCAGTAAGCACAAAAATGGACTGAATCAGGCCGTTAACATTCTCAAAGCATTAGAAAATCTTGTAGAGAGTGAATCGAATGGATTATTAACTTAAATACTGAAGTCCCTCATGCTGTGATACTGTCCAATCTAAACACACAATAGTCAGGAAATCAGAAAATTTTGGTAAATAAACAGAAAATATGATCTGATCAGAGTGGAGAGGTTGTTCTGACATCAGTTGAAGCAGTGACTAAAGTGACTACTTGGAACAGAGGAGTTGTTTTTGAGCTATGAATTTCTCCCCAAAAGCGAATAAGTGGGTAATAGGAGATAAATTAATTTCATGCAGAGTAAGATTACTAATTTTTTGAGTAGTGAAAAGCTCCTGTTCAACTGACATAAATCTTTTCAGCAGCAATAACTTAAACTATGCTGATGGTTCACTAGAGGCTTCAACTCCACAGGAGGCTGGTACTGAGGCTTGACTTGTTTAACATCCATAGTTCTTTCTTTTCACAGAAAGTCACAGACTGAATCTGCAGACACCTAACTAGAGTTGCTGGAGGCAACGTAAACATATTAGTGGTTACCACCTTAACCCCATCTGTTCTTGCAGTGGCATGAACTTGGGTATTCATCTTGCTCAACACCAGGCATCTCTGTGGGGTGGTCATCCTAGGTTCACTTCGTAATTATCAGACAAAAATAGGCATCTCCAGGGTGCATGTCATCTGAGAAAATCCTTATGTCTGGTACTAGATGTACCTGATTCTTTATATTGTGAAAGAAACCTCTATTAGCTTGCTTCCTGTCTTGTAGAAACTGGCTTTTGTTATGCAAGTAACCAGTGCCAGAAGGAGCAGAAAAATCCATGGCGCTTCCTGGAGTATTTTTAGCCACAGGGATAGGGAGGACGTGTAGGCAGCCCAAGCTTAGGGTGAAGGTACACTGCTTGTAATATTCAATTAGATATTCCCCTTTTAAATCTCCTTGTTCATGAATTCATCATATTGCACCTACGAAGCACTTGTTAAATGCTTCCAAATTAAAAAAAAAAAAAAAATTCTTTTTGCAAAGTTGATTGACTTCAGTTTCACCTCACTGTATTCAGAGCTTGTATCTGGACAAGTGCAGCCATACTGCAATCAGGTACTGAAAGAAAGTGCTTCATTTACAGGAGTTGAAAATCTAAATCACTGTGTAAGAAGTTATTTGACAGGTGAACTAAGCCAGGCTTTACAACGTTTTCTGATAAGTGACAGAATATAGCCTTTTATAACAGAGCTGTGTTATTTCTTCATTCTGTTGGCAACCTCAGGTCCATCATAGTCTCATGAGGAAAGAAGAAAGAGAAGACAAAAGGAAAGGGAAAGGTAGTGGAGGGACAGAACAGGAAGAAGAAATGCTGGGGTTTGGTAATTCCTATTAAGTTTGCATTTCTTTGCTATGCTAATGAATTGCATAGCTATTTGGAGGTTTTCCTGGTGAAGCCAATATATGATGTTCCTAAAGAAAATTGACTCCAAGATTGATTTTTTTTTTTTTCATACTACCTTCCCTTTGGGGATTGAGATCAGCTCGTAATATACTTCCTGCACTTTTTTGTGTGCTAGTGGCTGCCAAAAATTAAAAAAGGAGTTTTCTCTTTATCTGGTGACTTTAGTTCCATCTGACCCTAACTTTCAGGTTCATCAGATCTTGTCCACAAGCTCTCTCCACTGTGCTTCTTTTATTTGACTTGAAGTCCAAACTTTTATTACTCTTGCAGATCTTTCTCCTTCTTCCACCCACATGATTCTGTTGGCATTTTTCTTCTAATAAAAATCAATCAATCAATCAAATTAAGACAGGAAATAGCTGAAGCCAAATGATCACAAAAGCCATGTGTCTCCTGTCTTGCTGAAAGGGAGGGAGGAAGAGTGTTCTTTAATCCAAACTTCGTGATACTCAGTTACGTTCAAGCTGTGAGGCAGATGTTCCCTGATGAGCAATTAGCAAAAAATCTGTGACTTGAAATCATAAATCAGTACTTGCCTCTGATCTACAGGGTTGAGAAGTATGTCAGGGCATAGGAGTCTACAAACATCACCTTAATGAGATCTGCTAGCTAACTGTAAAACTTCTTTGAACAAGGAGTTTGATCCCAGTGTGTGCTGGAAGCCCCCTGAGGAGGCTCCATTCCCATCAAGCCAGCACTCCTCAAGTGTCTTCAAATCCTTTTCACAGACAGAGAAAACAGGCTGCTGAAAAGGTCATTCCTTTATCCATGGCAGGATCAAATACAGTCATGGCATGTTTGTCAGATTTTTGTTTAATGTGTTCTGTAAAGCTCAAGCAATGGGAGTATCTCAGTCTCCCTAGGCAGTCTATACCGGTGTTCAGCTGTATATGTCATCAGCGAAAATTCCCTATGAACTGCAGTATTCCTTGGTGCAATGAACTTAAGCCTATTATTTTTTATCCTAGATAATTCCTACTACTACCTTCTCTGCAATGATTTTTGTTATTTGAAGTATTATGTAACAAATAGTACAAAGACTCTTGGGGCTATACCATATTGAGGGCGCAGTGAATGGAAAGAAAATGTTGAAGACTATCACTGTACTGCAGAAACTATTTGAAAACTAGTACAGTACCTCAGATGACAAAAAAAAATAAAATAGGGTTGACTGGGTCACTGCAGAGAAGCAGTGATGAGAGCTAATTGCTTGAAATTAATGGTATAGTTTCTAAGTGTTCTTTCCTAAAAGAAAATAATCAAGCAAAAAGAAGCAAACACTCAAATGAAAGCATGAAGCTAGATATAAAACAGAAAAATTAGAATGAAAAGATTCAGGGGAAATTAAAGGATGCTTTAGAGATGACCTAGATGTGTGTGCCCTGTCTTTATGCTAACACTGAATTGAAACAGCCACAAACATAATCAAGTATTTAGAAAACAGAGCTGCATGTGTAACAGCTGTCTTCCAAAAACATACTCCAAGGACTTATACAGCTAAAGTTAAACAAATTCATAGCCTGTGCTAATGAATTGGATTTTGTACTATAACTAATAACTCCTGTCATGTGGATATGCCAGACATAGGAAAAAGGAATGTATGTAGACCAATGTGCCACAGGAATGTTTCCTCATACTACAGGTTAAGATGAGTTCTCAAAGTAGCTTGCTCCAGACAACAACTAAGCACAGAAAAATAAGTCAAATTATGTAACTTTTTTTTTGTTTTTCTTTTTAAATATACCTTATACATATTTTCTTTTGGAGGAAAAAACAATCCAAGAATCAATGTTATGCTGATTTGAATTGCAGAATACATTGATTGCAGAGTACAAATACCTGTATTGATTATTCTACCTCCCTCTCCTCCTTGCATTTCAAACATACTGTGTTTCTATGTAGTATGTATTTCACATTTCAATCCATATCACTTAATTAGTTGGTCAGAGAAGAAAGGTACATCTGATCAAGATTTCATCAGGACATTTGATGTGCATTTCATCCTTCCTCTTCCATGCTATTTCACTTTCAAAGTCCACTGGAGGCTGTTAAGGACTCTGAGAAGCCTTTTGAATTTCATGTCTGCTCATACTCTAACCAGATTTCAGATGGTGCAATTAAAAAAATAAACAAGAAACGAAAAAACTTACTTCTGTTGCCATCTACTGAACCTATGTAAGGGAATTTCAACACAGCCATGGGGGAGTAGCTATGCTATTAAGACAACCAAGACCTATTTGCACACAAAGGAAAGACTGGAAGGGATAAAACCCTTGAGTGAAAAGTGGATTGCACTGTTTTTATCTTCTACATCTCTGGTAGCTCAAATAGTTCAACCTTTCTTCACTCCATGGGCTAAAATACAGCTTGAATTTGAAATACAAAAGCTAGCCTGTAGGTTGCATTTGTGTTCATAGATAAGCAGAATGTTATTCCATTGTCTATTATAAACGTATATAAAGAGGCAGGGGAGCAGTGAGGTTCATAAAGATTTGGGTACTGGCAAGCAATAAGATACTAATTCTTGTAAAAGTGGGGACATGGGAAGAAATTGTGAGCTACCCTGGAGGTCTGCTCCACTAACTCAGCCACATACCATACTTCTACAAATTTTGTCTTTGCAGCACAATCATCTCTCCATACAGTGCATATAATTGAATTCCATTACAATCTGGTTTAATTTCTACAAAATTGCACTACTTTAACTAGGTACCGTTCCAAACACTGGCTAAAGTGTATTTCTTTCTGAAGCTTTTTCCCCCAAAGTCACAAATTAACATTGGCTTAGATTTCATCTCATTGCCAAGGTACCAATGATTCCTCCAATCAGATAATTGGATGGTGTTGACCCAGGATGTATCTCAGTTTACAACTGAAATGAGTGGGTTAGAGTAGAAGTATAAAGCTCTCATCTAAACTCCTTGTTGTTTTGTTGGTTTTTTTTTAAAATCAGATTTAATCTAATCTATTAATCTGACATCCTTGTTTTCACTTTCCTTCATTCTTCCATACTTCTCTCTCTTAATATCCTCTTCTACAATGCTGTTACACCTTTTTTCATTTCCCCTTAACCATTAAAATTTCAATATGGACTGGGTATTTCCTATATGTTCAGATAGAAGCATGGGAATTAGTGACAATTTTTTTTTGCTTCAATTTCTCCTTCCCATTATGTTTCCCATTATGGCATGAAATGCCCATAATAACTGCTCACTGTCCATCAGTGCAATGACACTTCTTCTACCTCCATTTTAGCTAAATGTACTGCAGCATTTTTATCTTCTACTCTGCAGGCTCCTTTTTGTAATATTTCAGTTTGAAATGCAGGAGTTCTAAAAAAAAATAATTAACTAAACAATTTATTGTACAGCTTTTATCTGTGAGTCCTCATCTGGTTTTCAAGAAATGAGCAGAACTTTGTAAGACATTGCTCTTACATACATGTAGGCCTTCACCTTGGCAAAGGGGGGTCAGTGGAAGGTGATTATAGCTCTCTAATGCTCTGTATAGGAAGCTAACCTGCTTCTCTGTTGCCTATGATTGTTCATTGTTCAGCATCATATATAAGAGTTTCACTTTTTCTTTTTCTTTCAAATTCAAATAGAGTAAAAGTAACTTTGTCACTTTGACTGACTTCAGTGGGATGACTGCAACACAATGGCACAGAAGAAAACGCAGAAGAGCTCATCCCAGTAATAAAAACTTATCAAAACTACAGCTCAGTACTACACAGGAGTGTAGAATATTACTAAACCTCTTGTATAGATTTTTTTTGTTCAACAAGGTAAATGAGATGCCCGAGTCTTGTAACAATGAGCAAGACATTCTAGATAACAGGACTTAACGCAGCTATGTTACACTGATGTTCAGCACATTATATTTTAACATACTAATTCCATTTCCAATGCCCTTTTTTCTTCAACTTTTCAACCATGAAAATTAAAGGTAATATTAGCGCTTCCATTTTTAGAACCCCTTTCTAGGATCATTCTTCTTTCCTGAAAGTTAGCAAACCAACAACTTAGATATCATGTTATCACCGTAATGCCTAGTTCTCTGCCAGCCCAGAAGGACACAGGTTTCTGCAAGACTTGGAACTTCTGTCAACCTTTTGTGGATGTCTTGTGTATCCTCAGGTGTCTCAGATAATACTAGACAACTATATTCAGGCAATTGAACAGAGAGACATTCAGTGCATATGCCATATAATTCTAGTATCAGGCCATCTCAGATGCTTTTTATAAACCCAAGAACCTGTATCCAAATGATCCTCACAACATCTAAGTTCGAGCATCAGAAATTAACAGCCTGATGACGCAAATGTCCAGCATATGCAGAAATCCTTTCCAGTAGAGTCTCTTCCTTCCTCAAGGTGATGGTGCATACTATCTGACATCACTTCCATGGTTCTCAATCTGTATGTTTAATGGACTGTGTCCATCCTGTTAAACACCGCACTTAAGGTCTGTATTAGGGATATACTGTCTTTTCCTGCACAATTGACAAAGGGACCTATAAAGGCCAATGCCTATTTAGGGAGGCCAAACTGTCTCTTGGGACAACAGAGTAAAGTAGGGAGGGGTATGCATCCAAGTTACAAAGAGGAGCCTGGATCTCTGTCACAGAGGAGCATCAGGGAGCTTATCCCTCTTGTGACCTTTGCATTGGAACAGGAGAGGAGAAATCGAAAGCAAATCCCTTAACCAAATCTAGTCTTTCACAGCTATGTCAATACAATTTTTCTCCATTTCTCCCTGTGGCTCGGAAAACAATCATTTCAACAGAGTAGACAGTAAATAAAGGAAACAGTACAGAAATGCAGTTGCAACTCTCTTGGAAGAGGGTGAGATCAAATAAAACTAAGTTCAGCTCAGGAGAATAACTTGATGATGTCTTTGCACTCTTAAAAGAGCTAGGAGAAGAATGGAATGAATAGTATTCTTTTCCTGCCTTACAAATAAGATGCATATGCTTCTGAGTAAAAACAAGGAGCATATTGAGTGTATGGAGATAACCAATAGGTGGTTTGAAAAAAAAAGGCATCAAGATGAAATTTAAGTAATAGTTTGCATGCCCACTAGTGGTAGAAACAGATGTCTCACAGTGAGTATGAAATATCTATGTATATGGGAAGAAAAATAGATGGATCTTGTAGAAATAAGAGATGTTTCAGAGCCAGAAAAGAGAATCACTTGGGTTAGGATGAAGGGAAGTATAGAGTTCTTGTGCATGAAAAATTGAACAAGATATTTCATTTTTGTTTGGTGGGAATCAATTGACTCACGAATTTTTGTGGCTGTTATAGATAGAAAAACACATGTACATTTATTTATTATTTTTTTTGCTATTTTTAAATACTTAAGCGCATGTATTTCTTCTATTTATGGCGTGTTGTCTTCTTTCAGTGCAAGAATCTTTGGTTATAGCCAATGTGATTTCCTAATAAAAGACTCTATGGCCTGCCAATTTGTTGGCTTAGGAATGTTGCAGAAGGCCTCTAATTTACAGGTTTATTTGATAGGGAAGACTTGAATACCGGTGTTGCCTCACACACAAGATTAGACCTCAGATGTTTTCATTAAAGTATCTGCCTTTGCCTGAAAGTCCGACAAATGGAACTATGTCTACTGAGGAATAATCCTGTATTTAGTTTCTTGGCTGAATATTATGATGTAAACTCTATGTATATATTTCGTTCACAGATGTTGACTTTCACATTTAGTCTTTTTCTAAAAACTTGGCAGCTGGCTATGTCTGTATGAGTCAGGAGCAGCCAGCCAAAAGTCCAACTAGCTCCCATGCTTGCTTCCTTTCAGTCATGCTGGAACCTTACAAAGTATTCCAAACTGGTGAGAAGTCTCCAAGCTTTCTAATGATGAATTGGTGGCCTTTTAAGCTGCTGAGCATGCTTGGAACATGCTCGACCCTGTAAGCCAGGTTCCAGCTATGCAGAAGGATGTTCTTCCTTCCCCATTTAGTGTTTAGATGGTGGAAGCACTGAAAGGGGATATACCTAAGATGATGTTATCACTGGTTATGTAACTTGTTGTTTTTCAAGGAGCTGGTCACCCTCTATCATGCTATTTGCAAGACTATTACTTAGTGTTTGACACTTGTGTGAAAGTCCCATAGTTTGGACTTGGAATCCCTGATATTTGTGCCCAGACACAAACAATTTTTTTCTGAAGGTAGGCGTTAATTCTGGTCTGGTGTGCTGAGTAGTGCTAATGCAGATGACATAATTCAGCCTGGGTCTTTGTAAACTGCATAATGTGCGCCTGCTTTCTGCAAAAATGTTTTTCCTATGAAAACTGTGTGGACTAGAATGGCACTCTCATGAAAAAAATATGCAAAAAGATTTTTGCACTCTGTTTCTATTTCTAATGTCATTTGGAATGCTGTAAGACTAAAAAATGAAAAGAGCAACTAACTGCTAAAGAGAAAAGATAAAGAAAGGAGAGACTGAATGCAGTATTCAATTTTCTTTTATGATATCCATAAACTGCTTCTGAACTAAAACTTGGACACGCTGTTTCTCTACATCTTCCCCCTGCACTCTCCCCTCCCCCACAAATAATAGAAAATTTCCCTGTCAGAATCCCAAGGGCAGCAAGGGACAGGTAGCAATGCCACTTAAATACAGGATGATTGAAATACTGTGTAATTTTACTACTTTCTTCCAATGCAAACAATGAAGAATGATTTTATGTACAACAGAACTAAAAACCCAATCTTTCCTCCACTTCTCAAAGCATTTTCCTCATGATATTCTTCATCTTTATGTCAGTGCTCACTGTCCACATTTGTCAAATGATATTCAGTCTCTACTCCTACAAGAGATGCCAATTCTTCTCTTTTCACTAAACAAATGTTGATTATAAATTCAGACGTACGAATCAAGAAACTGTTCCAATAATAATATGACCTTTAGGGCTTGAAATAAAGAAATTATTAGATGACATCTTACTTCCGAGGGATTGGACTCAAGCTTTTTAAATGGTTTTCATATGAAAACACATTCAAAAAAAGCAGAGCTCACTGATATTTCTGTGTAAAGTATCTCAAGCGTATAACAAGCACTGAATATTTCTATGAAATGTTTTGGTAAATAACTTCTTTTCCAGATCATGGAAATACCTTATGAAAATATTTCTCTCTGATTTTACAGCTAAGGAAAAAGGTACAGAAAAATTTAAAAGAACATAGAAGCCTGATATTCTTTAGCTCTGACAGTCTTCTGACTTATGTCTGGACAAAGAAACCTAAACTAGAGGAGAAAAAGTAGTGAAAAAGAAATTATATTTGAGCCATCTCTTATCTTCCAAAAAAATAATAAGGTATGCTGTCATAAGAATCAGTAGTGAAATTCACAGAAGCTCTTTATGAAAATGTCAGGATTCATTTCACTGAATTTCACTGAATTTCACTGAATTTTTTTTTGGAGTTGGAAGGGACCATAGAGATCATCTAGTCCAA
>JAOQGH010000032.1:44804585-44819390 GCA_025769975.1 Gallinago jamesoni
TGCAGGGGGGTCGGACTGGATGGCCTTTGGAGGTCCCTTCCGGCCCAGATGATTCTATGATTCTATGATTCTATGATATATCTCTTACAGGATCAGATCACTGGTTCTGTCAAAACTGATAGGTCTGTATCTTCCTTCATGTTGTTTTAGTTGTTTTTTTCCCTTCATGGATGTTTTTTTCCCCAAGGGCAAAGGGGCATTGCTTAGGCTCTCTTCTAATAGAGCTTTTAAAAATCAAAATATATAAATCATAGGCCTCTTTCATCTTTAATTTCTGTTCTTTGGTCATTTACAATTCTTGGTGACATGATGGATGATCTCACTGTTGGAAAATGGCAAGAAAAGTTTATGCTTCTGTTTAGCTGCTTAGATACCTCATTAAACTCAAGAGAATTGCAACAAAACACTGATTTCTTGACAAGAAAACTTTTTAATACACCACTTCACTGAAACTTTCATTTGTAAAATATCCTTAAATGCATTGCAGATTTTCTGAGCAAAACCAGAAAGAGGTCTTCTTGAGATGTTGAAAGCACAGACTGAAAACTCTGCACAGACAGGACACCTGGACTTACATCATGCATCAGAGATGTAAGAAGTGTATGCCCTGATCATGACATCATAGAAGAAACAGACTTTTAACCATTTTGAGCCTTGGAAAGGAAGCGATAGAGAATCATGCATAAATGTCAACATCAAAAAGTCTTGTTCTCATTCCCATGCACAGGTAAAAAAAAAAAAAAGTTAGAACTTTTCCAACTGTGTTGGAAAATAGTTGCTAATGACCTTGACTCAAGAAGAAAGTAGCCCTCAGAGACAACTTCTTCAGCCAGTCTTTCTGATGTATTGACAGGGCTGTGTCATGGTTTAAATGCAGAGGGCAAATTGGGCCACACAAACAGTCTCACTTTTCTCTCCTCTGCCATTGAAATGGGGAAAAGAATCTGAAAAAATTAGGAAAAGCTCCTGAGTTAAGAGGCAGGCAGATGTTTAGCTATCTCCAGGAAAGCAGAGCTCCATCATGCATAATGGTTACTTGGGAAGACAAATGCCATAAGTTTGAATGTCCCCCCCCAGCTTTATATACTGAGCATGTTGTATATGGAATGGAACATTCCTTTGGTCAGCTTGGGTCAGCTTTTCCTAGCATGTCCCCTCCCAACTTTTTGTACACTCCCAGTCTACTCACTAGCAGGGCAGTGTGAGAAGTAGAAAAGGCTTTGATTGCTCAGCAGCAACTAAAAACATTAATACATTTTCAACATTATTCTCATCCCGAATCCAAAACATAGCGCTATACCAGCTGTTAGTAAGAAAGTTAACTCTGTCCCAACCAAAATTATGACTTTCTCCACCCCTTATTCCATACCATTTATGTCATGCTCAAGTCCCACACTATCCACTACATCCTCATTGAACACCATTCCCCTTCCCATCCTCTGGATGTCGACATCCAGACAGTAGCAGTCAATGGTTCAATATCCAGATGGAGACCAGTTACAAATGGTGTCCCTCAGGGGTCAGTACTGGGACCAGAATTGTTTAGTATCTTCATCAATGATGTAGACAGTAGGATCGAGTTCACTCTCAGCAAGTTTGCAGATGAGACCAAGATGAGTAATGCAGTTGACATGCCTGAGGGACAGGATGCCATCCAGAGGGACCTGGACAAGCTCGAAAAGTGGGCCCATAGGAACCTCATGAGGTTTTAGATTTAGAATGAGAATAATGTTGGTAACACACTAATATCTTAGTTGTTGCTAGGCATGCAACAATTTTTCAGCTTCTCATACTGGCCTGCCAACAAGAAGGTGGGGAGCATCCAAGAAGCTGGGAGGGGATAGAGCTGGGACAGCTGACCACTACTGACTGAAGGGTTATTCCGTGCCATATGCCATCATGCTCAGTATATAAAGCTGGGGGAAGGAGAAGGAAGGGGTCGAGCTATCCCAGCTGAAACCATGACAGGCTGCAAAAACTTTATTAAGCCTGTCTTGTGAATTCATAGCTACTAAAGTTAATACTTATTATTTTGGCTAGATATGCTCTGCCTGTACACAATCCTGGATGTGCAAGTATATGAGGGAGAAAGACAAACAAAAAGAAAGTAGTCATTATTTTTTTCCCTCCCAACTTTGCAAACTCTGGATTTTATTAAAAAAAAAACCAAAGCAAGCAAACAAAAACCCCAAACATTTTACCGATAAGAATAAATATCCGTGTGGAAGTTTGCAGTCAAAGCCTAACGCTCAAAAACCAGCAGAAGGAAAGATTGTTTTAGCAAAGTAATTATTCAAGTTCACCAACATGAATAAGCAAGTTACTACTGCTCCTTATCAGGGTGAATATGAACCTGTCAAAATAATGAAACCTTTTATCGATGGCAAATAATGAAGGAAAAATGATAAAATGGCTAAAAAATGCAAATACAATCCAATTCTCCAATTCTGCTGTGGGCTAGAAGTGACAGAGACATTAAAATAAGACCTTACTGAACAGTCTGACCACACCAGAATGTGTGTCTTGATGTCTGTGACACCTCTTGATCTGCTGTCTGTCACAAAGGCTACATGCAAACTCTATATGACAGGAGATTTTGAATGTGAAAGTCTTGCATTATAGCAGTAAAAGCAGTGATGTAAACAACATGATGAATGCTTTAGTGCAGTTTAAACCAGCTTTGAAAAAAAGGAGTGGTTAATATGGAGATTCATTATGCATCATGGGTTCAAAAACACACTGCTACAGAGCTTAAAAAATTGCTAAAAGCAGGCAGATCTGCTTCTGCTCTTTGATGGGTTATTTTTGCACATTTTATATTTCTTTGGCATTGGAAGTAATCTGCACAAGACATACGTTTAACCATGAAAATGAAAAAAAAAAAAAAAAAATGGTATTTTCAAACTTTTATCAGCCGTCCCAGCAGCTTGTAAAAGAGATCAGACATCCAGCTTGCTGATTGTGTTGCATACTGATGGCAGGGAGCTGGCAGAGAGGTCATCCCCTGTCCAGTTTCTGCAACATGAACATTTGAATCTAGGGTTTTTTTTCCCATTTTTGTCAGCATACTGTGCCACACAATCCAGATTTTAGAGTTCACATATGAGCACATGCTTGCATTCATGTGGCTAAATGTGTTTGCATCTGTAGCATCCAGGCTTTCTTTTGAAGTTTATTGCCTGTAGGAATAGAAATCTCTGATTTGGGAAAAATGAGAAAATAACGTCCCCAGTCCTGCCTTCTGGTTTGTTTATATGCTGTATGAAATGGGAAGTTATTAAATAATAAAACAGAATTAATCCAAATAAGGAGAATCTCGTGTCTGGTTATCTTATCCTCTGAGGGCCCCAGAGCTAAACTCTGCTTTGTTTCGTCTCCTTCAGCCCTATCAACCATGATCACTTAGCTATACAACGATTCAGCTCAACATAGAGACCACTATAGTCCTGCTCTCCCTTCAGTCTATTTGATAACCTTTTTATGAACACTACTCAACAAAATGGAGAATGCAAATCTGAAACCATTCAAGGCAAAAGGAAAAATAAGTAATGATGTAATGTAAAAGAATGATTAAATTATCCTCTCTTTCAACTGCGTTTTATAAGATACAAAACTATGACTACCATCGATGGAAGGTTATATGGGAGACCTTGAAACTAGGTGGGATACCTTAAAACATCTCCATTGGTACTAGAAATCCATGCTTAAACAGTTGATTCAGTTTTAACACCACTTACTTCATGGATCAAAAATAGCATTACGTAGGAAAAAGACAGTTAAGAAAAGCAAGACAGTAAGGCTGCCTGTAGATGCTACATCTGAATTGTAGGTAACTAAGTGTGTATAGCAAACCTACAGTCACTTTAAGAAGTATTCAGCTCACTTAAAGACACCAGACACATATGAGCTGGGCATCTAAGTTCACATTATAGATGATAGAGTCAAGAGAAGCAATTTCCTTACCCACATGTAGGCATATACCGCTCTTTGAGAGGCCTTAAAAGAGCTCCTGTAGACTCCAACTGCTGCTCCAGAAGTATGAGTCAACTTAAGTTTCTGCGTAATTTTCTTGACATTTTCCAGTGAATAATTTTCCATTTTCCAACTCAGAATGGCATTTTAATTTTTAAATTGGCATATTAACAGAAAGTTAAAGGGATTACATAATCCAAAAATGAAGTACTTCACTTGAAGTAAAGCAGATCTGTTCAAGGTTACTCCAAATAGTCCCTGTAAGTTTGTTGATATTTTCACTAGATGCATCCCCATTTCATTCTTCATATTCCTGACATCTATTCCAGTTATACCCAGATCATGTCCACATCTCTTCTCACTGATCCTCATTTTTCAGTGTGATGACCGATTCAGAATTTGTTTTTTTTCAGCCAGATCTAGAATGGATTATGCCTACTGCTACATCTGAAATTTAGGAAGCTTCCTGCCGAATCAGATTTCTGAGACTGCCTTTAAGAAAACCTATGAGAAGTGAAAGCAGATCAATTCAGAAGTGGTACTTTTTCAGGCAAAATATTGAATATGATTTCATAAATTATGATCATGTTTGGTTTTTTAGCTTTTTAAGATGATTTTTTTAATTCCTTTTCTAGATAAGTGATCAGTAAGTAGCTCAAAATTATCCTTATTTGTAAAAAAACTTTTGTGCTAGAGAAATCTCTCTACCCCAGCATGAACAGGTAATTCAGATTATTCAGGGTAGCATTAATATACTCACTTGTTTATGGATTAAGTAGCTTTTGTAAAGTTTCAGATTAAATTAATTTTTAAAGAGGATATCAGGATGGAGACACAGAAGTTTTTTAAACAAGAGAAATAAGCTTAAACTAGAACCTACAGAAAAGTGCCACAAAAATATGACTGATTTGCAATCTGATTCCAGAGTAAAGCATATAACTACAGTTCTTTGAATTGAAAATGCAAGCCGCTTCCATTTTACTGAATATTTATGAGATAGAAGGAAACATCAAGGATGCTACAAAATAGAGTTTGGCTCATTTAAGTTATATGAGCCACAGACACAAACACAAGGAAGTCATCTTTGTGGTGTTTTGGAAGATGTAGTTCATCTTCTTCATGCACACTAAAATTACAGTTTGTTCCTCCCTGCATCTTTGGATGTGATGCTTCATTGTCTACTTCCATGACTGGGATTTAAAAAAAAAACCCAAACAAATCTCGTTACAAAATAATGCCATTTCATTGCTGTTAAATACTTTTCAAGCTTTTCTATGCACATGATTAGGACAAAAACCTTAGCAAAATGATTATAAAGCCCTAGTTCTTACTGGTACATTGGCTTTGTGCTAATTTCACGCTGATTTATACTTAAAAACCTACTTCTACTGTTTCCTGATAACAGCTCACCTCTTTTGGTAAACAAAACAGGCAGTGGGATTAACTTTCTTATCTTTGATTGCTATCCCTAGCAAATAATACACCCAGCTCAGGCACATAGCTAGCGGCAAATTTTGCCCCAGAGAATTTTCCATCTGTTTAGGCAAGTTTGACAAAAAAGGAGGAATGGGATACTAATCTCATGGTTTTATAAGTAAAACAGAAGAGGGTAAAAGAAGCTCATGAAAGAAATACAGGGCAAAGAAAGAAGCACATTTCTTGAACTGTCTTCCAGAATCAGAACATAAAATATTCTTTCTACGTGTCTCAGTATTTACGATGAGGATGTAGGGAATATTCATGAAAACAAGTATGAACAAATACAAGGGTAAACTAACTAAATCTGACTGCTGCAAGGCTGCATGCTACCAGTGGTAAAGGGGAAGCTGAAGTCCCCCCATCAGTCCTTTCTACTCTACTGCAGTTTGCATATCTGGAAAGCTTGCTAAATTATCTAAGCTTTGAAACAGATTTTAAATAAAATTTCTTCCTTTACCTTTAGAAATACTTCTCTTTCTGGATCTCTGAGAACCTCAAGGATGTGAGGATATAATGCATGTAAAGTGGAGGAACCTCTGGGCTCTGGGGATGTCCAAGACAACTCCTGACTCTGTTCCGTGCAGAGATCTGAGAAAATACCAGTCGTCTATCTCCAGCTCTGCTATGGGTCCCAAAGAAACCTTGGGTTACTGGAAGCATTGCGGTACACTGATTGGGCGTTTGTGGCTTGCTGGTGAATTCAGCTGTCGAGGAGACACAGCTGAGTGGTGTCAAAACTCTGCCCTTGTCCTTTTCTCCTCCCATTTGACAGCGGATGCTGGTCTCCACCCCTCATTTGTGGGTAGCTGTGGGTGAACAGGATTGTGGAAGAAGCAGAGACCAGAAGAAGGAACAGAAGCAGCAGGAGCACTGGCAGGGGAAGGCCCATGAGCAAATCCTAATGACCCATTAACAATGGCTAACAGCCCGACTGATGGAGGGGGATTCTGCCCACCTGGCAGTTGAGGGCTGCAGGGCCCTGTCGGCTGGGAAAGGAGATACATTGGTACTATATAAGCTGCCTGTTTGTGATAATAAACGATTCTGGTTGCATCACTGACTGGGGTCTGTGCCTTCCAATGCTACAGGTAGCAGAATGCTACTTTGTCTGCGATGTTGGGAAGTCTCAGCTCATCTCCAAAAGCGACCGTTTTCAGTCTTAACATACCAGTGTTATGGATTGTTTTATTTTCCCTAGCCAGCAACTACTTGTTTTCAGTAATTTGAGGTTTTTCTGGGTGAGATTTTTCTCACTATGATGATGATGATGATGATCAGAACACTTTGCTACAAGGATACAAATTACAAAGGTGTACAAAGGAACTCCGGTTTGAAAGGTAAAATGGATGAAGGGGATGAAACTTTGGAACAGATTTTATCTAAGGATGCAAGCATATCTCAGCTAAGGGAGGCTGAACTGACTAAATTTCAAAATGTGATGGAGTTTACAGACGTGACCATCAGATTTGCAGAAAAATCTAGCAAATGTGGGACACTAGCTACAGTTTAGTAAGCACAGTATTTCTACTTAAAAGAAGGCAGAAAACGGAATTCAAAAAGTATAAGCCAATTAAGCTGACCTCAATAATATGTTAAGGATGTAGAACACATTTTCAAGTGAAAAATTAATGAAAGACAGGAAGCTAAATGGATTATGGTATAAAATGAAACATGAATTTACCAAATGTACACTAAGCCAAACTAACTCAGTGTGCTTTTATTCTTGCAATAGAAATTATTTTTTGCAGACAGGCAGCACTCAGGCTCTCATCTCTTTGGACTTGACTAAAGCATTTCATATAATAAGCCACATGGAGAATTTTTACAGCAACAGAATACGATGAGATTTCTCAAAAGCTGTCAGGTCCAAAAGCTCTGTTTAAAGGCATACGGAAATGGATCACGCAACAGGAAGAGCTTTCTGTCTGGAAGCACACTTCAGGTGCATTTTTCGACGAACAGTCTTGGGACTAATTTTACTTGGTATTTTCACCAGTGACCCTGGCACGAAAAGTAGGAAATTGATCATTTGGTTTGGCAGCAAGTAGGGAAGCACTGTCAATAAAATGAGGGAGAAAATGTCAAACAGGAAGAAAGAGACCTGCTGGACTACTGGTATAACAGAAATGAAAAAAAGTGTAATCACACACAGTGTTGTCACATACATCTACTAAGAAAAATTATACCTATATCATGGGAGTTTATTAATTGGTAATGATAAAAGATTAGAAAGAACAGGAAGCTATAAAAAAGGTAATATAATCCTAGATTTTTGTATTTATTTTTTTTTAATAAGGAATTATTCATTCTGCTATACATGACTGTGGTGAAGCATCAGTAACACACAGTTCTGGTCAGCTTGTTTGGAAAAAAGAGGAAACATAACTGTAACAGGGAGAGAAAAGGATAACTGGGAACAAAAGATTTACTGTGCAACAAGAATTGGAGAAATACTTGCTTGTTGCACCACTGTCGTACCAAAATGGAGATGAAACAGGGATATGACTGCCCTTTGTAAGTGATCGATGAGGCAGATAGGAAGGGACACATAAGAAAAAGATGAGATAAATGACCACAAAAGATTTAGACTAGAGATTAAGAGAATTTTTCTAGTAATCTGAAGTGAGATTATGATATGGTTTCTCAGAAGTAGGAGGCTTTACACACTGTAAAACGTTGCCTGTTTGTGCCATGACAGGGCTTACACGACATGCTAGACTGTTAGAGCAAGGATCTGGATTTAGTCCCAAGAACATAAGAAAGTTAATCAGTAGGAAACAAGTTAGTAAAGGGCACCACTATTGACAACATGCTGTTTAAACTTCTCAACTTTTCAGTCCTCCCCGGAGTCTAATTTTTTGCTATACAGTGATCGTTTCAGTATGTCCCATCTCAGCAATGCAATAAAAGAACTATTGTAAGGTCAGGAGGATCACAATCAAAATATGTCCCAGGTCCTCAGAAAAAGTACAAACCCCCCTTGGGAAAAAGAGTGTAGGGCAGTGGGAGGGAAGCAGAGGGAATCTCTTTCTTTGAAATACAAAAGGAACTCCGCCTGGGTTAGGAGACTGTGCACAGCGCCGAGGCTGGCCCCAGGCATAGACAGAGAGGGCAGCTGTCCTCGGTGCAGCAAAATATCCATAGCCACTTCAGCTGTAGCAGAGAGCCACGTTAGCCACCACTTCTGTGGTTGTAAAAATGGGGTGGAGGGGAGAAAACAAGAAAATCCAGATTTGGCCCACTGAGAAACCTTGAGCCATCCCTGCTAGTACTCAACAGAACAAGTGTTAAGGGTATTTTCCAACCTAAACGATTCTGATTCTGTGATTATAAGAGCTGACAGTTACTGACATTATTCGAAAATGATGCTAACATCCCTGCAGGCTCCGCAGCTCAGAGTGCCATGTCTAGGGCTAGGGACTCCACAGAGTTTATGACCATTAAAACTATGATTGGGTTTGGTTTTTTTTCCTTCTCACTGTGGATGCAGTGAAGGACAGAACGGGCCATGTTCAAATCCTCAGTGATGCCTTCTGGAAACACAGGCATTGATTTCTTGAATAATACTTTAAATGGAAAAAGCCTAATGGAGTTTCAGTTGAGTTTCCCTATTGGAAATCCCTAGAATGGAGTTTCCCTATTGGAAATCAACTTATTATTACTGATAAAAATTTCTGCTGAATACTCTTTTATTATTTTTGAAAAGTCCATACACAAGAAAACAGCAAAACCCCCAAATAAACAGCCCTGTGAAAATGGCTATGCCAAATGCTTCTCTGACACATTTAGCATCTCTTTAATAATATTTTTTATAACTCTTTTAGAATGAAAATATGTAATGTAACAACCTGTAAATGGTTCATGCATATGCATGCCTTTCATGTGTTAACTGCTGTGGAATTTTTTCAGATTGCTTCATATTATAAATTGTTACTTATTTACCATGCCAGTTGGTGACACTGAGGTGTGCAATGAATTTGCAGTCTCTATTCCCTAGTTGAAATTTTCTAGTGAAATATTTTTTCAATTAAAAAAAAAAAGAAATAAAAGAAATCACCCCTGCCTATTAATCAAGAAGGCTTTGTAGAAAAGTATGAAAGTAGAAAATACTTTGTAGAAAAGTATTTGTTCAGATGATCTGACAAAACATGGATAGGTTTTTATGAGAAGCAATTTTAAGTATCCAGGAAGATCACATGTGTGATTTGTGGGTGCTCCACAACAGCTCCACAACTGGAGTAACCCCCACATGACTCCAACCTGGAAAAATCTTATTGTAGGATGATTTTCAGAATCACAGCCTCTGTACCTTAAGAACATGCAACTCCGGGTCAACTGTGAAACAGCCACCTCTGCACTGATCTTTCCAAAAACCTTGTTGTGGAACAAGAAACTCAGAAGTTTGGGAAATACAGCTCTTGTCAAAGGTCACCTCTTGGGTCCATAACAATACCCTCCTAACATTTGTCTATAGGTTGAACCTCAAAACTTCCAAAGTCTGTGCTATTGAATCAGCAGCCAGGACCTTGCAGCCCTGGTTTCCAGGTTGTCAAGATGTCGTCCCCAAACCTTCCTCACATAAAACGTGATATGCAAAACTAATAATGACATACACATGTTACTGAAAGGAATGGGTTTTGGCGAGCCAGCAGTAATTTCCAATTTCTAAAATTGGAAATCTGATTAGATCTGGAGATCTGATTAGAATTTTTTTTTCATCCAGGAATAAAAATATTTTGCCTCAACTTTATTGTATTTGTTTTGTCCTAAAATAGTGCAATTTTCCAAAAGCAGACTCTGAAGTTCTAAAACATAGACATAAAAAATCTGCTGCAAATATTTTTAGGAGACTGAAAATGTGAAATGAGAAATATGAAAGGATCAGATCCCTTGGTTCCTTCTTTGTCTGAACAGCATATAACTGAATTCATAGCAGAGCAGGCAAAATAGTTTGAGGATCCAAACCCCTTTGAAAACAATGGAAAACCATCCACATGATTTGAATAAGTCCCTATATTAGCAGACATGATATATATATGTATGTATGCAGACACAGACCAAAAGACAAACTGAGCACAAATTTAAAGGGATGGACTATGGAGTAGGTAGTGTTTAAACTGTCCCCTCCGCAGTCTCTAAATGTGCTGTCTCTCACTGTGCAGAATATTCAGCACACAAAAATGAACTTTCTTCTCTTTTTTTGTTCAGATATTTGCAGGTCACCTTTCCACTCACTGGGAGAACTGAAACTTTCTTTTTTTCTCCAGTCATGTTCCATCTATCACATTGTACGTTTAGAGAGGTGGGAGCAGACATGTCAGACACAGGAAATGAGAGACAGAACAAAATGAAATAGGCCCCTGAAGGAAAGAAAGAGAGAGGTTCTGAAAGCAGAAACAGAAGAAGAGAGAGAGATAAGGCACCCTAAAATAGAGATAAATCAACAGAGAATCAAGTCCCTTGAAACAGAAGATGAAAAATTTCCGTAAAGAGAAAAAGGCAGCAAGGGACATTTGTCCACCAGATGGACCTACAAGTATCCAAGAATTTTAGTATTGTATTGTTATTCCAGCCACTAGATAAAAATTATTCTGTATCATTGATGGACATCTTACTAATCAGACATGTCAAGTGTAACGTTTAACATCGATTACAGGATTTGAAGAACATAGAACACAGATTACAGAACATTCACTCTTCTCCATTTCATCAGCTCTACAGTTCTCTGCCCACTTGGGAAAAGAGAAAGAAGTAATCAATGACATGTATAAAGACCTAGTAAACAGTTGATCAGGAGAGCAGGTCTTGTTTGGTAGATAAATGTTTGATTTACTGTGTAAAAACCATTTTAGCACAGCACTTCATGTTCAGATATTCTGCTGTCCACTGTCCTTTCATCTATGGTAGCTTACACAGAATCACAGAATCTTCATGGTTGGAAGGGAGACCTTTAAGATCATTGAGTCCAACCTCAAAAAAACCCAACCCAAAACCAAACAAAAACTGCCACAAGATTGCAAGGTTTCCCATAAAATGAAGGGGTACAGTTTGGTACTAAATTAATATTTCAAAATCAGCTGAACAGGTCATCTAAAGAAACTGGAATAAATGAAAGATTTCTATGCACTTAAACAGATGCCCTTCTTACTCAATCAAATAACCAGGATCATCCATTGTTTAAAAATGCACAGAGCTGAGGCTTGAAAGTGCAGTATGCTTTGGGTGACTGCTGTTTCATTGTCCAAATCCCATTTCATTTAAAAAGACTGTCATCAAAGTTTGATAGGTCTCTGAGACAGAGACCTCCTTCTCCTTTTACCATGTTTTTTCATCTAGCATTAACTTTCTCCTATTATTTTTTTTTTCTTGTTCCTAACTACACCATTTCCTTGTGTAGCTATTTCTAAAACAGAAGTGGAGGATGGGGAGAGGAAAAGACTAGGATGTTCTTAAATCTAGAAGATTACTTATCTGCAGGAGATGGGCAGTGTAAAAAGCTCACAGAGGGCATCAAAGCTCAACTACATTCAAAATAAGCTCTTGCTTCTCACCCATTGGTGTCCAATTGAGAATGGCCATGCTCAGCCCCCTCATTTGAATATTTACTTTAGAAAACTAAGTGAACAATCACAGGTGTAGAAAAAATAATTTATATTATAGTCTAATGCATAGAAATCTTTCCTGGGAGGAGTTAAAACACTGTTCAAGTTTGTACTCTAATGAATACACAAGTATTCATCTTTAAATTGGAGCAGCTTTCAGATAGGAGATAGAAGATTTACTGTTCTAGAACAGCCAGCAGTCTGATGACTGGGGTGCCTGTCTGAAATGAGAAAGACCTGTGCTGAAATCACTGCAGCGATGCAAGCAGAGCAGACAGCACAGCGTAGGTTGCCTATATCCTAGCTGATTGCCGTAATACAGGGGACATCTATGAAATATTTTCTGTACTACGAGTTGCACTAACATGTGAGCTGTTACTTATCTTGTCCCTGGGCCCTTCTGTTTACAATATGACTGGTAAGGCTTGCTCTTTTTTTTTTTTTTTTTGTATAATTTGAGGATTTTAGATGTTTGGAAGCATCTGGAACTAACTTAACCTACAGTTTAGCATAATTTTCTTTTAATTTTAGGTGGTATACAAACAGAGGCAACTTGTTAAGTGGCAGCTGACAGAAACTCAGCACCTGAAGGATAAAAATATGTCATTCAGTCATGCTGAGGAACAGCTGTGAGTAAAGAAGGAAGTAGATACTTAAAAACAGAAGAAAAACTGGACCTTAGTCTTTCGAGGTTTTTTCACTCAAGCTTCCTTCTTTGGAAAACATCCTCTTCATCTGCATGTTACAGTACAGAATGTGTTCTTGACGGAGGTTGGGACTTGGAGATTCTAAAGCTCTGAAGCAATTACTAAAATGGTTAAAGAATGAAAGAACAAGAAATTGTTGGGAGAATTAATACGCACCTCTGTAAAACACATCTGTATGTGTATCTACTAAATGAGCATGCTATAAACCATGGAAATAATTAAAGAATTAATCCTGAAATAGACATGATTTCTTTTCTTTTCCAACTCTGTCAAATTCCTGAATATCTTTGAAAGAATAAAACCCTGGATTTTATATTGTCCTTGATGTTATATGCTAGGCTTCGAAAGAACAAGGAGGAGAGAGAACAAAGGTCACTTTCAATCTGTTTCTTATTCATAAGGTTCAACTTGAAGACCTGGACAACTTGGCTATGCTGTGTTCTAAACGGATTAGCCTAGGGCAAGAAAATGAAACTAAGTGTGCTTTAAAAGTTTTGGGAATTTGGATCAGGGTCTATTCCATCTGTTTAACGGCAGGACAGACACAGTGTGGTTGATGAATGATGGAAGTGCTTTTTATCACTGTGGTGTTAATGATATAATGAAGGTCTTTTAAGAGTGTAAATGTGGTGTCCTATAAATCTGCTTCTATACATTTTTCTTCATTTATCAAATATTAAGGGGACTTTCACCTTCTGTTCTAGAAATTGCTGCAGAGCTAGTACATTGATTTAAGGGGGTTTTTAGCTGCTTTGATATCTATTACATTTTACCACATTGGTGAGTAGGGTTTATTTCATCACATATTCCGTTTAAAAGGCTTCAATATTGATAAAATCTGGGAAGATAGGTATGTAATAAATTCTCTTCTTTTAATAGGATTATTTCAGAGAACAAAGTGTGAGGAAAAGACTTGTTCTAGGCTTATACTCAATAATCAATTTAAGCTTTTTGATAATATACCTCCTTGCAATCTGTTTATCATACAAGTGTGAGAGAAAACCCTTACCCCCACATCCTTCAAAAATGATTTCTGCTTATTCCATCATTCAGTTTTTAAAAGTAATTTGTTGAGAATTGTGGCAATTTGGAGAATCTGTAATCCCTCCAAAAATAACAATAAAGTAACACAGATGGTTTATTCTCTTGTTATCCCTGGAGATTATTTTTCCTTTTTTTTTTTCATCTTATCTTTTCATTCCCACTTCCATTTATTTCATCTTGCATTTTCCTTTTTTTCTTTTACCATTTCCTAAGCAGTATTTAATAACTGATGATATATCAGTCTGAAATGTTCTATAAAGAAAAGATTGTATTCAGAGGTTAAAAAAGGTTACAAAAAAAATGGTTATACTACTTTTTGTAGAAATGCAGATGTAAATGCTATTAGGGAAAGTTTTGACTGCCTTTCGGAAGACACCTGCTCTCCAGCTCAGGGTTCCCATGCATCCTGTGTCGTTTCTGACAGTTTGTCCTTGTGTTTCAGATAATGTAGGGCATCTCAAGCAGCACTGGAAAGTTATGGTTGGGCAAGTGAACTGAGTCCAAAGGTGAGATTTTAGTCCAAGTTAGAAACAAAATATTAATGTTTACAAATCACCTCGATGTCTAACCTCTCATTATAATCAGTAGAGCCTTAGTAGGAGTTCCGCATATCTGGAGTCTAAGGAGCTATTCATGTGACAAAGTGTGCATGTTAGCACGGGGCAAGCTTAATAGCTCTAAAACTTCATTAATTTTATACCCTGAATTTCACTGACAATAAAAGGAACTTATATATTTACCTTAAAATGCAGGAACTGATGTTTAAGACTACAGTCTCAAGCAGAATGCCAGCCACAATATCCTACAAATTATAGCAAAGTATAAACTATATATGCATCATTGTAGATGATAAATTTAAATTCTCACTATCAGGTCTACAGAATTACCACCAAGATAATTCCAGTGACTTTATTGTTTAATCTGTTGTCGTGGTTTAGCCTCAGACGGCAACAAAGGACCACGTGGCAGCCACGCGCACTCAGCAGGGCGCTAACCGCCGC
>JAOQGH010000032.1:44819490-44838435 GCA_025769975.1 Gallinago jamesoni
CCACATGGGATGGAATACCTGAGTCCCTGCTAGGTCCTGGGAAGAAATTAGCCCTTTCTCTACCAGACCCAGTACATCTGTGCTGCTCTCTCCACAACCACTGAGATAAGAGGACATCCAGATAGTCAAGGATTAAGGATGAGAGTGTTACTTTCTTGATTAATTGGCAATGTCACATTTTTTATTATTGATTGAATTATGGCATATCCTGATTCCAGACAAAAGTAGATCAACTGGTTGTCCTCAGAAAGACAGATCTTCTGTCTCTCAGGTATCCTAATGTGTATTCTTGCCTCACCTACCCCCCCAACCTTGTGTTGTAGTATATAATCAAGAGAATATTTTTACTTGTTTCCCTTTTTCAATATTAAAATGGGGATGGATGCAAGCCTTACTTAATAGCCACTGACATTTTGAACAAACCAGATTTCAAATTACGATAAAGCCTGCCTAGGCAGAAAGAAATACTGCAGGTTGCAAAACTTGTTCTTTAATATCTTTTTCACACAATGCCAAGGCATCAGAAAGGAAATGAAGAATACAAACCTACAAGAATTTCTTTCTCTCTTACACATAACCCCCCTCTTCCTTCAGGCTATGTGAAGGCCTCCTGATAATATCAGAAATGGATCTCCTCTTTATGACAAACTTCACAGAACCACAGAATCTTCATGGTTGGAAGGGACCTTTGAGATCATTGAGTCCAACCACAAAAAAGCAAACAAACAAACAAACAAAAAAACACCAAAAAACTCCCACAAAAAGACACAAACCAATCCCAGGCACTAGAGCATGCTCTGAAGTGCCATGTCTACACATTTCTTAAATACCTCCAGGGATGGTGACTCCACCACCTCCCTGGGCAGGCTGTTCAGGGCCTGACCACTCTCTCAGTAAAGTAATTCTTCCTAATATCTAATCTAAACCTCTCCTGCCACAGCTTTAGACCATTTCCTCTGGTCCTGTCATTTTTCACTTGGGAGAAGAGGCCAACAACCACCTCTCTACAATCTCCTTTCAGGTAGTTGTAGAAGGCAATGAGGTCTCCCCTCAGCCTCCTCTTCTCCAAACTAAATATGCCCAGTTCCTCATATGACCTGTTCTCCAGACCCCTCACCAGCTTGGTGGCTCTCCTGTGGACATGCTCCAGCACTTCAATGTCCTTCTTGTAGTGAGGGGCCCAGAACTGAACACAGCCCTCGAGATGAGGCCTCACTAGTGCCAAGTACTTTATACTATCAAAACTACAGCTCATCTCATCCTAGAAGAATCTCACTGAACATAATCTCACTGTCAATCTCACTGACATAAACAATGTCACCTTACAATCAGAAAAGCAAACAACCCCTCACCACCAAACCAAAACATGTACAGGCCACTTCCTTGTACTTTGCAGAACAACAGAATAAATTATTTACAAACCACCCAGAAACTTGCATCAGAAACTTAAATGGATGTGACTAGCCAAAAGAAAAGTAAAATAAAAAATTTTCGAGTCATCTAGTGTGGAAGCAGAACTGAAGTGGTAATACAGTCTGACAGGATAATGAAGAGGACAGAGAAAAGAGAAGGGAAGGAAACTGGAAATCAAGAATGTCCAGAGATGGAAAAGGATCTAAAAACTAAAGAAATTGATCTTAAGATCAACTCTGGCACTTAACCTTAAGAAAATAATTCTAGATTCTAAAATTCTTCAGGCCCATGGTATTGTTCCCAGAAATGCTCCCTAAAACTACCTGCATCTATTTCCAGATTTCAGTAAATCCAAATCAGTCTTCTGCATGAAGCCAACTGGATTTATTAAATTAATTGAAATTCTTCACCTAATCATTATCAAGATCAAAATTTTAGAGATATGGTCAGAGAGAGAAAGAACTTTTATAAGTAGTGTTCTCCTTGTTAGGGTACTCTTCTGAGAGATGGGAGAGGAAGTTCAATACCTATCATCTATCATCTCAGTCTCAGGGAGTTTCAACACAAACTGCTTTCAAGAAGATCCTAATCAAAAGGAACTCTCTTGTTCAAAATGTGTTGAAAATATTCCATTTTTTTCTGTTCAGATGGAAACCATGAGATGTACAATTCTGCATAGAACACAACAGGCAAAAATCCAAGTTTCTGCACAGAAAGCAAATTCAGATGAAAGAGTGCTGAACAAAAATCAGCTTCAACTCAATGATGCACAGTCATTGCTTTAAAACAGCTTTTAAATCGTACCTTTTATAGTCTTTCAGAAGTACCTATTGCTGTGTACATGCAAAGCAAATAGTGCTGGAAAAATGAAGTCATCCTTACAAAAGCACTTCTGCCAATTTTTCTACAAACTACTTAGTTTTGTTCTGTTCCCAGTTCTGACATTTTCCACAATGCCCTTTTTAAAGCCAAAATCCAGCAGCTGTATTTATCATTGAAAAATCAGAGCATGGGTCAGACACTGGAATCACGCAGCTGAGCTAATGGTTCTGCTGCATAAAAAGGGTTGTGGGTAGTGTATTAAAGAATCATTAAGGGTTTGAGATAAGAAATCAGATAAAATCGTTCAAGCCAAATTATAGCAAAAAATTCCTTGTCAATAAACTCACATCTTTTCAGGTTTCAAATATTTTCCTTGAACTTATTTTCCTATTGAGCTTTTGAAGCCTTCATGTCTCAGTCTTTCCTGCAAAGAAAAGCCATCTGATTTTCTAACTTTAGTCTCATTGAGACCACCATCATGCATGTGGTCCACAGGATTCAGAGTCCCCAAAAGACATACCAAAATAATGGAAAAGTTATTTTCATAATATTACCCCTAGAGTAGAAGGGAGGAAAACTGCAATATAGATAGATGTTCTGATGTGATTTTCAGTTGATTTTTGCAGATTGGTTTCATATGCTTTGGTTAAGTTTCATACAATTACACTTCTGAAAGATTATATGAAAAGAGCCTGGGACTTTAAGTTTTGTTCCCTATTGCTAATTGAGAAGACTCAAGACCCAGTTCTTGTGTCTAAGTACACCTGGTCATGTATGGCCAACTATGCAGGCCATAAGGTAAATGTGTCCTCATCTGCTAATGTACCCAACTGAAGTCAATTTGAAAAGGTAAAGATGACACTGATAAGGCTGGCAATCTTCAAAGAGATTACATATTACCAAGTAGAACATGAGGGTTAAGTGCTAGCAAATCTGTCACCCAGAGACTTCTCATTCTTACTCTGGTTATCAAGGTAATAATGGTATCAAGGTAATAATGTTTATCAAGGTAAACATGTTCTGGGTGCGTAAGAGGAGGAAGACTGAAGTAAATAAATCACTCTTTTTTAAAGTCTCTGAGCAGGGCATATTAAAAATCCCTCTCTTTAGCAAATGCTAATGAGTCTAACATTTAATTTAAGTCCCCCTATTTATCCATTGTTTTCTTTAATGAAGTTATTGCCAAAAAGCTCAGTACAAATACTGAACAATTGTTCCCGAGTGGGAGTGGTACCTAAAAAGTGCCTAGAGAACTCACTTTCCACAGTGAATATTTTAGGGAAGATATCTCTTCACGATTCTCAGGTGGGGTGAGAATTCAGGATTGCAATTTCTGCACTTCAATGCGGATAAATAAGATACCTAAGTAAGGCTCTATCTGTGGAAATATAAGAGGATATACTGCTCTGGGACAAGCAATGGAAGTTCATTTTCTTCCAAGGTTTTTCTGCACCGACAGTGATAAACATTCAGCCTTTCCCTATAAGAATGTAATTTTCCTGCAAACCTCTTTTTCTATACTTTTTGTGCTGAAAAGTCCAAAAATATCCAGATCATTGGACACCTTATATTATAGCCTGTTATGAAAGGCTCAGGTATAAGACAGTGAATGTGTAAATTTTGACTAATGTGCCACAAAAAAATAATATGGGTAGGACAGAGCATAAAGAGGGAGTGGGATAAGCAAATGTCGCTGTATAGAGAACAGTTTTAACAGAACCTTCCTACGATTATTATATGGGATTGGAGGATTCTGGAGCAAACATTAATAGGAAAAATACTCCAGGCTAGTAAAAGTAAATAAAAAATAAGCACATGTAGTATCTTCTTTGTGAACCCAAATACCTACTGGGAAAAGGAGAGTAAAGTCATTAGCATTATTTGCTTACCATTATCACTTATGAGGAAGTACATCAATGTATGTCTATATATTTAGGTCCTGTGGTTTTAGTACTTGAAAACAGCTGCAAAATACAACTGAGTTTCATAACAGACTCCTGGAAAAGATCAGCCCCTGGCAGCAGAATAAGCTACTTCCAAGAGAAGTTCAAAGAGGCAGTCATTAAGGAAAATGTCAGTTCTAAATTTATTTTTCCTGTTTCTTTCCTCTTTTTCACCTGCTATGCATTGGTCCCCAATGACTTTGCCATTTTAATTTAATTTGGACTCAGATATAAGTGACAAATCATTCAGAGCACTGTCATGGCAAGAACTTCTGCCCATTCGGGACTGGATAAGAAATATCAGTTATGTGTTTTGGTATCAAGGTGTTTTCTTTACAGAAAGATTTGCAGCACAGGAAGAAATAAATTCAGTCAAATATGATCATTTATATATCACTGAAGTCAGTCACGCCAGTGGAAGAAACACTGGAGAAGTCATGTGTCTCTAATCCACAAATATCAGAAGAAAGAAGTCACCACCCGAGATCAGACTGGTCTCAGGATATCTCAGTTCAATGCTGTTTACTTGCATGGACTTTCAAGCAGTGATATCCAGAGTACATCTGGCTAACTCCTTCAGTACTACTTAAATCCTACTCTATGCAATTATTAAACACCTTCAGAAATGCAGTTCTTTGTCTCTAATGAGGCTAAAACTTTATTCTTCTGTCAGAAGGATTCTTTGCTCAACCATCACATCTGCAGGACCACATAAACTTCTAAATATTGCTCTATTCAACAGGGTTTCCTCAGTCCTTTTCTCAAGGACTTCATGCAGCTGAGTCTTTCCACAGGGCACCAGGAGAGACAGAGAATGACTGTCAGCAAAAGGCATCAGACAAGCATTTTTTGCTATTTCTGACACTGGAACTGCATCCCCAGTGCCTGCTGGTGATGTGGTTGTCATCCTGAGAGCCTGATACAGTTTTGTATATATTATAAATATTTCCTTATTTTTCTTTCTGTTATTATATTAATATTTCATTAATTTAACTTTCTTCTAAACTCATAAATCTCTTTATCTCTCTCCTTTCTCATCTTGAAAAGAGAGGTAGGGGAGTTCTTCTGTTGATCATCTCAGCGGCCAGACCTCCCAAACCATGACATATAGACTGTAAATGAGAACTCCAGAACTGCTACCATTAACAATGTAAAGGAGAGATCACACTGCCTAATAGGTTATATTCCTCTATTGCTTCAGGCCTCTATACAAGGATTGACAAACATTTTACAATCATATGGCATCTGTACCTGTGATTATCCAAATAGTGCAGAAAGTTAGTTCATCAAGGCTCGTAATGAGAAATATTCTTACAGTTCCCAAGGAGCCTTAAGCAACAACCCAGAGTAGCACAGCTACAAAGCTAAGAGACCCTTTTTGGGGGGATGTTCACACCTAAAAGTTCATCCAGATGTTCTCAGAGTCTACAATTTACCACATTAAAACTGTAGATTAGATCCAACTGTGCATAAATTTAGATATCTTCCATTCCTGTTTATAATTTGCATTTTTGAAAAAGGCCAAAAAAAACATTACAAAAAGCAATCATAGCAAATAACTACATATATAACTTTAATTTTAGGTGATGTTATTTATGACTTATTTATTACTCACAGAATGAAGTTCCTGAGGGATCCATATCATGTATAATCTTCCAATCAACCAGACAAAATAAGCCACCAAACAAAAGAGAACTGTGTTACAATCCAGAAGTTTCAGGGGTTTGCTTCAAGCTACCATAAAGATTGATGCTATCCAGAAAACTGAGCTTCCTCACAGACCTAAAAGAATTTGCGGGGTTTAGAGTCCATTTCTAAATATTTTGCAATTCTCCTAATCAGGATAAACAGTGAAGTGCAAACCCAAAGTACAGTAACAGTTTTATGAGAACAGTCTCTTAAAAAGCAAAAAAGTTTTGCAAATATTTTCCTTGGCCTCTCATGCATTTCTAAGGCAACAAGCTGAAAAGGGCTGACAATCATGAAACTGCAGTAAATGTGCCATGAAATAAGTCAAATAGCTTTCAGAAATTCTAATAAAGTTTTTTCATAAAACATTAGCATATTCTGTCCTGTAGATCTCATTTTTACCTATTAGAGAACTTGTCTGAGATCAGACAAAAGAACATTTCTTTTGTACTGGCATGCTGAGTGGAATTCATTATTAAACATTGTGCTAGGTTAATCTGATTTAAGAAAAAAACTTAAAGATGCAGGGGATCCTTTTATAAAGATAGCATTTTCTGAGTTAAATTAGATAACTGAAAGAAAATGCCCACCAGAAGAAAAAAGAAGCTTGGGGATTATATTTTTTTCCTTTTTGCCCAGAATTTCTCCTTACAGAGGGCAGTACAGATTTGGTTGAGTGAACTGTCCAAGTGACAGCATTGAGCTATGTAGCACGCGATGGCTGATACATTTCTTCATCTTCCTTAAGAAAATCAAAACGTCTTATTGAGCTCTTTTCAGAGAAGACCTTTGAAGGTCCTGGTAAGGATTCTCAGACAGAAGAATGAATGGGGCATTGTTCATAAAAATGAAGATTTGTGTCTTTGGTCCAAATGCTCAAAAATAATGCTCTTACAGCTATCTGCTACCTAGTACCTCAGACATAGTAAGGGGACCAGCTAAGCTACAGAGCTCCCAGTGCTGCAATCACTGCTTAGACCTTCAGTTTGTGAAATATTTTGCAACCCTTATTCAGAGATATATACCAGATTTACTGAAATTTGGCCTTTTACTCTTCCTCTGGCCCTCCTAACTTTACCATCAAACTATAGGGATTATTTAAAGAGGGGGCAAGCTAAATCCAAAATCAGCTACCCGCATCTGACTGACTTCATGCATATCTCCCTAAGGAGATACACAAGCCTGGACTTTCATGGTACTTTGAAATGTTACCCCAGGGAATGAGAGGGTGGATTTCCCTTAGTACTTTGGAAACACAATCTTGCAAGGTGGCACCAGTTTTCAAGCCTTGTTGCTTCTGATGCTGTTTTCACTACTCTTCTCCAGAAATCAGGGCCACAATGGTGTAGAAAACTGGTTCCTAATTAGTAAACTGCTATAAAGACCTTAAGGATGGGAAGACAGACTACTTAGGAAAATGATCCTGCTCACAGGCTCACCTGTGGGATTTCTAGTCCACTAAGTGCAAACTTTAATAAAAGTCTCAGCTGGTAATTTACTCTGAAAGTCTCAGGCTCAATCTAACTGGATTTTCTCCCATGTGAGAATAAAAATCTCACTGGATTGTCTTGACTATAAATATCACAGATAGGGTAACATGGTTTGCTCTGAGACTTTCTCTATCCAATTTTTGAGTGCCATGTGAAGTTCTGTTGCATTCTTGGGTAAGGAAGATGGCTTCTGCTTCCTGAATTCATTCCATTCAAGGTTGTCTGCAGAAAAGGGTTGAGGTTAAGGTTTTGAAGATGAGGGCATAACCAATCAACAGGTTTTGAATTCTTTACTATGGCACAGGGGGAACAAAATTCAGTCATCAAAGCCTACTTAATAGTACAAAAGGTCATTTTTCCAAATGCTTAAACTGTGCCCTCAGGCTTACAGTATTATGCTCTGTGTCATTATTAAGCAATAATGCGTTCAGAAGCAGCCATTGCTTTTAAAAAGACAGACACTCATTCTGCCAGGCACAGCACAGCTGCTAAAACCAAAGCAAAACCAAAAAAGTCTTATCACATAAACAGTGAAAACTGCATATGAAAATGAAGTTTGTAATTAAACTTGATATTTCCCTGGCTCCTGCTTCCACTGGCAGCCATCTTACTGAAGTCTGACAGATGTCTACAGGGTTCCCAACCCCTGAACTAATTCTGTGCATGAAGAACACTGAGAATAAAATATTTCTCTAAGTGGAATTCTGAAAAATGAATTGAAAAGGTGGACTACTCACCCAAAATAAAAATACATAAAAAGCATGCCTCAGACATCCTTCAGTATGGGAAATTGGACAGAGAATTCCCTAAGCCTCAGTTTAATGTTAACTGGAATATCAAAGACCTCAAACTTCACCCAAGTCAAAGTCAAAAGGGAGGACCTATGCCAAAAGCCAGGTACTGCACTGAGACTTGTGAATAAACAGTACATTTCAGGGCATAGCAGCAACTTTTCTCAGTATAATAGTACATCTAGACAGTCATAAGTGAACAAGCTATCATGATGTAACATCATAACTTACCAGATTTGTTCAAGTTCAGCAACTGCAGGATGTAGATGTTTAGATTTCCCCATGGTCACCCTAACATTTGTTGATTTTTAATACAGAGAGAGTAAATTTTAGCCTCAATAAGCCCAGGCTCAGCTTAGTCAAAGTTTAGTGCAATCTCAAGGCTTGGTTGTCCTTTCAAATCCATAGTCCCCTTCTGATTCTTCCAGTCAGTGAAGTCTTTTATATCCAATGTTCTCAGCCCCTTGCTCAGTCCCACAAGTGAAAGGGAACCTTCAGCTTGACTTAGCACCTTGTTGTCTTTACCAGCCTGCTGTTCAGGGCTGCATTATGAGCTGCCTCCTGCTCTTCTCCAGGACACAAATCTGTGTGTGTCCTAGTCTCTGACTGTGCACTCTGCTGGACCAACCAAACACCTTGTACATCTTGTGACTTCTTCCCTCCTCTTACCCTGTTCCTCTCTTCCTCAGCCGTAATCAACCACAGTCCTTCCCTATTCCTGGACACATAATTTTAGTTTTCAACCATTTCTGTTGTCTCTAGCACCTGTCAGACCTTTTACTGTAAAAAGGCAGAAGAACATTCATTATTTCACTAGGCTTGTATTCCTCCCTTTTGGTGAGGTATGTTAACTCACAGAAAAGCCTCTTCAGCAGGCACAGAGTAAGCAGTGGGAGACCAGATGAGGAGGGAGACAGGGAAGATGGAAGTGTGCAGCGAGACTTTGCCTTCTGGAAAAAAGGACAACATATTAATTTGTCTCGCTATGTCTTCAGAAAGCATGTCTTTAGACTCAATCTGTCCTTGACAGTAGAAGGGAAGCAGCAGAGGTGCAGAGCCAGGAACAAGGGAGGAGAGAACAGAGCCACTCTTCGTGCTGGCAGCTGTTTTGCAAAACACTGCTCTCTGAGGCAGAAGAATGGATGGGCAGAGCGAAGCATCTCTTTTTTGTCATATCCAAGCTTGCCATATAGTCTTTCTGGCTTCCTGACTTTCACCACAGCCTCTGGATGTGCTCTCACCCCAGTCTGGGGTGGGGTGGCTTCAACTGCACTAGTTCTCTTTGGTCCAGATACCTGAGCAACTTATTGCATAGACCTAGCAAGGCTCACAGCATGAAAGTGACAGCATTTTCCTGCTTAATTCCTTCCACAGATGTAGGTTTCACTCCACATACTTGATTTTAGCCTGGTCCTAACCAGTCAGTGTATTTACACCCAACAAGCTTAAATCTCTCCATTACTCAGGCAGTGAGCACCTCTTGATGGGTCCCCAGTGGGGTTTGAATGTGTCACCTTGGGAGCCAGTACACTGCCTCAATTAAGATACACCCTCAACTATAATTTGACTCGAATATCTATGTGATCCAGCCACCACAGGAACAGAGAACCATAACCTGTGAGCACAGTTAGCCCTCCTGTGCCGCATGCAAAAATTCAAAACTGTATCATCTTTCTTGTATCTATTTTCCCTTCCACCCAAAATATCGCCTACCTTTTCCTGCTGAGTTTTCCTGGCACCTTTTTTTGGTTAGGTTAGGTTGGTTTTTTTTTAATGATGGCACTTTATTTTTAGTCTGTTCCCCTTCAGAATGATTTACAATGGATTCTTAGAGGACTTCATTATAAGAGATGTCAGATTGCATCTTTTTTTTTTTTCTCTCTTAGAACTTGAAACTCTGTCTAAAGCAGGTAAATATTCTACAGGAAAGTGACTTTTCTAGTATTCTGACTCACGGGGAGATGATATGACATGTTGTATTTTAAAATCAGTTTTTTCCTCCTCCTGCTGTGATATAAGAAGTTGTTTTGTGAAGCTCGTTGCTTACACTGAAAAGATCAGGGCAAAGAAAAAAGTGAAGAAGCAAGTTTTCTGGCTGTGGCATTAGTCCTGCAGTAAAGTGAGTTTTCAGCTAAAAATATCTGTGATATTTTGAACTAGAAGGAGGACTCTGTGTGAAGAAAGCTTGAAATCACTATTCTCACCTCTTCTGTTAGGTGTTTGCTGCTCAGTAGAGATTTTTTTATGTGAGATCATCACTATGATACTTAAAACACCCTGGTCAGCAGAGACTGTGAGCTTAATGCTCAAAAAGAGCATGTTCTTCTGTAATATCTCCTGTGCAAATGTTTTCAGGGTGTTCCTCAAAGAATGAAGGGATAGGATTGTATGACATAGTTGCCTGCCGTGTTAGGGCAGATTTGATGTCCCCAGAGTTCCCTTCTACATCTGCAAATCTCTTGTGTCAGAGAAAGATGTGTTACATTGCATTTTTTTGTAAATATGGGGCTATAATACAGCTGTACACTTCTGCAATCCCCCAACAAGGAACAGCAACAGCTACTTCAATATTTCCCGTCTCCCTTTGCACTGAAGTTTCTGTTCTGTCTCTAAGTTTGATCTAGGCTTAGTCAGCTTTTGAGTCTAGAAAAAAAGAGGGAGCAGAAGGGGTGAAAGGAAGCAAATCCCTACGCCAGACTAGTCTTCTCAAAATTTGCACAAGCATTAATCAGCACATTGCTCCAAAACAGAACAAATAAGAGCATCGTGTTCTTTTGAAAGACCAGTTTAAAGGGTTTTGAACTGACTCAGGCAAACATATCCCTCAGGGACATCTTTGATTTCTATATTGTTCTCCTGATCACACAGTGTGTTGCCGGAATGAGATTTTTTCACTGTTTGTCTTCTTTTTCTTATTGGGCACAGTATTTAGGCAGAAAATCTGTCAGAAAGGAATGGCTGCATATAAATGTTATTCTTAGTAGGGCTTCTGATATTATAGCACAGCATGTTTGGAATATTGATCACAGCACTTAAATTTGCAATTAAAATTGTAATTTCCTTTTCCACTGATTTTTAGACTAATTTTATGCAAAATATAGCCTAGGATTGACATAAGGGCAATAAAAATTGCTCAGAAAAATCTGTACTGAGTTAATTGTTAAACATATGGTCATATGCCATGGAAGGGGGCAGGCAATGTGAACAGGGACATTGAGCATCTTTATAAAGACAGAGGCTTTCATTACTGCTACTACTTGCATTTTCATTCATTTCTTCTCGCCTTAATTTCCCACACAGTCTTTTTCTCTTTTCCCATGTTAGAGATGATCAGCATTCACATAGCCAACAGTGATCCAGTGAATTGCTGATTTCAAGATAGAACAAAGTAAGGTGAAGGGAGCTAGAAGTGTGACCTTTGGAATTCTGGAATATCATTCTTATGACAGATGGACAAAAATACGGGTGCTAAATTCAAAGATAACACGTGCAATAATGGCACAGTGAAGACCATGATATGATTGCCATGAATTGTTTGCTGCTTTGGCAGGTTAAAATTGGATTCAAAAATGGTTCTCTTCAGGCTACTAGGTTAAACTGGAAAGTTATCTTAATGTCTACAAATGTATTCCTTTGTAATCAAAGATCTTGCGTGCACACCAAAATTTTACCTAGTACTATACAGCACAAATCAAACTCATAACCAGTCAGTGCAGTTTATTTTTTACTACTACATTCTCCAGAATGTTCTTAGCCATTCTCCAACCAAATCTAAAAGAACATAAGTTTCTGATTTTAGTACTTATTCAGTGATGAAGCATATTGGTGACCAACATGCTCATCTTCTCCAATCAGTATTTGAGATATAGGTCACTCTATTAGAACCTTTTCATGATTCTTCACAAAATGAGATTCTCAGACTGTATTCCCCATTCTACCTCTTAATTTCTTTAGTCTATCACATCATTAACCAATAATATTACTCTTTTACTGCCCTGACCCACAGACCAGTATTTTAGTTCCCCTCACAACTGCCTATCTCCATACCTTTATTTGTCCCTTTAATATCTGATTTCAGAGCCTGCATCAATAATTGCATTTCTCCATTTTGAGTATAAAAGAATATTTGAAAAGCTCTTCACTGAAATGTCATCCAATTTTTCAGTCTTATCCAATAAGCCAATTAAAAAATGACATTATATTCCTTTTGAAACATTACTATATTCGTATTCTCGGCAAACATTTAATTTCATTTAACTCAGTAGGTAGGATTTTTCATTCTCTGTTACCCTCCATTTTCTTAGAAAAAGACCCTTACAATTAGCAAATATGTATGATGGTTTCCTTATCAAGCAGCAAAGGAAAAAAAAAACAGCAAAATCCTTTTTTTAAAACCCTTCTACTTTTTCTATACTGACTAACACAGTACTACAAATACATAAAAATCCCTCCTTTTTATGACGATAAGGTGTCTTTAATATTTTCCAATACTTCTTATTAACAGGAGACCTCATTATGTTATTTAGATTATTACAGAGTACACTGTAAATGCATTTACTCATTATTGACATTCCTCTCATATCTGTCAAATGACTAGAATTTCATTACTCTCCTCATTTTTCCTAACTACCTTAATCTTTTGTTTCGCTCCACTGTTTCCCCAGTGGAAATGTTTGCCCTCACTCTGGCAAACATTAAGGAATATGAGAACAATACAGAAAATATCACCTACAATTTTTTATCGATCCTATGCTTTGACGACACCAACCTTCTCTACCCAATAAAAACAATAATCATCAATCTCACATTGTAGGAGGCCTGGATAAAGTTAGGAATATGAATGAGTGGTGAGGGGAAGTGGCAATAAAATAAGTAACTGCATAAACTTAAATCATTCCTGCTTGACGAGGTTTATCTTGGACCAAAACCTACTGGTGGAAACCAACTTTTAGGTGCCAGGACTGTCAAGATGATAACATGGGATACAGTGCAATCATTTAATGATTTTAATTTAGTTTAGTGAAGCCAAAACCATCTGGTACAAAGGACACTTTGGCAGATTGAGTAGAGTGAGAATACTGTTCTTGTTGCTGTTATGGTCTGATAACAAAGGAAAAATACACATCCAAAGCCATTAAAAAATCATTTGCAGTCTATCTCACAACCAAAGTTAGAATAATAAGAGGCAGAACACTAATTATAATTGTATGGAGTTTCCCAGCAGAGACATTGCAAAGCAATTGCCACTTGTCTATTCTCAAGTATTTTCGGCGTGCAAATAATCTTTAAATGCAGTCATTTGTGGCATCTTTTCATTTATGTGACAATTATTACTTTTCTGTTATCCCTGGCAATTGTTTTATTGCCATCTGGGAGTGATTAGTGTAACACTTCAGAGAAAGTAAGAACATCTCTGAATCTGCCCCTGATTTTAGGTCTGGGTTAAAATGGACTCTTAATAAAATAAAATTGTACATTCTGGAAAGATAGGCGATCTTAAGATCTCATTTCATAGCTAAGACTGGAACAGGAGATGAGATAAGACACACACACACAATGCAATGGTATTAGAACTTGATGCAATAGTCTATTTTAATTCTCAGCTGTGCTATAAGGTAAACTTATTATTTACATACTTCTCTCTTTACAGAGCCAAGAATTTTCCATGGTCCTTTTTTGCTACACTATTTTGTGGACAGCTGGGACAGAGCTACTTGACTATATCATCTCCTAAGCCACTTTTCAGTCCACCTGATTTCCTGAAAGTAGTCCCCAACTAAGGTAGTATGCTTTTCATCCCTTATTCTGAAAGATGTGGCTTTTCATTGGTGATAAAACTCATTTTCTTTGAACAGGTACCTCTTATGAGGTTACTGCTAGCTATGTGACTTTGTCACTCACAGATTTCATATTTATTATCAAATTACTGATGAAAAAACTTGAACTCTGTCAAGCTGATAATCACTCTTCATCAAAATCCCGGACAAGGACACCAACAATAAAAATTCCACTTTTTAGTTGCCAAACATGAGCTCTATCAGGATTTTCAAATGCTAAGGAAAATATGGAGCACTGAATATCAAGACTGGCAGAAGCCTGGTCTATCTCTGCAATCTCTCTCTGGCAAGATTATTCCACCCCAAAGGCTAAGAAGTGACTATGTGAAAGGTACGTACTATTATCTGAACAGAGGCAATAGTATCTAACAAATAATTTTCTCAAATACCTGTCCTGATTTCTTTAGACTCTATGGTGTTTCAGTTCCTCAAATAATTGCTTTGTTTTGTTCTTCCTCAATATCAGTTTAGAGAGCTTTATAAATCCTGAGGCTGGAAAAGACCACCTAACCTGAAGTGCAAATAGCTCCAGAGGTAACATAGACATGACCAGCATATGGAGGAAATGAGACAGAAAAAGAAAAGAAGAGTAGAATGTGATATAAGGAAGGGAGAGCCAGGGAAAGAAAAAGCAGGAACAGAAAAAACAAGATATAATTTGTCATTATTCGACCTGAAAACGTGCATGGTAGTCTTTCTTGAGGCTGGTCTTGTTCCTCATCTTGCCCTGAAGTTCTCCTGTCCACTTGCTTTCAAGGAAAATCTTGCACAAGAATGCTGGGATAATCAGATAATTCAGGAATTCATTTATCTCTGTTGTCTCCCCGCAGATGAGTGTGGCCTTCTCACCTGCCTACATGTTACAGCTTGCATTCTGACAACACTGATTTATTTAAGCCTCGTGTCTTAGACCATTAGCCCCACTGAAAGCAGAAGTATGCGTGGCAAATCATAAGCATGAAGTTATTTGTTCACACTGTATTTTGCAGGTTGGGCTCTGGAGTGGAGGAAGAACCAAAGGGAATGATGAATAGACTACCTGTTAATTTCATAACCAGCCCCTTAAAATATTGCACTATCTCCACAGGAGAATTTAAATCAAAACAATAATGAAAACAAAAATGCAAAACAAGAAAAACCAAAACCAACCTACCCTCTCCTACTGCAAAGTCTATTGCACTAGTGATTTAATTTTATTTATGTCATATATCTCTAGAAAGACTAGAAGAACACAACTGCATGGTAACATCAGCCTGATTGTATGACTGAAAATAATAATGGTATAAATGAAATAAAATAAACTGTACAGTAATGAAGCATCCACATTCCATATCTCACAAAAGTTCATGCATCCCACTATCAGCCAACAATGCTAAATATCTGGGTATGGATGTATGAGAGATGAAAGCAACAAGTGAAATATTATAGCATTTTGTCTTTTTTTAGAAAAAAATAGTTATCTTGAATATTGTCAGATTAAAATAACAATTTGCATAAGGGCATCATAGAGTATATGTTTTGCAGGTAAGATTTTCTTCTAGAATTATAACTTTACAGCACGGTTATAGAGGGAGATGAATGAATGTATGTTCTGCATTTCTGTACAAATTTATACAAGAATTAACTTTGCTGCACTCTACCTTTTTCTAAAAAGGAAATTACTCTATTTCCAGGCATGAATAAACAAACAACTTTTATATACTTGGAGGTAGCTAGAAAAAGGATAAATTAGGCCCTCCAATTATAGTGTTTCAAACATTTTCTTCATTTGATGAATTTACAAGGATGCACAATAACCGTGTGAACAAATAAACACTGCCTGTATTCAATTAAACCATTGCTTCCTTCATGTTTTAATTACATAATTAATGTGATAAATTAAACTGTTTCTCAGTGAACCATTCAGTCTAAGCTTAGAATTTATATTAGTGTACTTTGCCATTTGTGCACAGAAAGTAATTTGGATCATGAAATTATCTCTGAGGTACTTCCCTGTTTTCACTTCCATGTTAAAGAAAAGAAAAATAAAGATGGTAGACACTAAATCATAAGTTTTATATTTCTGTATTTTACAGCAGCAAAACACCCGGAAGAGTCAAGGGTTTTTTTACCATACCCGGTCAATACTTTTTCCACCTAAACTTTGGGCTAATACCCAAAGGGGAACAGAATGAGGTGTCCTAACAGTGCTAAATCTCATCCTTTTCCATACACAGCCCATTTAGCATTACTGAATAAAGTGTCTTTCAACAAGGGCACCAAAATGGTTTGCACGTGGGATTCTTTCTTGTATGCATCTGCACACAATGTGCTCCGTTTTTTTGTGTTATTTCTGTCTCATTCAGTTAAGCTGTGCAACTCACTGCTTCAGGAGGCTATGGAGAGCCTAAGAAAGTTTTAAAAAAAAATAGATATATTCATGCAAGAGAAAGAATCATTAAAGACCAAGCTGTAGACTGCTGAAAACTGGGAGGATGCACAAAAGGAATGTTACGTGCTCACTTTCTTTCTGATAAACTGCCCCAGACTTTTGTGTTTGACCCTATTATGCAAAGAGTGTTACTCCCAGTTGGGAGATAGATACACCACTTTTAGCTCCAGCAGAGAGAGAATTACAGCCTGTCTCTCAGGGCAGATACATTATTTAACACAAGCATAGGCTCTGGGCAACAAAAATCAATCACAGTTGTCTGAAGGATTATCCTACTTGATTGAAAGTCCCCTCAGACAATGAGCTGGTCTCTCTTTGTGCCCTAAGACTTTAGGAAATGTAAAGCTTCTTCTTTATTTATGGACTTTAATGCTGGTACAAACTTTAACTGTTAGTTAGACATCCATCTGGAAATTCATTCCCAATAATGTTCCACTTCCTTGCTCAGCAGTAAGATACTACTAAATGTGTGATTGGTCAAAAGGTGAGACCATCTAACCATTCAGATATACACCAAACATCAACAAAACCAAGAGCCCCAAAAGCTCCAAAAGAAAACAAGAGAAAAGCCCACAAGCCAGTATCTTATTTTACACTTTAAGATGGGCTTCTGATCTGACTTAGCACACCTCTTTTGATGTTCTTGTGATGGTTCCATCTGGAGAAACAAGCCATGTGCTATTATCCTGTCAATCCAGGGTAATGTTCTGCTCTTGAAAAACTTGGGGTTTTGGCTGGGATTACATCACTGCCTTGACTTGGGATAAGAATCAACCATGGTGCAGCTCACAGGACTCCAGACCCAGCAAAAATTAATATCTCTACTAACACCTCTGGGTCCACAAGATCTCATAGTCACACATCAGGGTTTTTTTGCCAATCTGCAGAGAGGGAAGAAGAGGTGGTAACTAAGGCTAAACTAGAGGACTGCACATGTCCTTATTCTCCTTCTTGCCAGATGGGGATAAGTAGGAAAAACAGGAAAGAAAATTCTGGTAAGAACAGATGAGGAAACTAAGATGAGGGATGTACTCTCGATATTTTATCATAACTGTGTATCCCATTTGTCCATTCCATATTTCCTGCATAGAGGAATATATAGATATATACATAGTACATATAGGCAAATCCTAGTGAGGATATGACTCAGCTGGATAGGTTGCAGGTATGACATCTGGATGAGAGCAGGTACAGCTGCAAAAAGATGTGTGGGTGGGGTGGTGAATAAAGCTATGCATGAGTATGCTACAGGACCATTCATATTCTGTTGATCCATCCCACCCAATTTAATTACCACCTTATGCCTTGTCCCCCAGATGTTAGGTAACAACAAGTCGCAGCTTCTGTAATCTCAGAAGGAAGCACTATCCCATATGGTCATTAGAACTAACAAATTATTCAATTATTTTTAATTGTATTTGAAAACTGAGTAATTCATACAGAGGCTTTATACTGCACATAATAATTGCTAGAGGGTTCTTTTCTTTCTGCTTAGTGTGGCAGGAAGATGGGACAATACAAGCAGCGTTTCTACTAATAAAACTGAGCCCATATGAAATCTGGAATGAGAAAGATGCAGTGAGGCTTTAAAAGTTTTAAATAGTTTTTACTGGCTCTCTGATGCATTGGAGTAAATCAACGCAATGTGTATTAAAACCAATAAGTTGTCCCCATGCAGCACTTTCCTACAATATCAAAGATAACATTTCAGCAATTTTAAATTAATTATTAACTTTGCACAACAAAACTTGGCAGAAAAATGCAGGGCAGGGGTGGGAGAATCAAACAACCTTTACCAAAAACAAAACTTGCGGAATCTTTGGAGACATTGAAGTCTCAGTTCCTCCGAGACTAAGTGCACATTAAGTACAGGTTGGTAGATTCCACATAGTATTGTTCATACTAAGGGTAACTTCTCAGGAGAGTCATTGCTTAGGGAAGAAGGATTAAAGCGCAAAAGAGGTGGATAGCAGTCTGCCCTTGTCTGCCAGAGACTTAGAAGATAAAAGGAAGATTACTAAAGGCCTCTAAAGAAGTAATATGGAAAATCTTATAAATTTGGGGAAACAAAAGTGACATTTCAGAGACTGTAAGTGTAGGTAGGCCAAATTAAACGCCTTTATCACTCTGAAATTTTACAGGAGGTCTGTATCGCAGGTCTGCTGAAAAAAAAAAAGGACAAAATCAGTGTTCTCTGATGCTAAAACATTTGTCTTCCATGAAGGAAAGGAATACGAAGTAAGGGAACAAGAGATGCTTCACTTCATACGCAAAATTCAAATCTCCTAAAAAAATTTCACTGAATTTCACTGAATTTTTTAGAGTTGGAAGGGACCATAGAGATCTAGTCCAACTCCTCTGCTGAAGCAGGATTGTTCAGTGTGTCAGAGCATGTTACTCAGGACTGCATCCAGGCGGGTCTTGAAAGTCTCCAAAGAAGGGGACTCCACACCCTCCCTGGGCAGCCTGTTCCAGGGCTCTGGCACCCTCACCGTGAAGTAGTTTTTTCTCATATTTGAGTGGAACCTC
>JAOQGH010000032.1:44838535-44882217 GCA_025769975.1 Gallinago jamesoni
TTGTCATTTTGCTGTCTACCAGGACCCCCAGATCTTTCTCTTCAGAACTTGTCTCCAGCAGGTCCATGCCTAACCTGGACTGGTGCCATTGAAACAGTCTGACATTGTAATTTTTCTTCGTTGTTCAAAACCATCTCGGCATGTATCTTTTGGATGCTAAAACATTTTCTTCCCTCATAACAGAGTGCATTGATGAGATCAATCTCCTGAACCTCATGAACCGTACACCTTACTCTCTCCTAATGCCTCAGGCATGACTAAAGCTTTGTCTAGAAAGCTCAAAGTTAGGACAGAAGGGGTTTTACTAAGACCATTTAACTCTGAAGCAGCAGAAAAATATGAAAATATTGAAATATTTCTTTCAGAATTCTTGAGCCTAGTTGAAACACCTTGTTTGGTTCATTTTACCTTTATTCATATCCTTAAGTTGATGCAGTTACTTTCAATGGCAGTTGAATGTGCTGTAGTGTAGTCACGCTCTCTGCTTTCAAAGCATCTGACCTCGAAGCATGAATAGGCTTCTGAAAGCATTACTCACTGTATATATGACTCCTAGTTCTGTAGCCAAGGTTAGGTACCTCGAGTTAGTCAATGTGAACACCTCTTTTGTTCCTCAAAGGGTGACATAAATGTACTCATGTCAAGCGCTTTTCCACATGATGTAAAGATTTTCTTGCCGTGTGTGTATGTTTTTGATCCTGCAGTCAAGAGAATTTCTTTCATTTCCTTTCTATTCAGCTGTTACTAGGCAAGAAGAAATACTTGACACAGACTGAAAGCTTTTTATTTGCATTCCTGTGTAACCTTGTCTTTTATCAATTTGTCATTTTGCTGATATGCCTCTCCTGCACCAAGGCATTTATTAGCGTCATTATCAGAGAACTCTCAGATTACTTTGTTGTCATGACAAACTGAGTTTTGCTATGCCCAGCTTGATAGATGGGCTTGATACTTTTATATTTTTCAGGAAGCCAAATCCTAGTATTTTTGACACTCATAGTCCTTCCTTAGTATGTAAAATCAAGGCCAAGCAAAAGTACATTATAAGAACGAGTAACTTCATTGTCATCAAAGAAAAGCCTTGACCTTCCAGAATTGATGTATGAACTACTGAAAATAGATCTAAACCTGGGACTTTTTAAACATCTCATCAGCTATAGTTTATGACAGGATAAATTACCCCTAAATTTAGCCACCCAGTAGTTTGACATTCAGTCCCTACAAAGCAAGATACATCTAATTTTAACATGTGTGTCTAAGACTATAGAGAGAACCCAAATGGCTACTTACACTTTTAGCTTCATCTTGATAAAGGCAAAATCAATGCCTGAACAATTGACCCTAAACCCCCTGTAGACTCCAGGAAGATTTTATTAGCACAATACATTCAATAGAATCTGGCAAGTATCAGATGTCAATCAGGCATCTACTTTTATTTGATCAGATGAAACTCACCCTAAACTCCACATTGATGGTTCAGCTATACTAGGTCTTTTATGCAGTGATGTAAGAACCAAGGACCAGTTTACTTCCCACTTTTCTTTATTCACCTGCCTATGACAGAAAGTAACAGTGCTGAGCAGCTAGCTCTGCCACCTACACTGCAAAGAGAGCAGTCCATGAAGAAATGGAAAGTGATCTTTGTTCCTCCACTTTTCAAAAGACCATAAAGAATACCTTAAGATCTTGTTTAGTACAAATTGAAACTTGTAATTCTCCTTCTTATTCACAATTAAGTATTTTGTAGCTCAGAGAAAAAAAATTATTTGACTGGTTCTGCATTTCTTATCTTTGCGAGAGCCACTCTGCTAGAAATGTCTGGTTATGAGCAGTGAATTTACATTTTTTCATGTTATCTTAATCTTTCTGAGGCTCTTTTTATACCTCTGTAAAGCTGTGAACCAATGGATATGTAGTGGATTTATGTCTTTGCCAGCATTTCATTAGTTTAGGATCTGTTCTGATCATAAGCCTATGCATTTAAATTCCAAAGCTGTTGGGCCAAATTTTATAAAGGACAGGTGATAAAATAAATTTTGTGCTTCTGGGTAGTTATTGCTGTCTATAAAGTTATAGCCAGCATTGGACAGGCATCAGTGTCGTCTTTCAGTTTCCACTCAAGGCCCTGTAATGCTGCTTTGCAGATGCTGAAAGAAGCAGTCAGCAAATACAAGCTGACTAGCAGCTGTCACTGTGCGATGTCTCCCTTTTCCAAAGCTGATTCTGTCATGCTGTACAAAAAACCCTTGACATACCCAGGAATTCATCAGTATTTGTTTTTGCTGGATCCACTTGCGGAACGTAAGTCTGAAAAAGCATAGCAAAGCATTGTGGGGAAAAGTCATTCAAGCAGAAACCTGTCCTAAAAAGTTTGTGACTGCCAGCTACACAATAAGAGCTATCACAAATAAGAAATAACCCTAAAAGTCATGGTACCTTACCTCCACAATTCTACCCCATTTCTCACAACTGCCCCTATTTTAATTCTTTTTCAAGCAACAGTAATCTTTAACTCAAACTAATATATTCAGATGCTGCCATCAAAAATCGGCAAGCCAATGCTCAAGCTTATGCCAAGATACTGTTATAATAAATGTAGAGTATCTCATGTCTTTCTCCCTTCATTGTTCCCTCTATTTAATTCACTTGTTCTTTGGGACAAGGTTCTGGTATTTTAACATTTTCATATGGGTGACACATAGCAAATAAACATAATGGGTACATAATATTTCGAATAGCTGTCACTTAATAACAACATCTGTTACAGTATTTGGCATAAAATATGAATGCTTTCCCTGGTGCACTAAAAATTATGCAACTTTAATCTCTTCTGTATGTTTTTATACATTAATCATTCATGCAAGTTTTATATATGTGATTTTTCCCCTGTGTGATATGGTAACTCTAGAGTTACTTAAACCTGAAAGTTGCTGTGTGTCTAAAATATAGAATCATAGAATCACAGAATTGTTTAGGTTGGAAAAGACCTTTAAGATCATCAAGTGCAATTGAAAACCTAGCACTACCAAGTCCACCACTAAATTGCGTCCCTAAGCACCACATCTACAAGTCTTTTAAATACCTCCAGGGATGGTGACTCAACCACTTCCCTGGGCAGCATGGTACAATGCTTGAAAACCCTTTATGTGAAGAAATGTTTTCTAATATCTGACCTAAACCTTCCCTGGCACAAGGCAAGTTTCATATTGTCCTATCACATGTTACTTGGAAGAAGAGACCAACCCTGACCTTGCTAAAACCTTCTTTTAGGTAGTTGTAGAGAGCAATAATCCTCCTTTTCTCCAGGCTAAAGAACCCCAGTTCCATCATAAGACTTCTGTTCTAGACCCCTCACCAGCTTTGTTGCTCTTCTCTGGACTCACTTCAGCACCTCAATGTCTTTCTTGTGGTGAGGGTCCAAAAACTGAACACAGTATTTGCAGTCCAGGCTCACCAACGCCAAGTGCAGGGGGACAATCACTTCTCTAGTCCTGCTGGCCACACTGTTTTTGATACAAGCCAGGATGCTACTGGTCTTCTTGGCCACCTGGGCACACTGCTGGCTCATATTCAGCCGGCTGTTGACCAATACCCCCAGGTCCTTTTCTGCTGGGCAACTGTCCAGCTACTCTTCCCCAAGCCTGTGACCCAAGTGCAGGACCTGGAACTTGGCCTTGTTGAACCTCATACTATTGGCCTTGGTCCACTGATCCAGCCTGTCCAGCTCCCTCTGTATACTTTAAATAAATAAATAAATAAATGAGGCCTTCCCTGTTTTTTTTCCAGAATCATGAATATCTGCAGACATGAAAATGACATTACAAATGATCAATGAAGAATGCAGCTACATGCACACAGTTTATCTATACTCTTTGGGACAGTATACCAAAGAAAACAATTGCCCTAGTACATAATATCAGGCAATTTAACTCTCCTTTAAAATGTAGTAAACTACACAGAGGCTTTTATACAGATATTATTATATGCAAACTATTTGAATAGCACAATGTCTGATAAACATCAGCTCACTGATTTAGTCTTACAGATAAACTTCAGTGCAGCTAATGGATTAGCCATTACTGAAATATGGAAGAACTCTATGTTTACTGATGAGATGAGTCCATTAATCCTAAATAAATTAGTGTATCAAAAGCATAGAAATAATCAATCATGATATAATATATTTATAGTATATAAAAAGCTCACGGTGACACTCCATGGTGACTATTACTAAATACATTTTTAATTTAGGTTAGAAAAGTTATGGGGGTCAAATCAATATAGAGGAATTATTGCAAGCATTTTTTGGATAATGACCAGATAATATTATTTACAATTTGAGAAATGGTTGCAATCAAGGGACTCTGAAAGGATTTCATCATGCTGGGCAATAGATGGCTATGTAGAATGCAGTCTCAGTCCTAAGGAGTTTTCCAATTAATATAATAAATCATTAAAATATTTCTTTTCAGTTCTCATCAGATTCAGGAATTCTTGTTAATGCACAAAAGATGCTTCAATTAATCTAAATTAGAACACAATTTCAGTGAGAAAAAGTAGTATTCATCACTCAAATTGTTTCTACTTTCAATAATGATAATACATACATGGCAGTTTTAAGCCTCAAAATGCTTTACAAACATTAGGTAATAAACCCCTAACACATCATAAAATTGCTTTTAGGCAGGTGAATATTTGTCTTACTCGTTACTTAAGAAATAGAGAAATTTATGAGTTCGTGTAGGAAGAAATCATTACAAGAAATCACAATCAAATTAGGTGACTATTAACCATAATGTTCCGTTATGCCTCAAAAACATCAGGACACAAATGTATTATAGTGAGATAAGTAAGATTTGAATATGCAGCCCATCAACTACTTTTTAATAGAGATGGCTTTCTGAGAAAGATTGTTTGTCAGAAGGTTTTGTGTTTTAGTTTGGTTGTAGGTTTGGTTTTCTCTGCTATGTAACTTGATCTAACAAAATATATTCTCTTTCTTTACAAAATTCATTTGGCTTAAACAGTGACACCTTCCAGACCTTTACAAGAGAGGCTGGTCTTACCTTGCCCCACTTATAGTAGACCTTCTTTAGAAGAATGAAATGGCAATATGTGCAGACTGAGGTAACAGACAAACAACTCAGGTCAGAGTATAAATCGTTCCATTAGGTCTGTCTTTCAACATACCAGGGAAAAATAAAAATTAACAAAAAGGACTTAAAAATAAAAGGGACAAATCAATAAATAAATTTTCTATTAATTACAAGCTGTGTGATTCAGAGGAATATCAGTGACTTTAACACCTCCTTTTGATCCTCTCTACACCCTTGGCACACCCTGACATCACCTAGCAAAGCTTCTACTGCATGAAAATACTGTTCCTTTGCAATTTTGCTTGAGATCTTTTACAGTTTCTGAAGTTATGAATTCATGTGCTTTTTTAGTTTAGTTTGACATTTTGCAATAAAGAGCAGGTTTGCCAAGCATGTGTTTTAAAAGCGAGTACACATATCCTAGATCCTCAGTTGCTATGGATTGGAGTAGTTTCATTGGTTTCACTCACACTTCAAGACGAACTCTACAAGGCAAGATTAATAAATCAGTAACATAGGGAGAGTTTTCTTAAACTTTGCATGATAAAATTCAGCTGGCCAAGGTCTTGAGGAGGATTTGTTTCATCTTTTATTTCAAGTCATTAAATGTTTATCCATGTCTAAATCTACTACAGAAACATATCTTATGTAAACTTTTGACTTGTTGGTTTAGATCAAAACACAGGTTTTTAAGACACCTGGCTTCTTCTCATCCACCAGATCCTTGAAAATCAAATTCATCCTTCTCTCTCTTGTTTTACAGTCCAGCAGCTTTCCGTGGCTTCACACATTCCTCTCTCTGACTATAGAAAAAGCTTCTTTTCTCTGTTGCTGAAGGCTCAGCTCTGGGGACTGTGCTTTGCAGAGAGCAGACCCTTGCTGCTTTTTGGGATTCCCTGTTCTTTTTGGGAAACACATTTTGCCACTGTAAGCTGCATTTCTCCTCAAAGCAGCAGTCTCCACTCTTTCTATATGATACTGTGCATTCCTAATGCCATATTACTCTTTCCATTGTGTTTTGCAGGATTTCTCTAGCTGTGGAATGAAGTAGATTATGGAACAAACATGGATGAGAAATCTCTTTAAAAATTATTATCAGCGATCATTTCCCCATATTGGTTTACCAGTGGTGCAGTGAAAAAGACAACCTGGGAATGGGGATGAGTGGCCGAAGAGAAAGGTATATCTGTTTGTTTTAGTAATTGTACTAACTTATTCTGGTTTAAAACAACATGTTTTGCATCCAAAAAATTTCTTAAACCAACACCCATTTAGAGGTTCTCATGGAAGACACAGTCTCCTCTTTATTCCAGTATGTTCTGCCAAAGTTGAGAGTCAGATCTTCTTCCTACTGCTGCTGCCCACCCAGGTACTCCTTTAACAATAGTATCTTGACGTGTAACTGGACAAAGAAACATTTAAAAAGTCTTCTTCTAGGTCATGAATCAAGTATTTGGCTGAACCAACAGATACAAGTATTTATATTTCTTTAATCTCTACTTTGAAAAATACATGCAAGCGTGATTTTTCATTTTTTGTCTTTCCTCCAGTGCTTTATTTAATCATCAACAAACAAAAAGGTCATTGTATTTCATCTGCAGACCTTTTTCTTGATGTCTGGTGTTGGGGAACATTACCAAGCTTTAGAGTTTGGGAAAAGTCCCCAAATATTATGTTTTTCAAGGTGCTTCAGAGTTAGAAAAGTACCATCTTTCAAACAATACTGTCCTTTCTCAGGATGGTTCTATAAGAAATGAAAAATGATCTTGATTTCAAACATTTTTACATGAGAAATGTTAAGTTTTAGTTAGATTTATGAAAAAGACTGAAATCAGTTGAAAATGTGAAGTCAGTTGTTTGAGATATCAATAGCCTACATTGTGCTGGCTAATTTAAAATAATAAATGTAACTATTGGTTTAAAATTCCTATAAAGGTAAATAAGTTTTCAAGAAATTAATTTCCATGAGTTTTTCTTTTTTAAGTGCATAGCAAAATCTAATACAGTAGCTGTAGAAAAGCAATTATGTTTCATTTGGTGCATAAAAAATTTAATTGCTTTGGGTTCTTGTGTCCTTAACTTTCATTTATGCAAACTCTCTGCCATTGAAGAATGATTTTGAAAGACCACATTGATCATCTTGTGTTTTGGCCAGGAAGCTGTTTGTAAAAAAGTATGAGAAAGCAAGTAGATAGCAAAAGCAATTTTTTACTTTACTAAAGTCCTGTATTTCACAAGGAAAATGCTTAAAGGGATTTGACATCCTTACTTTCACTGCATCCAAACAGAAAATGAAGCTCAGGAAGCCTCCTGAGTGTTCAAAAAGAGAGATGATCCCGAGAGAGAAATGTATTTTCCTTGCTGTATGATGGTACAAGAGAGAGTTTGAGACTGTAGTCTAGAAAGATATGGAGATCTAACACAAGTCATTCCTTAGAACAACTGCAACTCGTTGCTTTCTCAGTGATAATTGAGAAAAATCACAAGATCCATATCTCCATTCTGTTAAGGAAGCCTAATGTTGACTTGGCAAGCCAAACCTGGCTTTTGAAAGGTCAGAATAGATTAACTAACAGATGTCTTGATTTAGCATAGATGTTGAGGATTTACATATAAAGAGATATGCAAAGTACTAGTTGCTCTTAGGAAACTACTAAGGATGTTGTCTTGCCTTATGCTCCACGTGGAGAACTGAATGTTCTCATTACCTTTCCTTACCAGGAATGGACAAACTATAGCATTGCTTTATGGAAAGCCTTATGCCATACTTAAAAAAAAAAAAAAAAAATGTTTGTTTTGATATTAGTTTTATTTCAATTTCTTGTCTCTTCGTCCTCCCAACAGCTGAAGTACCTTTAGTTCACAGGCAGTACTGTGGCTTGGAAGACACGATTCAACAGAGGGTAGTTTTTAGAAACGTATCGTATCTAATGATTTCAGATTTCCCAAGCAAATTGCAAGAAAGAAGGGAGGAGCAGTAATTCAGAGAGCATAGCTAAGAAGATATATTTTCTTTTGAGAAAAGTAAAATCACTTCAAAAATTCACTCTTATAAAGAACAAAATTATTTATGCATGGGATTTAATAAATAAATTTAAATGGGAAAAAAAGTGTGAAAACGTTGTTTTTTAGAAAGTGGAAGTTAACTTTTTCTGCAATAAAACTTCTTGTTTTATAAAGGCTGAAACAAAATCTTTCACTTCAGAAATGCTGAAATATTTTGCATTGACATTTCCAAAACAAGCCTTCTGATTTTCCAGTTCACTGTGGAATTTTTTCATTTAAAATAGATACCTAATTTTATTTATTTATGTAAGTTATGGGAATTCAACTAAGAGATTAAAGAGGGAAAAGTCATGATAGGACATAGACCATTTCAGGTTGAACAGTCTAGATGAAGAAATCCATTAGTTGTTTCATGCAGCCACAAGGAAATTTTACAATCTCTGACTTATAAAACAAGCTCTGTGTCATATGTGAGAGTTAAAAAGCAACCTTACCTGTTGTTTTTTGGAAGAAGAAAATTAGGGTTTTCCAGATTCATGGCATCCTGGAATTTTTAAACACTGACAAGAGAAACAGAAATATTATAGACACAGAGAATTTATGTCTTCTTAAGTACAGCAGCAGTATGAAAGGATAAGCATGGATTTTTTTAAAAGAGTAAAAGGCCTCTCAATATTTTAAGTAGGTTAAGTATCTCCCTCAGCAAAAGTTTACCTGTTAAACAGGAGAGTAGGAGGAGAGACTGGCTAAAGCAAATGACTTGGCACAACTTCTGGGGGAGTGTGGCCTACTGAGTTCAAGAGCGTTCTCTGGATGTTCTTAGAGGAAGGTAGCAACACTATAAAAGACCACTGGGTCTTCTCTGATAACTGCTTGATCGTGTTCATGTGGAATTAACTATGACAGGCTGCAGGTGTAAAAGCTGTTAAGAGGAGTTTCAAACAGCAGTAGTATTGGTGATAGCAACAGTAAGACTGATCCAAGCTGAGTTTGGATCACTCACAGAAGCAACAGAGGCGTTATACAGACACAAGCAGCTATTCCCCTTTGTGAACTTTCTGCTTAACTATGGTACGTATGTATGGCACAGCACAGAACTGGGCAAGATACTTCTAATCCAGGTAAGGAATTCACTGATGTGGTGGCATTGCTTTCAGCACCTGAACTTAGTGCAGTCAGTTTTTCATCTCTGCCTCTCATTGTGCTTGGCACAGTATGGAACATCAGGGTGCAGCATACTTTCCTGCTCATCCACAATACAGGTGATGGCAGTGTGTAAAAAAAAAAACAAAAACAAAAAAAAAAACAAAAAAACCCCAACAAAACAGGAGCATGAGAGGAGATTGATGTCCTATCACCTAAACTGAAGCTTTCTCTCACAGAGCCTAATCACAGTATTATTGAAACTGATGGAAAGATTGCCACCAGCCTCGCTTCAGAACACTCCAAACCAAACAACAGATATAAAAGGCTGTTACAAATGAGAGGAAGAAATGAGGACCTGTGGTGTAAAGGGTGTTTCAAAACAGAGGCAAACACTGTGATGTTCAAACATTAGTTAATAGATAAACTCACTGTCTGTATTAAGTGTATACGGTATCTTCAGGGCTCTCTCGCTCCTAGAAATCTCATGGTCTAGTTAGCAGAAGGAAAAGCAAAATAGTGTGCCAAAGGAGAAAAAATGCTATCTTTTGCAAAAGTATATGTGAAATACTGGAGAGTAAAATGAAAATGACATCTAAAAACGGTAAGGGCTTCTCAGGCACAAAGAGGAGAGCCCCACATACCCCTGCTAGTAGTTGCACAGAAGATGGTAAATAGAAAATGCTAAAATAAATGCTACCTAGTAAAGCTGATGTTTGGTGAGTCATATACTGTTAAAGGATGCAGAGGAATTACCCCCATGTTGCTGCTGCTCTTAGTACCTACCATCAAAGTAAGCTTCATTCTTTAAAATTACTGGAATTCATTCTGTAACTTTCCAACTCACCAGATCTCCCATCTTCAGAGCTTGTGAGCGTTGTCTGGCAGCTGCAGGAATCATTCTCTTTCATTAGCACCTCCACAGGTTTCTCTTTTTAATCTCTCAGTGTCTTTCCTGGCCTTTGGCTTTCCTTGCTTGCTGCAGCTGAGGTGACAGAAGCCCCTTTGATGAAGTTTCCACGTTCTGTGAAGTGTCAGCTTCCTCCACACAGTGCTTGCAACTAATTGGATGACAAAAGACGTGGGGCTAGGTAGCTCTGGGCAAAAGCAAGTTTTGCTCAACCCCTAAAATAAATAATTTGCCTGCATTTTTTATCTCAACTTGTTCTAGGTACAGGTGGAATCTAGGTGCAAGAGGGAATGTGCTTCTTACCAAGGGCTGTAGATTACCAAGGAATGACAAAATGGGCATGGCTGCCAGCCTATGCAGTGCAGGCTGACAGTGATTTCTCTTGTTGCTGCTATAAAGGAGGGTTAGGATCTGTGGAGAGGAAGTATATGTAGGAATGACTTCTGATCTCCACAGCAGGACCAGAAAGCCTAACCCCACAGAGCTTTTATCTCTAACTGCATCATTGAGATCTTCCACCCAAAAGATGAACCAAATACTATAGTCACAAGATCTGACTGTCTTAAAAAAGGCGTTTGTATTACAGCTCGCATGGATGGTGTGTGAGGTTATTTGGTACAGTATAAGGAATGGATCAGTAGACTATAGCCATTGGTGCTGATGCCCATTTATCTTCACTCTATGTGGTTTATGAGAACTATTTCAGAATAAATTTAACCTGATCCCACAGAGCAAAAGTCTTCACTCTGCCCATGGCTCAGGCAGGGTGCCCGTGCTTCCCTGGAGCAGCGTTGACAGTTTAGTTGTGTCCACTGACCCTAATCACTTAGAAAACCAAGCCGCCACATGGCAAGCAGTGGCAACTAGGGGACTCTCTTCAAAACTGCACCAGTGCTCTGAATCAATATGTTAATGTTTGTGTAACCTGAATGACCTTTTATAACATTGCTGTTACCTGGCTTGAGCGATCCAATGCCATTAACACAACTGACTGGCAGAGGTGGTTAGTACAGTCACCACTTTGCCATAATGGGCTGGGATGAATTGTTGTCCTGACATAATTTCCTCATTGCCTGCCGTTTGCTTTGAGTGTTAAAAGATTTCCCCTCCTTTCTAAATTGTTTTATAACCTGAATTTTGTATAACAAGTAAATCCCATTAGAATATCTCCTTATTCTCCTCACAATGCAAAATATATCTATTCAAGTACGTTACAATTCCATTGTAATCACTGATCCAATAAGCCCAAAGTATGACTTTTCTTTTTTCTTAAGCAGATATGCTCAATGTAATGAAATATCTTGTTCTGTAATAACCAGCTGTTATCTTAGTCTTCCTCCCAGTAGAGGTTGTTTTTAATACCAACAAGGGATTTTCCACCAGCTTAGTTATTTGATCTCAGGGTTCTGAAAGCGTTTGGAAGAAAAGCAGAGGGAAAAGTAAGCTGGTTTGTTTATCTTAATTGAAGAAGGAATGGTTTGGAAAAGTAAGCTCTGGTGAATTTCTAATTCATTTAATTTTCTGGCTGATAGGGTCTCTTTAATTTGACCATCTGTTTATTACTGTTTGAATATAGATAAAGATGGGAAGGGTTTGCCTTTTCACACAAGGAAATGGAAGTGTGAAGAACCTCTGATGGAAACTTGTCGCACCCTGAAAAAAAAAAAAAAAGAAAAACAAAGCAAATCAAAACAAAACCCAAGAAACCCATGACAAACTTATCTTTGTTTATTGTCTTTTCTGCAAGCTGTGGAACCTTCTTCAATCATGCATTACCTTCATGTTCCACCTCCCAAACAACCTTGGTTTCTTCTCTGGAACTTACTTAAACATGTGCTTTTCTGCTTTCAGTCATTTGTTCTAGACACTATGCAGGATTAAAGCTGAATGAATAATAAGGTAATTTATTTCAGAAGAAGGAGGTATAATTTTAAACAGCTAAATGCCAGTGCTTTACATCAGGTATGAGCTATCTTTTGCAAACTTGCTTCAGCACAAAGGCTTCCAATGAAGACACAGGAAACTTCAGAGCAGGTAATCCCACAAAGTGTTGAGATCTGCTTGAGTTTTCCTCCTGTTACTCAAGATTACCTTCTCACCAAGTAAGGAGAATATGTTTCTTCCCTTAAACCATATAGGTTTTGATCAAGTTAACTACCAACAAGTGGCCGTATCAAGCTACAAATATGCTTTAAAAGAGAGCAGGTAAATATAATTATCTACACTTGGTAAATGAATCTAAGTGCTGCCTTTCTCCAATTATTCCAATGGGGCTTAGAAAACCTTCTTACAACAAATGCCTAGTTCAGAGCTTGGCTAAATTTAGGAAGAAAAGCTCAGACATTTCTATTGTACATCACATCAGTTGTACTTCAACCAATGACAAATCTGTTTTAGACTAATTAATTACAGCCTACCTTTTTCTCTTTTGCCATATTTTGTATTATATGACATCAACCAAATAGCTAACTTGAGTCTGTGAAGCCTCAAGGAAATCAGTTGAATCCTACCAACACATTTTAAGTAAGTCAGATGTAGTATTTTGAATCAAATCACAATGAAATACGAAGTACCTTTTCTAGGTTAAGAAAAATAAAAAGGTGTCTTAGTGTCTCCTGTCTCAATGTCTTTCTTTTTCTTCCACTCCAAGTGAGAAGGTGAGATATTAAAAAGGTATGGAAAAGGATATTTAAACACGTAACTGGCAAGGAAGGCTCTGGTTTCAATAGGAACCATGAGTACATAAAAATAATCTTATTTTAAAATACAGCATAATCTTATGTGATGTAGTAATAAGGACTTGCAGGAGAACATGCAAGATTATTTTTGGTATTTCGGTTTTATAATTAATTTAAAATAATTAAGTATTCGCCATATTTCTAAGCCATCGCTAGAAACTTCCAAGCTTTAATTTTATTCCTTAGGTTGTTATGTAGGGAACTGGGCGGGTCTTTTTATAAAAACGAGTTCCCAAATCAAAAAAGCTATTCTTTCCATTCCCTCTACGCATTCTTCCTTATGTGCTTGCATTGTATATCTACAATGGTGTTCAAACAGTAGTTGCCAACCAATTGCAAATATTCTGAGATGAGTTTTGAGGGCAATAAATCTTTCACACCATGAACACAGGTTTTTCAAAATTAGCCACCTGCTCCACATAAAAGAAAAACCTGCTACTGGTATGCAGCAGGGCACGCATGAACTCCACGAAAACAAAACCATTTGATTTTCTAGTAAAAATACAAACAAGAGTGTAATTATATTTGGTTTTACTGCTTGTATCTACACAATTATTGGGTATCCAGCTGCAGTGTATGCAACACCAACCTGCCACAAAGCTTTATCCAGTACTAGAGATAATGCTTTGAAATATATCCCTGTCTCTAAGCAGCTACAGGTGAAGGTTGCAATATGAACTGCAGAAATAGGTATTCATTCTTATTTTAATAACAATAAAATGACTGACAGGAACTATTCTTTGATTTGGAAAATTAAATAAAACAAACATTAACCTAATAAATAGACAAGACATCTATTAGATTAATAGTTTAGCCACTTTAAAGAATTAAGAATTAGCAATTTTGTAAGAAAATTCTTGAAGTTGGGGAAAAAGTGTAAATAGGGAAAACAATTTTTTTCCCCAGATTTTCTTTAGCTTTACTGGTACTTGTAATTCTGAAAGTTCTGTAAAGGGAAGAAAATTAAACATTTCTATAAAAGACAAATTTTTCATATCTGGAACTATCTTTTTTAACTTGTTTGAATTCTCAACATTATGAGTACATTGGTCCTCTATAAAAAGCTAGTACTTCGTCCTAATCTCACATACATTGAGCTGCTCAAAGTTTACTCCAGTCTCAATGCTTTAAGAACAAAGCCCTTATGCTTGTTTTTATTTTCTTAGATTCAGCTAGTCTTAGGAGCTTAAATTAAAAATGACAGAGAGTGAGAGAAAGAACAAAAGGGGAGGAGGACTTAAAAGCTTTATTTAGAGCTTATTCAACATTGACAATTCAGAATACCAAATATTAAACCAGCTGTAGTCATTTATTATATTTCCTGCCTTTTCCTATTCCAGGAGCTCTTCGATTTCTCTCTATTTACCCTTTGGAAAATTTTGGCAGTCCTGAAGAGAATTTTGAGTTCCAGATTGTCTATTGGCAACACCTGATTTTCTTTTTAAAACATATGAAAAGAAGGTAATTCCTGCACATCAGATATCAGGATCACCTGTCACCAAACAGATACTTTTGACGTAATATCCAGTAAGATTTAATACAATTGAAAGTACTAAGAAGAGAAGTTCTTTCATGTCTATATTCCTTTCTGAAACCATTGAGCTGGACATTGTCCCACTACAGCGTACTGAGCTACATCCACCCATTGAAAGACATCTGCCCAGAGAGTATCCTCTGGATTCCAGGCCAGTCATGGTGCAGAATAGCTCACATTGCGTTTTCAGGTCTAGCCCTCTCTAGAATACACTGGCCATGTGTATGAGATACTGAGGTTCAAGTGAGTCTCCTCTAGTTCCCCATGTTGCCACCCTATGGTTGTAAGGTAGCCTTATTTTGCTTGTATTATTTTCAGGTCCCAGTGCCTGGAATAATGTGAGCACTTTGCCACATTCCACTGGAGTGTAATTTTAATAGCCTTTTTTCTGAAGGTGTGTATTGTGAGCCTCAATTTGGGAAGTTTGGCAGGAGGTGCAAAACTCAACAGAGTAATAGAACTCTGCAGGATGTGAGAAACCAAACTTGTAATTTGACTATATTGCCTACAAAAAACAATCTCTGGAATAAACTAGCTTCCAAACTGTATCTAAGCCTTTTTAGAGAAGATTAATTGCTTCTCCCCAGCTGACGTCTTGGGAGTGAGTAAAGGGTATGTCTAGCCAATAGCACAACCCAGCGAGGGTGGAACCATATGGTACCGAGGACAGTGTATCACAACAGTATTTACATCTCAATGCCGTTCCATTCACACTATTTCCAGCCTGGTACCACATACTGGATTCACCATTGCAGAACATCAAATTCTACAAATCCATTTCTAGTTTAGTTTCACACACATTGGCAGAAGTAATACTAAAGCACAGCTTTAGAATCAAAGATGGATTGTAGCCTGATTCAGGATACACTAAATTTATTTGCATCTGCTATAAACAGGGAAAGCTACAGTAAAACAAGATTGATCAGATCTTCTACTTTACTCATGGGGACTCCAGGACTTTTTGTTGCCTCTGATACTCAGCATTGTTTGCTCATGGCTCTCTGTCCTCTTTCATCTTCGTTCTGTCCTTACCATTCAAGCTATATAGGCCCGTAACTACTATGAAAAGTTAACTTGATTGAAATAGAGACTTTGTCATATTCACCATGATGTCAATCCTTACCTGTTTCTTTCAGCAGCATTAGCCATCACACTACTTCCTGCAACAGTCTGCTTTTTTTTTGCATTTTCAAAATGACTTAACAAGATATGTGTTAATACTGGGACAGGCTGAACACTAGGTATGCTTTTTCATAAAGAATCAGCTTTTCTTCCCTAGGTTATATCTGGTAGTTTTCAGGACAGGCTATTTGGAGGCCTACATGATAACTTCATCATACAGGTCTGCTTTGTATCTCATACGTAAAGTTAGGGGATGTTGCAATATATAATAGTACAGCTTTACAAATTACAACTTTTATCTCCCCTGTTAATATATGCCATGCACATTAAAGCACTGTCTCTTTAGATGAGGGGGCATATGGCCAATGTGAAGACATAAAGGGTCAGAGCTCTTTATACCAGAATGTGGAATATAGGTGGTGTTACTTCCAGAGAAATTTGTGGATGATAATGCCCTCTCTTCTGCTCTGATATCTCCCCAAATGGATTGCTACATTAGCAGCTAATGTTATCCTTGGAGTCCACCTGTCTCCACGCTGAATCCATACAGCCTTAGATTTGGGTAAGAGGGTTTTTCATAGTATGTTTGGTTCCTACTTTGATATTACACATATTGGAAGTGTGACCAATACTGCCTCAAAGGCTACCTAGACAAAGAATTTTGACTTAAGTTAAATTCAACTTTGTTATTCTTTTTCAGTGCTGGTAGGCAGCTAAGCACCACACAGCTTAGTGCACTCCACTCCCCCTGCACCCCCATTGGGCTGGAGAAAAGAATTGGAAGGACAAATGTGAGAAAACTCATGGGTTGAGATAAAGATAGTTTGATGGTAAAGTGGGTGGGTATATGCATTAAGAAAACAATCAATCAATCAATCAATCGAAATCATTAAAAACAAGCAATGCAAGAAACCCCACAATTGCTCACTACCAGCTGACCGATGCCCAACCAGTCCCTAAGCGATGGCAGCTGCATCAATTCCCACCACCCACCCCACCCCCTGCCACGCTTGTTCTTATTGCTGAGCACAATGTCAAATGATAAGGAACATCTCTTCGGTCAGTTGGGATCAGTTCTCCCACCTTCAGCCTCTTGTTCACACTCAGTCTACTCACTGGCAGGTCAATGTGAGAAGGAGAAAAGATGTAGACTCTGTGTAAGCACTGTTCAACAATAAATAAAATATCCTTATGTTATTAGCACTCTTTTCATCACAAATCTGAAACATACCACAATACAAGCAACTGTGAAGAAAATTATCGCAGTCAAAACCAGTACAGTTATGTAAAGGAAATTTGAAATGGCAATGGAAATTTTGATAATAATACAAAAATGCTCAGTATCTGTGGTCATTACTTCTCTCTGTGCACCCTAATTATTGTTCCCTTATTCTGTCACTTGCAGACTATGAACAAGTGTGTGATTTCTGTCTGATAATGACAGCTCTGTATCTGCTCTCTAGAATTATGTGTGAATGCAGTGAATTCAGAAACTAGACACAAGTCTTTCTTACACTTGCAATGTGCTTATATTTGGACTGGCTTTTTTTTTTAAACTGTTCAAAATTAGAGGAGGAAAGGGAGGAGAGACTGGCATTATGGGTCACGTGGAATAAAAACATCCCTGTGCTTCTCTGTTGACAATTTCTGGTTTGTAGCCTGAAAGCTGAAGTTGCTCAAATGCTCTCTCTTTCAATTACGTAGATAAATGTAAAGGATACAGTACTGCGCAGTATGATCTAACCTGCTTTTAGGATTATGATTTTGGAGTGTCTGCTCAACAGGAGATAGAGCTGCCTAGAAGATAGACCACTTTCCAGGCTCTGAAATACCTGAGTTTATCTTCCAGTTTTTCCACTGCATCCTGGGTCACGTTAGATAAGAGGGTCCCATCACTCATTTTTGCAACAATTATATGCAGAATGAAATATCAACATATTTCCTGTTTCAGGGACTGAAAAAAACGTACAAATTCCTGAATAAATGAAGTTTCCTGATCACTGAAGAATCATCAGTTCTGCCAGGTACTATCCTCAGCAAGGCAGTTGTCATCTATTTTGCTGTTCAGCATATTTAGAGCCAGTGTTGGACATCGGAGGAAGGAGCCTTCAGGAACATATGAAGGTGTAAGTGCTTTCCTTATTTATGCACTGGATGATTCATTCTGCTATGTAAATTAGTGTTTGTGAGAATTCTTTAATCTTGAGCACTTGCTCTTGTTTTCCTTTCTAAAACCAGCTCTGCATTGACATGAATAGACTCTTTTATCCCAAATCCTCTTCTGTGGGCAAAGTTTATGTGCCCAATATGCAGCAGAAGTAGAAACAAGGCAATGTTAAATAGTCTCCCAGTAAATAGTCTATTTCTGCCAGCAGCCTCATGAAGACAGACACCACTTCTCTCCAACATGGGTCCCTCGCAGAGTCACAAGTCTTGCTAGCAAAACTGCTCCAACGTGGGCTCCTCTCTCCACAGGTCCATAGGTCCTATCAGGAGCCTAGTCCAGCGTAGGCTTCCCATGGGTTCTCAGCTTCCTGCAGGTATCCACTTGCTCCTGCATGAGGGTCCTTCACAGGCTGCAGGGGGACAGCCCACCTCACCATAGTCTTCACCACGGGTTGCAGGGGAATCTCTCTCCAATGCTTGGAGCATCTCCTCTTCCTCCTCTTCATTGACTTCAGTGTCTGCAGGGTTGTTGCTCTCACATATTCTCACTCCCCTCTCCTGTTGCAATTGCCATTGCATGGGCTTTTTTTCCCTCCTCTTGAATATGTTAGCACCAGGGCACTACCACTGTCACTGATGGGCCTCGGTCTTGGACAGCAGTGGGTCCATCCTGGAGCTGGCTGGCATTGGCTCTACCAGATATGGGCGAAGCTTCTAGTAGGTTCTCAAAGGAGCCATCCCTGTAGCCTCTCTGCTATTAAAACCTTACCATACAAACCCAATGCAATGAGTTCCAAACATGCTACTTCAGTTCATGATGACATAGACATGGGGAAAGATCCTCAAACAGGATAAACTAACACATCACCATAAAGTCCTTGGAGCTACATCACTGGTCTTTGTCAAAGGAGCAAGCCCATAAACTGTAACCAGATATCTGCTGTTGCTATTCTATATCTAATAATAATTGATGTGAGAACATATGGTGTTGAGGGAAGTTCCCTCATATGGATTATAGAGGCTCTGTTCTGCTGTATCACATTATGTTATGCTAGCCCTCTGTCCTCTTTCTTACATTGCATAGAGGGAGATTTCTAAAAGGTTTTCAGCACATCATAAATCACAAACGAGCATTACAGAATTAGTGGGAAGTGTTGTTATTCAGATAGTACTCAAAACTGTCTGATATTTGTTACATGCCTTAAACCCAATTTTTCTGACAACATAAACTAGTATTTCTGATGACCAACACAGAAGCAAAATCTGAGTAAACTACCAGTGATAGATCCCTCTCTGGACAACATAAAGCACTTCTGAGAAATACCTCTGAGTTTATAAAGACAAACTTATGATGTAGGCAGGTGGAGGAGATCTTGACTTAACAACATTGAAGAATAGTGCCAGGACTGAGAAATGACTTCAACACATAGACTACAACAGTGCAACATGTTAATTAGGACCAAAGCTCACTTTCATCTGCAGGAGGCATTACATTCATTCAACATAACCTACAGCTTTTCATAATAAATTCACACCATATGCTCTAGTGCATATAAGCAGTCATTTGTGCTTTTTTTTGAAATTGTATGGTAACCTGCATTAGTTATTTGTTCTCACTGCAAGAAACCTTTTAGAAACTCTTTCAGAACTCTTTGAGAGCCCTCCCTTAATAATTAGCTGGTGAATGTTGTCTAAGTTTGCATATCCTTAAATGGCTGGTTTGAGTGATGAATTGGCAAGAGGATCTTTATGCATTTACTGGCCCATTAACTGTGGGACCTGAGACCCAGTTCCTAGTTACAAATCTTTGAAGTCACAGAATATGTCTGGTTCGATGCTTCAGCATCAGAACAGTTTCTAAATCTGATTGACAAGTGCATTTCTGTCATGAAGATGCACCCAAGAAATAGAAAATTGTTGTTTGTCCCCACTGCAGATGTTTTGTTTCCCCCTTGATTGGGATGCAAGGAAAAAACAACTGGCTGAAGGACACATGGAAAAACTTGTGGGACTGGTAGCCTAACCTCTTCCTTCCCACTTTTGTCATAAACTAGTAAAGTAATCTGGGATATAATCTAGGAAATGGTGAAAGTCGATGGGTAACATTTCAGGGAAATTAATCTTTTCAAAAGTTTAGCTGTTATATGCACATACATGGCGGGTTGCAAAGCTGCTTCTTCATGTTACAACTCTGAGCTGCTTTCATACTCCCTACAAAATCTATGCAGAGGAAAGATACAGTGAGAAACAGTGACTCCTTCAGACTTATACCAATTTCTTCAGGACAGGACTTTCTACAGGACTGTAAGGACAACTAGCTTTTTGATCAGCTGGAACAAAGATGTACATGATAAAGCCTAAAAAAAATGTTTCTCTCATATAATAAAGACCTTAAATTCATGAAAGATAAGGGCAAGAGGACAAATCAATGACTATGATGTAATTTTCTGTAACATTCATTTTTCTCATTTTAATTTGTAGTGAAGAAAACAGCAGTTTGTGGAGTATTAATTCAGTCACTTAAACTTGGGATTCTAATGTCATTTGAGATGCTATAGACTTCCTGCCCAGACTGTAGCTGCCACTCACAGCAGCTCTTCTGTTGTTTTGTCCTATCTACTAGCCTAATATAAATATGATTAATGTCCCACGGCTACCTTTAGACAAATTAATTGTGCCACACATAACTAAAGTAAGTTACCTTCTTCAAAATTATTTCCATTTAACATATGTTCTTGTATGGGGTAAGGTATGCTCTCACCTCTCTAGCTTCAGCATGTAAACAAAATCCAGCACTAACTCCCCAGGGTGATTTTAACTGTTTTGATCTTCATAGTTACTCACTTGTGTTACTAATAAGAATTGTGTCTTTCAAAAAGTTTGTTGTTAGTTCCCAGTAGGAATCCAGAAAATATTTTGAACTGATCTTAGTTTCTTGCATATATATGCCTTTCATTCTGGAGATGAGATCTCTGTATAAGAAACAGTTAAACCACAGATGTCCATTCTGTAATCTCATACTATTTTTCCTACAAATGCTGGGTGGTAGTTCTATATTTTGCTTTGTGTTTTCTTTTCTTACCTTTCACAGTGATCTGATATTTTATTAACACAGTATTTACTGAAATCACTGAAGGTAAACCTGAGGATTTATGTCAACTGAGGATTTAGACCATCAGTTCCTATAAACTATATATTCAAGATACTTTGAAAACTTTAATCCCACTAATCTGCTGAAAAAGGGATGAAAAAGGTTTCCATTTTCCAAAATATAAAAGTTCTTATTCCTTCTCAGTGAAGTTATTTCTGGATTATACCAACACCAATGAGAAGAGAGTAAATTCTACAAATATTCTTTCAATCAAAATTATTTATCACTGTAATTCTAAGACTGTATTCTGTGGTTTATGTGTTCTTGGACTGGGGTAGGTATTTTTCCTCTCTTTAAGCATAACCTTCATGCATTAAAGTCTAAAAGGAGAAAACTCAATACATAACTTAGAATAACAGCTTCTGAAGAGAGACTTTGATATCATGGGATCCCATATGATGAACTGGCCCAAAAGTTCTAACAGGAAATTTGTGCCCGCCAAACTCCCTTCAGAAAGATTCCCAACTGGTCACATAAAGACTGTGTTTTTCTTTCCTTCGATAGAGCATTTTCTAGCTTAGTTAGACCCATACAGATTTTTTGCGAGATTCTCCAGAGCTGTGTCTTGCTGCCTTACAGCGTTGCACTAGGCAGCAACATTAAGATCTATCAGGTTGGTTCTTTCATCCTCTCCCCAGGGTGAAAATTGTCACCAGTGGAGTATTTCAGACTGCAATATATAGATATAAAAAGAAGTGCACTTGTCACTTGAAGCAGAAAGTAGAAAGGTATGCAATCGTATGTAATTTCGTAGAGAATTTATTCCACATTCTTGTCAGACTGCTGAGTGAACACAGTGAAGACAATGGTCTATAATCAAATAAATCAACAGATAACTCTTTAGGCAATCCTAACATTCGTAAAAGATGCTGCAATACATCTTGTTGCCACCTGAAAACCTTAAGGGTCTTATTATGATGTACAGATTAGCTATATGCAATGTCAAAGTAGTCAGGGAACAAATTTTGTCTCAAAGAAATACTTTTTCCTTATCCTCCAGCACTATAGAGTCCATAATATGCTGTGGTTTATCAAACCAGTGCTGTCCATATGTATTTATATTGTGCAATAGATGAACAATTCAAATATAGCCAGTGAGGAACATCAATTAGACAAGGAAAAGAAGAGTGTGGCAACGCTAACTATTTGTATTTTAATTACTTTATTTTCACACCTAATAGTAGATTTTCTTAAACAAACCAGGGTTGTAAATCTACCCATCTCATCTGAAGAAACAGACTTTTGTTTTTTCCTCTTTTTTAAATCAGAAAATAGAGGGACAACATCTGACTTTATGATCTTAGTTTTCAGCATTATCATACAATATTGAAAACGGATTTGGAATAAATGTGAAAGTTTACTATCGAAGTATCAAACTAAAGCTAAACAACCATATCTTCACAGGAGAAGAACCATCTCATAGATTAAAAAAAAATCAGTAGGGAAATTATTTAGGAATATATTTAGCTGTCTTATTTCATCAGTACAATGACAAGTTTTCCTTTCACATTTCCTGCAGTCTCTGCCAGTTCCACATCCCTGTATTTCATTCACAGCCACTGATTATGTTATGTGGTCTTAAGTGTCGTGACTGAAGTCTGAGTCAGTCACGCAGTTAATTTAAAAACTGACAGATTGTCCAAACTTTATTAAAAATAAGGTTTACAACAGCAATACAGAAGACTTTGTCGCTATGAGCAACTCGTGCTGAAATACATGGGAATTTTATGTTCTGTCAATTCAGTGTTTATTTCTTCAGAATTTTCTTTCTTTCCCTCCTCACCTTTTTTCTCATAAAGTATTAACGCTAAAAACAAAACAAAACAAAATAGGTTAATAGTTAAAAATCAGGAACACAGAAGACTGGTTCAAACAAATTTTACTGCAAAATTCTTTTCCTCCACATGTTTTTTGCTATATGTCTGCTTCATGTGTAAAACTATTGTTTTAATAGACCAGCAGTTCAGAATTAGAAACCGTTTGGCAGTCAAGACTGTTTCTATTGCTCAGTTACAAGACAGAGGGGCCTGGAAACTTAGGAAATCTGGTTTCTAGTAAATACCCAGCCACCAAATTTTGCATCAGTTTAGGTAAATCACTTCACTTCTCTGAGACTGATTTTCTCTTCTCTTCTCTTCTGTCTTCTCTTTCTTCACCTGTCTTATGCAATTCATTCAAGCTATTTTCTCCCTTTAACAGTGCTTGCTTTAGAACGTAACACAGTAGTGAATATACACATCTGTGCACTCCGCTTCCTTTCATCTAGAGAGTCTTACAAATCTTTTGCTTTATCTGGCATGACACCTTTACTGTTCATCTAACACTCCAGTATAATGAAACTGAATACATAGGTCCTGACATAGCTTTTTATTTTAAATGCATACACACATTTGTGTGCGTACATATGTACAAATATACAGACATATGTACAAACCAGTATTTTAAATACCATTTAATCTTTTCCTCACCTTGTCCAAAAGTCAGAATGTAACTGAAGATGCAAGGTCCTTCTTGCTTGTGCTGCTGTCATGCTTCATGATGCGATAAGCCAATTTTCCTCCCATACTCACATACAAAATTACCCAGAATTTCTCTGCAGCTCAACACTGCACAGAAAATGCCCATTTTTTAAGACTGCAGCTGCTTTGTGGATTTTGACTTTGAATTAAATATCATCAAATACCAACACATGTTTTAAATTTGAACATTAAGTGTATTAATCTGGCTCCACCTAAGAACATGGGAAGGGGCAAAAATGAAAACCAAGGCTAATGATATTGTGGTGGTTTTCTACAAAACACTGCATTTGGAGACATCTAGAGCCAGAGAGTTACCACCAGAATTTTCTTTTATTATGGGCTAAGTTCAGTTGCATTAAGGACTGATTCAAAGGATCTTGCTTACGGTGAGAGTGGAGAGCACGCAAATCTACAATTACCATGCAGAAGCAAAAGTAATTTTTCATTTATAGTTTTTTTATTTTTATTTGGGTTTTTTTTGTTTTATTTATTTATTATTTAACTCAGAAAGAATCACTTGTAAATCCCCAAAGAAAATAGGACGGTTTAGAAGTAGGCATTATCCATATCCAAATATACAGGAAGATGCATTCCCTGTCTCCTACACATGCCTAAATTGGGAAAACACATTATAAGGAGAAAAGAGGACAAATTATATGGAAGAAGCTGTTAACAGTAATGGGAACATGAAGTTATTTAAACATACATTATAATGTGGATGTATGCTTCTCTGAGCAAAACACAACTTTCCTAAAATGCTGCTGCAAACACAATCCTATTCTTGTTACATGTTTTCTAAGCAATATAACACTATAATACTCAACATCATAAACATTTTTATTGCTCAAAGTCATGGTGAAATCTATGATACCAAAGCCCTGTTTATTGCAGCTGGACCGTGTGTATTTTGGAATTGCTGCCTCCATTGGTCATAAAATAGTGTTCTGGTCACAGAATATATACCAACAGCCATTTTAGTCTTTGCCTGCTGCATCTTCTTATGCCGCATCATGCAATATTACCACAATTTATCCTTATTGTGCAAAATTCTATTAAAATCAATAATGCAAGTACTTCACTCACAAAATGGAGTTTGTATCAGAAAGATAGCCTGCAAAAGCCTTCTATATATTACTCAGTAAGTTGCCTTTATGAAATATACATGTGACCAAATTGCAGGCTTAATGTTTTATGTCTTTTATCTTCTTTCCATAAGAAGAAAGTATTGATGCGTATGAGCAGGCTTGCTGTTCACCTATCAAAAGCTGGAAATTGGAAAATTTATAGGACTACAAAGAATACTGATAAATAGAGGTTTACCAGGTAAAAAGCCTATAAGGATAGGTCCAGTATTTGGCCCACATTTTATAATCAAAAAATCTATTTGCATAACAAGGCAAAAGAGCCAGTGAAATCTACCTCTGATAAATAAACCAGAGTTTAGGATGGAAGAGACTTTCCGAACTCACCCAGATCCCCTACACACATATTCTTCAGAGTAGAATATACTTTATTTATACCATAGCTGACACAGTTCTTCTAGTCTATGCTAAAAAAATCACAGCTGATAGTCTTTCAGAAATTTGGTCCAATGCTTCATTGCCCTTACAGTTATAAAGACTTCTCTTAATGTTCAGACTAAGTACCCCTTGCTTTGACTTAGGCCTGTTAAAACGTGCCCAATGTAGAGTACACGTGGAAAATTTACAGCCCCCCACTTCGCAGTGACCTCTTATGTACTGGAATATTATTACCAAATCTCCTTTGGACTTCTGTATCTTAGACTAAGCAAACCCAAATCTTTTAGGCAGTTAAGAATTCATACATCTGAGGAAGTTCTTAGCACAAATGTCTGAAGACTTGGTTATGTTAATTTTCAGCAAGGAAAATTCTTGAAGAAAAACAAGTGTAACATAGTGTGAACATCAGTCGTAGATGATGATCACTGGTAGAAGTGTCTTGAAGGAACTGAGTGAAGTGTATATAGCAAAGACTGAGGAGATTGATCTTGCTGTCAACATACAAATAAGGAGAATTTTTATAATTAAGTAGCTCTGCAGAATGAAAGAAAAGAACTGTGATCTTCAAATTGAGTTTGGCCTTCTCCCTAAGAATTCCTCCCCACTGGGATCTTTCTCTCCAGAGCACTGCTGTGAATATTCCTGGCAACATGAGGTCACAGAGACCATTTACACAACTCTCCAATAACCACTTCTCAAATATTTCAGATGGGTTGGGTGGGAAGACAAGAAACTAGGGACTTACCTGCTAACATAGATGCAAAATTCAGCCAAAAAAAGATATATGTAGTGCTTAGCAACACGTTTTCCTCCTCCCTAAAACCACAGAATTTGGCTTCACATCCTTGAGCACCATCTACTGGCTTCTTATCTGCTGAGTTCTTCCATCTAGAGAACTAGAGATTGTATTTGTCCCACCAGCACATAACAGGAGCTCAGGATGGTGAGTAACAGACAGCTTGAGACCAGCCCGTAAGTTGGACTCTGTTTCTATAAAATGTTTGTCAAACAATTTTGAGTAATTAACAATTTCATAATAATCAAAGTCTGTTTCTGGACAATTTTCAAAGAGATAATAAGGCTTAACTGAGCCAGTAAATTATTTGCTGTGAACAGTTGAACCAGCTGTATGCTGTGTATTGCATATTCTATCCTTTCTCTTTCTTCAACTCAAGCGACAGTTGTTATGTTAAAATGATGAAATAAAGCCTAAATCCCTAAAAATAATGATTAAGCACTAGGGAGCAGTAAACAAGCATAATAAAGTTATTAGTAAATAGTTAGTTTCTAGTGCTGTAAAAAAGGGCATAGCTTAATTTTCAAGTCTTCTTTTTCATAATTTGTTTTCTTTGGATGGTTTCCAGATTCTCTGTATTCTTCTTCCAGATAATCACTGACAAGCTAGAGATCATATTTTAACTGAGCCTGTCTACAGATTCCACAAGCATCGTACAGGAATTACACAGATGAAGACCCACAGTAGAAACACATAGAATGAAATAATTCAATGAGCTCTGACATTTTTACATTTAGAGTCTCTCTTCTCATCAAAGCCACAATCACACAGGTATTTCCATATGTCTGGTCTTCCATTTCCATGTATGACCCTACTGACTTCAGCCAAATACAGCAGCAGAGCAAGATTTCTAAATGACATAGAAAGGGGAGGTAGAAACAACATCTTTGAATTTTGTCTATAGTGACACTTCCATGTTCTTACTCTACAGCCTAGATTCAGATGCAAATTCTTCATTCCCTATTCTTCAAAGTGCTTCAAGTTACCCTTAAGCCCTTACTAATTTCTTTAGTTTAAATTCACTTCCAAATCAAAGATCTCAGGAGGGTAAAAAAAAAAAAAACACAAAACACTGTCGTTTTTATACTTTAGTAAATGGAAATTACCATAAGAGATATGAATAAAGTTAAGCAATCTATCCATTTCCAAAATCTGCTTTAGCAGCTTGGCTCATGAAATTTGCACAAAACTGATTATTTTTATTTTTACATAGCCATGTTCAGGCAGGCATTTTGTCAAGCTATCTGCACAATGTAGAGAAACACTGAATTAATTTTTCTGTGATAAAATTATGTACACAGTCATAATGGAAAGTTAACCAGTTTAACTGTTTGTCAGAACTCGTGTTGAACTATTCAACATTGAATGTATTAAAATTGACACATACTTATATATATATTCAAAACTGAAGATTTCACCCCAGTTAACATGAAGAAAAATAAGACTATTCTTCTGGGATGATATTTTCTTTATTGGAGTCTTGACAAAAGGTTTTTAAAGTATAAAGAAATTCCTTGCTAATACTGATGGGTCTTAGGCCTCGAAATATTATTATTATGATGTTTCATTGTCATGATTTAGAATGGTCTCATTTGGTTCAGATGGTTGTGCCTCAGAAACCTGACAGAGGGGCACCAGGAGAAGCAGAACTGCCCTCCTCTCTATAGCAGTGACTCCCCAGTGACAGGGTCTTTCAGCTAATAAGGGCCAATAGAAGTTTCTACACATTTCATGCCTCTTTCAACTTCATAAGACTGAAAATTCAATTAAAATTAGCACTCGTGCTACATTGCTCTTACTGTCACAGACAGGACCAGTGCAAGTTTTTTTAATTAAGCAGCAAATGAAGCCTGACATAACCTTTGACTCAGCTGTGGAACAGGATGCTGTGAAGTGGCTGCCATCACTGGTTATGTGTTTTAACTTCTCCCCACTGTCCCTTGCGTCAGCACAGCCCCTTTACATGCTTCACATGTTGAAAGTGCTTGAGAGTCTGAACAAGCAGTGGGAAGGCCAAAATTGAGAGCACTGATTTCATCCCAGAAGATTTAGCAGGGTATTCTGACAGACTGAAATTGCAGAGACTCTCCAGCGTCAATGCCAGTTACTAAAGCTGGTTAAGTGTCTCCAGCTGTGAACTGACTCTTACGAAGAGAAGAACCGTAAAAGCCTTATCTGGGGCAGCTAAGTATGAGAAAGTCATGCAGCCTGAAAGCATTCCTATCATTTCACTTTACCAGCAGTCATCACTACTACTATTTCAGATAACACTGTTTTCCATTACTTGCCAGCTGAAACTTGAATACATCTGCAACCTCAGCCCAGAAGGACTTATTATTAGCCCAGTTTTGTTGAAGGGAGAACATGGTGGATCAGGTAAGTTGTTTTTAGAGGTCAGAGATGAATTTGCAGAGATAAGACACATCTGCTCCTTACCCTCCCCTAAATAAAAGGAAAATTAAACTTGCATTTACCAAGATCAAAAATATGAGCTGAAGAAATAAAAATAAAATTACTTTGTATCAGTTGTTTTTCCTAACACCAACAACCAATACATTAGACTTGAATTCTCCCCTTCCCCAAAAATTCACTGTTCACTAAAAAATAGTAAAAAATATAAAATCTAGGAAATTAGTATTGTGTTTGACGTTTTCTTACAGAACTACATTCATACAAAGCAAACAATCTGAAGAACAGAAGGCTGGGGTGCAAACATTGCTTTTACTATAAAGGTTTTGGCACTTTTTCCCAGCCCATCAGAAAAAATACCCAATCACGTAGTATTGTAAGGCTGGTATCTCCTATTGCAACAGTGTTTTCTCTCTTTCTGTAGCTTATTCAGGTAATCCTTGCTAAGCACCTGACAATTCCTTGTTGAGTTTTGTGTCTCCAATAAGTAAGACTGAGCACAAATTTATGTTAGTGGTTGAGTCATTCAAAAGAGTACTGCTTTGAGCTAAAAAGAAGTCTGGGGCTTTTTTTTTTTTCCACTTGCCTAAAATTATTTTGGAAAAGAACAAAGACAATGCTTTAAAACAATTCAGTGCAGAAGTTAGTCCAGGAAATTAACTGCTTATGTGGCTCTATTTACAGCAAACCACTAAAAATAGTACTATTTTCTTCTACACTGCAGAATAGGACACATATAAGTAGTTCAAAGAAATGATAGCATGAAAGACAAACCCCAAACTTTCTTTATTGGAATAAAGGACACCACAAATAAACATCCATGGAGGTGTTCAAGGCCAGGCTGGATGAGCAACCTACTCTAGTGGGAGGTGTCCCCGCCCATGGAAGGGGGGTTGGAACTCAATAGTCTCTAAGGTCCCTTCCACCTCAAACAATTCTATGATTCTATTCTATGAAATAACATACTAGGAAGGAGGAGTCCAATATGAAAAAAAGGGAATGGAAAACTTTTGCTGTCTCACTGAAAATAAATATTCTGTATGTATGACTAAAGCCCAATCTTTCTTTTTTCCCTCACTTCAGTTGTATAAATCCTCCCCTAAAAGCCAAAAAGAAGACTATGATAGAAATCATGGTAAGTATCCTAAACAGAATCTGTTCTCTGACCCAGAGAGGAGGGAGATCTAACTCTAGAACAGGTGTTGGCATCTGAGCCAGTATCTCAGGTTGTCTTTAGAGTCAAGATGCCATTCCTCTGACCTATTTTGGAGGATTCATACATCTAGGAAGAGATGAATCACCCATGAATGTCTCTGCAGAACTATAAAGAGAATTTAAGGTAATTAGCTAAGTTCTAGATAATTAAATACAGTCAGACAAATTCCACCCAAAGGGCCTATCCTATATATGAACAAACAAAAAGAAAACCAAACAAAATCACAGAATGTACATGTGAGTGTCAGTCCTTGGAGCATTATCTGGGTCTCCTGGCTCACGGAACAAAATCCAAGCCACCACACTGCCTTTCATTATTCTGCTTTTGGGATTTGATGATTTTTTGTCTAATAGCTGAACAGTTGTATCGCTCTAACCAATGGCATTCACATTCTGTTATAGAAACCTTGTAGAGTTTTGCTTCCCTCTATGCATTTGATTCAGGCACTCTTACTACACTTAAAGTGTTGAACTTTTTAAGGATTTTTTTTTTTTTGTATTAAATACTGCAAAGGAGTAAAAAGTCACTATGAAGTAGACTCTTTTGCCTTCAGGGCCAGGAATAGATTGGGTAGGGCAAGAAAGGACTTAAAATTGTCTCATGCTTCCTTTTTGGCATCTGTAATAGTCCACTACAGAAAAAGGCTAACAACATTTCTGGAAAGTTCAGGGAAAGGTAAACAAACAAAACAGGGAGGGCCAGAAGATGAAAGTAAAATGTTTTCTTCACAATAGCAGTGTGTCAGGTGTTCTCAACTTCCATTACTGCCTGTATACCATTTTTTCTTTTTCCTTCTCCGCAAGTATTTTAGCAAAAAGACCAGGCTTTGACAGTTGTAACAATAAAACCTAATTTCCCAAAGAGGAAAGAAAAGCTAATAATAAAAAAAATATAAACTTGAAAAATATATTGTCAAAATCTGTAGCAGAAATTTAAGATAAAAAAAATGAAGGTGCATCCCTTTCTGATCAGTATTTTCTGTAAAAAGATATACATCATTCTCCTTTGGATTTTAAAGAGGCTATTTTTTTTTCAGTCTCCAGAATGGTAGGACAATAAAGCTATGCAGAGAAATAGTGTCAGGCTCTGTCTTTAGATGCACTTGCCAGAGGTCACAATCAAAAGTCAAGGTTTGCCTTTCATCAGCTTGCTTTCACTCACAAAACCATGGTATCCAAGGAGAATAAATGCAGACTGCAATGCACAGTGGATGTATGTGCTCTGTTCACTGTTTACAACATAGAGCATACTTGTCCGTCGGCTTCTACTCCCCACTGATACTTTTCTGTATCCTCAAGCTGCATCCCCTCCTTTACATGAACTGTAAACTCTTCAAGGTATCTTTCTCTACTTTATTATATAAGCATGCAGTGCTTATACAAGCCTGTTGTTGGCTTGAAAAGTATCAACATATTGGGATTCATCACAGTAACATTGTGACTGAAATAATCAGGCAACTACATTTAGGAAACTTCTAACACTTTTGTCATCAATGAAGAGAGAAGCATCTTGAGAGGAAATTTATCCCACAGCACACTGAGGATGGATTCCGCTTCAGACACTTTGGAATCTAGTGACTTCTAATGACTAGGGTATATGAGACATTTTCACAAAGCTGAGACATACAACAAGAGTAATATGAGGGTCCCATGCACTCCTGAGTGACAACTGGAGGGCAGCCAACATACCCTCTGTTGTTCCAAATTTGTGAAAATCTGTCACTGCAGCTTTGAAAAGTCCAAGGTAGGTAAGGACTGGCAGCAGTCATCTTTGCTCAGAACTTGAATAGATACTCAATGGACACTTGGTATAGGATCAGCTTTCCTGACTAAAAGCAAATGGTCAAAACCCAACAGTCTTTCCCCGTCAAAGAGACTCGTCAGATAAACTCTGGGACTGGTGAAATAACTGAACTCTGTACAATACCAAACTGCAGTGCTCTGTTACAAGCAATGTTTGCACCCTGTGCCTAGACAGCTAGAGGATACAGTATGCTATGGGTTTTTTTTACAGATAGAGTTGCCTTCTTTAAACTTCAATTTTTCTGAGACAGAAAAACAACTGTAACAGTTAATAGTAACACCAAAAATTAACTGCTCTACATAATTACTCTGTGGTATTTGAGATCAAAAAAAAAAAGAAAGCTTAATTTTACGTTCAGGGTGGTCAAAAATTTTGTAGTGAAACATTCTTTCACTGATACTTTTCATACTAAATAATTTGACTAGATGCTATTCCACATGATGTACGATGATCTCTCTTTTCATTGCTTAGTTGTTTCTGTCACTTTTAGGAGTCTCAGGCCATGATCATCAGCTACTTAGCAAATGTCGGAAATACATGATGGGAAACAAAGTTTGGGTTGTAACCAGGAATCAGATGAGAGACTGAAAGCAGACAAGACTCCAAACGATAGTGCAGGAATATTATGAATTTAGTGTCAAGACAATAAAAGGCTTTTAGACATGTCTGAACTATAACTAATTCAAATTTTTAATTTTATGAAACTGATATTTCTACCTCTTTTTTCAATTCAGAAAAAACCCCATAAATCTATAGTGAGAACTTCCAGCTTTTCCCTTAGTATAGAGATATAATTTTTTCAATCACAGCTAACAAGAAACATCTGTAACTTGTATCGATTATAGGGGATGGTCATTTTGAAAAATGTACCCAAATTCACATCCCTAAAGTTGGTTGAACTATGTCTGTAAAAATAAAGTTGTATGATAGAGTTCTTTTACAGCAAAGACAGTTTATGAGATGGACAGAGCACTTTTTTGTCTTAGACTTGATATATGATTTACTCTCAGCTTTCTTCCTGACATTTTTATATTCATAAATGATACATAGTGTTGCACACAGAATCTGTCATCAGTGAAGGTCATTATGTGTCCACAGTAAGGCAGGATTCAGAGTTGCTCATTATAGTCTACCAGAGATGCATGTTTTCAATAATATAAATGCATTAAACTAAAATTAAAACAGAAAAAAAAAGATAAAAAAAACAACAACAACAAAAAAACCAATAAACCCCCAAACCTGTGAGACTTTTTACAAAGTGATTATATCTTTGAATTTCACAACTAGTAATGCTGTTCATACAGCAAGACCCTAATTCATTCTGCATTATTTCCACCCACAGAAAGGCATGCCATAGGAAAGAAATCACCTCTGGGAATAGAACACATATTGTAGTTAGGTTAGCGGGTGTCTCTCTTAATTTGTGGCTTAATTTAGGTATGTAGGGTTTGGCATTAGAATCTCTTGGCAATGGCAAAGTTTGTCTTGATGCATCTATTTAGAATAGTATTCCAGGTTAAAATTTCCTTCAAAATGTATTGTCTTATTTCATGAAAACTAGAAAAAGTGTTTAAACCTTACATACAGTGCTTCAGTTCAGCTTAAACAGATAAAAGCAACGGCCTTCAGTTAAAAAAACAAAAAAGGTGGTGTTGTTAAAAATCAATTAGATTAATCAAAAAATACTTTTTCTCTTCTGTTTTTTTTTTTTTTTAATTAGCAGTGAACAGTGGCAACAGAGACACTTTATGCACACCAATTCATATGAGAGAGCAGCTGCTGATAAACCTGGATAAAAAAGGTCAGTTGTGCCAGAGCATTCAGCCTGTTGAATGAAAGCCCTAAATAACATTCTGAACACCAGGTGTTAAAATGTGACTGCCGTATATCCATCCATCTGGTATTTCTATGGAGGAGTACAGGGTAGCCATCACCTCCAGTCTGAAAAGTCCAATTTGTAGTGATTTGATGTCCCTCACAGGACAAAAGTTCCAAATAAATCTTGATATGAGACCACAGACAAGTATTTGTGCTTGGTTTTGAGCTCAAAGAAGGTCAAGAACTTAGAGCAAGTAAGGGTTTGTAGTAAATACATGTCACTTACAAAGCTAAGCTTTTTGGGTTGTGAAATACCATGGTATTTTGTTCCTGTTTCTTCCACTCCTTCCCCTTTTTATTTCTGTTCATACAGTATCACCTACCTTTCCGCCCTTTCATAGTAAAATAAATCTTTCTTGTATCTCAGCTTTGCAAACAATTTCACATATCTTTAGCTTCACACAGCTGACCAGATCCTTTTTAGTCTAAGAAGCATGAGCTAAGCCCAGACTTCAGACTTCACAGTACAGGAACGCTCAGTATGGGAACTCCTACCTTTCCAGGACTGGTTTTCAGGAACAGCTTTCTGAAATAGCATCCATCCAGGAAAACTGAATCAGTTAAGATATATTTTTTCCTTTGCCTATTGATGTTTCCTTTCTTTTGCTCCTCCTTTCATTGCCTATATTTAGTGGCTGGCTTTTTCGAAGCTAGCTTGTAGACACACGGTCTTAAATAATCTTCTGTAAATACAAGCCATAGACTTCTTCTAAAATGTAGAATTAAAGCCTGTCTTTTAGAAAGATATTTAATCTTGTGGGGAAAAGTACACACACAACACTTGAAGACCTTCTTGCCTCCCAAAGAAAGTTGTTTCCATACTAAATTTACCTCAGCTCTAGGAAACCATATTTCTAGGATGAACTCATCTTACTTGATGCACCCTGGCACATACACATTACACCCTTTTACAAGACCAAGAAGCCTTCTATCAGATTTCTTTCCTACTTGTTAGTATTTAAACAATAGCATTGGCTTTTCTCCTAGGAAAATAATATGGAATAGAATTTGTATTCATAAGCATTCCGATTTTCTATGCTGGGTTTAAGAAAGCTTATGAGCAGTAACTGAACACTTACACTTCCCCACACTTTCAAATATTATCCAATTGATGGGGAGGTTGTATTAACACCATGTGCATACCATATTGCTTACACTTGTGTGGTACACTGACCATGGCTGGATGCCAGGTACCCACCAAAGCTGCTCTGTCACTCCCCTTCTCAGCAGTACAGGGGGAGAGAAAATATAAAGAAAGGTTCACGGGTCAAGATAAGGACAGGGAGAGATCACTCAGTAATTACTGTCATGGGCAAAATAGACAACTTGGGGAAATTAATTTCAGTTATTTCCAATTGGAAGTCATAGTAGGATAATAAGACACAAAACCCAAATCTTAAAACATTTCCTCCCACCCCTCCACTCTTCCTGGGCTCAACTTCACTCCCAATGTCTCTACCTCCTCCTCCCCTTCAGTGGTGCAGGGGGACAGGGAGTTGGGATTGCGGTCAGTTCATCACATGCTGTCTCTGCCACTCCTTCATCCTCAGGGGGAAGACTCCTCACAGTCTTCCCCTGCTCCAGAATGGGGTTCCTCCCATGGGAGACAGTCCTCCATGGACTTCTCCAACATGAGTCCTTCCCACAGGCTGCAGTTCTTCACAAACTCCTCCAGCGTGGGGCCCATCCATGTATGCAGTCCTTCAGGAACAGACTGCTCCAGCATGGGTCCATTGCATTGTCACAAGTCCTGCCAGCAAACCTCCTCCAACATGGGGTCTTCTCTTCACAGGTCCTGACAGGAGCCTGCTCCAGTCTGGGCCTCCTATGGGGTCATAGCCTCCTTCAGGCACCCATCTGGTCCAGTGTGGGGACCCCCAGGAGCTTCAGGTGAATACTTGCTCTACTGTGGACCTCCATGGGCTGCAGGGGAACAGCCTGCCTCACCATGGTGTTTACGATGGGTTGCAGAGAAATCTCTGTTCCAGTGCTTGAAGCACCTCCTTCCCCTCCTTCTTCACTGGTCTCAGTGTCTGCAGGGTTGTAGCTCTCAGATATTTTCACTTCTCTCTTTGACTGCAGTTCTGCACTACCACCATTGCTGATGGGCTTGGTCTTAGACAGCAGTCAGTCCACCTTGGAACCAGCTGGCATTGTCTCTATTGGACAAATAGATTCTAGCAGGTTCTCACAGAAGCCACCCCTCTTCTTGGTGGCTACCAAAACCTTGCCATGGAAATCCAATACAACTTATTTAACAGCTAGGATGATGTTTGAGATGAAGCCACTTTCCTCATGTGAATGTTTTTGGTTCCAAAAGGCTTATTACGGCCTGTAACTGAACCAGCCCTGTTCCAGCATATTAGATGACCATAAGCCAGTAGAGCATGTCTGGGCTGGCAGTGTGTAATTGTAGCATTAATGCTATGTCTATAATCACCTACTATGCATATAATAGGAAAAAACACTTCTTGCTAAAAAATAACAATGGGCTTATTTTTCTGGTCAGTGCTGTGTTATATATTCACAATACTGTTTGATCTTAGGATCTATGGATAACTGCATATGCACTTAGTTAAAATATAATCATTAAAGATATCTTTACTCTTTTGACATTAATTTTTCATAATAGTAAGTTCCATGCCTCTGGGTTAGAAAACAAAACAACAAAATTAAAATTCCCCAACAGGAACATAAATGCAACTGTGTAGATAGTACAAAATTGATCCATTCCAGCAGAATACGTGGCTCATTTGTACACCATTTTGCCATTTGATGCCTCCTCACTGCAGCCTCGAAATCCCAAATAATGTCTAAATCATGGTTCCTTTTTGTGATAGCATGAAAATGGACAACTGGGACACTTTGAAGAATAGTGTGACAGATTCAAAGGTTATCCAGCAAGTTCTAGGGTATTTGCTGGTAGACATAAATCTAAGGAAACAATATGATAGAAGGTGTATAGAGAGCTTGCACACACGTGCTGAAGTTAGGAAAGGCATTTAGAAATCACATTATTCCAAAGATAATACGTGAAAATTAGTTGCTGATTAATATCTCTGAAAATCAGGCCACAGTCTTAGTCATGGCCATGACACAAAAAATTCACTTACCTATAACCATAAGCACAAAACATGATAGGTATGTGACTAACAGTGCAATGGAAATAACACAGAAATCATACATGAAATCAATACACAATGAATATGGTTGTATTAAACATAAAAGGAAATCAATGTTAGCAATCGCAAATATGTATCTTACATTGAAGATCATGAGCAGATGACCAGGCTAGTGGGAAAAAAATACCACTTACCTTATCTGTGTTCAGATGTTAGTTTGCAAAGACAGTCTGAGGGCCTCTCAGGCTAGATATGGCTTCAGCAATGAAACTGTAGGGACAGAAAATCTCTTCATCAAGGAACCATCCTTTATTATCTCATTATCAAACCAGAATTGTCTTAATGCATATCAGATACTACTAAAAAAAAAGGTATCTTGATCTCAGTAAATAACTCCATATATACACATATATGAGTGTATAAACATATATATTTACATGCATATATCTGTATGAATGTACAACTCTATTGCTCTTTTATGGTCAGACCTGTTTCCTAACTTGCACTCATGAAAGGGCAGGTTTATTTTCACTTCTGATTCTTCTCACTGGTATCTATTTCTATCTAGTTCTAATACTATGGCTATTTATAAAAAAAAAAAATGCATTAAGGCTAGATGACAGATTTGTACTCCAGTTTTGGAGCCTGTAGCCATCAGTACCTTGAGAATCTCTTTACTGTCTTTAATCCTTCAAATCAGTTACAGAAAAAAGTCATTGCCTGGTGTAGATTACATGCAAATTATGTGAAAATAAACATCCAAGTTATTGTTACATGAGCTAAAGGGCCCAGCTCTGTTAATCAGCAGATCAACAGTATCAGCATTTGCTGACACTATTTACTATGAACACCACATATCAAACGAGACAAAATAGACTTGGTTGGCTGAAACAGTACTAAGATTGTGTCTGCTTAGCCACTTTAGAAAGGAAAATACACCTAGAGTCTTTCAGTGCATTCAAATTGATTATAACATATATTGGCTTGTTTTCATTTTCAGAGGTAGTGCTCAAGTCAGCAAGTACATTTTCGCCAAAGGCTTCCTATTTGTTAGGCCTTCAGTGACCTTTATGTTTTCAAATTAAGTCTCCATGTAGCTCTTTCCAAGTTTAAATGGCATTCAGCTTAAATAAAGCAAAACAGTTTGCAAAATATCAGTTTCTATCTGACAAGCCTCTGTGCCCTCCATCGTGACAACTTAAGTGATACAGCAGTTTCAATTCTCATAAAAGTGAAGATTTATATGGATGATCTGAAGCACTTATGGCCTTTAGGTTACTAATGGCCAATAGAAAGAGACATTTTCTTGAGATATAACAAAATGTATGCTTTGTTTTGGGCCCCAGAGGTAGCTTCTTTTAAATGACAACAACAACAAAAGATTATTTCTTTTATAAATGCTATAGGAACTAAGTTAGAAAGGACAGCTCTAAAGATTTTGTGATTTTCTGCACCATTCCTTCACAAGGTACATAGTCATCATCTGTGACATGGAGTTTGGGTTTTTTGTGTACTCACTTATATGCTGTAGTTTCATAGCGTGTAGAGCAGTTGCTAATATGAGAATAAAGACATATGTAGTAATTATTTTTTTCCTCCTTCATCTTTCTCTGGGAATTCATTAAACCTAATTTTTGGTAGTAAGCAGGAATGCTGTAGTCTGGAACCTGTTCTCCTTTGTCTAGTCATATTTGACAAAAACTGCAAGGTTTCAGTAGCAGGGGGCTGCAGAGGTGATCTGTGTGGGAGGAGGCCATGAATTGCTCTGAGCCCCTCACACCCAGACACCCCTGAAATCAATGTAAACAGCCCACTGCACACCAAAACCTCAGCCAGCCAGAGGAGCAAATGGCATCTCTGTTCAAACATATTTTAGAAAGTATGGTGACTACTTTGGGAAAGAGAAATGGAGGAGCTAGTTGGGTGGAACGGAGAGGGTGGAATGTGGAAGGCAACATTGTTAGGGGCATGGCTGGAGACTCCTTCTGGAAAGGGGTGTTTCATGCCAGGGCAGGGAGGTCTCTGAGGATGAATGCAGCCCATGGGAGACTTGTGCTGGGGCAGTTACTCCCTTAAGAGTCTGTGCACCATGGATGACACACAACCAGAGCAGAGACATCCCTTAATAGACTCGTAGCCTATACGCAACACATGCCAGAGCACAGACACCCTTAAAGATGCTGCAGCCCATGGGCAACCTCAGCAGAAGAAAATAAGTAAGAAGCAAGGGGTGGCAGACAAAAACCTTTACACACACAACCCCAAACTCCTGTGCTGCTCATCATCTAACCAAAGGAATTGGGATGGACTGAGTATAACCTGTAGTGAAAACAAGTGGTTGAGACTCAAAAGGAGACATAAGAGGTGCTGGGTTGGAATTTAATCTGGAGTAGGGGGAGATGTGTCTCCCCCTGTGTTACCTTAATTGTTTATGGTTTTGGTTTTAATCAATAATTAAATCATTAATTAAAAGTTTAATAGAGAATAAATTAAATTAAGTAAAGTTCTCCAAGTTGAGACTGTTTTGACTGTTTGAGACCAGATCCTGTTTGGTTTACCTTCCTAAATGCATGCAATTTCCTGATGCTTTTTGACTGCCGACACAACTGGGCATGAGACAAATGTTGCTGGGTACCAGGGAGAAATATATATAATGAGATATCGTCATATCATGCCAGAGACATCTCTTCCATTTGACAAGGGCACATTTCCAGGGATGCAGATGGATTGAAGAGGCAGAAAGGAGGAGTAAGAACTTAAAGCCATTATGGAATCTGCTCTCTATACTCTGCCTTTCTGTGTTTCTCTACTGAAATTCATACCCCTGCAGAGAGAACAGTTGCAAAAGCAAAAAGAGAAGGAAGGAGGGAAATACCTACCGCATGTAGTGAGAATTAACCATTAGTTCTGTGTCCAGCTGTAAATGTGACAACTGTTTTGTCCAAAACAAATAGAACCACTTCCAACACAGCTGTGAACAGATGCCCACAGGAAAGATAGGCTACAAACACACAGTGCACAAGTCACTTTCTGTTGTAGTGTGCAACATTCAGGTGTTCACACGGGGAGCTCTGTTGAACAGCTCTTGTGCCAAAAATTCAGTCCCAGTAACTTGCTCCTTCCTTATATATTCAGATATATTATCTGCCCCCTGAAAGTTTACAAGTTAAATTATAGAACAGTGCATGGCGTGCAACCAGTAGTGTTACAACCCCTTCTTTTCGGACATAGCTCTGCCTCACGAAAGAAAAGCTGTGCAATGTCATCTCCCAATTCCTGTATCTCTACTTGCAACTTGGAGGTTTGATTTCCTCTGAACTGAGGGAAGGTCTCTATCACCAATTCCTCAGCAGATCAAAGCAGCTTTCTGTGAGCTCTTGGCTTCTGATTTTAGGCTGGTTCTCAGTATCTTAAGTAGCTCATTAATAATAGCATGTATTTCAACACTGTATATGTACACTTCCATGAGACTTGTACATTTAGATTCTTATATGAGAGATTAAAACTATTATAGTATGGCTACAATTTGCTAACATCTTTATGATCTGGTTAGTCCTTGAAAATAAGTCTAACTCTAAACACTGAGATGCCAGGCTCATCTCAGTCCTCTCTGAGATGAGCATAGCAAAAGCACACCAAGAACATTACCCTCAAGGCTCTTGTATTAAAACACAGGAACCAATCCACCCTGGCAGGATCATGCTCACCCTCACCCAGGAAATTGTCACAAGGACTAAGAAAAGCACATAAGAACATGATGGTGCTGATTGTTTTCCTATGGGTCCTCTGGCTATCTACAGCCATTCGGCCATCACACATCCATTCATTCTTAAATCTCTATTTAACAATAGAAACCATAAATATACATTTAAAGGACACTACACTCTTGAGAAATATATGGATGGCTGCCCTTCCCCTCAGGTAACATATAAATTGCCTACTCTGCAGAAAGGTGTTTAAGGTGAACTGGTTTCGTTGTTTCTAACCACTTGCCATTATTATACACATCTTTTCATTTGAGAGCTGTAAAAACATTTCGTTTTTCATACATTTCAGACGAAACACGTCTCTGACAGAGCTAGCTGAAAGAAGACATCTTTCAGTATGACAGTGTAATAGTGTCTTTTCATCTCAAACAAACAGCTTCTGCTATAGAATAGTTGTGAATTCATAATAACTTCTCTGTACAAGAGTAGAGTCCTTTCAATTCTGCATATCACTGTTGCTTGAACAGTGGATTCTTCAGTGTCAGAATTTAGAAAGTAACTCATAGATACAGTTGTCCAATAAATGTGATGCATTCATTTCTTCTGTATATTATTTCCCTGAGATTTTAACAATAATTTATCATTGTTTTAAAATAAGCTGGATGGCTGATTTGACAGAAACACACATGCCAGTTTAAATATTTGTACACAAATAAACACCGTCAGATACGGAGATTTCTAATAGTAAGTGTGTACATTAGTGACAACACACAATATGTCAAATGTCTGGTATTACTAAATAGCACTTGAATCAAGACTCTCCTCTAAAGTTAATTTATAAACCCAGTGCCTATCAAATGCAGAGAGTCCATTTCTTTTGATTTCACTAGATGTTCAGTCAAAACCTAAATTAAGAGATCATACCCTTGCCACCATTTGCAGAAACAGCTGAGATATTAAAGACCTTTCTATCATTACTCTATCGCTTTCATAGAAACTAATGGCCTTCATAAAAGAGACTGTTCTGTATATCTAAGTTCATTTTTGAGCTTTAAAGATTTGTGTGACATCACCAAGCCATTTAAAGGCATAAAAATATATCCCTTTAAGATATTAGGATTGTGCTCCATCTCTCTCTGTCCCTTTCCTGCCATGCTCTTTATTTCCTACACAGAACTCATAATACTCTTTACCCACCTGGAGCATAGTCTTCTCAACCTAAGCAAAGGACTGGCCTCTCTTTGTGGCTAGTGGAATGAGATTATTGTGAGGAGCAGTTTATCCTAAAGTGGATATTAATTTTTAGTCAAATGAATTGGGCCCTAAAAAATACATTTTTCTGTCATGTGAGTAGTTCAGATATAGAATGCTGCTTGACAAAAGTGAGATGAACATATCCATGTGGGTCACAGATACACACTGGGCCAACCTTGGTTCCAAGTGTTCCCAAATCATCTCATGATTATATACCAGCTCTATTGCTTCCTAATGTACAGGTGATTAGTTACTTCAGCGGCTTCATACATTGCAGACGTGATGTGGTACATCAGCAAATTTAAGACCTAGCTCCAGATATGAAATATTCATTTTGGGTACATTACAAACTGGTTTGGAATAGTTCTGTGGTATGAACAAACTCAGACTCCTATTTTGTCTGGAACAATGATCCTTATTTAACTACACCGTTCAACTTGGCAAGATACTACTGCAAAATAGGAGATACAGAAGACTAAGTCAAAAAAATCCAAACAATTCCAGCGTCTTTTAATCAAAAACAGAATGATAAGGGTAACATACTTAAAACAATTGAAAAAACAATTTTGCTAAGAGTTCAATATGACCTACACATTAGCTTCACTGACTCACTGCACTGAACTCTCCCTTACAACATAAATCTCGAAGTTCAGATCATTCCTTTGTGCTCTGCTCCACTGACTCCATTTCCTTGTTTCCATGATGGGAATGTGCTTTAAAAATAGTATTGTTTAGCCTTTAGCTAAGACAGCTTCAGATCACCACAACAGATGCTTTCCTGAGCCGATGAGGTGAATTGCCGTCACATTTTTCAGCTGATGGAATTGTATTTCAGCTTCATTAAATGAAGTTTAAGTAGCGCGAGAAAAGCCATTCCTGGGCTATTTCATGCTCCATATAATCTCCAGTGTGCTGTTTTTCACTAGCATTGAGAGAGAAGGTGAGGGAGAAAGGAAGCTGCTGTCACCACAGGTAGCAGGGAATGGGAGTGTGGTCTAGCAAGTTACATATAGTAGCACTAATAAGCCTGCAGGAAAAGCTGGTGAAAGCAAACCCCAAATAAATAAATGAATAATGTGGAACAGTGACTTAAAACAGGAAAAGTGACTGTGTGTGGCAGAAAAGTTACAGTACAGTGGGAATTGGTTTAAAGAAGCATAATGAATACAACAGATATTTAGAGAATAAAAAAATCTGGGATTGGATGTTTAGAAATAAATTTTTAAAATGAGCTGCAAGAACCCTTTTAACAGTGTTGCTGCTCATATGGTTTTAATTTTCCTTCTGATATATGGAATATAGAACTTCCTAGGCCTTACAAGCAATTTAGTAGCAACTTATTCTGAAACCAAAGTATGAGCTAGGTACATACAATTTTGTTTTAAATAGCAGGTATCTATCGTGACTGATTTGAAATAGGGAATATCAACAAAGAACAGATAAAAGTGAACAAAACCAGCCTTGTTCTCCTCTGTAAAAACATGGAACTATGTTACAGCACTTTTTCCTTGAGTATTCTAACTTGCCTTTTTAACCCTTCTGAGATAAAGGTGTTAGGCAGTGTTCAGTATCTGTCCAGGATTACATATTATAGTTGCGTGTTCTTCTTAAAGATGAACTTTCATTCTTTTGCCTGAAGACTGCCCAGCACAATGAATATATGAGCATTTGCAGTGCTAAGATCAGGTAAAACTGAGTAAAAAAGAATGAAGATCTTTACTCTGCATAACATGCTCTCATTTTAAAAAATGCTAATGCTCTAAATCAGAACAAGATCTATGAAGTGGTTCTCTGAAAAACTAGACTAGGACGCTCTGGCATATCTGATGTCCCATAAAATAAAAAGCAAGCAAATGAAACAATACCTTTTCAGATGCAAACTATGATCCAGTAGAAGTCTGAATTTATATAATAGAAATAAGTAAAGCTAACTATTGTTTCTTTTTAAAGATTCTATCTTTTTTTCTATTCAATCGCTGAGTGGTTGCAAAATAAGCATACTTCTCCAATCAGGAAATGAGTGATAATTACATATCTACTTTTATTTGGAACAATTAACTTTAAGAATGGAATTATAGCTGCTGTTTTCTGTTCGGGAGTTTATGCTATGCCTGTTCCTAGTGTGTCTGGTCACTTTTCCACAGAGTGAAAAAACAATATGTGTTATATACAGCACAGGTAGTAGGTAACTTTTCATCAGCATGTTGCTTGCTAAGCAACATTGTCCCACAATACAATGGGATTTCTGTGATTTCTGTCGTTACTATGTCTTCAACTCCCCTTTTGCTTGTGCTCATTTTCCTTTTCATTGAGTTTTTCTTTCCAAACCAAAATACTGTTTTTAAATTCTAAGGCACTGTACTCCAATTCTTTATCACAGAAAAATGAAGTCAAAGCTATTTTCTGCTTCCTCATTAAATCTTAAGAAATTTGCATCTGCCATGATTTTTTCTAATTTACCATAGGATTACTATTTCCAATTACTTTGTCTCACATCCATTTGCTTGCACTATTTCAGAATGTAGTGATAGCAGTGCTGCACAGACACATGCTGTGAACACTGTAACAAAGGCGGGATCTTGCAGAGAGGGA
>JAOQGH010000032.1:44882317-44902296 GCA_025769975.1 Gallinago jamesoni
GGGGTCGGACTAGATGGCCTTTGGAGGTCCCTTCCGGCCCAGATGATTCTATGATTCTATGATTCTATGATTCATTACTCAAGATACTGATCCAAGGAGATACTTGTCTCCTTATGGATATGGAAAAAGGAGTAAGACAGAAAGAGAGTGCAGGATATAACCTGTTAATTAAACCAAAATGGAGTTTACCTACATGAAAAAATATCACTTCATTCACAAAGATATTGCTGTTTCTGAATATGATAAAGTCCTGTAAAAATCAAGTGTATAGAAAGTGAATAGGAGATGACCATTCAGTTTCTCACAGCGTAAGAACCAGTGGTAAGTATCAGGGCACAAGTTAAAAATGTGAAAAAGGAAATATAATTCAGGTGTGTAATCACTGAACTAAAGTTGGAGACCAATGAATTTTAAAAAAGGATTAGACAGATTCATGAAGGATGATTCATTAGTGTTATTACACTGATGATCTAACGAAAAAAGAAATCATGCACAGGTCGCTGCTCCTCTGACTGCTGGAGGTTAGGAAACAGTAAGAAAGGAGAAAAGTTGTGTATCTACTTATAATCTTCCCCTAATCCACTGCGATGGGCAATGATGAGAAACCAAATGTTTGTCTATCTGGACAGTTTGGATTAAAATATATTCTTAAAAACATAATTTCTCTCCATTCCGAGAATCTATCCGCACGCTCACACCACCACAACGGCTACATCCAACTCTCTGGGTGACCAAAGCAGTCCTTTCACACAGGTATCAATTTCAGAATATTTAGGTCAGTCAAAATTGGTAGTCAGTTTACATTTACAGAAGCTTTACATGATACGTGGTATGAAGACAATGCCTAGATCTTTTTCAGCAGCCAACTGGCTTCTAAATAAATAAGCAATACATTTGGAGTAGACACTTCTATCCCACAGTGGAATGTACATATAAATCACAACTTTCATTTTGGATCTTAATGGGATCTCTTTTAGTAACTAAGAGGCATGTTTTCCTGATAAATTGTAGGATATCACACAAATTTGCCAGGTTTCCAGATACAGTCATGTATGGCAAGTGCTAGAATTTTCTAGCAAGGTTAAATTAGGAATACCTGGAGCAGGAAATGTGGGTTCTGCTCTGGAAAGAGCAATGTGAATTTAAACAGAATTAAAATGAGGAATCTAAGAGAACATCGTTTGAGGACAAGAAAGAAAAAGATTACCTTGTAAGTTTGACAGGACTCCGAATTTTAACTAACATTCAACACATATTTGACATTATTTTGGCTCTTTGAATGCTTTGGCTAAACAGAAAATTGAGCGAGCTGTGTCAGCCTCTTGTTCTTGAAGGAATCAGCCCTGGGCAACTTTCTCATTATGTATTTAATTAGAACTAGGTTTACATACAGACTTTACATATAATTTTGGAAACAAACATATAATTTTAACCAGAAGTTTCTCCTTGAGCTTGTCTCAGCCCAGTGTTTTCACAAGCCTATAATGTAGCAACTTTTATCCAGGTCTCTGTTACCAGAGACAACTAATCTCCTTACCTGTTCTCATAAATCACCCTCAATAACAGTGCATGTTCTGGGGCGGGGAGGGGGAGTTCTTTTTTTTTTTAGAAAAAGAATTAAAAATATTTTCGTGCAAAACAATTTGAAATGCATAGATCCAGATACCTGCTTTTACAAAGGGAAGTGATAACAGCCATTAGCACTTGAATTGCCTTTGGAAAATAAAAGCAGTTCATCTGCCTCTGCATTTTCAAACACAAGGACATAACATACAGCTCAGGAAAACCAAGGGACAAGTTTCTGCATGCTGAAGAATGTAGCAGAGAAGGATACTTTTGTGTTTACCACGTCCCTGTATAGTTTTTGCAGATATCCATTACTGATCACTGGTCAGATAGGCTGTTGGGCTACATGGACCTTGTACATCACCTAGCACAGCCCTTCTGAGTGCTTAAGAAAAGCCTTTGACACATTGTCTCATAACATCCTCATAAACAAACTGATGAAACAGTGAGGTGGATGGAAAACTGGCTAAACTGCTGTGTTTAAAGGATTGTGATCAGTGGCATAAAGTTCAGCTAGAGGTCAGTCGCTAGCAACGTATCCCAGGAGTCAGCACTCTTGGCCAATACTCTTTAATATCTTCAGCAATGATCAGGATGGGATAGAGGGCATCCTCAGAAAGTTTTCAGATGGTACAAAATTGAGAAGAGTGATTGATACATCAGGTGGTTGTGTTGTTTGCTAGGCAGGTATCTCATGTTCAAAAATGGAAAATGAAAGTCCTGCACCCGGTGAGGAACATGCAACAGTACAGGCTGGGGACACAACACCTGCAAAGGAGCTTGGCAGAAGAGGTCCTTGGGATCCCAGTGGACAACAGGTTTAACATAATCTTCTTGGACTGCATTAGGCGGAGTGATGTCCACTGATCAAGGGAAGTGACTATTCCCCTCTACTCAGGGCTGGTAAGAGTACACCTGGAACACACTGTCTACCTCCCTAGTACAAGGGATATATGGGCATACTGGAGCAAGTCCAGTGAAGTGCAACAAAGATGACTTTATCAATGCACATAAAAAACCAAAAGGGTGGTAAAGAAAACAGAACCAAGTTAGCAAAGAGGACGCCTGAACATTATTAGTACAGAAAACAGATGCTGCAGTACCATTTAGAAAGAGTAGCAGATCCAGGAGGAGCTGTACTGTACAGAAAGCATGGTCAAGCAGGAAACACAAACAGATGTGATAAAGTGAGAAGAGGACAGCAGGGGGTGAAAGGAGACTATTAGCACAAGAAAAAGAAAAAAAATTAAAAGGTGCAAGAGAGAGAACTACGGAGAGAATGTGAAAGCACAGACTGGATGTTGGCAACACAAAGAATAAACGAACAAATTTATTATTAAGTTATATTAACAGAAAAATTAGCCATTATACAGAATTGTGAACTAGAAAAAAATGTTCCACTAGCACGTACATAGTATCAGTATTGTCTCATCATACTTTAACCAGTAGTCCTGCTTTCAGCCTTCTTCTAGGGCCTTTACAAGGTGGCAAGAAGAATGAACATTGAGCCAAGAACTCATCACAGAAAATACCTGTTGAATAAGTTAATAGGATCCACAGTATCTTCACTGCTCTGGATCATGTTTTATTTTGGTACACTTAGACTGACAGGTGCACGCAGATACACCGCCGTCTTGTCCTTTTTTGTATCACCATCCATGAGCTATAAGTGCATGTCATCTCCCTCTAAATGTTGTAATATGGTTTCTGTTTCAGAGGTAGTTCTGAAACAGGGACAGCCTGTGAATGTTGTAACCCCACTTTTATGTTTCTGTCCATAAGGACATACTTTTAATGCTATTTATCATGTCCTTCAAGTTATATTTCACTTTCCAATTTGTTTTAAATTAAACAAATTATCTTTCTACCTCTTGGCCACTTTACCCTTTCTTCTTACCTACTCTATTTCGTAATAATCAGAACCATAAACAGCACATCAAGACTCATATAAATTACCATAATCCAAATAAAAGGAATGTTGACAGATGAGCAATGCAGCAAACACATCCTGGGCGATTCTTAGAATGTTCATAAACAATAATGATATAAAACAGCAATAAAAAAATTCGACCAGCATGCTAGGAACCTTCAATATAAAATCAAAATTAATTATATACAAATATATATCAATCAATGCAGAACTTAGTGACACAACCAATCCCTCCATTCCCTTCATCGTTATCTTCCAGGTACTACAGAGTCTAGAACAGTGCAGCTGATTTGTAACTGGACTCACATGCCTGAACTCCTTCTACCACTTGCAGTAACTATCCAGAAGAAAAGAAACTCCAACATGAGGCACAAATTAAAAGCATGTATGTAGATAGCAAGGATAGTGAAGGGTTTTGAAGCAAGCACTTGAAATAGATAAGATATGGCAAGAGCCTAGATAACCATATCTTGATCAATGTCCCTTTGAAATAGAAGAAACACATTACACAAAGGCTACTGTAAGAGAGTTCCCTGTTTCACTGGAACATTCCCTGGCGGCTCCTGCATTTAAGAACAGTTCTTTAATTTATTCTTTCAAAGAATAAAAATTCTACACTGATTTGCTACAATTTGTTCTGTAATACCACCTGCTTTAAGCAAGAGGTATTAATATACTCAACACATTATTCATTATAGTCCAGTCACTGCCACACTTAAGCTGTCTGTTCCAATATGCTCCTTTTTTGATGTGCACTTGTACATTTTAAAGTTTCAGCTTTCATTACAGCTGCTTCTCCCATGTTGATCCATGTCATACAAGAACCTCTTGCCTTCACATTTTGTACCATTTTTACAAGAAAAATTCATCTTTTCTCCTGCTACTGTTACTCCTCTCTCATATTAACTCTGATATTCCTGTTCTGTAGCTCATTAGAAGTAGTGTCTTTTATAGCATAGCACATAGTACTTTTTCATTACTATTAGTACAAATTAACAGCAATGCAAACTTCCTTTTATTTTTCCATCAGTGGAGTTTTCTTTCTCATCTTGTTTTAACCTTATTGCCTTCAGCTGTTGTTTGCAAAGATCCAACAATCAAAGGTGCCATAGTGTTCTAGCAAATTCCAGCCCTTATTTAATAGTCTGAAGGGACATATGAATCCTACCCTGACATCAAGTTATAAACTAGAGAAGAAAACTGTAGTCAATTAATAATGAAGTGGAAAATTGTTTACTGGGCACTGTGCAGTTTTTTCTTTGGAGCAAGAAGTGCATATTCCACAACAAAAAGTAGTTTCTGGTAACTATAAAACATTTGTTGTAGGCATTTATACAGTTCAAATAACAAACAACTGAAAATACCATATGGGCTTATGAACACTGAAATAATGAAACACAGCTACTCCATTGAAATCATTAGTAACACCAGAAGAAAACAAAAGTATTATCAGTGTGAAGAAAATGGAACCTGATTAAACTCTTTTCTCTTTACCTTTTTAGTGCACAAAAGAACAGCTCAATTACATGATCATCTCCTAATACCTATGAACTTTTCCAGTCTGGTCCAGTTTTTAATGAACTGGATGGAGTACAGAAAAAAAAAAACCCCACCAAAAAAACCCTTTGAAAAGTAGGCTGTGCCATCTATGATTATGGGGGGTGGGTGTGTGTGTGTGCTACCTTATAGTATTCTTTTCCTTACAAATTATTTGTGTTATGGTAGCACTTTAGATACCCAGGGTTTTAAAAGCTTCCCAAACTGTATGGTGCTGTAAAGTATGGAATAAAGAGACAACTGAAGACTTCTCCATTTCATTCAATTTTTTCAGTTCAAATGCCATTGGAAGTTGTCTTTACCAGTCCAGCCTCAATGTATTCCATATATCCTATTAGTTACTCACAGTGAAGCAGCAGTAAAAATAAATTTTAAATTATTATGATGTTTTAAAATCAGTTACATATTTAATTTCAAAACCTAACTTCAAAACACGAAAAAAAAATTTAAAGAAGGATGGGTTATATATTTTCATCAAAATTTCCAACATGTTTGTTTATCATATGCTTAGGAGAAAAATATTAAAAAGCAAATGACAACTACCTGAATTTAATATGGAAACTAATAGAACTAATCTGGTTTAAGAAACTGGAGGGTTAGCATTGCAAAGTTTTATACCTTGCCTTTCCTGGGTAAATCTCTCTTTTCACACTCTTAAAGATTTATCAAACTCTGAAAAATGACTTCAAAGATACCACTGTATGAGTCCCTTTTTACTGTGGTTTCCCCCTCACACCACCAAACTGTATGTGAAAGTGTGTGTTTATGGTTCCTCGCCTTGCTTTTTATCAGAAAGACAAGTTCCGTTCCTTCTGATGTGTGCATCAACATCAGTAATAAATATTCTGCTGGACAAACTTCATTCTTGCTTTCATTCACGCAACCATCGTGCCTACAACAGATTTAAAAGGGAGTAAAGCAAAGGAGAATTTGCTTATCAGATTGGAATTGAGTGGTTCTGTTGATATTTCATGAGAAAGAAAATTATCTCAATTCAATTTCATTGTTGTGCTTTCCAGGTAGGTCTGACAAGAGAGAAAAGAAAGAGATAAAGCTAATTTTTCTCACTAATGTAAGCAGACCAAAAAGTATTTCCCAGGTCACTAGCATCTGTCAATCTGGGCCTGCTTACCATATTTGTATGAATTTATGTATGTCATGCCTTGTGTGGTAAGAACTAAAACATCCTTGCATTAAAATATTTTGCTAAAGATTAAATTGGTAAGAAATACTTCTCTTTGGACTTATTTACTTGTTTGTTTTTTAAAAAAAAAAACAATAAATTCTCCTTGGGATTTCTAAAAAACATACAAGTTCTTTCAAAAGGCAAAGCTTTTAATTTTTAAAAATATATACAATAATCAGCCATTAGAAATGGTTGGAGAGGAAGAGAAAGGAGGAGGTAAATAAAAATTATCTTGAGTGCTTCAATCAAGTCAGCTGACCCTTTCAAACCAATTTACTTTTGTTTATTCATTAAGCTCTTGGATGGGGTACAGAAATGCCTGAGAAGAAATTTTAATACTCTAGATCAATACAGTTATGACTATCCTCCTTTCTGGCCTTAAAAACTGTGATGTTTTACTCAACACTGTATCCTATTACAAGGGAATCTAAATAGTTAGTTTCTTCATGAATTTTGACAGAGCTCAGCTTTGTTGTGATACGAGTTGAAGCAGTCTGGAGTACTTCTCATATAAGAACAGGTAAGATATTTCAGAGAACATATCCCAGAGGCAAATTTTCAAGACTGCTTAGTACTATTACTTCAGGTCTAACCCATGGACAACACTGGAAATGCACTGGAATAAAGCCAGAATTTGCCAATTAAAGCCCTCCAGCTGCTAATGATTAAGATAAATACCTGTTTTAAGAGACGGGTCTGAACTCCCCTTAGATTTGAGTCCTGCGGATAAAACATCAATTAATCCAGCAACCTAGATTCATTCCCATCTTCTCATAAGCCCTGTGTATAGAACACAGAATTAGGACGCAGTGGGTGCTGAACTGCAAGCTGTTACAATTATTACTACTAAAATGGAAAGAGAAGAATGTTCATAGCCATAAAGCACTACAACTCCCTCAAACATCCTCAAAGTTTTAGTTCAAAGACTCATCAATTACAAAATTCCACCAGAAGAGACCCTGAGAGATCAACGAATGCACCAACATGTCCTAAATTCTGAACAAGATAGGAAGTGATACTGCTGCCATACTGAAACTCATCTCTAAATGTTCCAGCTTTCATGGGGAAAAAAAGGGTGTTGAAAAAATAGAAAAGCTTTATCTAACCTAAGAAATACTGATTCAAAATCACAGTGAATAATTTGAATTATATGAGAGCTCCAGAATCTTATGTTGTACTATTAGTACTCACAAGTTACAATCAGAAGTGCTTGGTATTCTTCAACTTTAAAACACCATCCCAAGATAGAAAGTTCCCATTAATCAGAACACCGGCTTTTTCATGATATCCTCCTTAAGGGGGAAATCTTCGAGTAGAGCATGCCTTCTGCAGGGATTGGATGACACTGCAGCTCCTACCCCTCAGTTGGGTGGAGTATTCGAGGGCCCTGATCCACATTGGCTGAGGAAACAGTTGACACTGAAACAGATCAGCTGTGATCAATTGCTGGAAGATAAGCTTCTGTACACAGGCAGCCAGAAGTAAGATAGAATTGGACCTTAGCCAGTCCAAATGCTAGTCCAGCATTTTAGCACAAACATGTTTCCATCAGTAATTTATGTTCACTCTGAGGGGCTTATGCTGAAGTGAAGACATATATTCCCAGTTACCATCTCAGTGGGAGGACAATGTGGGAAGAACATTAGCTGCTTCAGCAAGATTCTCTAGACCCTCTTTGCCCGAGTCTCCAAAAAAAGCATTTGTATTCTTTACTCATATCCAACCACTGGACACTTTTACAGAGGCTCTTGACTTTTGGGACAAAGTAAAGTGGTCCTATTATGCTTCAGCCCTATTCAATGCAAACGTAGACAGGTCAACATGATTTTGATTATTGTGTTTTAGTCTGATTTATATGCCCCTAGTTTTTCCAACCAAGGAGAAATAAGCCAGAAACATCACTCCCCATACTTTCTCTTTTCAAGGTACAATGAGTGTAGGTAAATCCAAAATCATTTCTCTGTTCTCTTGGACACTCAGATATTGTTAATAAGATCTCCTTCCTCCAAGCAAACATAAACATCTCTATAGCTTGTGCGCAACGAAGGCAATCTTCCCATGCTTTCCCACTCTAGTGTTCTGCAAGGACACTAGACTGTTTAAATGAAGAAAAGGCACAAGAATCTCTTCCAGACTCTCTTCCTGCAGTCAAGGATGAGTGCCTCCTCTCCTGCCATGTACAATATAGATACCATCCTCCCATCTCTCTGTACATCAGAGAATTTAAATGGACAAGCACATACAACAAAGCAGTTAAGCTGCCTGTAATCTCAACAAAGATTTAGCAAATAGACTGCATGCAGAGGGGCTTACTACTACATTCTGAACAGGCATAGGTGATAGAATCACATGTATAGACTTTTTGTGAAGGAAAATACAAATGAAAAAGCAATAAAACCTTTCTCCCCAAAGCAATGACCAGTCCTACAAAATGTAATAAATCCCATTGAAAAGACTGCACACAATTCAGGGCAATTGGAAAAAAAGTTTCTCAAATAAATAAAGATCAACCCCACATTCTTCACAGACTATAACAGACCTCTTCAAGAGTAGTTAATTGGTTTTGGCCAGGTCTTAATTCCCCAGACCTGAGGGGAATTCCTAGCGCTAGCAAATTAAAATCTTGGTAATTAGCAGTGACTGGGCAAACCACCCTCTGTGATCACTGAAAATACCTCCTTACAGCAACCCAGTCCTTCTGAACAAGCAACAAAAGGAGAAAATATGGTTAAATAGCATCTTGTCATTGAATTGCTTTGTTACATAAAGTCTAAGGCCTTGAGCAGTCCCAAAACATATGGTGCAGAGAACCTTGCTTAGACTTTCATTTCCCCCTCATATCCAGTTCCTTGATAACTGCATCTGTCAAGCTGGCCTGCGTCCAGTAAGTCCAGGACAGCCTTTTCCCAGGCTGAATGAATTACAAGGTTCACAGCAAAGTCCTAGCATTGAATATGCTCTCCAGCCAGTGTCCTCCTCTTTTCTGGAGTTTTCTTAGACGTGTCTTGCAGCTATTTAAGTAAAAATGCCAGTACAGGTGGAAAAAGGCTGGACTCCTCATACTTTTCTGCATGTAGTCAGGCCTAGTGATGAAACAGCTCATAAAAACATGCCAGATTAATCTGGTGCTGTGATAATATTCTCCAATACACCACTGAAGTAAATAAGACTGAATTTCCTGCTTTGCTGTGCAGAATGTAGGGATAATGTCATAAGACTTAAAGGCCCATCTGCTATGTAAAAATGAAAATTTCAAACTGTTCCCCCCCCAGTAAAATTCATAATAATTAATGGAGGAGATCCTGACCAATGTAAAAATCTTTATCAGACAAACGGAACATTATAGCTGAAAATATTAGTAAGTAAAGTCAATTTAACTCAAAACCTGTTTCCAAAAATACAACTCCTCTCAATAATCACAAATCACATTTCAAGCCATCACATCAAAGTAACTGCATAAATGTTTTTTCATCACTGTAAATCAAAAACCTTGTCATTTCTGTATTACCTCCTCACTAGCCCAAAACAATATTTTATATATGAAATATGTTTTATATCTGTATAAGATATAAATATATTAGACAAAAAAATTATTTTTATATTGTGTACATCTGGATGCCAAACAGTCCTCTTATCTGCCTACAAATGCATCCAGTTTCACTTAAATTATTAGCTCCAGGATCCCTATTTTTATCCTATTTCCGGGGAAATTTTTCAGGGAAATAGTCAACTTTAAATCCATGGAAATTGTCCAACATCCCAGTCTCACACACTCCTTCTCAGAGATTATACTCCTTGACATGAAAAGATGTATTTTTAGTTCTGGCATAGAACTTTGGTTCAGAAAGTCTACGTACATTTCTTTGCACTGTAACTTCCAATCACTCTCTGTGAATCACTGAGGTTAACTGTTTTGATTTGAACCCTCAAGTACTCTTTGAGACACACAAGTGTTTCTGTACTCACAAGGTTATTGTGGTACCACTCAGGTCCCCATCTGTAAAGTATGGAATAAAATACTTGTTTTATTGAGTAGCCAAACTGCAAACATATGTTATGGCAAAAATCAGGGACAGGTTTTTCAGAATACACTAAAGGGAAAATGCTCCAATCTCCACTTAACACCTCATGAGATGATTTATCCAAGGTCACGTAATATGGTTGCAGTGGTACAGTCCTCCCATACCCATTATAATTATTATCTAGGGGACTATGTTGGTAGAGCACAACCCTATGTAGATTGTCTTTCAGTCTTAATTCATAATGTATCATATTGTATCATAGAGCATAATTGTCTTATTAACAGCAAACAATAAACAACCATCAACATGAATATCTTTTTAGTCTTTTTTTCTTTCCTTAAGCACCTCTGGTTTTTGAGCCTCTTATTCAATATCCCTGTCTGATTTGCCTGTATATACCAAAAGTAAAAAGATTTTTAAGAAGTCTTACATAAAGTTCAGAAGCAGTACAGAAATCGCCTGCTAAAATGAATGACTTATGACAAACAGAAGAATGGGACAAATGAACCATTTTATCAGCTTTCAATGTAGTCAAGTCTACTACATTCTTCAAAGGCATTCAGAAGAATTACTTACTGTTCTGTGAAATTTCTCTAATGAAAAAACTTTAATATTGTCTGTCCTCTGTTACTCATACAGGGCGCTACCCCACAGACAGTCCATCAAAATTCATGAATTCTGGAAATGAGTAAGACGAGATCTCTCGTCTCATAAATTAAATGAGAGCTGCACTTGTATCAATATGGAGCAGAAAAGCAGAAAAAAAATAGCCAGAGGTCCTATGAGGCCCCTCATGCATGAGACAGGTTCTCAAGTAGGAATTAATATAGTGACAGTGAAAGTGGTAGAGGATTGTATTTTAACCATAAAAAGTATTGTGCTTCCTTACACTGAAAACTGGACATATTGTAAATATATCTATTAAATTCAGAATAACACATTGTTTTTAGCTGCTGTCTTTTAATCCAAGGCAGAAATAACATTTATCTCACCTGAAAGACTGACCTCCAAATTTAATATCTGTTCAAAAAACATTGTCTAGATGTCCACACATACTCGGTCTACAGGAGTCTTCAGAGGGAGGTGCATCCCTTCAACTCTCTCTAAATTCAATGACATAATTTATCATTACGGAGGGAACTGGGGTTATAATCATAGACCAGACACTTGGTCATACAGTTAACACTGAAGTTAGAAAGTGTGGAATGTCCTCATCCAACATTTGCCACTCACAGAGTAGTTAACAGTAACCTTGAGCTCTCATTGAGGTCAGCTTTACTTTCCACTGATAAGAAGTGGAATTAGTGGTGGCTAGCTCAGATGTAGACCTTGTTACTTTAAGGAACCTGAGACAAATCTCAACCTTCTTGACCAGAAATAAATCTCTGAAACATATATCACAACTCCTACAATAAAATCCAAGGGTCTGTATGTGACCAGAGAGTTTTATGAAGCAGAAGCAAAATATGGCGATGCATGCATTCAGCATTTCATTAATGACTCTCTCCATCAATTTAATGACTGTTCTGAACTAACAAACTTCCCAAAGACTGCAAATGCAATGAGACAATTAATACCTTACACTGAACAATAGTCTATGGAATTAGATTCCTTCTGAATCCTTCCCGTCTGGACCTGCAGTTAAATTTGAACTTTGTGAATCCAAGTAAAATCTGAGTCTACTGAAGAGAATGGAACCAATGCCACTGATCCCAGCAAGTAAATACACAGAGAAGTTCTGATTTCCCTGTTTTGTTGATGCATAGTCCAAGTTTTAGTAAAGTACTTAGCAATGGTGAGTTAAGGCACAACATTAGGCATGAAATCAGTAAACCTTCTTGCATTTGTAAGTTTCCCAGTGGTTTGTGTTGCTGCTATGTCCTTGTAATAAGTCTGGCTGGGATAGAGTTTCTTCAGAGCACTCTATGTGGTGCCGTGTTTTGGATTTGTGACTAAAACAGTGTTGATTCCACATTCATGTTTCAGTTGTTGATAAACAGGGCTCATACAGCTTCAGGATTTTCTGTTTCTCACTCTTTCACCTCAGCAAGTAGGCTGGGGGTGGGCAAGAGGCTAGGGAGGGACACAGAAGAGACAGCTGACCCAAACTGACTGAAGAGATATTCCATGCCATCATGCATCAGGCTCAGCAATAAAAAGGAGGGAAGTCTTTCCAAAATAGCCCCTGTTCACAGAGCATCTGGGCATCAGTATGCTGGTGGGAGGTGGTGAGCATGTGCCTTTGCATCACTTTTTCTTTTTCCCCTCCTTTTTCTTCCTCTTCCTTTTTAAATCCTCTTTATCCCAGCCCTCAAGGGTTTTTTTCTGACTTTTACTCTCCTGATTCTCTTATGTGCTGCAGGGGAAAATGAACAAGCAGCTGGTAGGTGCTTAGCTGTGGGACAGTCAACCCACTATAGTCCTGTAATCCTCTATAACCCCAAACTTGGCTCCTCTATTAACATAATATCATTTCAATAATAATAAAAATAGACCAATCCATCACCAATACGACTAATTTTGTATACCAAACTGACCACTGACAGAACCATATAACAAAGCTTGGTCAATTATAGAAAGCTCATTGTACAGCAGCACTAGAGCTCTGCCTAAAGTGGGTGCTACAGCCTTCAATATTTCATCCCAGTAGATACAGATAACAGGATGGAAGAAACCTAGGTGTGGGTGCGATAGTCTCAAAACCATCCTCTCTTTAAAATGGCACAACTCAAAGAATAGAAAGTCAATACGTAAAACAATGGATTTTTGTTCCCCTTCCCAACAGAAGTTAAAACAAAGTCTTAAAAGTACAGAAATGCCAATACAGTCTTTACTCTTGTTCACAATTTGTCTGGAGAGTGATTTTTAGAAATACATAACGAATGTAGGTGCACAGTTCTTGACATATTGCACCAAATGGACAAATTGGACAGAGTGCCCCAAATGGAGCACTCAGAAGATAAACTCAATAAAAGTTTTAACAAAATACCTGTTACTGTGTCTTAAAGAAGTGTGCTCTCTTATGAGCTAACTGTTCATTGTGGCAGCTGGATAAGACAGAGGGGAAATAGTTTTAGATTTCAAAGATTTTCTTTCTTTCTTCATGTCAGAAATATACACCCAAAAAAATCTCCTCTGGGTGTTACAGAAGCTCTGGTGAACAGAACTGTAGCAAGAAAAGCTGGTAACATAGCAGTTAGTTCTCTTCACTGTGCCAGAAGTTGAGAAGATTCAAACTATCACTCTGGCTAAGAAACCAGAGAATCTTTAGCTGGAGGTCTCTGCATTTCAGTGAACAACATTTCCTGCCCTAGCTGTGTGTGCAAGTGCTGGAATAAAAAGTCAACCTGTCTAGCTGATGAAGTATCTAACTGTTGTCACACCACCACCAACAGATCCTCAACAGGCTTCCCCATCTCTGATTAGAGCCAGACCTGGTAGCTTGCCTCACACTTACAAGCACCATCATTTAAAGTACTTCATTAAAATCAGGCTTTACTCAGGGCAACATAATCAACAGTGCTGGCACCTGTGAGCTCACTAGCATCAAAGTGACTGCAGGCATGGGCAGTTGTCCTGCTACCTATAGGCAGTTGATACAAAGACTGATGCCAAAGATCATTCATTCATCCATAATATAAATACCAGGCAGATGAAAAACCAACAGAAAAATGTGATTGCTTTTGATCAGTAGTACAAGTCTGAGAGTCCACAAAACTGAGTTAGGCTAAGAGTGTACTTTATTGTTTTCATCACAATCATAAAATCATAGGATAGCGCTCTTCCAATAATTGGTTTGGGGTTTTTTTTTTCATTATTTATTTTTTAGTAGCAGATACTGATGGATCCTTGAACTGTGGCTGATTCTGTAATTCTCTTCCCCATCTCTCATCCTTAATTCTTACTTTAGCAACTTTCTTGGCATTTAGTTACACAGTGAAATCACATACCATACCAAAAAAGAACACTTCATTTTGCCAGTTTTGAATGTGCTATTTTTCAGTTTCATTCATTATCACCTCTCTCATGTTATGAATCACAGAGGACTTAAATTCCAAATTTCTTTCCTGGATTATTCATTATTTTATACAGTTTTATCAGGTCCATTCTTATTCCAGCTTGATAAGAAAAAAACAATACATTTATTCTGTTTTTTTTTCATATTAGTCATTTTAGAGTTTGTTTTGCTTACCTTTTCTACCTCCTCTCTAGAAGAGGAATCTCACCAAGGCATTCAGCTGTGAAGAACCATCCAAATAAATAATTTTTAGAATTGTCTTCATCTTTTAAAATGTATGCCATTAACCTCTTGTGATCCTCCAGATTCATAAGTACATACTGCCTCTGTCAGACTTCCTGCAGAAGTCTTCTGTTTGTAAAAAGACATCTCGTTGGGGGGAGGTAGCAGAAAGGGGGAGTGTCTGTTTCTGTTGGGTTTTGTTTCAGTTGCATTGTTTTGTTGTTGGTTTTGGTTTGGGGGTTTTTTAAACTCTTTCTCAAGTCTCGCAAACTCTCTTCCTTGGGTGTCTTATATGCCTCCTAAAGTAATGAATCAGTTGTGAGTGCAAGACAGTGTGCAAGACAGTATCTTATTCTGCATCATCAGTGGATTGTGACCAATTGCCTAAGTCCAAATTCCACAGCAGTACTACTCAGAAGATGGTGGCTTTTGAATCCAGGATAGACCAAACTTTGGTAGTTCTGCAGAAGCTCCTGGATAAAACTGATTCAAATGCAGATTTCAAAGTACATTTTCACTATCTGAGCAAGACTTTTAATTATTTTTTAATTAAAAAAAAAAAAAACACTTGCTCACAAAGCACCTCTTGAAACCAAAGCAATGTACCTATTGTGGTTTAACCCCAGCCAGCAACTAAGCACCATACTGCTACTCAGTCACTTTCCCCTGCTGCGATGAGGGAGAATATCAGAAGAGTAAAAGTGAGAAAACACATGGGTTGAGATAAACACCGTTTAATTGGTAAAGCAAAATCCACACATACAAACAAAGAAAAGCAAGGAATTCATTTACTACTTCCCATTGGCAGTATGGTGTTCAGCCATCCCCAGGAAAGCAGGGCTCCATCACATGTAATGGTTACTTGGGAAGACAAATGCCAACACTCCGAAGATCCCCCTCTTCCTTCTTCTTCCTCCAGCTTTATATGCTGAGCATGTTGTCATATGTTATGGAATATCCCTTGGACAGTCAAGGTCAGCTGTCTCGGCTGTATACCCTCTCAACTTCTTGTGTGCCCCAACCTACTCTGCTGGGGTGGGGTGAGGAGCAGAAAAAGCCTTGACTCTGTATAAGAACTGCTTAGCAATAATGAAAATATATCTGTATTATCTACCCTGTTTTCAGTACAAATCCAAAACATAGCCCTATACTAGCTACTAGGAAGAAAATTAACTCTATCTTAGCCAACACAAGCACACTTCCTTCATGTAATGATTCTGGTAAACTAAGAAACACACTCATCAAACATTGGAAATTGGCAGCCTATACCAAAATTCATATGTCCTTGCCCAATTGTTGCTCCCTGAGTTCTATGGAATTTTCAAGTCTGCCTACATTTCAGTTAAACTAGAACCTTGAATCTACCTATCTCTTCATCTCTTAGAGCTGAAATGCTTTATTCTGGCATTGAAAGACCATTGATCACCTCTCCAAAAGCACCATCTAAAGAGTCATTAGATAGTAATAGCAGCATTAACAATACAGAGCAGAGGAGACAAGAAGCTCTGGGAGTTGCTTCAGTTTGGGGATGACAGTAGCTTCCCAAGAGCCCCTCAGCAGCACTTGGGAGGGAGGAACAGGGCCATGTATGCAATTAGATTCTTCAGCTATTTCAGTGACACTGGCCTTGTCACTCCCTGATAGCCTACCTCCTGCCAGAAACCTGGATTCTGGTTAAATAGTGGCTGAGGAGTCATAGAATGACTATTTTGCAAGAATGAAGGACTAATTATACTGATATATGAAAATTAAAGGTTAATTCAGAGTGAAGAACACTAGAGGAGCTGATAAGAAGCCTGTATGCATTGAAATCTGGACTAGGCTTGAATCTAAACATTTACTTTACAAATACTCTGAACTGAGCTGGAATATTCTGTGCCACTGTTAAAAACATAAAGCCTTCTTCCTAACTATGTGGACATGTTCCCAATTGGAGTGGCATGCCCCATAGGAATCATTCCATCTGAAACCTGAAACATGTCTTTCATTTTCACAGAGATGCTTTTGTAAATTCCATTTAGATCAAAGAAGATTTTCATGCTGGGATTTTCTTTTAATTGAACCAACCATGCATATACCAATTAATCTGATCTAAGATTATAAAAATGATCCTAATCTTCTGATACTTTGCACAGCTGAATTTTTTTGAGCAAAACCACTGGGGAAGTAGAGAAGAATAAGGATCTAGGTGAGACTAGAATGTGAGGAGTCCTTGATATGAATAAATATATAAAGCAAAATAAAACTGCTTGTAACCCCATGTAACCATGCATTTAGAGTTTCAAATGCATAAATATATGGAGAGACAACGTGGCTTTCCCTGAACACTACAAGAAGGAAAAAAGTCGGCTTCTCCTGTAAAGTATCCACCACCTAATGAGGAGATTTCATCACTCCAAGAAAGAGTGTAAGCATAACATATAACATTTACCATTTAATATGTCCATGTATTTGCTATGTGTGCACACACATGATTTTAATTAATAAATTGGATAAATCTGTAACTGCAAAGTGCAACTACTTCAAATGAGTTGGATCAAAGATCAGACATTCATTGCCAAGTAATGGAAATTAGACAAATAAAACTTCTATGGCTTCTGGCGGAGGCAGGGGGGAAAGATGACAATGTCATCAGAGATCAACTCCTTGCAGTCTTTTGTAGGGCCATTTACATGTAAATAAGATACTCAAATTCACATAGATGTTAGAAGAATCTGAATTTGGAATATTGTTCTCAAATAAATAGTAGCATTGTGTTTCTGCATCAAGTTTTTAGACTATTTAATATTGTTACTATTTGCATTGCACCCCATGTTGAGATCAATAACTTGTGCTTAGACACCATACAACTGTTCAAATGAAGAAGACCTGATTACACAGTATTTATAATCCAAATAGCAAATATCTGTGTTGTTATTGGGTATTGCAGAAAACTCCAAAACTTTTTTTGCTCCCCAGTGATAGACTAAAAGAATTAGATTCATCTCTCTGCCAGATTTTAAAAGGAAAGGAATGCTAATGAATTATTTCCATTTCTGGATTAGTTCTGCTGCTATTCCTAAATTCTTGCTAGCAGAGGTGGCTTATCCATAAAGTTGTCACTTCATAAAAATAAAAAATATTTGAAAGGAAGCATAAGAAAGAACCTTGTTCAAATGGATTCAGCAGAAAAGTGGCAGTCAGGAAAACAAGTGAGCACTACAAGTTCTCTACCAACAATTCATCCAGACGAATTTTGATAAGTTTGTATCTGGTTCTTATACTACCTGCTCTCAGCCAGGTAAAACTCTTTTGATACAAAATACACTAAATAGATTAGATGATCTTATTTAGATGGAACACTAATACTAATACCTGACAGTATCTAGAAAGGCCTCATTTTTATGCATGCTTAACACTTACAGATGTCAACAGAATCTCATGGTGGAAGGAAATTGGATGGAGAGTTGAACTTGACATCATTTGATGTTCCAGCAGTCAAAAGGAATATTAAGAAGTTTCAGGTGATTCCAATATTGACCCTGCAGATGGTCTCAGGCACCTTATTCTTAGAGTACCTCCTGTATATGTTCTAAGCTAATCCACTGCTAGATTACTGCCACAACCCCAGAAGAAAAAAAAAAAAAGATTGCACTAACAACAGATAAATCACAAGCCAAAGAACAGCAATAAACTGAGAATTTAATGTGGATATTTTTAAAAAGTCATTCTCAATGCTTTGTTTGCTTGATGCCTACTTTATTTTTCACACACCACCTACTGTAAGTTTCCAGTTTATGCTACAAATGTGACCAACACATGGAATACCACAGCAATCTCAAGCCTTTATTTTTATTCTTTATTTGTTTTTATTTCTTTTCTTGTTCATTACTTCTACGCAGATAACAGATACAGTCTAGCCTTCTATACTTATTTCATTAATCTCACAGTAAAAACAGCCAGTATTCCCACTGATGGTTTATTGCTACCACACTGTTCATTCTATGCCAAGTCCATAAGGAAAATGATTCAAACTCACGTTACCACCCTTATACTCATCATAAAAATAATAGTTTAATAATAGTTTGGTAACAACCAAAGCATCAAGAACAGACAGTTCTTAAAATCTGTTAGGATTTCAAATCTCAGTAGAGATTCTTGTCAAAATTCTTAACTGTTAAACTACTCAGTCTTCTTCAGTAGAGTAGAACTTTTACTCTCTGAGAAGAGTTAGATCCACACTTAAACTTACGCATTTGGCTTTCACCCTACATTTGATTTTATTATTGCTTTATGAACAACAACTTTATGATTATTTCAATTGCACCAAACTTCCAAAAACTTGAGTTGGATTCTTGTCCCTAACCCACTCTTGGACAAGTTAGTTGAGCACAGATTTGCAAAACTCTTTGAAAGATGTTTAAGTTACTAAATCTACCCAGAATCAGAAGAAGCAGGGGCCTAAAAGTGTTTTAAGATTCTGAGTCCAACCTACAAAGACAATACCAGGTTTGGAGGGGGTTCTTAGGAACAACATTCTTAAATTTCTTTCAAAAGAGGAATTTATTAGTCACGCTAACTTACATGTGAACTTTTGCCAGGAATTAGGCACAGAATATTCAAGGTTTCAACAGGAATTAGATATTTAATACTTTTCAGGAACTCAGTTTTTGGACTTACTAATCAACACCTGTGTACCTGGAAGTCAGCTTCTCTGGTCTTTTTTTTTTTCATTGCTAAAACCTTACTTCATTGTAAAACCTTACTTTATTGTAAAACCTTACTTTATCAATTTTCTTTATGTACAATGACAGTTCTTTGAGACAAAGAACCTTACCTGCACTTGTTTACCAAACCATCTACCATGGCACTTAAGCACAGTTGATATGCTGGGCATTACACAATGAAGCATGCTTATTCTACATTTGGTAATATATAGCTATAACATGAATTCTGGTTTTTGTGTTGTTCTCATACTGGTGGTTAAAATCTCAGCTAATAATTCAGAACCTTGCAAGATGTATGATTTTTAAGTTACCACTGGGTTTAAAAACAGGTGAAAAACTTCTTTTCACTAAAAAACTGAACAAATGATTACAGTATAACACTATGCAGTCTGACAATTTTTTCTCTCATTTCTGTCCCCACTTCCTTTCGAAGATGAAATACAGCCTTGTGAAAATTCCACCCTGTGTATTTACACCATAAATAAATTTTCAGATCAACATTCTAAGTTACCAACTCTAAACACATACCTTTTGTGAGATTCTGCTTTTTGCAACAGCAGTTAAGACGAAAGCTTTCTATTTAGAGGAGAATCAATAAGAGGAAGCGGGAGAAATGGACGCATTTCACAACTCTGAACATGTTTCTGTCAGGTATGATCACCAGAACTGGAACAGAAAGCCTTTTTTTCAGTACATTAATAGATACCTAAGGAGCAGCACCAACCTCCTATGATGTTCCTTCTCTACTTAACCTGCTTAGTGTAGTCAATGT
>JAOQGH010000032.1:44902374-44954963 GCA_025769975.1 Gallinago jamesoni
CCCCCCCCCCCCCCCCCCCCCCCCCCCCCCCCCCCCCCCCCCCCCCCCCCCCCCCCCCCCCCCCCCCCCCCCATGTTTATTTTTTTTTTCAAAAGCACACATGACTGAAAAGCATATCAAATTGCAAATGTGACCTGGGAACCAACTGCAAATCTCAGTGCTTACCAATTTGAAAGAATATAGATGGGCACAGAGAATTTCTTAATACTCTAGCCCTTTGCAGACACAAACTGGCATCACATTTCCATCCAGAAAGGGATCAAGTTCCCAATTATTTCTGCTCCATCTTTTCCAAAAACTAAACTCAGAATGTTTAAATAACAACGAGTGAGAAAACTTCAGTAGAATAAATCAGCTGAGCCACAGACTTTCAATTTGAATTTTTTCTGAGTTTTGGCAACTTATGTTTTGGCAGAGTTTGCAAGTTAAGCACACAGCCAAGCACAGACACCCCTGGGACGAACTCTTGGCAAGAGTTTAGTATTGCTTTTTTGTTGTTCTTTGTTGTTCAAGCTATTTTCCCACTTTATACTTTGCTTTTAACCTGTTTCTTTCCCCAGCTCTTTTTGGAAGGAAATTAACATGATATAAATCCCTTCCCATAAACACAAAGGGATATCCAAAGAGAAGCACCCAGGAAAGTACTTCACAGGATATGGCAATTGTGAAATTCTTCATCATTTAATTTGTGTTGTTCTTTTCAAAACAGCATCTGCCAAAGTCACCAATGTCTTTTTATAACACATTTATAAAGCAGTGCATATGAAATTATCAGAGAACTTCTATATGCATGCAGGGTGAAGCAGGCAGACTAAAATCCCAAAAGGACAAATTTCCCCAGTTCACTGACTATTCACAGCAACAGTAACCTTTCTGAGACTAAAGTTTTCCCAGCCATTTCACACCTTACTTTTAGAGCTGTCAATAGCCCCATTTGCACTTTTTCAGAAGGAAAGCCAGGATTCTATATAGCCATTCCAATACATGAACCTGGAAAAGTATCAGAAGAAAAGAAAAAAAAAACAACTTGGTCCTTACTCTGAAAAATCTTTAATAATAGTGCTGAAAAAATAGATAATTGGCCTACAATTGCATATCAAGTAGCTGAAGGCTATGTAATTTAAGTAACTAAGGTGTGAGAAAGTCTAACAAGAGGATTGCTCTTATCAATACTTTTCCATGCTCTCTAATTGCATTTTTTTTCTCTAGCATCTTGCCAGTACATGACTGTGACTGTTCAGGTGATAGGTCCATCTAGCCCAGTAACTTCTCTCAAATTTTGTTATTAGTTACAGGGGAAAAATACATAAACATAACAAGCGTATATGATATTGCCCCCCATAACTACTACTGTCTCAACCAACAACTATTTGTAGCTCAGAGCCAGGGTTGAATTTTATGCATGTAATAATTCTTGTTGGATTTACCTTTAACTCATTTGTCTAGTTTCCCCTCAAACTTTTCACTTTGTAAACCTGAGTATCCACATTTTCTGGAAAGGAGTTCTACAGGAGTATAGCTTAAGAATCTCTTCCTTACTTATATTTTACTGCTATATAGTTTTCCACTAGCATTAGCCTCCCAATTGGAGGCTCCAACCTAATCAGAGTTAGGTGCTATGTTCTCCAGTTGAACATACACACCATCATCTACTCGAAAAGGGGCAACATATTCTTTCTCCTTGAACAGTTTTGATATATTAAAATGAATAGTTGCTTTACGAGAGAAATAGCTTCTTTTCAGAAATTATTGAGCATCTACAGATCCAACAGTATAGGAACTTAAAGTTAACCTCAGCCTGTCTTCCTGTCTCACAGGAGGAATAAACACTGCTAGGACATTATCTTTAACCTTCTCTTACATCTCCACTGACAGAGATCCAAACCCTCCTTGGCGTATCCCAGAGCTTCTCTTTCCTTCTGACTACAAAGATTTGTCTAACTTTGGCTACTGTTGGAATTCAGCAATAGATGAAAGAAAGTCATCAATTTATCCAGCCTTTGTGGTTGAGGACAACAGATGGGGAACTTTGATGGGTTAGTTAGATGCAATGGCCAATATGGGGTATATCCATCATCTATTCAAAATGAAGAAATGAAGATGGGAATCAAGCTAGAAGAGGAAGGATTATCCAGTTTATTACACGAAACAGAAAATGTAATAGGCTCTTTATGAAAGTAATACTTGCAAGCTCACAGTGCCACTGTTGTCTAAACTGGCTAAAATAGGTAAAGCTGGGGGGGGGGGGGGGCGCGGGGAAGGAAGGTATAGGAGTAATCACTGAGAGGCTCCACTGAGTAGTTTTGCCTCCAAGCAAACCATCCTGCTCCAAATGAAAATGAGAGAAATTATGCCAGGATTACCATATAGCAGAGCAAGTCTGAAAGGCTAATAACATGAAAATGTGGAAATTCTGTATTTCCAAATAAAGGATAGGTCACAGAACAGGTCTAGTCACATAGGAAATGGAAAACAGAGTGACATCTCACTCGAGAGGCAAGAGTGGAATCCAACTCAGGGCACATGTTCCTACCTAAATACTAGAAGACTAAGAAATAAGAAAGTGAATTGCTAGGGAGTCTCATTTACTTTCTTCTTTTTTTTTTTTTTTGCCTTAGGTAATTTCAATGTCCCAAGCATGCTGAAAATTTGGTAGAAGTAAGACATTGTAATGTCAGGCTACAAAATTCGCAAGAAAGCAAGCAGACTTTGCCAGGGTTAGCTGGAGGAAATAAAGCCATATGCTGAAGCAACCTTTGATTTAAACCAATGTTAGTTATACAAGCACACATCCAGCCAGGATGATAACACTTAAGGAAATATGTTATGTGAGAAATCACACAGAAAATGAGAGCTGGAAATGCAGCAGGAACTGAAATTTTAATGACGCATTTTCAGATGGGGGAAAGACCATATCAGGACATAACACAAGTAATCAATGACTGACATGGATGAGATGGTTAGGGAACCCAAAAGAGAAGATGCAATTCATTAGTTGAACAGGATCTCATCCTAAAGCATTCCATTGAAATAATCACACTTTGGTTTCAGTAAAGAACTTCTTTACAGTATGATACTCCCAGGGGAGTAAATGAGGTATAACAAATCTACAGAAGTTACATTCAGCTTCAAAAACAGGAGCTACAGAAAGAAAGAGAAAACCCTTAAAAAGTAGTTTCGGGTGTATAAAAGAATTAAAACCTTGCAGGTGATGCTAGACAGAGCCAGGATGTATCTGGTCTGAAGACAGTGTTGAGAAAGGACAGAAGAAAACTAACCTGGCCTAGAAACAAAGTGAAAAAGATTATTATACATGAGAAGTCATCTGTCAAGAGCTGAAGTTGTATACAAAGGAAGAAACCAAGAGCAGTCAAATTCTTGCAAAATAAATGTGAAAATACAGTAATGGAGCCACCCCAAAAAAGAGTCTGAGAAACAACAAGTGAAAGGAGTTTAAGAAAAAAACAGAGCATTTCCTCATATATCAGATACACCAGTACTCCCAGAAAGTGCACAGCATCAAGTGATGATAGGACTATAAACATAAAATTCAGGAGAGGACAAGAGTACCGCAGAGAAACTAAAGTAGTTATTTTTATTAGTATTCACTGCAAAACAAAGTGGAAAGATTTTGATATTTTCACCATTCTTTTTCTGAAATTGAAGTGACTTCAAAAGACATAATGGGTAGATTGGCAAAGTGAATGGTAAAAAATGTCAAGAATTGCTAGTGGTAACCACCATGAACCATCACAAGAAATTACAGCTGTTCAACAGAAAAACCAATTTGCAAATTGGAGTTCTGCCTTACAAGCCTTTTAAGAGTTTCTTAAATAGGCTCAAGAAATTTGCATATAACAAAAGATCTGGTTGATGTAGTCTTTGGGGATTTCAAAAACCCTTTTGAGAAAGTCTCACCAAATGCCTTTAAGGAAACAAAGCAACCAAGACTAAGACAAAAGGTCCTGCTATTGGATACATAATTGAATAAAAGACAAACACAGCAGGTGGGAGTGATTAGTTCCTACAGTAGGTAGGTCTCAAGTGGAGTTCTGCAGGGTCTGCTTTAGACAAGTGCTATTTAGTTTATTTGTAAAGAACATGGAAAAGGAGTTAAGTAGTGGCATGCTAAAGTTTTCTAATCAGAGTTATTTAAAATAGTAAGGATGAGGGCAACTGTACAGAATTCCAGAAGAGCTTTATAGACAAAGTAACTCAACAATAGAATGGCAGGTGAAACCCAATGCAGACAATTGCAAAGCCATGTTCATGGAGGAAAAATCAGACTTGGCTTTACAAAAATACTTTAGTTTTCCTTGCAAGCATCAGGTGAGTGTTGGCAGAACTCAAGAAATCAAGTCTAATGAAGGAAGGAGAGTGGACTTGTTGGGGAGGGGAGATTCTGTGTTTCATGTACAACCTGGAAATTATACTGCTCAGATTTCCTCACATTAGGAAGTATAACAGAACTGTAAGCAGTTCAGACAAGGATAAGAAGTATGATCACAGGTCTGAAGTGGTTTTCAACCAAGGAATTAACATTTGTAAAGAATAAGCTAAAGTTCTTCAACTATACAAAAATGAAGTGAAAAGTAAAACATAAATATTCAAGGCTGGAAAAATTTTATGACTTCTCAGAGACTACTCTTACTCTTCTGTACAGATCCCTCTAGGGCCACTGTCAGGTATGCTGGATTAGATGGGCCTTCTGTTTGACCTGACACTCTTAAATAATAAACAAATTTCCAACTATGGCTCACTACTTCATATTGTCACCAATAAGTGACATCAGCAGATTACCACTACCTCATTATTTGCTATTTACTACTACAACTAGAAAAGAGGATTGAGACAAGCTTTTTGAAAAGGATATTGACAGCTAAAAATAAATAGTAAACATGGGGTTGAACTCTGGTAGCAATACATCCCATACAACACATGCTCCTATACAGAGCAAGAAAGTTATCTGGAAGCAGCATTTGTAGGCTTAATTGCAAGCAAAGTATTGTCAAAACAGTACTGTTTGGTATAATACAAACTTTTGTGTTTGCTTTTCCTTGCCAGTTACAAGACTCCTTTACCCTTAAAACATTCTTTGCTGATGACACTGCCATTTTTATTAAGTACTAGTCATAAAAGTGCTGTCCAGTGGGTGGAAAGAACATACCTCCAAGAAGAGGTAGCCAAATCAACAGTCAGCCTGACCCATTACAAAAAGGAGATCCTTGAACTGAATAAACACAAGGCATGCATAACAGATTGCTCTTCAAGGTGAAAAACATATATAACAACAGTAACAAAGACAGATCTTTCATTTGGTTTTGAAAGAATAAACTAACTATGCCAAACAACCAGGCTGTTACCTAACAAACTGTACACATTGGCCAAGGAAGGAAAAGTTTGGGTTCCTTCCTTAAACAGATGTGCATCTGCAATCTGCAAGAATAAGAGGCAACCTTGTGAATAGTCTAGGCTCGGCTCAAGATAGCTTCAGATATCCTAGGGAAAAGATCTTACAGAGAGTCCATATCATTAATAACTATTCCTTGGCAGCAGACAGGCTGCCAGGAAATAATTGCAATTCTATCCTTTGTGTAGCTACAGTTTAATAGCCTGTTCACACAGTCCTAGGGCAGCCTTTATTCTCTATTGTCTTAGACAAGTAAGCCTGTAACACCCCACCTTTAGTCAAGCTGAGTAGAATTCAACTCTAAATCATCTTGTGAACAATTCATGGAATAAAGGGGTCATAAATCATTCTACCTCTAGTTCTTTAGAGAACATCTTCATGTCTTTGTCCAGGCTTCATTAATAATGAGCAACAGCAGAGCCCCAGCTGGGCTCATTGGATGCAAATGCTTCAAATGAACAGAGGTAACCACATCCAAATTCTCTCAGTGCTGCTTTTCAGACATTGGATGGAGCAGGCAAGAAGAAAAGCTTTAGTAAGTGTGAGAATAATGTTCGTAAGAGCTTCCTCACCACCTTAGTAAGGTAAAATCTACAAGATGATGTAGAAGTCATGGAGCATGGGGTTGCCCAGGCCATGGGACTTCTAAACTAGCTCACAGTACCTCAGTGAAACAATTTCAGAACCACCATAGCTTTTGCTGTGATTTAAGCATTAGACTCTTATTCAAATCTCAAAGAAAAAATAAAATCAGTGAGAAGAAAGAAAAAGAAACAAATATCGAACTCCTATGTTACAAAACCTGTTTCTAGCATCAGGGTTACTGAAAGATCTGTTCTGGAATTCTGCTGCTCTGCTCCTATATGCTTTATTCAAGTTACCATATTAATAGGTGTGCAGGACAAACAAAAATGTCTTAAAACTTCCAGGGGTTAATGGCATTTATTTTGTATTTGCTTAAAGAAACAGCTATTTCCACTTTCAAATCAAGAGAAGGAAACGTTTAAAAAAAAATTAAATCCTCTAAACAGTCCATTCCATCTGGCTCAGGAACAGGACTGTCTGTTCAGAACCAAGGAATGAAGGGGTTGCTTTAATGTGGATGTTACACATTGAATCAGGTACAGCCTATAACACGGCTGCAAATATTTTCAGACGAAATAAAAATGGGTAAAGAAGGGAGCTAAACACAGAATTCTAAATTTGCCCCAATGCATTCTTCAGCTACAACTGTGAATAGTATACACCTAGAGTGGGAAATCTAAAAACTCTTACAATTTTCCTAACACTTCTGTCATTGAAATCAGTAGAGAAAATCCAAGTATAGATGAAATCTTATTCTTACTTATGCTCAAATAAAAGATTTAGCCTTTGGTTTCTCCCTGTCAAAATAAGAACTAATACTATTTTGGCTAGTGCTTTGCCCTTGTGCTTTCAGGGCTCAGTTAATGGATTAGGAGTAGTAAAAAGACTAAAAATAACATTTTACATCTGGCTGGTATTCATTACAGAAATAATACTCTAACTCTGATCTGGTCCGTGATTAAAAGAAGAATAGGAAAGAACTCTGAACAGGAGACATTATCCTGTAATACTTATGTTTGCATTTAGTCTTTATTGACATACACAAAACCATCAGGTGTTCCATTCAAATATGCTATTTAACTATTCCTAATGTTAAATTCTATTGTCCCTACCTACTTGTCTGCTTGGGAGTAGTTTCAGGTATTTGGTCTTATTTTCCTTCTTAGATAGTAATAATATGTTCATATTTTAAACTAATCAATAGTAATTTACAGTCATTGTTTGGAAGACTGAAGAGCCCAACTAGTTATTGCCCGCTGTTTTCAGTCATAGGCACTGTAATTACATTAAACTTAGCTGAGAAGTTCTTAATGTATCTCAGGACCTTCATCTTTGGTGGATGTTAGTATTAGATATACAATGTATATTATTTACATTATAATTATACAGGTGAAACATTAACTCTGGATAAGCAGCTAGTGTCTTATTTGTTGGAATGTTATTATTCATTTCCTTTTTTTGCCCATTTTTTTCAACATTTCTAATGATACGAAAGGAAGTTGGCAGGATCTACGCTGCATGCAGTTTTGCCTGTGTCCTAGAAACACTGACTTGTAGACCAAGCTAAAAAAGCAGAGTTCTTGTATGCCTGGTTGTGTTAAAATCTAGAGAACAGAGATGTTCTTGAGACAGCTATTGAAAAAAATCATCTAATTATACCTGCTACTTGTATAAATTAATCTACATTTTTGAGATGGAAAGATGAAAGTGACTATTACTGAATCTGTATCCTAAATTCCTTGGGTTATGTTAGAAACAGAAACCAGCATTCTGGGGGCAACACTAGCCTGGAGAGAAATCTAGGCTCGGGTGGCTCTTTAAAAGTCTCCTTTTCATTATTATCCTATCAATAAAGTCAATGGGTAAAACTCAGAATTACAGGGATTTATAGACCTCCTGGTGGCCTTTGCAGCGTGAATGTCAGTAAGATTTCATTTTGGCAGTTTGTTATCACTCCCTCTGAGCTGTTAGATTTTATTCTTACGGTGATTTCAAGAGCTAGAGAGAAAAAAAAATAAATAAAAAGATTTCAGACATCTATAATGTGTCTTTTCCATCTTCTAGACCCATGCAGAAAGTAATAACCTTCTTTACTCTAAATGTGATTATTTTTGGTCAGATCTGGTTGTTGTGTGCTCATGACATAATTCTGTCAGTGAATTAAACACATAAAATTCCTAAACAGTTTTCTTATTCTTCTATTATTATTCTGGCACTTAGTCAGAGAATGAACTTGACTCAGTGTTGTTATAATGAGAATTAAATAGTTCACATGCCCTGTACAGCACCAAGGATTTGAGGGAATTATTTGAACATATCTAGGTTCCTGCCAACACAGAAATACAATTGTTCATAAAAACACCTGTTTCTACTGGAGATTTCTGCAATAGAAAAGGAAACACACCTGGAGGAAGGGGAAAACTAAGCTACTCCAAATATTCTGCAAGTTCTCCAGTATTACGCTTTCTCTATTTCACCTCTTAAAATGTAGTTCTCCCTAGCACTACAAAATTGGTGATCAACTCTAGTTAACTCTTGGCTCTCAGCAAGTTCTCAGCAGGAATTTGTAATATCTGTTTGGGTGGAGGTGGAGAGAGGCTCAGCACTTAGGCTATGTAAACTTGGACTAAAAGGAAAAGAAAAGCATGAGAGAGCCTGAGCTGTTTCTTAAGTCTTGGGGGATCTTTGGACAACCTGACTATACCTTTCATTCCGGGCTCAATGAAGGTAATTCACTCAGTGAAGGTGATTTTCATACTTTTGAGTTCCTGCACCCAGAGCAATTCTGATCTAATACAGCAAATATTACCCAACCTCATTGAAAGGCACGTATCATCCATTTCCTTCATCTTTCACAAACTGCCAGCATTCTAACGGTCAACTTTTCTCCTCAACACACAACTCAGAAAAACTGCAGATAAGCCTAACATTCCTGAAAGATGTCCGTTAGATTTATGGGGCATTTTCTATGGAATATTAACATTAGTCTGTATTTAATCTCAGGAAAACATATCAATGCAGAAAGACTATCTTAAGTATGAAAATAGTACAGTGGTGTCATTTGCCGATAACAACCAGTGTAGCAAGAACTATTTATGCCCCAAACTGCAAGAATATTGCTATTTTGCTTCACCTACAGAGCAGGCTTGTTTGCTAACTCAATACTTTGCACCACCAAGTTTAGCATTTTGAGAGCTTGTGACTTTCTTGCTCCTGTCTCAACACATGTTCTATCCTTTGCACCAGCTTACCTTTTCATGAGAAGCATTAACTTCTCCAGTGCCAACAAAGATGTTAATTGTTCCAGTACAGCTTTTGTGCATCTCTGCATTACAATATTTTAGACAGTATTTCAAATTACTTATGCTGTATAACTTTTTGCAACATTTTCCTCCAGAAAATATGAAATTAAATGCACCTACAGCAATTTTGGTGTTGGTGAACCTAACAAAAGGAGTTTAAGTGATTTGACTAAAATGAATCAGTAAGTAAAGCAATAGACAAACCTCAGAGATTTCACACTTTCTTCTCTCTCTAAGCACAAGATGAAAACACAAGCTTAACTCACTAGCCCGTTCTTAGTCTTTCAAGGGAAATTTATTCCACCAATACAGAACCCCTGAAATCCCATTTCTGTGATCATACATAGATTTTTCATTAGCTCTTGACAAAATACTTAATACTACTGCTATTTTGTCCCACTCCAGAACAAAATAACTGGGAAGCGATAATAAACAGATCCTAACAGCTATGAATCTTTGGCATATTCTTCTTCTAAAACAACTTAAGAAAACCAGTATTTAGGCTAGGATTTTTTCAAAGGCTCCTAAAACTTTCAGAAACTAAAAAGCTATCTAAGCCAAAACCTGAATTTTTGGAGGCTCTTTTTCTGTGGAAAAAGTGATTACTTCTGCAATTATCCTCCTTTCTGAATCCCAGTCTTATGAAAATGTCTTCAGATATGAAATTCTTTAAACAAAAAAGTAATTTCTACCCTTTTCAATCTAGATGCAATGTTTCTCTTTTTTAAGAAAACAGCAGGATAAGTTTCCGTTTCCTTATACACTGAGCACATCACATCCTTCGCACATCATTTCTTCACAGACAATTACATACTGCACCTTGTTTAGAAGCTTGCCTGAAAGAATGAGCTATCTGTGCTATCAAGATTAATGTTTCCAATATTAAAATATCAAAATGCTTTTGACTTAGAGATAAGAGAATTAGTATTGACTTAAAATGAGAACTTCTATACAGATTTAAATCCCACACTTTGTGTTCTAATGTCAAATCGTTCAGTCAGTTCCACTTTGTTTCTGCCAGATGAAGAACAACATCTGACTAGCAGCTGCATAGAAATTAAACCCTTTTACTCATGTACCATTTTTATTGGTTCTGTGCTGTGCTAATATGACAAACATATTTTAACTGAATTTATTTGTGAATTTATTTGTGCCACAACTGAAACATTTATCACTAGAAATACTAGTTTCTGCTAATTTCTCTGATGCTTCCCATTCCATATTTTGATTAACTTCAGAAAAAAAATTCATTGACCCATCTGTACTGTGTATCTGATGCCTGGATACAAATTTCTCTATTAGTTGACATTTTGTGCAATAAACTGTAGCAGCTGAGTAATGGATCCACCCTCATTTCTGATGGTTTTTCCTTGAAGGTAGATATGTGCCAGAGGGACTTACCAGATTTAAGGACAGAGTTGTCTAAAATCACTCAATATGAATTGTTTATTAAATACAGACATCCAAGTTTGATTAGGGCATTCCTAGAACACAGAAGCCCTCTCAGCAACAGAATCTCAGGACAGATTCCTAGTGATTTTTGTCTGGGATTTCCATGCACACCCACACATATATATCAAGGCATGGCCCTGGGAACTCTCCAGCTTTAGAACTCCAAACAGGTTACGTGGGAACAGAGTAACACTATGAACAAGTCCTGACACTTGGATGTCCGCCCTTGGGTCTGATTACTCAACATGGAGGGACAGGTCTCAGTTTTCATAATACGGGTACTCTCTATTTAAAAAAACAAAACAGAACAAAACACAACAAAACTCCCAATGAAACAACCCAACAAAAATACAGCCACAAACCAAACATAATAATATGAAAGAAATTCATGTAATAGATATGATAGACACATATAACAATATAAATGGCAACCTTTGCTTCTTTAACACTTTTAGAATGTTTTGTCTTCACTGTATCATTATATATCAACAGTTTCAATCCACTTCTCCTTCCCTCAGCATCCCCAAAAGTTATCATTCTCTTTAATTAACTTAAATAATTTCCAATACCTATTTTCCTTCTTGTTTTAAAGATTTTCTGGAAAGCGGATGAAGGACCCTTAAATTTCAGAAGAAGTCATGTTTTTTACTGTAAAATGTATGTGTTATGATTTCAGTATTTTTAATAAAATCTTAATCAAGCTCTAACAGGGATTGTCTTTAAAGAAACAATCAGTTTTCAGATCCTGTTCTCCAAATGTAAAACCATGCTGTCTGTGTGAGCCTGACAAGGTTCTATTAACATCCACCTTTAGACCCTTTTATTTTCCTTCCAAAAAAATAAGGGGGAAAAAAAATCTATTCACTGAAACAGTGTTCATCTGTTTAGCATAACTAGCACCTTAACATTTTTAGTGATGACAACATCATTTTGTCTCCCTTTCATTCCACTTGCAGAGTCTGGAAATGGGCCCAGTCAGGAACACCTCTAGCATGGCCACTGCTCTATGGCTGATAAGGACAAAGGCAGCTTTTTGAATGTTTCCAGACAACCTGGCCTGCATTGACTCAGGATTCCAGGTAATAGGGATGCACCTGGCAACGGACATCTTGGCATTGGCTGCAGATCAGCATTTGCTGGTGGATAGACCTTACCATCATTGAAGTTTAACATTTCTCAATAATCAGCATTATCCTCCTGTCATCCCCATGACACTAGTGGAGATTGATGACCTTTTATTGTTAGCCTTCTGCTCCTGTATTTACTTCATTTACTGTGTCTGTAATATGGGAAAGAGGTCGTTTAGTCAGTCAGAGGGTCGGGATGGAGTGCCACCACTACACAATGCGCTGCTGCTCTATAAAACAAAGTGTCAGAGGACATGACCTAAAGTTACCAAAGGCAGAAACAAGGAAAGCTTCCTGGGTCAAACCAAAAATGAAACACATGATTCACAGTTAAGCTGTGGAACCCCTTGCCACAGCCTACTACTGCCTCCGGTGAAAGAGTAATGAGAAACACAGGGTGAGGAATGGGGTCAGAATGTTAACTTCGTTACAAGCACTCGATGATTTGCCCTGTTTTAGGCAAGGCCACTGTAAGAGACAACCTGTAAATTCCCTGATGAGGGGGAGAAGGCCCTCCAAGCCTTCAATAGAATGCCTCAAACACTTGCAAGGAAATAAACAATGCAGGCCTGACATTCAAAGAACTGATAAGGCTCACCGGCCCCAGAAAAAACAGTGGGATTACTGTCTTGTGGAGACAAGATAGTTCCGCCACGTCTGTGGTTCTCTGTTGTGTTCCCTGATTGCTAGTTCTCTATTCTCGAGGCCAGTGTGATTGATAGGTGACCTTTGCTTCATTATCTGCAAAATGCATATGAAAGAACACACCCTGCATATGCCAATAAAGATTATAGAGATCATGCTAAACGTATATGACTGTGACATTCGTCTCTCCAACCAACTCATGCTACACATCACCTGAGAAAAGGGAGAAACCTTAACGAGGCTGTCTTTGGCAAAGGACACAGACTGTGCTAATTCAGCAAAAACAGAAGGGGAAAATAAGTGCCTCTAGGAAGGACAAAAAAGAAGGTAGCATCTGGGAAGATTTTCCCCAAGAAAGACGAAGATTATGCCTGGCAAGATTCCTTGAAAAAGATGCTGGAACCAGGACCAGTGATCCCTTTATCTCTGTCTTTTTCTCTCTTTTCCTTTCTCTATCCCTTGGTTTCTCTTTTCTCTTAGAGGTGTTAACTCCATAGACATAAGTTGTTGTATAAATAACGTGCTAAATAACTCAATCCATACCTCACGACTTGCCATAATTTGTTATATACCTAAACAATTATCTGGGACTTGTAAAGACCTATACTAATCATTTTGGGAAACTAACAAATGTTTGTATACGGACCTTGAAATTTATCTCACTTTAGTATGCGCTGCTGGAGATTTACCATTCTGAGTCACTTAGCCCCACTCTTTCCTGAGAGTGAGATGCGACAGCCACTGGCCCAGACAGCCCTCACTTACCAGTTCATACTGCAAAACCAGGACATTAGCCATCTCATGAAATCCCCACGGCGTCGAGCAAACTGTTCCGCAAGGGTGGCGTGTCAGTGGCGTGGCTTTGCGGCAAGATGGGGCTGGTGGGGCAAGGGGAGGGCTGGAGAGGGCTGAGCGACCAGCCGAGTGCGGGGTGGTGGAGGAGGGACCCCAGCCCCGGTGCCAGAATGGGGGTTCGTTACCGAGGTGTTTCTGAGGGAACGCCAGGACCCAGGGGCTGCAAACGGGGGCGGCTGTTGGACGGACAGTTCAAATGGCAAGTGACCGTTGGCGGGGTAGTTCAAGCGGCGAGTGACCATTGGCGGGCATTCCGATTGGGAGGGGCTGTTGGTAGGTCAGTATTTCACCACTTTTTTTTGTCATGGGTTCCTTAAAGTGATCATGTTTCCAAAGTTTTCCCAAGCCCCCCCAGCCTGGCAGAGATTTCAGGAGGCGGTAAATAAAGGTGATGTAAGCCTGACTAGGTCTACTGCATTTAAAAATTATATTATAATCATTCCAGCGTGTTGAAATTCTGGGTATTTTATTTTTATAATGCAATAAACAAAGGTAAGATATCCCAGCGGCTTGTTATATTTTTCTCAGGAAGTATTTGAAAATTGAATTAAATAGTATCAGGGTGCACCAACAGGAATATAGAATACCCTGGTAAATTGCCTGATATTTTAGAGTATTTAAGGTTTTCTGACAAGTTTTTGCTTCTTAAGAACCAGGCTGCAGTTTTGTTGTGCTTTTTAAGCTGCCTGGCTCTTACGCTGACTTTTCTACAAAATGGAAAGAGGTTAACTCTGTATTAGAAAAGCTGGAGCTGTGGATGGTAATTGCCAAAGGGAAGTATCCACACTTCAGAGCTAATCCTTATTCAGTACATGACTTTGTTGTAGTTATTAGGGAATTCTCAATACCTTCCTAAGTTTCTGCAACCTCTACAGCCTGACTCCACTGGATGAGATCCTTCAGGATGTTTCTCTACTCCTGCTGTAATTGATGTGCCTGGGACTTAGTCATAATTTGCTATGTAACAGACAACTGTCCAAACACATGAAACACCTAAAGAAAATGTTCAGATTAGATATGATTCGCTTTGATTCACCCCCTCCGCCTTCTTTCCTTGAGACATCAGCTGCATTTAAAGACTTGCCAGTCTGTACAATGAACAAAGTTAAACTTGACAAGCCAATTTCATCTTGGATGTTTAATGATATCTCTGTGCTCTGTGCCAATATTGTTAACTTGTAACACAAACTTTTTTATGTAAATGAACAGTAAATTATTTAAAAAGAAAGTTCTAGACAAGACTTCTGGCGCCAATATACTGTACCAAGTGAAACTCAATGTTACAGCCATTGCAGAAGTTATCGAAAGAAGGAAATTGCTTAAACGGGAAATCTGTTGGCTCTGAAGTTTGTAGAGAACGATAAAAATCCTTCGACTAAAAAAATGCTTTGAAACAGACCTTGAAAAAGAGCACTTCTATAATATCTGTGTATGGGACAAGATACAGGGAAAGCAATTAAGACAGAGCCCGCATATAAGAGAGAGAATATTTGATCCACTTCACTTTGTGTTGTGTACTGATGCAGCCATGAGAACCAGGTGGTCTAAGAAAACATAAAACATCTGCAACTGACCTTGCTCTCCAAACTCCCTTTCTAATCAGTGGAGAGAAATGGGTCCTCCTTTGAAGACACTTATTCATTTTAGACATCTGAATCCTAGAAGTGTCTAAGTGTCTGTTTCTCTGTCCATTAGAAAAGAGGAAACGTGAGTAAATATCAATAACTTATCTAAAGCTGTGTAAAACAAATTTCTGCCCCCTATGTATCTGCATAGTGTGTGCCACTCTTTGATGTTAAACAAATCCGTGCAGGAAATTTTCATCAGCCATTGAAAAACTTTAATTAGAGAAAACAAGGATGATTCAACTTCCACTCCAACTTTCCTCTATACAGGCATGATCGGTTGCAAAAATCTCATTCCCTTCCTGCCCTTTCATCAGAAAAGCTCTTGCTGTCATTAAAGCCCCTGTGCTATCGCTTTGCAAAAACATTGGTCATCATAGTTGCATTTCTGCACAGAGAGTGGATGCATCTCCAAATTTAAGAAGTGCAGAACCAACTGGAAAGAGATCAGACTTTTCACTTACTTGTGAATAAATGGGACTATATAAACTACAGCAGCAGAAAGCTTAAAAGCAGAAAAACTTTAATATTGTTTACTATGCCCTGCATGAAGAGCTATAATGTGGGATACTTATTACTGTGCAGTCATTTCACAGTGTGTTGATCCTGCAAGATCAAGGGATTGAATGTAGCTGGTTGGACATTGCTTATAGCTACAAGATGATTGGATGTAGAGCAATTCATCTGCTTAACTTTCAGTTAACTTTCAGTTAAGCAAAGTTTTGAATTTGCATCAAAAATATTTAAACACTGCACATCACTTCTAAATATCAGCCATTTTTCTGCAAGCTGTAAATACTTCAGATGAAGTTCAACTGCCCAAATTCACCAGCAGCTGCCTCCAGTCAGCCATAATGCAAAGCAAGATTAAATCTCACTTGCCTGGATAGTTATTCTACAAAGGTATCACCAAATCAAGTTAAGACAACTCAGTAAATTTGTCCCAGATATTTCAAGTAACTCAATACCTCAGCAGATTTTCATTGTCTTTCATCAGTAGCTGAGGCAAAATGAAAGTGGTTTGCAAAAAATTACAAAATCACTTTTGTTGGACTGAACTAAGGGCTGAAATGTAATGAGTCTGGCTGCTTGGCGTTGTCTTTTTTTCTATCATACCTTCCAATCTTTTGAAGACAAATCTGTGGAGTTGTGCTAGAATGGAAATGTACAAGCTCAATTGCCCTGACCGACTCCAATGTGAGTGTTAAAGGAAAGCAATGGACAAGATTGCTCACCACCCACTGTGTACAGAAAGCTGCATCAGATAAAAAAGTGGCTTCATGAAGCCCAGTGCCCGTCAAAGGTCAATGAGTATATGTATCAATAGCACCAAGGCCACAATTTGGGATTCTGTCTCAAAGCATTTTACAGTCCTGGCATCTTAAAGCAGAAGCCAACATGACATAGACCTAGCATACAGTTCTTGTTTTGAGGTCTCTCAGAGAATTTCCTCTTTCAGAAAGAAAATGCACACAGTCTTTAGAAAGTACTGGCTGAGCAGATGATTGCTTTTATGCAGCAAAACTCATATTCATGCAGTCTGGGACTCCAGGAAACCATTGCCTATTTTGATTCACAACTCCTTCGGCCGAGGGAGAATGTAAATTATGTTATAATGGTGCTTTACATGTGGAAATAGAAGAGCTTCTTGGCCTTTTTTCATGCAAAACATCTGGGAAAAGAGATCTTGCTCAAACCTTGCTTCCAAAGGAAAATATGTATGAAGACACAACTTTGAGCAATTTAAATGGTTCAGTTTTCAAATAACCTTTCAAAATTAAAATTATTTTCTGAATTGATCTGAATTTTTTCTTCTTTCCTTATTTGCTAAAACAATTCTGATGTAAAATAGGAAGACAGGAAAATATAAGATATGTGCTATTTTGCTACTCTTAGTTCATTCTTTAGTTCCTGCATTTTTTTGAGGGGGAAGCGGTGGAAGATTCCTAAAGACTGTGGTTTCTAAACACAATAAAATGCAAAATTAACAAAATGTGAAAGAAACAGGAGAATGGATGTCAACAGGGAAGAAATTTTACTGAGTTATACTGGTTTACTGTGTAGGTTTTGTGCAATGAGTTTCACTAGAAAAAAAACATTGATGGGAACTGGTAAATCTGGACTTTAACCATCACTTTTTGCTCTTCATATTTAGGGCCTGAGTCAAGCCAAGTCCTCTCTATCTGCCTCTTTATCTTTCTTCCTTTTTATTTCAGTGTGTTTAATGAAGGCATTGCCTTTGTTCTTCCTTCCTTCCTGCCATTTAAATGTTTGTCTCTGGGACTCCATTTCTAGGTAATAGTGAGAGAGGGCTTTTCTCAAGGATAGTTCATCAACCTCACTTTGGCACATAGGACAGGATTAATTGCTATCCTCAAATGACTACAGAGAGACCCTAAGAGACACGCATAGTTTGTACACTCACCCATTTAACAATTAAAAAGAGAATCCCCCTCGGAGGGTACAGCATTTACCACGTGGGGGACCCTGGCTAGGACTGCTAATTAGTACACTAATACAAGTTCATTATATTACACAATATACCACTGCTCAAGGGCTGGAATGGGTCAGACAAAGAACAGAAGAGCACCTCGTGCTTTCTCAGAACATGTAGTCACTGGAGAATTAGAGGTACTTTGTGGCGTCCTTTGGCTAAACATGCTGTTACGCTGACTGCAATTTAGTTCATTAAGGAGTATCCAGGCCTGTTCGATTCACTCTATGACCCATATGTCCTTGCTCCACAGACATGGGTGACACAAATATTTCCTGTCTTCAGGTAACTCACACAACTAGCAAGGCACAATAGCACCAAATTCCTCCATAACAGTCATTCATAAAGATTTATTTCCATTTACAATGCACTAGAGTTTGACAAACAGCATAGCAAGAATGGTGGGGGAAAAAATCAGCCCACCAACACACCCAGGTGGAAAACAATAATGATTCTCCTTTCTCTCTCATTATTGCTCACATAGGATATCAGCCCTTCTTTCTCACTTGTCCTTGGAGTGATGGGGAATATGCTGAAGCAGTTGTACAGTAGCTAATTACTTATCACAAATCTTTTAAATGAGTTTATACTCATTAATGTGGCATCTGGGAATTGGGTATTAAACCACCAATGACCTTCGTGCTAATCAAAGGCCTCAAAGCGTTTTATTTGGAGGATATTACTCATACAGGGATTTACCTGCACATCAGGCTAATCAGACAGGTCAGTGTTTCTTGCTGAATCTGAAAATGCTAGAAAAAACCTGCAGAGATTGTTATTTAGAAGATAGGTGGGCATAGGACAGGTCTGCTTCTTTATTCTGCTACTATGCTTTGCCATAAATGTTGCCCCCTCTACTAATGTTGCTGCATAGGAAGTATCTACAGTAGGCATAGCTGAGCTAACTGTAATAAATAGTATAAATAGTGATACTGTAAAGGACTTGTGGTACAAACTTCAGTTCATTATAGCTGCTGGGGTATGCATGTAGGATCTTGAATGGTTCTGAAGTCCTTGTGTTCAGTTATCAGTCCTGATGTAGCTCTATTCTAGCTAGCTCAGGTGTGTCTAAACTCACTATTGCATTTTGGACCTCAGTTATTGTGCCAGTCTTGCTCAGGTCGCAGTCTGCTTAAACAATTACAATCCATCAGGTCCTACAGTTTATTGAGGTTTTTTGCTTGCCAAATTAACTAGCACATTTCTGGGTTGCTTGCTACCTAGGAGGAAATTAAAATACATTTACTTCAATAATCTCCCCATGACAAAATGAATATATTTTATTTCACATTTCTAATAACCTTCTAGCAGTTTCACCATGAGTTGCCGTAGCAAGTATGATCAGTGGTAATTTTTCAGTTCTAAGCTACAGCTGTAGCCAAGAATGATTCAAGCTGTCAAGACTGGTCAAAGTATCTTACCTGTGAAGTCACATTCCTTCCCAGCCATTTCTCAAGCACACTTAATGCCATACTCTTCAAGAGGGAGTGAAGGCATTGTTTTGTGTCTATAATGAACCCTCTTATATTGGAGAAATTCAAGGAGACAGTTTTTGACAGATATATGGGTCTTTCAGCCCACTAAAATTATGTAGATTCTGTAATTGTGCAGTTCATTATAATCTACTTTTCTGGTGAATAAGTTCCAGACTGAGTTTAAGGATATGTTTTCCTATCAAATCAGTAATGTTTGCTAGTATGAATGTATATGCCATACTGATCTCTGGTCACATAGCAATTTAAGTGGTAGCTTTTTATTCCTTCTTCTCTTGTATCTAACTACTGCAATTACAGCAATTCCATGAAGTTTCCATATTGATGTGTTGTCACTTTCTGATAAAAACTCAAATTTTGACTTGTGGTGGATATTATCATTGTTATTTTACAAACGGAAAAGCTGATCTCAATAGAAAGTCCATGATAGCTACAACAAACATTTCACTACTAGTTTTATCTAGTATTTATATGGTGACTGTTCTTGTAGTGCAGGACAGGGTATAATTTAGATCTCCAACTGTTTCTTCTGTGGTTTATTTACTTCTTTCTAGCCTTAAATAAAGAAAAAGATAGAAGAGGAACTGAGTCACATTTTAGCCTGTTATGGAGATAATTGTGTGTTTGGATCTATATGTATCCACGTGAATTTCTTTTTCACTATGTTTATGTTGCTTTGCTCCATGCTTTACAACTATTACTAAACATATGACATGGAAAGCAATAGTGTGTTTCTGATATACTCCAGGTAAGCAACTAGTCCTTCAGTTGTAAGCACAATTCTCATGATTTATTGCAGAGTATCAAGACACAATATCCATCATTTGAGTTAGCCTTAGGTCCAATTTTGTGCTTCATGGCACTGATGATGTCGGTTTGAAGAGTCTGTTGGTGTCTTGAAAGCAGATATCAGGAACAGGATTAATGTGACCAAATGCAGACATTCCTCCTGTAGGTAACTGCGGTGTACTTTGTTGTCCTGGACTCCCTTAATAGTCAATGGAGAGGAGGAGGAGAAACTTTGACAGTACAATTCATCTTGTGCTAAAACAGACTACTAAAGCAGGACAGATAAATCACATTTTAGAAATGCTTCTTTTTTCACACTGAAGGCAAAGAGAGCTCAGGTTGATTAGTTACAATGGAGTGAAAATACCTAGACGTGTGATAAGGATCTTGGCCCTGGAGTGCACTTGGTACTTCTGGCAAAACAGTGTTTCTTCCACATAGTTGTCCTTTCTTCAAGCAGCCTATCTCCTTCCTGAGTAATAAGGGTTGTGGGACAGGTAGTAAGACTGTTTAGGACATCTGTTAACGGAGTAGACCAAGTATGACCTTGTTACTCCAGATCTTCTTCAAAGACAGTGCTGGGTAAATCAAGCTTATCATGTGACAGAAGAAATGAACACAGGGTATCTCATTGTCATAGCACTTTTTGCTGTCATATAGTAAAAAAGTTGAAAGTAAAATTATTAATTGCAAGTCAAAGCTGTCTTCAGGCAATGCATTCTTATCTAGCTATAAATTGATTTTATCTTTCCTCCCATTATCTGGTTCAAAAGCTATGGTGAAGGCATGACTAGATGTCCTAAAATCTCTAGAAAATCCCTTTGAAAATTCAGTTTCTGATGCCCCCAAAGTATGGAAGGGAGTAGAAGCAAAAGTTAGAATTTACGTATGTGTTCATCTTGTGACTATTAAAGGTATGCTTATCAAAAAGACTGGCTGTCATCAAAAAGTTAGGTTTCCAATCTAAGCTTGTAGTTCCTTCTGTAAAACAAGGTTGTGTCTAGAAAGTCCCAGTAGTTTTAGACTGGATAAGGAAAGGAGTTTGCATGACAGACACATTTAGAAGGCTAAACTGAAAGAAAATGTTATGAAATGGGGGTTTCAAAAAAACTATACTCATAGGTTTTTCAATGCCCTGGCAGAATCTGTTGATTTTATGGCTTTAGACAATCCTGATATACATTGAGATCAAGTAGCTTCATGCAGAAGGAAGAAAGGACTATGAATACCAAAATATTAAAACACACAATTGTTATTACTGGTGTGATATATATAGTAGGGGAGTGAAGTGCAAGGAAAATGCCAATTAACGAGGAAGTATAATCTTAATGAAGTGTTGACAATGTCCTAACTAGCCCTCAAACATTTATCCTTTGCCATGAATACATAAACCTCCACAGGCATTTTGAAGTAACTGGCTTACCCTGGCTAGTATTTGCAGCTTACCCAGATTGGCATTATCAATTCACAAAATGAGGTACAAGCTCATTGAAATGCAAGTAGTGGAAAAGAGTCTGTTTCTGAGTCACAGTTAGAAAAAGCACTAACATAAGGTAAAGAATTGCTGTCTTGCAATTCTCACCCAAGGGTTCTCCAGGTTGTTGTTTTTTTCTCAGTGTACAGTTTACATCTTAATCTAGACTGAGCAAATTAGTGAACAGCCTAAACGTCATGCTTCCATTAACACATGGCATCAGTAATGGTTTTATTTTGATAATATTTAATTAGGTATCACGCTAGAAGTAAACATTAAACCCAGGAAACAGAACATATAGCATACTTTGAGCAATAGCTGGAGATGGGGCCTATTTATAACAACAGAGTATAATAAATCCACAACTGCCCAGTTGTTACACACCTGTTACTTTGCTGCAGTCCATAATATTTAAGTATTTCCTGGGCCTAAGCTAAAGGAGAATTACTATTAGTTGTTTGTAGCCTAGAGCTCTTGGTGCATACCTAAGCAATTGCAATAGTTCCTGCAGGGAACATGGAGATCCCCCAGGTTATTTCCTTTACTCTCTAGGTCTGTAGAGGCTTTATAATAGGTACTCACTGTAAGCCTTGCACTTGCAAGTCGAGGATAGCTTGTGTTCATATTGTCTGAAGGGTGGAAAAAGATGTTTACTGCTCTCATTGTATTACGACATTTCCTCACCATTTTTTCATACATTTTGGAGCTGGAGCATGAACCAACCCAAACTCCCTGGGAGTAGAGCCAGTTTACAACACTGGACAAAAGAACCAAAGAACTGGGTGTTATAGACGCATGTGTTATAGGGAAAAGAAGATATAATGAAACATAAGAGTAAACATAGCAGCTGTGCTGAGACTTGTAGTCAGATACGAGATGTGTATGAATGAGGAGACGTTTTTTTGGATGGGTAATGCCCAGAGAGCTGCAGCTGTTTTACTTGTCTTCGCACACATATCACAAATGGATAAGCCGGAATTGCCGGAATTGCTGACAAATCCATTTGTCTGTCTCACTTGTGTACAAGAAGCTGGTACCTTGTGTTGTGTTAACAACAGCTGAAATGGTGGTGGAACAGTGCCTGAACTGTTTGCGGACTGTCTTATTAATGCAAATCAGCACTGAGTTTAGTGTGGACTGATGTGCAAGCTTGTGTGGGTAAGGATGTATTTTACATTTATCTGTCTCACTTGAAAAGACTGTGGGTTGATTTTTGGTAGGGGTTTGGGTTGGATTTTTGGGGGGGAGGGTGGGAGTGAGGGGGGATTGGCGGGGGTAGCAAGGGACAGTAATTGATGTGATTGTCATACCTGAATGTGCTGCTGAATGCACATTACCATCAGGAGTGGCAAATCTAGCTGAGAGGAGGTAAAACTATCACAGGAGGTGAAGAAGTCCCAAGTTAGCAAGCTATAAATGCTTTCTCGGATCCAAATCCAAACCAAAGACTGAATACAGTTTCAACCCACACCATCTTAGTCATACACAAATTAAGGAATTTTGGTTCTTTTTCAGGGCTTTCTCCCATTCAACCTCCTTATTCTCATCAGAAAAATCAAAAGAGGGATAATACTTGAGATGAAAGATTAGAAAATTGTCAGATCATGGGCCTCTGCTGAGCAAAAAGGTAGACAAATGCCACGTCTCACCCACAGAGGAACACACATAGCGTATCTCACTGGCCAGAGTGGCACTAAAAGATTATTTCCTTTTCTTCTTCGCCATTAGATATTTGATTTCTCAAAACACAGTGTCCACATTTTCAGTACATGTCTTGTTATTCCTCTACAACCAAGTACAGAAACTTTCTCTACCCTATAACCTACCCTACCCTTAGATGTCTGTGGAGTTGCTAAATACAGAATACATTTTCACAACAAGAGCTTAGTCGAATTACATAATCCTGTCTGTACCTAGAATGCATGATGGTTCTTTTGTATCTTTTTCAGAGCTGGATATCAGGTTCATTTATTTCAGTAAGTAATGTGTGCCTCCCTGCTCTCCTAGCCCTATATACCTGTATTCTTTCCCATCAGCCAAAGGGTTTATTTTTCACTGGGTACTTTAATATGCATGCCTTGATTAAACTGAATTTCTTTATTTGATTTGATTGCCTTACATAGTGATCTCTCCAACTTCAGATTTTTAATCATTTTTCTTGTGCCTTTATTTCTTTCTCTTGTTTTTTGTTGATTATGTGTTTTAGGGATTGTATAGCTGTTCTCTAACTGATCCTCCTGAGTATGGAATGTATGCTGAGAGGCTAGAAGTACCTATTCCAAAAATGAGAAGAAACAAAATAAAGCTGTACTGCCTATCCATTTGGGTATATAAATGTGGCTATACCAGTGACACATACATATGCATGTATATTTGTATTATTCTATAACTCAAAATAGGTTTTAAAGAATTGCCAAACCCACTCTAGTTACCCGCAATTCCAGGGTGAATTAATGATCCCTGTATACAGTTTATGCATTTGTTTTATACTGTACATCAATAAAAGCACATCAAATTCAAAACCATTCTCATTTATGGATGGAAACTTCGAGGCAAAACAGTAGAGCAGCTACCTTGTTATGAGTTATAGGTCAGTCATTTATTCAAGTTGAAGAAAATATTGCTATACTTTCAGCTAAACAAGGTAAGTACAGATATGAACCTACACTGCACCAACCTCCTGGTTGTAAATGTCCATCTATTGATGAAATTATCCATCTTTTTGGGGCCAATTTGAAAAGACAGCAGACTATTACATCTGGTGTGGCACTCCAGCCACAGTACGGAGTGAGCACTGTTAATGGGAGACAGAAATCCAAAGCACATTCACGTCATATTGACTGGCCAGGACAGAAATGTGGTGCTGTCAGAGACATGTAAAAACATATCAAAAAGCTTTCTGCAGTACAACATGTTTTACAGGGAAGAAAAAAAAAAAGGAGGATATTGTGTCTCCTTTCTCTTGCTCTCCTCAAATCATAAAGTTGACATTCTCCTGACAAAATAAGGGATTTTAGCCTTTTGAATTCAGCACATTGAAATTCTGTACACTGCTGTACAGAGACTGATTTATTTGTACCTAACATTTAAAGGAAGGGCATTCATGGACAGCAGGTGTGTTCGGAAGCACAGTCTGGAGGACAGAGAAAAGGAAATATTTTGCACAAACTCTTTCTCCATTTCTGATCTTGCAGCATCATGGAAAACAGGCATTCTGTGGGACCTCTCACTAAGAGTCTCATTGTTACAGGGAGGTAACAGACAGCAGTCATGTCTTTTCTGGTCTATATACACAGTATAGACATGGAGACCCAGTATAATGTTTGTCACATACAGAATATCAGCAGGGTGAGCAGATGGAGAAAGAATGGAGCTCCTGCTGATCTCTCTGCTCTCCTCCCTGCTCCACTCTGACAACCCCTTTGGATCATAGCCTGACAGGTAGCAACAAAACCTGGAAGACCATAGGAGAAATGACAGAGCAAGGACAGATGGCAATCTCAGCAATTCTAAATCCTGTGGGAGGCTTTGAGAGGTATGAGAGCAGAATGGGAAGGTTGTTTAGGGACATAAAACTACCCTACTCCCTTTTTTTACTACGCAAGGTTCCACACAAGCTCTAGGAACTGCCCTGTCCATATTTTAAACTTCTTTTTGAAGCAGAATCCTTCAAGTGTCAACTTGGCGTACTACTTAGCCTTCCTCCATCTCTAGCTTGAAGCAGGTAAATTGTGTGATTTTGGGGTGAGTTTCCCATTCTTGAGACCTGTTGTTTGCGTGAGTTTCCTGGGAGACCAAATAAGATTGGTTTTGCTCTTAGAAGTTCAGGATTGATATAGCTTCGTGCTTCACAGTCAAGGAGAGATGGTTTGATATAGCAGTCAGGAGATATGGCTGTGAATGACACCATGTAGTCTAACTGCCGATTATTTTAAACAGAAACAGCATAGATATGGGAGTACAGGAGAATTGGAAGAAAAGGAAGAAAAGTCTGATAACACAGGAGGAGAGAATATGGCAAGGAGGACAGAAGATGAGGACAAACAAGGAAGACCAAATCCTTGTACTCACTAATAACTGTGAAATGGAAAAATTCAAGCCTCTGACGAACATAAAAAGTTGGGAGTTTTTCCCCCAAATATTTTTTCCTTTATATTCTCAAGCAGTGCAGTATATGTGGAAAAAAAGATTTTCTGAAGCTAAATCTTACCTGGATTCAACTCCACTGGCTCCTATTTATTCTTCCCAAGTATCTGACATCCTAACTTGGAGCAAAGATACTTTATATATATATTTTTCAATTGTATTTTATTTAACAGAAACCTTTAACTGCGTTTGCTAGACAAAACTATCCAAAAGTAAACCAGTTCCAGAGTAAAATACCTTTCTTGATATATCTTAACCTCAAATACAAATTCTGCTCTTGACCTTATTAACCCTCAAGACTGAGTTTTCATTGACTGTCTGCAAGCAGGGTCAAGCTCAAATAACCTTTTGGGTGTGATCAACCTGAATAAAAGTACTGGAGTTCAGCAGGAGTTAGACACTGTGACTACAACCCCATATGAAATATGATTTGTTCTGCCTCACACAGAGGTTAATTAGTGTTAGTTAGTTCACTTTAAAGTCAAAGGACTCCGTGTCTTCTATTGCCTTTCAAAATATCTAGCAAAACACAATGTTATGGGTATAAGACAGATCTGATCCTGTTATGCACCCAGTCACAGGAGAGTTCACACTGCTGAGTGGTATATTCCTTGTTTAGTCTATGAGATCAACAGGGAGAGGCTCCTGCAAAGGGTGGCTCAGCAGAAACCTAACTTAGATACATACAGTGAACCCTGTGGAAGCTATCAACCCATTATTTTATATAGAGATATTGTAGAGAGATTTTTGCTAAAGATCCAACAGCAACAGCTGGATATCAACAACAATTTTTCAGTGACTTGACTGCAATGCTAGCAAGGAATGCTTCTGTCATTCCTGTCTCTTGTCCTGGAGGACTCTTTCCTCATCGTCTTGGGCCATGATATCTTGGGAAAATAAGATCCTGAAGAGCTTTTAATTCTTATGTCTGACACCACACCTACCAGATATGTGAAAAGTATTTCTTTGTAAAATTAAATAAAATCAAATGTATAAACATTTTTTTTTAAAAAAATCAATTGGAATGGCAATAATGACTAAAAGAAAACGTAGTCCTTCAGGGCTTCAAAATACTTTGTGAATGTTATCTCATTAACATTAAGTAAGGTAAATGCACCGTGTTCTTAGGCTTATTTAATGAATTTGGAGGGGGGGGGGTATTTTTCCCTGTGTCTAGCAATTAACATAATCTTACAAATGCACTTTAATTATACATAAAAATAGAATAAATATTTTTGCAACATTTTGATTTAAACAAGCATTTCATTAAGCCTTATTAAGACCTACCTATGCTTTGCATATGATAGGCTATTATAAGTGCACCTCCTCTGGAGGTTTTCAGCATTGGAGGAAATAACATTATTTGACATGGGCAGTCTGGTATATAATTGACTCAAAATTACGGATGCAATAAATAATTATTATTAAAAACACATTAACACTGTAATAACTGGGTAGTCATTTTGATGGCTTTTAATAAGCCACTGTAGCTGAAAGTGCATCAAGCAGCACTTGTAAAGTACTGAAGATCTGGCAGGATTGTAGTTTCAATGGTAGTTTAAAAGTGTGTTATTTAAGTTACTGTCAATTTTTGAGTCCAGGGTGTGGTTCCTTGTCACCACTGAGCTCGCTCTGTGCCAGCTGTCAGGATACGATCTTCTGAATTATTTTGCTTCAAACCATATGACCTTAGAACTTTATAAGTCATAGAGCCAAAAAGACCAATATCTCAAAAAGTTGGTTGTCCTTCTCTGTAATTTCTCTCAGTTCCTGTGATTTTTAATCTAGTACTTCATGCTTGACTTGGTGCCTGAATAAAACCTACCATGTTTTTGGCAGAGCACATAAAAGAGAATCTAGGTTTCTTCTAAGGGGAACTGGAGATGCCACTCTTCCTGAGAGGGAATGAATTAAGTCCAGTTTTTGGCATTATTTTAAATCATTGATTAGTATTATTTTTCCTCTTACCTTTCATTTTTTATTTCATTCTGTAAATGTTCTTTTACCTTATTTTTATTTCTTTTTGCTTTCTGCCCATTACAGGGAAAAATGAATGAAAACACAGTTGCTTTCATTTGTACTGAAATCTTAAACCAAGTTTAAAGACTTCTATACACACCTTTTTGCCAACATTATGAGTTTCTTATATCAGTGTAGGTCATATCTCCTTTCATATAAGCATAGTTGCAAGCACTATAAAGTGCTTACTGTGTCCACACTATAACAGAGGTACTGTTAAAGCTCTACCTTCTTTTCCATGATGATTTAGCATTTCAAATCCAGCAGTGGCACTGAAAAAGCTAATTCTCCCTACCCATTAATGTGTTTTAAACTATTTCTGGGGTGATTCAGTTTGCTACTCTGTTTGTATAAGTTAGTCTCCAAAAGTATTAAGAAAATGCAGTGGGATAAGGTTAAACTTAAGTTCAAATCATTTATCCCTGTCAAACTGGTTGATTTATCCATGTGATTAGAGGTCTATGACCAGAACTGGCTGTCAGCAGATGTGTGAAGAAAAGCATATAGGACTAGTAACCTTTCTTTCTGGTACTTCTGGAGTATGTTGGTCTACAACTTGAATCCTTTTCTTCCTATGGCTGAACCTGAATGTCAACCATGGTGTTCAACTGGTGTTAAACTTTCTTAGCAAATGCAGCTGCTCCACATATTGTTTTCTGTCCCTGGAGTTTAAAGGTGTTGGGTACCTTGCAGAATCAGCTGGAATCTTCTCTAATTAATGTGCATTTTCATGACTAAAGGAATATAAGTGTCTTAAAGTTTGTATAGCATGCTAGTAGGTAAGCTAATGTTCCCTGTTGGGACTATTTCCCGTATTGCTGGATGATTCTCAGTTACAATACTCAGAGGCAAAATTCAGTTTAATGAGCACTAATGAATCACAAAGCTTCATGTTATACAGAGCAAAAAGCTGACCTATCAGCTTTTTATTTATTTATTTGAAAGACAAGCTAATAAATACTCGGTCGTCCTGTGTGAGCAAACTAAATTTTACATAGTTAGGCAAATTGAGGCATTTGTGTATTAGATGTATTGCTGCGCTGTTCTTCCTGTACCCAGAGAAATTTTCTGTTTCATCACTTCCATTAGAATGGTGACTGTATCCCTTGACCCTCAGGATTACAAAATATGGCCACACATCTGCTACCTTTGCCTATAACTAAAGCCACTGTCTTCTGGATACAATTAATCTCTTTCTATCTGACTTACATGGAAAGCTAGTTTTACAATAAGCTCATTTTCTAGGTTTCTTTTATATCTACCAGAGAGGGGCAGTCACATCAGAGGGTGACTCATGCCACCAGCTGTAGACTCCTGACTTAAATATGGTAAGCTCCACTGTGAAGACATTTGCCCCTTTTCCAGAGGGTCTGTGCAAGAACCCAGACAACTAGCTGAAACAGATAAAGGATTTTTAAATGTCCAGAAATTGTTTAACAAAGTCCTCTCTCCTGCCTTTATAAAGTCTTATTAATGCTTTTCTTATACTTGATAGAGAATCTTAGCCAGTATTCCAAAAGATTATGCAGTTAGCCTAAATCATAAATTAAAACCAAATAATTTTTAACTCTAAAAGTGATTTTTCTTTTTTCTGTCCTGCCTTTTAACATCCATTCTCTGCTTTTCCATCCAGTTTTCAGTCTTTCTTCTCACTTTTCCCTTTTTATTCTGGTCTCTCTTTGTAATTTTGTGACTTTGAATCAAAGGAAATCTGTGCAGTCCCTATATCTATCCAGCCATAGCTTTTCTTCTGCTTCCAGCTACTTGTTTCTGTAGCCTCTTGAGGAAAAGGACTGTTGTTTAAATAGGGGAAGAGACTAGTCTGGCTGAAAGTGAAAAGGAGAAGAGAGGAAAAGAAATTATTTCCAGCAGAATAATTTTATTGGATTGGCTCATAATATGGATCAAAGACAAGGGATGAATGGAAAATGATTGTCCAGATGTGGGGAAGGCAAGACTTTCCCATCAAAAGTACAAATTTAAGTCAAATTAATGTGAGCATATAACTGAGCCTTGATGATTCCACTTGTTGCTTCCTGATGGAATTAAATACCTTCTCTCATTTGCAATTTGCACTTCTCTGCCAGTGTCCAGATTTTGTTTTGAACAGGTTGATCAACAATTACACTTTGCTAAGAGTTTTACTTCTATTTTTACCTTGCTAATGATTTTTATTTTACTAAATTCAAGATGCTGATAGTTTTGACACTAAGTATGGAGAGGTTGAGGGGCACACATGAGATTCAATTTCTGTTTGCTTACTGTCATTCCTTGCTCTGGTTTGTGTAGGTATGCTGTAAAAAAACCTTAGCTTACCAATACATTTCCAGGTTGTGACACTCCAGTCATTCAAACTCATGTACATCACTTCAGCAGTGGGGCTTTTTGTCTGGAGAGAACCAGCAAGGAATGGCTAAAACAAAATGCAAGTGTAGTCATAGGTATTATTTATTTCCATGACTACTGCATGCAAGAAATATAGACAAAAACATGCTACATCTAATTTCCTGTGACTAATAAAACCCACCTCGGATGACCTTGACCTCTCAAACAGACACTTCAACTAGTGTCACAAGCTAGGTCATGAGATATGTATGCTATAAAAATATTATTTTGGTGGGCTGTGGTACAGCCTGTAAGATAATTTCAAGCACTTGAAAAATAAAGCCAAACATACCCACAAAAAATGTTTATCCACAGAGGTACCATATAAGGTTTGGAAGAGACCAGAGCTAAATGTAATATGTATGTAATATAGATATGGCCCTCTTAGAGACTACCCAAGGACCTGACCTGTGGGTTATAAATTTTCTGGCTTATCTACAATCAGTATAGGAGATGTAGCAAATGTACCTTATGAAAGGCTTTATTTTTAAGTTATTTCTTCTCTAGAAGCTAAATATGCCTATAGCATTGGATGTGAGATGTTGAAAACAAAAAATTTCAAACCTAACCAACCATTATGTCATATTTGGCAGTGCACACATACAGCAGAGCTAGATTCAGAAGGAGAGATGGAAGAAGCTAGACATCTTATGCAGGTAAAGAGAGCTTTTGGATTCTCAGAGCTATCCATGTAGTGGATGTATTGAGAAAGAGCTTTTCTATGATTATTTATCACTTTTGAATGATGGCATGCAATGAAGTAATGACAATATAGGTTGTGTATTTCCATGCATGGGATTAGAAGAGATGCTAAAAGTTATTTTTAGGAATTTTTAATTTGATAGTAAAGAAATACAAATGTTTTAGGATTTTACTGATTTGGAATTTCTGCAACCAGTATGATATTCTGATACACATCATGCCAAATCAATATTAATCATTTATGTATAAGTTTGTTGGCAGATACACAGCAAAGAGAAATACTTGTAATTAAGCATGTGAAATTCTTACTTGCTACTGTATCAGTATTTTTTTCTTTTTATCATTAAGAAAATTAAAGTGTTAGTGTTTACTTCCACCAACTTTTCACTGGAAAGTAAACTAGTAAATCTGATCTGGTAATTATTAAGTGTGTATTTCTGAGCATTCTGTTGTTCTTAAACCTACCCAGGGCAATCATATTCATCAATGATACATCTACTGAAGACATCCACCTCTCAAAAAGAAACGAGTTGAAACAAACTAATACAACCGATGAATGCTCACCTAAACACTTAATTCCTTTCCATAGAGCAAAGTCTTGTACGTACATTTACCAAGAACTCACCGTCTGGAAAATCCTTGACTTCTCAGAGGCTGTAAGACCTCTCAGTACCTTTCAAACTTTCAACCTCGAAATGGAACCTGATAAATTACCCCCTGGGTCACAGGCTTTGGACTGACATCTCGCTGATGAAAGTCTGTTCACTCATCCAGGAAAGATGCTAGAGAAGTGCACAGACACATGGGAGAAGATAGATGTTAAGGACAGATGTAGAACATTTGCAAGTCAGCTTGATATAAAGGTCAAATCTTTGGCCTGTGTGCCTTTATATTAATTTATTTAAAGGATGTTTGTCCCCTCTTACTTGCCCACAGGGTATTTTATTTTACATTTATATATTTAGCTACAAACTACAGTTGTGGAGTCAAATCTGTGGTGGGGAAGGAAAAACATTTTCATTAAAGCAATCAAGCAGCAGACAGTATTTGTTGAATAAAACTTGTACATGAAGAGCAGTTCAGTCTAATTATAAGCATCTCATTTCCCATGAGCAGCAAGAAATGTTTTACTCGGTTCAAAGCTTTTGGAGACAGCCAATCCATGGTATGACTTCTGAAACAGAACCAGTTCAGTGCAGATGGTCTCTGTGGTTTGACAAAATAATGATTCACTTGAGCTAACTAGTGTGCAATTGCTCTGAATTTAACTAGAAAGAAATACAGAGATGATCACAGGCTTCAAGTCCTAAGTTGGCACAATGCGGTGTATAATGGAGAGCTTTGCAGAATTGAAAGCATCACACAAATAAGTAACTCATTACTGTTTTCTTCTTTAAAAAAGCAGCCTTTTTCGAGGGGCAATTTCATTAAATGCAATGAAACTTTTCTTCTTTTTAAATGTAGCTGCCATTATATAACCCTAGAAAATGCCACTGTGTGTGACGTGGAGTGGAACATGAATGAAATTCTACTGTCACTGGCATAATTCAAGGAAGACTTTATTTAAGTAAATGAAGTTTCAGCTGTTTATTTGACAACAGAGTGCTGTAGATAAAATTCTCTAAACAGCCCATTGCCCCATAATGTTTTGCTAATATAAATTGGTGTAGCTTTCTAGTTTCAGCAGGAGATTTCCCAGTTTAGACCAGATGATATATAGAGAGTGGAAGAGGTTCAAAGCAGCCAGCTGCATGACTTTGAACTCAGTTCTAATCCTGATTATATTTTCAGTATTTTAATTTCTCCTAGCTGTGTTATATGGCTACTAGAAGTGTCTTTTTATATATATTGAATATTTCATCTGTATGTCTGAATATTTTAAGAGATGAGTGTTCATACCAGCTTCTCTGAGGAAGTGAGATCAGAACAGAAACCTGCAGAAATAGACCTAAGATAACAAAGGACTTTGATACAGATACCGAACATCTATCAATGATAAAATTTCTATATAAAAAGGATGTGTAGGTATTTTATCCTAAAACCTGTTGTCTCTAGTGAGAACAGATGCACTTCCATGTATCACCAGAAGTGTTCAGTAGGTTGAACCTTTTCTGTGTTCAAAAACTTGTTGAACAGATCTTAAAGTTTGAACCATGCTGACTTAGTCGATAGCCTAGGATGCACAGAACCTAAAGAAGATAGTAAAAGTATTTTTTCTAAAATTCAAAATATGCTAGTGATGGCAGAAGCCAGACTATATGTACAACATAAAGTCTGAAGTTTTTCAAAAGAAAACACTTTGGAAAGGCCTCATTTTACAGTCCTTTTCTTCAATAATACATGTATTTGTTCATGAAACTGCAATATTCTTTCAAGTGAAGGATCACATCTAGTGGAAATTGCATAGCTCATGTACTTTAAAGACACCTACCTAGATCCCAGGAGAGTTCCGATAACAGGCCAACTCGTACCAACATTGACCAAGTATATCTGCTCCACAGTTTGAAATACTTGAGATGTTTGTTCTATAGAAATTATGGGTATGACTTTAGTATAAATTATTTGACCTATACTAATTTAAATGTAAGTTGTATACTACTATATCCTGTCTTGACAGTGTTGTACTACTCTGAATCTATAATAAGAATCAAGGGTACATCAATATGAGAGGATATATTTTGTCTTACATGTGCTTTTGTGTACTGAATCCTCAATTTACATCAATAATGTTTTTCTAGGTCTTTAATGTATATGAACAAGGGCAGAGAAGGACCATGTCACATGCTTAAGAGCCATAATGTTATTTGTGTTATTCTAAATAAGTATGAGTAGTCTTTTTGAAGACTGCACGTTATATGTTTTCCCAGAAAAAGGTCAAGAAGACATTATCTATAGTTTTATTTTAAAAGGATCATGAATTCTTTTGCCTTGGATGAAAGAAAAATTAAAAGAAGCTACTGTATCTTATGTAGAGCTGAAAGGAAGGGCTCTCTGAATCAGAAACCTGGACTTGCTGCAGGCTAATTACTATGCCTCACAGACAAGTCACACAAGAGAGCCATTTCTGAAGAACACTATCATAGATTTCTGATAGCGTGCCTGCAGAAGTGCTACCACATCATTCATTCAACAGGCAAAATTGATTTTTGCAGAAAACTTTTACATCTAAAGGAAGGAAAAGAAAAAAGAATATCTGAGCTTGTTGATGTACGAGAAAACCAGGTAGAAAGCAAATTCCTTTTAACAGATCATGGAGTGGAGCTATCTGATTAGCAACAGTAGGGATTCATGTTATATATTTGGCCACTGTAAGATAAAGTGATAATTACCTTACTACATTGCACAACTTAATGCTCCCAGATCACACTTTTTCTTTTAAATAAAATTCTTTGAAAGTAGTCACGGATTGACACATGCCTTAATCCTCCCTGGTACGGGAAAGATCAGTAATGTACCTGGTTGTGGATTGTGTGCTCATAATCGAGATTCATCCAAGCACTTGAATGCTACCTCCAGGGGAAATTTAATGGAATCATTGCATTGTATATTTCTCAGCAGCATCAAACAGTGGTTTGAATTCACAGGGAATTTTTTTAAGTATTTGCTTGTCAACAGCAAAGTTGCTACAGCTACTGTATCAGTGTAAATCCTTTCAGATTTGAGTTAGATTTTGTTTTTATTAATTTGCTGTTGGGTTTTATATCTCTACTTATTAAAACATTCAAAGGCCAGAGTCCCGACTAATGTATTTTTTTAAAAGCAGACGTATACTTAGCACATTTTCATGTAGTCCCGTCAGAGTCAGTGTTGCTACTTTGAATTAGTCCCTGTCTGATTCTAAGACTCCTGCATATAGATTTTCAATAGTCAATTCACATACACATTGAAAAGCATCTAGTGGCATTTGAAACGTCCTCGTGTATCTTGTTGCTCTTTCCACTGACATGCCAAAGGTCCTAAAGTGCTCTGCCATAGCCTGAAACCTCTGCAGATGTCTCAGATACCTTGTGGCTTCTCAGATGAATTTGACCCCTGTACCTTGTTCCTAAATTGTAGACAGTATTATAAGTAGCATTAACTAAACATGGTGGTGGGTTGACCCCAGCTGGCAACCGCGCATCCATACAACCGCTCACTCGCTCCCTGGCCTCAGCAGTAGCAGTGAAAAAATAGGAAGAATAAGAGTGAGAAAACGTGTGGGTCAAGTAGACAAAACAGACTTAACTTGAGAAAATTAATTTCTTGTGAATTAATTTAACTGTATAGTTACTGAAATGGGTATTGTGAAACAAACAACAGAAAGAAAGAAAGAAAAAATAATAATAGAAACAAAAGTAAAACAAACAGGTTCAACTTCACTCCGGACACTTCGGACACTTCTCCTCCCTCCTTGTTATCACCCCTGGTTACTCTCTGTCCCTTTATTGAGGCACCAAGAAGCTTGTAGGCATTGTGTCCAGCTTCAGAGTTCCCCACATAAGAAGGACATAGACCTGTTGGAACAGGTCCAGAGGAGGACCATGAAAATGATCAGAGGGCTGGAGCACCTCTCCTGTGAAAACAGGCTGAGAGAGCTGGGGTTGTACATCCTGAAGAAGAGAAGGCTCCAGGTAGACCTTATAACACTCTTCCAGTATCTGAAGGGGGCCTGCAGGAGTGATAGGGAGGGAGTCTTTACCAGGAGTGTAGCAATAGGATGAGGGGTAATGATTTCAAACTGAAAGAGGGGAGATTTAGATTAGATATTGGGAACAAATTCTTTACAGTGAGGCTGGTGAGTCACTGGAACAGGCTGCCCAGAGAAGTTGTGGATGTCCCGTCCCGGGAAATGTTCAAGACCAAGCTGCATGGGGCTTTGAGCAACCTGGTCTAGTGGGAGGTGTCCCTCCCCATGGCAGGGGAATTGGAACTTGATCTTTAAGATCCCTTCCAACCTGAACCATTCTATGATCCTGATCCCATGACATAAAATTTTCTCTCTGCCACTCCTTCCTTCTCACTCTTACTCTGCTATTGTATCAGTCCTCCAAGGGCTGCAGTCTCTTCAGGGATATCTGCCCTACCATGAAGCATCTCCTACTTCTCTGACCTTAGTATTCCTTCTGTTATTTCTCTCTGATTCCCTCTGTGTCTTTGCAGAATTTTCGGGTCTTATTTAAACACCTTTTCAGAGAGGCACCACAAATTTCACTGATGGGCTCAGTGTTGGCCTGCAGCAGGTCCATTTCAGAGCTGGCTGTGGTGTCTGGCACAGGGCAGCCACTGACCTCTTCTCACAGAGGCCTCCCCTAGAGCACATCATTACCAAATCCTTACCACCTAGTCCTAATAAAATAGGATCCGAAATTTGCTTTCAAATAATTTTTGTCCTCTACAAAAGAGACTTCATTTTTCCTGGGGAATGTAGATAAGTTAGAATGTGTAAGAACTTTGGGCAAATGACCTTTTTTCTGTTATCAGCAGGTTCTTGCTTGCAGCATGTTTCAAAATAAAGGAGGGTAATAACTCTAGATTCCTGTAAAGTTGACTGAGATGTTCTGCAGCTCACCCACCTTCAGTCTGCTGATAATTAAGGCATGAGGGTGAGATTCAGCTTGAAATTTAACTTCTCATAGACTTCTCCATGTGAGCTAGGGGTTTGATTTTTCTGCCCTATGTCTCCACAGGAGATGAGCAAGGTATGGGGACCTAGGCAACTGCCTCAATTTCCCAGGTGGTGCTATTTTAATAGATTCCCTCTGTGGAGAATGGAAGTTAGAGGTTTCTACAGGACAGCCCAACATGTCCAAAAATGAATGCCTAAAACTGCTGGAATGAGTCATCTTCTGAAAGGGAATCCCTTCTCAATGACTATAGAGATGAGCAGCTTAAAACAAACTTCCAAATCTCTTCTGGCTCAAGTTCAGATGAACGACAGCCCCTGTACTGTCATGTGTAGAAGTGCTTGCTTCATGACAATTTACTACCATTCTGAGGCAAGTGAACTGACAGGAGACAAGTGCAGCTAAATCAGGGCATGGAAGCTCCCTAATTAAAATAGACTAGCAATCCATATTTTCGTGTTCAGGAACAAAGAGATAATAAAAAATTGAGTGGGGCTACTGTGCAATGATTGTGTCTTCATTGCAGAGTAGTTGTTATCCACAATACTTCCAGCAGCTCCTGAGTTAGGAAATACAATTTGGTTAGGTCCTGACATAATGACAGGATGAATGTTTAAAAGATATCATGCCCTTTTCACTTACTCCTTTGCAAAAAAACATAAGCACAAAGACAAGGAGAAAGGTGCACCTCAGTAAGCCTTCTGGTCTGGCAAACCATGAGACAAAGCAGTAAAGTGGATTAGGATTACACCAGACCCTATAATCAATATAGATTAGGTCCTTTCTTGCAGTGTGGTCAGTATGGCTCAATACCATATGATCATGATTCCATGGGACTACAGAACTATATTTTTCTTGAGGACTCACTGACTGACATTCTTTTTGAAAGCCATGTGTATTCAAGACCCATAAATGGGTTCATGTTATTATGAAAAGACCTTATTGTGTGACTTGAAAGCCAAAGGCGAGGAGAAAGAATGCTTGAGGAGAGAGAATGCTTCAACAGTGATGGGTGGAACAGAACAGGAGAACCGAATCTCCCAACTTTGTGTCATTTCATGTCAGGAGTTAGTGGGAAGACAAGCATCTTTTCTTGGTGGTGTGTTCTCTTTTGCTCTACATTTCTGGTACATGAAATAAAGCTGCTGGGGAGATCATGCTGCACTGAACTAGAAATGGGCAAAACCCAGAGCCACAGGAACAGTGGAAGCAATCAATGTTTGTTGAAGTCCTCTTGTCTCTAATAAATCTACTGTATCTACTAAAAGTACTGTAAGTGCAAAAACACTTGGGAAATACACACACAGATTTGCAATTTGCACTGGGTTTTTTTCTGCTCCACAAAGCACTTGGAAACCCATTAGGCATTTTATAATGGTCTGTGTCTCCCTGTAGTTATAACAGACGAGCGATACCCAAACTGTCAGTTCTTTCTAATAGCATCCCTGAGTTAGAAGAAAACCAAAAGAATACTATGACACTGGACTGGACAAAAAGATGAGGATATCGCCTGTATAAAATTAATACACTGTGTAAAAGCCTACTTTACTGTTATTAATTGAAAAGCTCCATTACTAAGAAGGCAAAAACAATGGGCAGTAAATTATTTGTTTCAGGGTTAATCTTCCGTTGATAGGAAAGGGCACATTATTTGCCTTCCACTGAAGTGATATTAAAGTTATATTCCTAAATGTTTACGCAAAAGTGATGTTGCATAAAAAATGAGGTAGGACTTGATACCCTTTAACCGGGAATTTATCTTGCACAGGATTATATAATGTGGATAACCAGGATTCCCTCCCCAGTGTAGGGAATATTTTGAGATAATACAAAATTGACACCATACAAATGAAAACATCGTGGTCTGCAACTTCTTTTCTCTTTGGAGTATTCATGCAGTCTTCCTTGTTGCAGAATCCAAGTATTTCATAACTATTTATAGTTTACCCCCATAGTAGGTCTAGCAACAAAAAAGTAGAACCATGGGTCAATTTATTTGTAATTTACCCAAGGTCATTCAAGAAATGCATGTTCAATAATCACACTGAAGTTTTTAAATTCCCTATCTCGACTATTGACTATTTAATTCCTTACCTAGTAGAGGCTTTAGCTAAAGGGCAAAAGCAAATTGGACTGCCAGGTCCTGCACTTTGGTTGCAACAACCCCAGGCAGTGTTACAGGCTTGGGAAGAGTGGCTGGAGAGCTGCCTGGCAGAAAAGGACCTGAGGGTGTTGGTCGACTGTCGGCTGAACATGAGCCAGCAGTGTGTCCAGGTGGCCAAGAAGGCCAACAGCATCCTGGCCTGTATCAGGAACAGTGTGGTGAGTAGGGCCCGAGAGGTGATCATCCCCCTGTACTTGGCACTGGTGAGGTCCCACCTCGAGTACTGTGTCCAGTTTTGGGCCCATTACCACAAAAAAGGCATTGAGATGCTAAAGCAGGTCCAGAAAAGGGCAACAAAGCTGGTGAGGGGTCTGGAGAGTAAGTCTTATGAGGAGAGGCTGAGGGAGCTGGGTTTAGTGGTGTTTTTCTTATCAGAATTAGGTTGATGGTTGGACTAGATGATCTCAAACGTCCCTTGAACCTATATAATTCTATGATTCTATGACTCTGTGTTTTCAGAGGACTTGCACAGAATGAAATTACAATTTTTTGCCTGACAACTTGTTACCTTCACCAAATCTGACATTGGACTTAACTTAGCCTATTACAAAAAAGGATTATACAAAGTTATTGTGCTACAGGGTGTTGATGCTAGGAATTCAAATTTATTTCTTTAATTTCAGTTAATTTCAGTGTTTAGCTATTACTTTTGTCTATTTAATATGTAATTGCAATACATACTTTAAGTGCAGTGAGGATGTGAGAACAGAAGAGATAATGTGAAGAGAAGGATAAAGAATATGTTGGATGAGGCAGAGTGTGGAGAAGAAGACAGGAAAAAAAAAAGCTGAGAAGAGAATAACAGCCATTTAGAATGAGAATAACATGAAGACAAAGTTAGGAGCAGACGAGTTTTCACTAACAGTTAAAAGTTGCTTGATGACACCAGTAATCAATACAAAGGTCACATTAATCTTTTCCTCGCCTGTCAGATGCTCCTTCATAAAAAATATGGTTGTAAGCAAAGGTGTCAGAGGAAGTAGTAATAGATGAAGAATCACTCTAGACTTTTAGATTTTTGACTAGGGATGCCTTCTGGAGACCTCATCACAGCTGAGCTCTTTGTATCAATGGATGAAGAGAAGACCAAGATCTAAACACAAATGACCATCTAATTAGATATTCCTTTATCCACTGACTACAGCGGGAAACTAGGACAATCCTTATTTCAAAGACAGATGTATAGAATAAATGCCTTAGTGTACTTGTGCAAATGCAGACTTCAGTTTTTTGGATGTTCTTGTCTCTGATCATGTATCAGAAAAGGGTATTTTTATGAGTAAATTTAATTTTTCCCCTCAAAAATTATTCTTCCAAGTAGTATGGGTGAGAATCATTGTGTTATCTGGTAAAGTATATATTGCCACCTGCTGAGTTTGAGGTACCATGAGGACAAAGAATGGAAATCTGCTTCTAGAAATTTCTTTTTAAACTGTCACTAAAAAATAGAAAAGAAAGAGTTGCCTGGTTACCCAACTTTTTGTTATAAACAAACCTCTAATGTAAAAGTTGACAGTGCCTTTTTTCTTTGCAAACTGGAGAACTGAACGTCTACATTTACTAACTAAAATCAAAGGGTTTTTTCCCCCTTCTTTTTAAGATGTTCAACAAGCATCTCAAGACTTGTCTTTTTCTTATCTGAGACACAGAAGGCAGAACAAGATACCAAGGACTTTGAAAGCAAGGTTAGAGTACTTACTTATCCTGTAATAGCTTCTATGTCTAATCTAAGGTTTGAAGGATGCTGACTTCTGAGCCTTTCCGGAAGACTACTTACTTACCTCTACAACATGCATAGTTCAGAAGTTGGTATAGTAGATCGTATTTGATGCTTTATACATTTATCAAAGATAAGTGGAAGGCTGAAATCACTAATGGTCTCTTTCCACTAGAACAAAAAAAATGTATTGCAAAGCAGAGAAACTTAACAGAACAAGGAGAAAAAGAAACCTTTGAACTATAGTGGGTCCAAATTTTGGAGATGAAAAGAAATGAAATCGAGACTGAAAGAAGCCATTTTCATTTGTGCTGAACTACATAAATGAGATGACAGAGATTGCATTCCCAATCCAAATACCAGGCTTTTCTTCCTGCAGCAGTGTATAAAAAGTTACTAATTTTATTTACCTACTTTGTAAAACATACAAAAGTTTCCTGAATTAAATCTCTTCATTTATGAACAGAAATAAAAAATAAGAAAACATTTGAGAGAGAAATACTACTCAAATAGAAGTCCTTAATGTCAGTGTCACCTTTTTTTGGTCTGTTGCCCAAGTATAAAGATCAGTCTTGTCTTACATTGTCTAAACACATCTCCTCAATTTTATTCTTATTTATTGGCTACACAATTCAAAGTTGTTTCAGTAATTAAAGACAAGCCATGTTTCCTCCCCCTGCCTCCACATATTCCTTTCACATTTTAAACCAATATGTTTTACAAAGAATTGGCTTTCTTTTCCATTTGCTAGAAATTGTTAAATGGAATGTAATAATACTAAAACAATTTTCTCATTAAAAATGTTGATACTTCTTTTTCAGAGAACAGAAAAAGTCAGGTTTATTTTTTTATGTTTTTGACAAGATGCAGCTTCATCGTACAAAGATTGTGAAAAAAAGGATTCTGCTCTCTCAGTTTAGTTTACTCTTTCCCTCATATACTTAGTTTAAAACATGCCATGCACCAGCTTATTCTGTTAGTATCCACTGTCAGTTTTCCATCTCTGTCAGTCAGGGCTGATCAAAAGGCAAAAGGCAGTGATTTGCCATTTGGCTTCCATTTGGTTAACATGAGCTATGGAGCAGTCTGTTTCTTCCAGTTCTTAGTACAAGTTGCAAATGTGGACATTTTGGGAGGGACAAGTCATTTATGCATTGCAAATGCAGCTTCAGGACAGCCTGAACTATTTACGATTTAGGGCTGATATATCCATGTCATTTTGAATGAAATAAGAATGGCAGTGTATTTCAGAAGTCTCAAAACAGTTCACTCACCAAATCAAAATTTATGGTGATTCATACAGCTCATGTCTGTAATACTTCAAATATTTGGTGTTTTCAGTCAGCAAATTCTGATTCTCTAATGGTACTTGCAATGATCTCGCCACAACTACATTTATCACTTTGCTAGATGTGACAAAATGGATCAAAGTCTATTATTCTTTTCCCCTTCTTTTAATACTACCAAGTCATAGAAAGAAGGAAAAGTCAAATTATTGGAGTGAGATTTTTCAAAAGCACTCGGCATTTTTCTGAGTCATCACCCATTGAACTCTTGATTAAACTCTTGCTGATTTCCATGGCAGCAGAATTATGCTAATTTTTACTACTCCTGGACATGCCATGCTTAAGTACATATGTGACATGTGCTTTCTTTTCAGCTGAGGTTATTTAGTGCCTATTGATTTCTTTTAGCTTTCCCTTTCCTTTTATGCTTTCCGGTTTTCAAGCTAGTAAATCAGCTGGTTGTCTCAGCATAACAATTCCTGATCAAAGTGCTCCAGGAAATAACAACAATTCCCCATCTCATTACAAAAAAAAAATTAAAACTTGGTAAAAAGAAAAATGTTGTATCGTTTGCTAACAGCATGCTGTTTTTTAAACAAGATTCATACAAATAATAGATTCTACTTTGCCATTCATTACATTGTAGAAGTTTTTATTTATGTTTTTCAGCTGGTTTGTTTGTTTTTTCTTAAGCTGTAATAAGTCTGAATAGTTTTATTTTACTTAGTAAAATGCATTTTGGGGATTGGTGGGTTTTTTCAATGCACTCTATAAACTGGGTAGGGATAAAAATGTACCCATAGGAGCATTTTTACTAATTCATCATTCTTTATAAGTTCTCTATATCTCTTGGAAAGACAGTGCAATAATACTCTTTTAAAGAAGGAAATTTGGTTTACATTTTGGGGGCGTGGGTATGACTATTTATAATGTATTACATTTTAGAGCCTTAAATCATGGCAGAATTAAGAGCAGAAAAAAAAAATACTTTGATTTTGGGGTATGCAGCACAGTTTTCATTAAATTTAGAGCAAATGGTTACTTATGAGGCTGCAAAGATTGACTACCGGAATCCCAAAGCATTATGTGGTTTCCCAAATGCTTTCTATCAAATCCTAATACTAAAGCAATTTGCATTAAACATGGTAATTCAGAGATATCTATGCATCCAGGAGGGACTGGGATTCCCTTTTTATAGTACTGTTCCTGTAGCACCAAGTGACACTTTTCACTTCTTTTCCACATCTTGAAGAACATGTATAACATATAGGGACAGGCTGACTCCATCTCAAAAGTTATTTTAAGGGAGACAAAAGGGCTGGGAAGAAAGAGACTTGGGAAAGTGAATTAACTTGTTTACAGTCATAGAGAAAGAAAGTAAAAGGCTCCACACCATGTGAAATGGGACTGAGATAGAAGTTAGTACCCACACATAAGGCACTTGGATTCCACAAACAAGACTGCCCATGCTTCAGCAACCATTTAGGGATTGCCTAAAATTCACAAAATGTCTCCTCAATCTCCTTGAGAGTTCCCAAGTGCCTAATCTTAAGTGTCTAATTGTGCCTAGAAAATCTTCTTTCAGATGAGTTAGTAGCCTGGGGTGAAATTCATGGAAATACTTAGGTGTTCATCCCAAAATGTGAATAGACTGCCCACCCAAGCACAGAGGGTTGCCCCAGCCTCCCCAGACTTAGGCTGCTGAGAGGCACTGGTTGGTAGTGGTACTGACATTCTCCGACCCTGTATTCCCAGAGTTGTTTCTCAAGCAGTGTAGGAATTTTCTCACTCTGAAAAGCTCAACCTGGGTATTCACACAACACAGATAACTTTAAGTTCATCAAAGGCTACAGCCCCAACACTTGAACATGACCGGAGAAGAAAGAGGTAGGACCCATCTTTAACTGGGAACCCAGAACAGCAGGTGAGGGACTAAATTCACTGCTGTCCTCACTCTGAGGAGGCACCTGTCCACATGTCCCACCTCTTAACACCAGCTCTAACCACCAGGTGATCCATTCATGCCTCCAGATCAAAATGCTTATGGTAGTTTAGACATCAGGAATTAGCATTCAGCTTCACTTACCCTACATAGCAGAACAATATCTATATGTTTTTAAAAATTTGAATCTAAATCACCTCACAGGACGTCTGTCTTCCTCTTAGGACTACCTTCCACAAATCAGATAAATTTCCAAGCATGTTCAAAATTTTGTGGCCCTATTTTTCTCTTTTGTCAAGCATGCTGAGCCAAAGGGACCATATTTCTGTCTACATTGTATTTCACCAGAACAGTGCAATAAAATATGTACGTATGAATTGTCATATCTCTAGAATATATGAATTCTCGTAAACTCACCAGATGTTTTGAAGCAAGCGCTAGGTTTTAATTGGGACATTTAAACTTGAAAAAGCCAATCTGCAATGACAATGTGCTTCTTACTTATTTCAGGCTACTTACGTTTTAGAAAGAACGGGAAGGAAACTTTCTTGTCCTTTTTTCCAGAAAAAAAACCACACAAAAAAAAAACCCAAAAACCAATGCAATCATTCCATTAATACTGCTTAATAGAAAGATGAAAGGAATAGAAAAGTAAACCAGAAAGATTTCAAAGCACTTTAGCCCTGCAAAGAAAAAAATCCCAAGAGAAATTATATGCAAACTACCATAAAACTAATGGCCACAGAGTAAGGATATAATTTCTTTCCTGAATAAAGCATTTCCTCTTGGGCACAAAATATTTGTAAGTTAAAAGTGTGAGGATACAGTCCTCTCCTGAATGGACTAGATTGACTATTACCATACAGAATACCATTACAGCAGAATTTAAAAAGTTAAAACTGCACTTTTGAAATTACAGTAGCAAAGTTATACCTGTACATCCACTAGACTGCAAAATGAGAAACTAAATACTTTAGAATATCTGAAATAGCACTGGGCTCTTATATTTAGGCATCTGTATCTATCTCTAAGGCTCTGTCAGTTATAATGTGAGCTGAGGCAAATAGTTTAGCTACAGATATAGGTATAAGTGTCTTAATGTTGACCTAACTCCATGCAAGGAGACTCCTTTGTTTTTGAAAACCATGGTCCTATAGCAGCAAGCAGCACATAAGTTCAATGTGAATACTATTCAAGAGAATCACTGGACCTGAAATCATATGAAATAGGGCTCTAAGAGCTCTTGAAAGATGAATGAACCTATCCTTCCACAGTAAGATGGGATTGATTCTACCTGTGGTATTTTTCACAGATGTTTAGCCAACCTCTTATTAAAAAACACCAAATGTGAAAACGAGTTCCCAAAGTGTTTTGTTTTTTTTTTTTTGTAGAGTCTGTTGTGATCTGAAGGTATGGTTGACTGACTTAAAATGACTTTTTCTACTCAGACTTGGCAGAGGACCATGGAGGGGAGGCTATGGTCACAGGTGCTGTGTTTTTCATGTCACAACATCACTGCAGAAGCAGGTTGAGGAGTAATTGCAGGAGCAAGACATGATAATTGAAATGCTTTTCATCATGCTGTATCGCTTGGCCCAGTGGGTGGTACAACACCCATTTCAATGTGACCCTTAGTGCATCTGCATCTGTCTGATGTGACCCCATCCAATGTTGCCTTTCCAGAGGTGAAAGGAGTTGGGAAAACCCTGCACAGAAGTCATCCTTCCCTTAATATACAGCCTATTTGATCTTGGTAGAAGAGCAAGGTATTTCATTAATATCGAACTGACATCACGTTGCAGCAAAAATAAATTTAAATAGGCTAGAAACTGCCTAGAAACAGACACTTCATGCACAAGGACAGATGGACGGATAGCTACTGTACAACATATTCACATATCTGTATTTAAAGATAATTGTTAATAGTACAAGGACAAAATCCAAATATTTAGAAACACCAGAATTAATGAAAGCCCAATTTTCCATGCCTTTTTTAATTATTATTTTTTCCACTGTCCTCCTGGATTTCAGTATACAGTGTCAGAACTAGGCAGGAAAGATACTTTCCCTGGCCTTTTCCCTGCTTCACACAAAGTTCATCTAGGACTAAAATTTCAGGATATTATTTCTAGCCAACAACAACTCTTAGTGGGAGCATGCTCTACATGGATGTTTGTGGTGGTTAACTGGTTTTGTGCAAGCCCATCCCAAACTGTGACTTTAAACAGGCACTATAACCTTTTTTATGTGCATGATGGCAAAACACTGATAAATAGACAAGACCTCCCAATAAAATTTGAGTAACTCTTCTGCTAGATGGATGTGTTCCTGCTTGAGAATTAAAAACAAATATCCATGTTTTCACTAGAGTAAAATGCAGTATTTTTCCCTTGCCTTATTCTTGAAAAAAGGTAGAATTTCCTTGACAAAATTTTCTCACAGATTTGAGTTAGACACTTGGCATGAGATATTTCAGTCCAGAGCAGTTCACATTTGTCAAAGGTATGAGTGTCTGAAAACAGGTTGATGTAACAGGAGTGTCAGGCAACCATAAATACACAGACCTATTGGACTGCCCACAATGCAGTTTTGAAATTAATTAATTAATTCATCACACAGAGTAAGAAAGACAGCCCATGTTCACTCCAAAACCTGCTCCCAATCTTCCAGACAGGTTTTCTACTTTAACCACAGGTGATTTCTGTTGTGAACGTAGTTCTTTTAAAATTTATATGTCTCATCATTATTAAATTGCAAAGTGGGAGCGAGCAGAAATACAAATATCCAGGAGTATTTTTTGGTGACAGCTTTGTCCAGGGCAGGAGAAGTCTTGAATATGTCTCTTCTACTGGCTGAAGTTGTACACTGAGGTGATCTATATCAACTTTTTTTCAAGTTCTCCTTTCTTGATTGCTTTCCTTTCCTACCGTCAGGGATGGCCTACCCCATAAGAAGGACTAAAGAGAATTCTCATGCTACATAAATGCTGGATAATACATATCTTTACAGTTTGCTCTCTGTCTTTAGAGTTAAATAATAACATTTTTCAAAGGTTGTTACTCTGACACTGTTCATCTTCTAGAAATTAAATAATTTTAGCATCTTGTAAATGTGTTCTAAATTAAAGCAAAGACTATCGAAGCTTGCTGTGTTAGGTATTAAATTCTAACATTATTTCAGAGGTGACACCTTCTGTATTGATTTAATCTTGAATCAGGTGAGCTGTACTTTCCATCCTAGAGCATTGGAAAGACATTTGCACACATAGCTGTTTTATGCAGGGGGCAGCAGATTGTCAGGGCTGACTGACAGCACTCTGCACTAACTGCAGGAGAACTTGAAGGTACATATGATGGTTTAATCTGTTTGGTTTTAGCCAGGGCACTTCAACATATGTAAAAATTACTACATATCTTGTAATGAACATCTGATCAATGTTGTGGATCTATCTCCTTTCCACGCTCATTTCAGGTTACCAGGCTCACAACCCCAAAACTTAGCATAAGCAATTTCTGTTACACTTATGACCCTAACTTCTGAAACTGTAGATTGACCCTAATAACCTCTGTTAGGGAAGAGGTGCCATTCCACCAGCATATGGCTTTTTTAAAGTATTGACTCATAAAAAGAAGGATAATGGCTACTGCACCTGTTATAGCACTTCCTCCTTTACCTATAGACATTGCTTTGAGGAGTCATCTCCAAACTGCAGTCTGGCATAACCTTATTTTACCCAGTAAATATGACAGGTGCATAGCACATGGTGATCTATGTAGGTCACTATTTGTACGTTCTGCTCTTCAGAACAGGTTTGTGTAGCTGAACTTTCTGTAAGTATATAAATCTTTGCCCGAGTATTAGTCTGCAAAGCAACAGCTGAGTCCTGGTGTTAGAAGGGGAAAAAAAAGCAAAGCGTTAAAAAAAAGAAAAAAGTTACTATCATGTTTTTCACATTAGGCTAATCTTTAAAGTAGAAATGATGCATCACAATTGCTAGAGAATATCAGTCAATACTACCAGTTTGAAAATAGTTATGTCTGTTAATTTATGCAAACTTAAGCCAGCTGTGTAAACTATGTGGGAACTTATTTGAAATATTGATGCTTCAAATGGCACTCTCAGTCCTTTTTCTTTTTTGTTTGAACCAACACTTATTGAAATTTATGTTGACAAGTTGCAGACAGAATGATGGAGTGCCCCTTTTTTGATCTGCAGTTAGAAGTCATTTGCATCCCTCCACCTTACTCTTTTTTTCCACAAAGGGAAGTTTCTTTAACTTAGTTATCAATCAACAAAAGCTCTGAAGGGCTATTTCATACAACAATTTGTTAAAGTGATGACAATGGTATCAAACACACAGCTCTTCAGTAATAGCCCAAACAGATCCAAGTCACTGGGTTATTAATTGCATAAGGAAAAGAATTTAAAGCCATTAGCACTGACTGCCTCTGCTCTCAAGTGAATGTTTTCTTCTCTGAAATTGCCGATCCTTTTTTCTCATTTCATGGCTGTTCTGAAAGCTGGCGACTTCAACCATCTGCATTACCAAAACTCATTTCTGCACGTGATTACTATCATCTGAATATACATTTTTAAAACAAATCATCAAGCAACAATAAACAAACTACAGAAACAAATACGTTAAAAAAAAAAAAATCTGTGCCCATTGACCAGTATTTTTTTGTTTTTACTATGTGACATACATAAACATTAGAACATAATGCGTATAACAACAGCTAGAGTTATGGAGCAACTTAGAGCTGCAATTTTTAAGCATTGTGAAAACATATAAAGTGCTGAACTTGGTTTTAAGTATTTGTTAAGAACTGATTGTGGCATAAAAGGTGTGCATTTGTGAGATTTTCTCCCAGGGAAATGGTAGTTGTTCGGTTGCCATGTTAGTGATGGAGGTTTTGAACTGGGCAGAGTGGTCCATGGCCCACCCCATTGCCCATCCCAGTAAACCCAAGTGTGCATTGTTTTGTACTAATTCCCCCTGTATACCAAGAGACGTTGCCTATGCTTGAAAACCTGCAATTGTATTCTCCCTGGTTTAGCAGTATCTTTAAAGCTACTGAGTAGGTGATTTGTTTTGCAACATAACAAAATAACCAGTCCCTTTTTAGCTATTGCATCCATAAAGGCATGTACTGTGCTTCTGACTCTCCAAGTCCTTGTAGCAGGGCTTAATTCTTTTAATGTCACTTATACCTCAGTGCCTTGAGTAGGATCCTTTCCACATACAAAGATACTCATCTATATGTCTGCAGAACTGGGCTAGAAGTGGTATATTTTTATCTAATGGGGGAGTAAGTCTTGGTATTTTCCCATAATTTCAGTGCCAATTCGTCCTCAGGGTCCCATTCTTCCTGTCTGAACTCCATACTGTATTCCTTTATTAAAAGGAAAGAGAAGGAGTTCCATTCAAATTTCTTTAAAGGACCTTTGAACACAAAAATGCTTATGCCTCTGCTGTGGAAGAGAAGGTGTATGCTTTGAAAGTGTGTTGCGTCACAGTGGGACTGACATGCAAACTTTTCCGAACTTTAAAGAGATGTTTGGGTGAAGTTCCTTTTATAGCTAAGAAATCATAAATGTAAAGGTGAAAGCAGCAGATTAAGAGAAAGAAATATAGAGGCAGACATGCTATTTTATGGGGAATTTGAGCTATTTAAAAGAATGAATGGCCCTTCACCTGATGTTAAGATGACTAACAGCACAGATAAAAAACAGGATTTGGGTGTGTAAACTAGATTTAAATGGACTTCAGCTGCTTATATTCAACACTTTAGTCAACGCAACAGAGTGCCTCTAACTCTTCAGAGCTGCATATGTGGAAGAGACTTCTATGTGGAAAGAAGGAGCAGTTATCAAGTCAGTTCAGAGGAGAATTAGTTCTCCTCACTGGGTCTTGTTCTCCACAGACCCAGTGGGGTAACCTTTCCCTACAGCAGCATGAAGCATTTTCTGTTAAACCCGTATGTCCTGTAAGTGCCTACTGTATACAACCAGAAATGCCCAGGTCTACCTCCTGACTGAGATGCACAGTGGCCAGCAGAGCTGGGCAACAAGATTGCTGGTGCTCAGGGAGGGCTGCGCTTAGCAAGTGCACTCAAAGAACCTCTAGCACACACTGACAGATCAGGTTCCTCATAAAATGCAATTGCTTTTGCTTTATTTTTGAAAGAAAGAAAATACAAAACCCTTCTCCATCTCCTAAGGAAGCAGCTGAGGGCAGGAGAGCTTGGGTAGAGAGGAGTCTTTTCCAGAAGATGATAGGGACTTTCTTCTCCATACTTATTCATTCCCTCTGCTCTTATTTCTCATTGTGATGTGCAAGCCAATAATAGAACCCTGTACTGAATTTTGGACATGGTTCATAAGAATGATTGCACAAAACACTTTTGCTCTGGATCAAACAGAATTGGCTCTAAGAAGCTTCAAACTGAAGATACATCATTCATGTAAATGGTACAATTTCAATGCTTTAAATTAACATATGCGTTCAATCATGTTGAGTTTATTACTGCAACAATGTACTAGACAACAAATAAAGTCTGGCATAAAACTTTATGAAGTTTCTTCTTCCAGTTGAAAAAAATATATAAGTAAAGACGCCGTATAAAGTGAGGTTAGGTAACAACTGACTACTCTATGTACCAAATTCCCCCAGTTGGAACATTAAGATCTGATTTGACTATATGATATGATCTGAATATATAATAAATCCTGAGTAAGGATTTATTATATATTTTGCTACTAAAGTTAATGAAAGCCACTAGAATCCTGTTTGTTCTGTTTGCTGGAGAGTATAGCTGTTGAAACCAAGCTGTGACCAGAACATCCTGAGACTTCGCTCCATGCAAAAGTTGCATTCTTCTTCATGGGTGAAGAGTAATGCTCCCTTTCTTCCAATCCACCTGCACAGTAAACAGATTCCTGTGGGACATAGGCTGGTCACAGCTAATGTGAGTGACTGGAATATGTAGTTGGCAGCAAAGAAAATTACCTTGTACCTTACAAACCAAGGTGAACATTTGGTCCTTTGGGATTCTATGTGCTGTACAGGGTGTCCCTGCATGCAGATGGAGGAGCTATGCCACAGCCATGGTCTTGCTGACTGTATTGGCAAAAAAAAAGTCTCTCTTCAGAGCAAAGCACCCTCTAAAGATATGACTGGCATTCCCTGCACTGCAGCTCCACAGTTAGTCCAGGAGCTCGTGACTGCAGGCAGGTGGGAGTGTGCAGAGCCAGGCTGTGGCAGGACCCTGGAGCGTGATCCTCCTTGCTTTGTACAGCAGGCAGAGAGGAAGGAGAAGGAAGGACCTGGGACTGTCTCCATTGCGCTGCTTTGCTGCAGCAGCTCCTGTGGCACAGTGATGTGCACAGAGCTACAGAGCTGGTTGTCACAATCAAGGATAAACAGACAACCTTTCTGCAATCAGCTGAATAACATTGTTTTTCTTGCTACCATCAAACTCTGAGGCAACAATTTAATCCACTCACTTTTTAAAGTAGATGAAAGTAATATCTTTTGCAATTGTGCACTCAAATGAAATAAAACATTGCTAGCTGGAGCCAGTCAAATCAGCCCTTTTATGAATTTTGATTGGTTTCCATGGAAACACTGACATACTCCATTTAGCACCAGGGTCCATGCCTGAACAAAGGAACCGTTGAATGAGGTCGTAGCGTCTTCCTACCCATATGCATGGCAGAGAGATGTATTTTCAAGTAACATTGGTGATTAAGTGTTTGTATAAACATGCACAGAGATGTGAGTGCACTGGAGATCAAAATCAATTCAACAAGAAGCATCCGTCAGCTCTAATTAAGAGTTAGGAAAAAATGAAGCATACAGTAAGTTAAATATATGCATTGCTATTGGGAATAGAGCTGGACTGTTATTTAATATGGGGATTTAAAAATGGGGTTTATTTGCAACACAGAGGAGAAATCTGAAGAAATTGAGCTCTTCCACGGAAGCTGAGAAGCTTAACATCTTCCTGAACTTGTCTGTGTTTATCACTGGCCAAGGTGATAACAATAGCTTTCATTTTTCTAGCTGCTTTTTTCTCAAGGTGTCCTGGCTGCACTCCATTTCACAAGCCTCAACTCTTTTGCCACTCACTCTCATGTAATTTGGGAGTAACGCCACAGAAATTGATGGAGTTCTACTGCTATAAAATAACATAAAGAAGAAAGTAAATCATGCTTTCTCTCCAAGACTTGTTTCACAGCTTAGTGGTTAATATATCAGAACTAATTAACAGTCTGATGAGAGCCCCATACAACAGCATGGAGTACGTGTGTGTGCTGAATGGAGAAAACTTTAAAATATTGTGTTCAGATGAAGGTGAGAAAAAAGCTAGTGAAGTGCAGCTTTTTGAATTATAAAGACCCTTTATTAAATATGCTGAAACCACAGCTCAACCTACTTGTATAATGCTAAGTATAGCAAACAGGAATAAAAAACAACATGACTTTACAGAAGTGATTTTTTAAACTTTTTTTTCCCAATAGTTGGGATGTTGCCAACTTTTTGAAAATGGAATTTGGTGTATCTTTTCTAGATTCATTGTATTCCAGTTACATAGTTTGGTCACTTTGGGGCCGAAGTGATTGTTTGAGGTGCTAGGATGGAGATATTGCAAATTGTAGTCCTAATCAGAGTCAATGCCAGTGCTGTTCATCAGTTACCATAAGCAATTTAGAGGGAACTGAAAACATGCATGATCTGCTCTGTCCACACTGAACTTAAAGCCATGAGTTGTTTTAGGTGTTACTACCTTTTTATTTTATTGGTTGGGGGTTTTTTTTGGTAAAAGGAAAGGTAAGGTTAAAATAATGAGTAAGAATTTTCTATAAAAGAAAGTAATTACCCCAAACTTTCCTCTGAATTTTTCCCCTGTCAGGTTTTATGAACTTTAACCATCTTTGCAAGTGTTTTTTAAAAATGCTTGAGTGGCAACGAGAATTAACTGCATAAGTGGTTTTTTATAAAGAATCTTTGTAGGTAAATTAATGTGAGTAACACACAAAGTGCTCATTTAATAGCTTAGATGATAATAGCTTTTATCCAGAGAAGTTCCTTAAGAACAGTAAAAGTTTCAGACTAAGCAATCAAAAAGGTGCAGAGGTGCCTAATTCCTACACAGAATCACAGAATCACAGAATCTTAGTGGTTGGAAGGGACTTTTGAGATCATCGAGTCCAACCACATTTAAAAAAAAACCAAAACACAACAACAAAACAAAAACAAACCACAAAAACAACAAACAAACAAAAACCCACACTAAAACAAACAAACAAACAAACAAAACCACCCACCAACTAAACCCCACACTCACAACCCCACACACAACACCCCAGCA
>JAOQGH010000032.1:44955063-44973004 GCA_025769975.1 Gallinago jamesoni
GGGGTAGCTGGTCTGACTATTAAAGACAGAGGCAAAGAAGGCATTAAGTATCTCAGCCTTTTCCTCATCTTTGGTAGGTGACTAAGACCATGAGAGGGATGGAATTTCTGATACAGATGTTATTTTTTTTTCCTGAAGATCGATTAAGGTAGCCCTTCATTTCACTCTTCAGTGTGATGGATTTTAAGATTCCTATTATTAGAAACCTGAATTTTCACAGTCCCTGGAGAACGAACACTGTGTATTCCTACAAAACAGAGTTGCAGTGCTCTCTAGAGTGCAGCCAAACCAGGTGGGAGCAAGCTCTCCTTGCCCTGGGAGCAAGGGAGTGATCTTAATGTGGCACTTTTAGAGCTAATTTAGGGAAGAGCAACAGCTCCCAGACAGGACACTACACTTATGTGGCTGACCTGGCCTAATGTCTGAGCTCACTGCCAGAGCCTTTTTCTGCAGTCTGCTACTGGGGAAGAAAACTGAGCAATGTACATGAATTTTACTGGGAGAAACAAGCCTGAATTTAGCTCACTGTGTGTGGCAAGTAGTTTTGTGAAAAGATGTTAGAAGATCTGAAACAGCCCCAGCGGGCAGAAATCTGCCACACTCTGAATTTTCAATGATTTATCATGATTTATCATGCTTTTATATGTTTTCATGGTCCTGCCTTCCTCTAGTTTGGGGCCAAAGAGGAAGGGTTTAAGTCACTAAAAAAGGGAGACAGAATCATTCTCTTCTATAAAAAATGTTATGAAGAAGTAGAAAATTATGCGAAAGGGAATTATGATAATTTAATCAGGACAAATTGTTCTTTCTACTACACTGGACCATTAAATAAAATGAAGTGTTGGGAAAGTTAAACCACTAAATGGTTTATTCACACACAGCCTCTTATAAAGCCAAGAAACTCATTTCTAGCGAAGACTGTTGCAATAGAGAAAGTAGCAGGGATATTTGTAGGGATGAAAAGGTATCCAGAGTTGTTCTATTTAATGACAACACAAGTGCTGGAAGATAAATTAAATGTAGTGCTTCACAGATCACAACTCTTTACTGGAAGTGTGCAAACATAACATTCAGCACGGGTTATTGCATGTCAACATGTCTGAGAGTTTCTACCAGCCCCTCTTGAAGCAGCTGTTTCTGACCATGGTGGAGACAGCGTGCTGGAGCAGCTGGGCCATTGCTCTGAACTGAGCTAACAACTCAAATGTGTAAATATAGAACGTTTCACATTTCACTATTTCACATAGCCATTTTTTATTCCCTTGTTAACTTCTGGTTTAGGAAAAAGGAAACCCTGCAAATAATTAGGCACGTACTTAACTGCAAGGTGATGTGTCTTGCACCAAGGACTAATCAAGCTGTTGGAAATACACAGGGGCCTAAACATTGTGAGATTAGGGTTTAAAATGGGACTTATCAGAATTAGGGCAATTTTCCTGCCATGCATGAAATTATAGAGGAATTGATTCTGTTTTCTGTTTGCACTAAATCCAACAAGAGATTTACTACTGCGCTTAATGGAAAGAGTAATGATTGGTGTAAAATGAATACTAATAAACAGGTCTGTCAGTTTATATATCTATCTATCTGTCTATGAGCTTCACTATATTCATAACTACTTATGCATTAGCATAATCATGAAACATTATTAATATCTGGTTATTTTTACCGAGCACTGTAAGATATATATGTATTTTTATATGAATATAAGATATGTATGATATAGTAAAGAGAATGATCACACTATTCATTAAATAACTATGGAGATCTTCCTCAGAAATTAAATGTGATGTACCTCCCCAACATATTAAGGACTGTCACTTAACAGTTTTTGATTTTAAGAAAGAAAATTAAGTTCTTGTTTAATCCTACAAGTAGTTACATTTAAATAAAAAAGGAATATATAAAGAAAACCACTTTTTATCTACATACATATATAGTTTAAATGTATGGGGTAATACCACATCATTTGTTTACAGCTTCAGTTTAACATTTACAAACATTTTCTCATTGGCATTTGTGAAAAATATTATCCTTTAATAATTTATATTATCTTTGTAGTAAGTTTGAGTCTGAAAATGAATTCTAAAAGCATTTTTTTAAATTGTATTAGTTTGTTCATCTCACAATCTTTGTTGAAGAAAATAATTTTATGGATAAATACCTCCATCTAGAGATTCTTTAGAGCGGAAAAAAAAAACTTAATAAAGCCTAATTCTGCATTTAGTGCATTTAAAAGCTCACATTACAATCATTTCTCAATAAAATATTCCAAAAATATACACAAATTAAACTTTATTGTATCACTAAACATACCATCATGAAAATCATAGATTATATTGTTTCAGCCATATTTGTTTCTACATAATGAAAGAAAAAATTCTCATCAAGGGGGAACAAAGGTATTTCATCCTTTCTGAAAAGAGCGTTGCTGCGTATTTGGCTTCCCCCTGCATCGGTCTGAACTCAATACTCAGAGCACTGCAGAAGTTTTTTCAAAGTGAATCCATATCCATTTGAGGCTACAGAAAAAATGAGCTAAATGCTGTTTGCTACCCAAGGGAAAAGGTCTAATGGAGTCAGGTAAGAGAGTCAACAATGACTGAAGAAACAGAAGTTGCTTCATTGCAGGTCCATCTCAGCAGCCATTTTTAAACAGCTGAAGATAGATGAGATATATTCTACTTATAGGGAGCCCAGTTAGGAGCCCGTTTCTAACCAGAAGCATATCTTGTTTGTTCCTTGGAAGACATGACCTAGAAAGGAACAAAACAAAGGCCCAAGGGGTGTCTGATGCACGAGTATGCATGAGCACACTGAGAAAACCACCCTTCAAACTAAGCTGCTTCTGCACGAGCAGAGCATGCTCATGGTATTTTGACCTCAGCCTGTCACCAGGGTGGAGACTTGCTCCAGATAATCCCAGGTGCAGGATAGTCTGGAGATAACCATGTTATCTCCAGATTAGCTATGTATTATATTAGAAAGCCATGCAGAGTTATTAACTTGAGCTTTGGAAATCAGAGCACTCTCAGCACACTTCTATTCCTGACTTAATTTGCTTCCTCTAAGCAGGTCTAATTAGTCTAAGATCAGAAACATGATGGCATGGCTTGCTCAGATCTCTAATGACACAATATAAACAATGGGAAAAGACAGATGAGATCATTTTTCCTGTGTTAGTGTCTGAAAGGGGATGATTGCAATTGATACCATATCCTGTATCAATTAGTAGGGCTGCATTATATTGCTAATGTGGATTGGATTAAAGGATGATTTCAAAAGACCACCCAGATGCCAGATGCCTTCATTTCTGTCCTGTTAAAGCTCTTCCACTGGTCTTTCTTGTGCCCATTCACATTCTGTCTTCTTCAATATTGTCTGTGCTGTCCAGATTTTATGCAGACCTTTCATCTTCCTTTACCCAATAAGGGGATGCAGGTGACATACCTGTTTATGCTGCTGACAGTTGTCTTGATATTTCTTTTCCTTTTTGCAATTCTTTATCATTCTTCCTGGAAGATGTCATTTATACTGTCGATTCTATGCATCAGTTGATACATTCAGAGGATTTTCCTAGTGGTACTAGGATCTTATATTATAAAAGAAAGACATGTGAAAAGCTATTTTTACAGTTTAATAACAATAATATTAGAAGAATAATGTTTTTTAATTAATCCTGAAAGTATTTCAGATTTCTCATTTCCTTTCCTTTAAATTTCCACTCTTTTCAAAATCAACGGGTAATTAACTTCACTCTCTGCCAGTCTTTAAGACTGTTACTGGCTTACACAGTATGAAATCCTTATGGAGCCAGTTCCTATGAGCAGGTAGATCTGCTTGCATCCTGGAAGTCAGATATAAGGGATGGAGGCAAGAACAATGGGGCTTTTGATGGTGGCAGGAGGTGGCAACATCTTACTGTTGTCATGATAACATGGAGACTGGAGATATCTTATGGTGGCCATTGGTCACAGTGCAAGAAATAGAACATGATGGATATGGCTGTGATGCTACCCTTGATTTACTGATAGAAACCCATAAGATGCCTCAGTTAACTAAGACTTGTCAGTGAGCAGGAGGAAGAGAGGTCTTTCTTTGTCAATTAATTAATGTAACATTTCTGCATTAATTAATATAATTTTGCAAACAAACATGGCTCGTAAGTCAAGAACAGCTGAGCTTTATAACCAAAACCAGAGAAATACCATCATACTTCTCATACTTTGTACTATAAATAGTCAGCAATTGTAAGTTTTTTAAAACAGTGAACAAATCAAAACTGTGTTAATACCAGGTGCTTTCACCTGGCCATAGCAAAGACTGTTTTCAGTTCGTGGAATAATATCTCAGATTAGCCTTTTTCACAAAATGAATAGTTATGAGAAATAGCATCTCAAGCTGTGAACTTGGTCCTTAGACAGCTAATTTTCAGAGTGCTCTTACAAAGCTTGTGTCTTTTTTTTAACAATTTTTTTTGTATACTCTTTAGTTTAACAGCCACACTACTAAAACTTTAAAATACAGCAGTGAAACTGAATCAGCAACAGAGTAGGAAATGGTGCAACTGTAGTGATGTTAAAAATAACAGATAAGAATTCCCTTTAGATGAGAGACATTCACAGTGGTTCATGCATCAAAAAGCAACTCAGACCAGGTTTCTGCAGCAAGCATCTGATACTGAAATCCTCCAGCTAGACACTCAGTTCTTCCGTATCTCAGTTACTACGATTTAACAAGTGACTTCATGTCAACTGCTCATTAGCACACTCTTAGCTGGAGAGAAATGGAATTAACACAGTTTAGCTTAGTTTTGCCTGTGTAGACTCCTTATTTAATTCCATACCTACTAAAATGTGAACCCTTGTTAGGCGTGTTCTAATAGACATTTAATGTTAAACAAAAATACGTTTGATTGCAACAATTGCCTGTTTAGCTTAGTCAAGTCTATAAATGTGAGCCCTTTACTCAGGCAATTTAAAGAGTCTATGTGCTTTGCTTCAAGATGTCTTTATCATGGCTTTCTAAGCTGACCTGAATTTTCAGAATATGCATCCCCTAATAGCTTCCTTAATGTTATAGTTGTTCAGAAGAAATAGTTGATGAGACGAGAAGAAAATGTGTCTAGGCTTTCACTTAGATCATTCAATGTCTACATGGTTTTCATGTACCTTTAAAATTCTTTTTTCTGTATCAGTTTAGAGATTAATACCCCTAGAGAGAAAAGTCCCTTTCTTATTAAGTGCCTCCTTAAAATCTAATGGGCACAGGGAACATATTCTCTGTTTCACCCTATGTTAGTGTCTGTTAATTACTTTTTCCAGTCTTGGTCTGGGCTTCGCTTCACTGCATTTTGTCAAATCCTCTAGAGATCCTGACTAAACCCAGCAACCCAGATTCTCATTCAGTTTGCAAGGCACACACTTGCGGCTGGTGGGGTGGCGGGGACAATCTTTGTATTCTGAGGTGAGTGGGGGTGTGTTTTCCAGTCTCTCCTGTCAACAGTAATAAATGGCTTATGGCAAATTCAGATTAACAAATCATCCCCTTATTAAATTCTGGAAAATATTACTGCTTTGGACTGAAATAAAATACTGCCTTTCTATTACTGTGTACTGGCATTTGACTTCCTTATCATCTGTGGAGGAAGATAGGCAGCTACAGAGAGAAATTAATCCATTTCCAAAACAGATGTAAAAATTGGACAACACGATTTATCTTGGAAGCAACTAGGAGTTACTAAATTAACCTCATCTACACTACCTTGTAAAGACACATCACTTTCAAACAGGTAAAGTTAGTAGAGTGGAATCACATCAGGAGTTCTTTTGGACAAGGGTTTCTAGAATTTACTATTTTCCAGATTTTCAAACTCCTATTACAATTTATACCTCACTGTCATTAGGTGTCTCAGCACTGCAGTGCTCTCAGATAACTGGTTTCAGCAGATAAATTAGGTACATAGATCATTGTTCCAAGACATCTTTATACCCATTTGTTTCTCTGCTGGGATGAACATAGTATGAATGTCACCACACTTATTGTGATCAAACCATTTACCTTGCTGTGTTAGCTTTTCTCCTATGTTCCATGCAGCCTGCATTACTGTTTACTTGTTTCAGTCCATTAGCTCCGATTCTTCTCAAATCCCCTAAGAAGAGGTGGATGTATTTCTACAATCACCTCCCAGATAAAAAATTCTCTTATTATGTGTCTTAAAGCTGCTTATGATATTCCCTTTCACTATCTGCTGTCCTCTGGCAATATTTATGGCCAGAACATTGTGGGTACAAAACACAACCTCAGCAGCAAACTATGAAAATAACATTTCTCAAGCAGATCATTGCATGGGCACAAGCTCATAGCCGTGTTCCTCAGTGGTATACATCTCACGAGTGTTCCTTCTTTACCTATCTGTTGAGTTGCTCAGGGATTATTCATGAGGACGAACTTGAGTCTGTTTTTATCTGTCTGATGGTACCAGTTAAATAAGCCAATCCACTCCTTTACTTTTTCTGTTCACATTCTGACTTGGAAAACATTCATATCCACTTTGTTCTTTATAACTCGCTTGTGTTGAGGGACTATCCTAATGGGAAACAGAGACAAGTGGCTCTTTAAAATACATTCTTAATTTGTTTGCAATAAAAAAAGGTACTCCAAATCTGCCTCGAATATTTTGTCCACTGCTGCTCCATTGAGTGCATTCTTCTGATGCCATCAAGGACATCATAGCATATCTTTAATATGATGATGTCTACCCTTCGTTCAGTCACTATTATGAATGTCTCTTTTTCAGACAGTAACTTTCTCATGTATTTGCGTCACATTTTCTGTTGTTGCCAAAGAATTTATCACCCATCCTGGAGTTTAAAATTAATCCCCCAGTACCTGTGGCCTTTCTTTTATGAGTCATATCACTGTTTCTGTCAGATCCCTGGCTTCTGTCCCAGAGTCCAATTAAAAGTTAACAAACACCCTATTCACATTGAATTTCCCCGCCACTCTGCTGCTGCTGCAGCATTCTCCATGGCTCCTATAAAAAATTTTATGTAACTTGGAACCCGTTATCATCCCCATGATCCTGGTCTTCTGCCAGCCCACCTGCTCACCTCCTCTGCTGGCTGGAAGGTAAACCCCCAGGTTTCCTAGTCATCTGTATTTTTATGCACGTTGTCTGAGGACTTCCTTGTGCATCAGAACTGGGGTCCAGAGCTCCTTGGCTGGTGGGCCAAGGAGCTGGGGTCAGAGTTTGCCAGGTTCCTCAGCCACCTGGCTGCTGGTGGTTCATGGGTTGCTGCCTGTGATGCTCCTGCTCAGTGTGGCAGGTGATGTTCACTGATTTACCCTGCTTCCCAGGGAGCCAGGCAGCACGGGAAGTAGGAAACAAGCTCTCAGGAAGTAACACAGAAAGCATGTTGTGCTTCTTTCCAGTAGGACTGATCAGTTTTCCGTCCATTGAAAAAAATAATTCAGAGTATCAGCCTTCTTTAGGAAAAGCTTCCTTTCTCTCCTCACCCATTGAGATCCATATTTAAATATTAAACCTTCTGGTGTGGTCTGTGGAAAACATGTCAGTGAGATCATTTTGAAATATGATCACACTGATAACTGACGTATGCTTCTTTGGTCTCTCTTCTCCAAAGACGTCAACTTCCAGATTGCCACGTCCCATCACGCAGCTTCTGTCTGAAAGTGTGCAGACCTGTGCTATGGTCAACATACTTCCACTATATCTCTGAGCTGTATTGCATTGACCTGTTCTGGCTTCAATGCTCTGTCAGACTGTTTTGTGTGCTGCCTTTATTCAATACTCAGGACTTGAAAAAAGTTCTGCCAAATAAATTCCCTCAGCAAGAACCCCTAACCTTGAAAGCCCCTGTTTTCTAAAGGAACAAAGACAAACTCTTACAGCTTCATAGAATCATAGAATACCAGCTTGGAAGGGATCATCTGGTCCAGCCTTTCTTGGCAAAATTATTCTTGAAGCAGGGTGGAAGGATTCCCGTAGTATCACTGGATGGTGAATTAAGGCCACAAAAGCAGCAATTTTATGTGGGAAGGAGCCTAACAAGCATCTCTAGAAACGTGGACTCAAAAAGTCTCTGGGATTGCTTTGCCTAAGGCAGAATTCTTTCTGTGGGTAGATATATGATGTTTGTTTCCAAAGGTGCTAAGCTAAGGCATTTCAACAGCACTAAATTAATTTTTTAAAAGTGCATGTGAACGATGAGAAGGCATGTGTTTCCCAAGAAACGTATTACAGTAGGATGTGCTGTTGCAAATTCCACCTTCTGGCTGGCTTTGAGTAAATCAAAAACTACATATTTTCCAACTCATTTTTATCTTTCCAAGGGAATATTTGCCACAAATATGAGGTGAAGTGCATGGAAAGAAGCCTTAAAGAATAGCCTTTTAAAATAAATTTTTTACATTCAACAAGGAATAACATAACTCCGCATCTGTTTGCTGGAGGAAAGAATTTTTTGTTAAGCTTCATAACAGCTTATTAAATGAGACAACCAAGTATCTAAGGAGATGGGATTAAAAATGAGGATTTCATGGAGAAATTCTGCAAGAGGCACAAGGGGGTACCTACTGTACAACTTCAGCATTCAAAGGACTCATTAGTACAACATAGGCTGCCTTGCAGTTCACAGCCAGAAAATACAGCCATACATCAGTAGACATTTTAATGAGGTTAATGGGATTATTATTATTTTTTTAAAGTAACTATGATAATGTAGTAACAGTAAAATATTTTCAGACGACTGTTCAGGGTAGCTGTCAGTACCATAATCTCACCTGTGCTTTAAGAAAAAACAATTCATACATAATGAAAAACTATCCCAGTGGTGTATGAGAGAAATGTCAATGTAAAAAGCAAATTCTACAGTTAATAGACTTGATGTTCAATTTGCCAGGATGTATCCACACCTGATAGTGTGCTGGATATCACAGAGCAGCTGCCATAAAAGGAGTTTATGTAAACTCAGTTAAAAAATATGTCTACATGTGTTTCCAGAGTTTCCTTTCATATCATTATTTTTCATCCTACCTCTCCAGAATATGGTTCATCTTTCCCAGATGATAAACATGCACAGTTTGGGTGTGAAGCATTAAGGTTCCTTACTGCCTTCAGGCAGCATGCTCTTAGAAAAGATTACTAATTAGGTCATTCAGAGTTCTTCACAGATTGCATCTCTAAGGGACAATTTCTTTCATCACATGTATGTGATTTTTTCTATTTTAAACAACACAGAGGTCATCTTTACAATGAACACCTCTGATCTTGCACATCAGGTAATTTTTTGCCTAGATCCAAAATTTGAATTTCAATCAGGTATATTAAAAACACATCAATTGATATGTATGCTGGGCTCTGTACCGCTTAGCTTTATCCTGCTAGTTTATCTTTGCTATAACTCCTCTACAGCTCAGAGCTATGTGTTCAGAGAGTTAAAAGGGGGACAATTCAGCCAAAGACACTCAGAAATACTGAAAGGAAATACCAAGATCCACAGAAAAATGACTTCTGAAAACATTAAGTGATTAAAACTAACTGATAATGTTAAAAAAGATGTTAAAATAGAGATTATTAAAAAGGTGTTTCTGCAAGTAGATATTAGCATGTGAATTCTGAATGTTTAAGAAGGTTGTCGTCTCCGCAGCAGTGTGGGGAGGGAAACAGAGGCTGGATACTACATCTCCCAAATCCCAGACTAAAACAAGAATAATCTTTGACTGTCAGGCTGTACTGCTGGCTTTTTATTTGCCTCTTTCTTTTTCTAAATTAACAGGTAGAAAAACTGTGATAAAGAAAAGTTAAGTAGATGAACTATGGAGAACTATTTAAATTGCTCAAAAACCTTTGATGAACAGTCATTGAGCAGGTACTGTTCAAGTACAAAAAGAAAATCAATCTAAATTATGTTTTTTCTCTGTAATTCCTGATTCCTAGGCCTGTATCAAAAAAGCTGGGAAAATTTGTCTACAATTTATGTTACAAGCGGGACAGTCTCAATTTTATGACAAAGATCTTCATGTCTTGAATGGGAGTCTACAAGGTAGTGATATAACAGGTGAAAATAGAAATGGAGCTCCAAGCAAAGCACTTGCATGATCAGTATTGGATAAAGCATGCCTATAATAATATATGCATTATAATACAGTGTGTAATAATAATAAGTCCTCTAGATCAATGTGTAGCTTTCCCATCCTCAGTGCTCAAGGACTTCAAACTGGAGCAGGTGCAGCAAAGGACAAGTAGAAGGGAGACCCTATTTTATCAGAGGAGATGAGGGAAACATCTCACATGGTTCCTACAAGTAGCAACAAATCAGCCAGATCCAAAATGGGAAGTAATATAGCTGGATCAGGGTGTACTCAGCGTGCTCAGGAACATCTCAGGCTCTGGTCGAGCTCTCGTCGCACACCCCCAGGCTGCTATGACTGATGATTTCAAGGGCCCAGCTTCGAACAGGTTTTTAGGAAGGTTTACCATTTTTATTGGTTCACATTTTTGTGATTGCTTCAGTTTGATGGATACTTTTTTCCTTTTACAAATGATCAAAAACCTCTCTCTAAAACTCTAGATAACTGAAAATGTTGAACCCAGAATCTGATGGAGGATGTCCCCAAGCAGTGCCCAATTTGGCTTGAAGTACCTATACTATCATTTTTTCATTCTAGTTTCCACCCAAAGGCATGTTAAAATTAAAAAAAAAAAAAAAAAGGTGGGGAAAAGTTTAGCATATGCCTTAGAAAAGCGGGTTTGAGAAATTATCTTAATAACTCTAAGTTATTTCATGGAATTATTACTGTCATGAGCTGCCTGTCAGATACCCAGTGTGTGAGAGAAGGCACAAGCATAATTTTCTTTATAAACAAAAATAAAGCCACAGTAATTCTTTCATCTGATTCTAATTCTTTACTGAGTGACATAAACAGTGCTATCACTTCTTTCAGTAGGTCATAATTGCACCGTATTTCATATGAAATTAAAATGTTGACTGCAATGTCAAGGGTGGTGGATTTATAAACTAAATAATTAAAATGGTCTCTATTATGTCTCTACATGGAAAGGTGACACAGCACTGCTTCTGCAGTTCAGGTCTATTACTGATTACGGTCTCTGTACTTTCTTTGTTTCATCCTTTAGCATTAAAAGGAGAAATTTTCATATAAAAAATAAGCCATACTTTGGTTGTTGATCCCACAGTGTCTTGGACCAAATGGATGTGGGTTCAGGGTCAGACCCTCACATGTTGAAGTGACTCTTTTAGCTCCTTAAAAACCTAAGCCAGCTTTTCTGCAAATTTGGTGAGCAATTCCCAGTGCTTACATGGAAATTGGAACAGGGCCAGGGTCCAGACTGGGGTAGATAAAACATGCATTGAAATTGCCATTTCTGCACTTAGGTCTTGTGCTCATGCAAACGAGGGCTTGATCATCTATTGCCACTTGAGGGAATGAGGCTGGCAGCCCCTCAAGAGTGAGCTGAAATGAAATCAAGTCTTTCCTCTGACTTCAAAAGCCTCAGTCCCAAAACCACTAAGCACTGATTTATATGTTTATTTTTCATCATCTGGGTTCAAGAGCAGAGACCAATTCTCTAATTCCTGTGATTTCCGCTGGGGAGAAGTGGGGCAAAGGGTCAGATAAACCAGTGGAAGGAAAGACCCACTGTGGCACACGATTTGTATCATGTGAAAATTAGCAGCAAGCCCACAGTGCTGTGCTCACCTCTGTGTCAGAATTGCACCCAGCTCCAATTGTCTCAGTTTATTGGAAAGGACATATTTGCGGTGTTTGTGGGTTTTTTCCTAAGTAAAGCACTCAGGCAACTGATTGTTTCTTTATTACTTGTGGAATTGTTTATGTATTACCAAAAGTACAAACTAAAGATACGGCGAGAAGAAAATCACAGAGCTAGTAGATAAATTACTAGAGAAAACATGAATAATTCAAGCAATGAGACTCAAGTGTTTCTTAAAATTTCTTTCTTTTTTTCATAAAGGGGGGAAAACGAATTTCATATGAATAGAAACTACCTGCAACCATACCAGTAGGGTACAATTTTAAAGATGAGAAATGACAAATGTTGAGACTGTCAGGTAACAATGGAAACAAGATTCTGGATTCAAACAGGGTGTTGAAGAAATGTGTATGAATGTTGTATGACGGAGTGTATGAATTTTAACATAATGAGAAAAATAAGATAATCACTGCATAGCAAACATTCATCTTGGCTTAATCCAGTACACCCAAGAGTATGGCAAAGAGTTCACAGGTGAAATAACATTACAATAAGCTCTTGTTAGTAGGATGATTAGTGGTTTAGAAATTGTTTCTTGATCAGATGACCCTTACATGGAAGGCCCCTACACCTTCAGTGTGCAGACATGGAGTTCAATCTGGCAAATCTAGATCCAGATGAATTTATTTTCCAAAAAGCATCTGCTGGAGCTGGAACTAAAGGTGCTGAGAGGACTCGGAGCATCTCCACATCAGTTTCATGCTGGAAACTGCTAAGAAAGCTTTTTCTTACAGTAGTCTCACTTGATGATTTTACCCTGTGTTGTGTGTTTTGATATGATAATGTACACTGCTCTTGCACAAACTCTGTGTTTGAAGGATAACAGCATAATGTTAAAAACATTGCTGGAAAAAAGTCTAGTGCAATGGCAACAGCAATAGACCTGAGAGCTTCACATGCAGGTCAGAATACCATCATGTTAGATGTCATATACCAGGATTGAAAAGAAATTTCCAGTCCCAGAAATTGTACGGCTATAACCTTTGGCTGAGAAATAATAAAGCAAAACAGGTAGAAAACAGGGTGACTTTTCTTCCATCTCCCTAGGTTTAAGTGCCTATCTCCTTGCCCTTTTACTAATATCCATCCTCCAGTGCTGAGAGCCTTACATGCCTCACTCAATCCTGTACTGATCACACAGTGCATGCTCCCCAAATGCTAAGGTGTTAAGAACAAAAATAGGTTTAATCTGAAATTAATTGCATTTCAGAAAAAATATTTTCAACGTTTTTTTAATTATTTGAGAGCAGATTAAACCAGGTATTATAAAGGACTAAAATGCTCTTTGTAGGCTACAAGAAACCTAATTCCTTTTCTTTCATTTTTTTATTTCCCTCTTTCATGGATAACTAATGAATAGAATTAAATACCTTACTGTTATTCAAATCTGCTTGAGAAAGATGCTAAGATTAGAGATGATGGACAAGATAGAAATGTCTGTCTTTCTTAGTTACCCAAAGTTAATTAAAATAAGTCTGACCTATTATCTGCCACCCAAAGTGTCCTATGGAAACAAGACTCTCATGGTAGCATAGACAAATTGGCTTTTCTTGCTAAAACTCCTTAGGGTTAATTAAAAAGCAGCATATTCTTCGAAGAGTGTCAGATCAGAGATTGTTGCTTTTCCCTTCATTCCAGTTACATATTTTCTGAACATTTATGATAAGATTTTATATAACTAAACAAGAAAGCTGAGATTTGTATCAAAGGGAGCAAAGCTTTTGCTTAGTATAAGGAAAGAGCATGATAGCTCTCAAGGTGCTCAGAGCAGGGAAGTCAGAAAGCTCCAGCGGCTTAAGGCAGAAACTTAGGAAAACATGACCATTCTGGCTTCAAACCAGCTGGCTCTGATTCTAGAGCAACCTGGATCTCAACGTGACATGTATGTTAATTCTGGAAGTCTTTCAGTCCAAGTCCCTCTTTGAGCTCCCAGGTAGGATATTAATGCATATGGCTCACAACAGAGAAAGGGAGGCGGACATGGCTCTCTTTATGGAAAGTGCATTTTTTGAAATGCAAGGCTCCATGTTATTTCAGAAATGATGAGACCACATCTGGAGTATGGTGTCCAGCTCTGGGGCCCCCAGCATAAGAAGGACTTGGACCTGTTGGAGCAGGTCCAGATGAGGGCCATGAAGATGATCATAGGGCTGGACCATCTCTCCTACGAAGACAGGCTGAGACAGTTGGAGTTGTTCAGCCTGGAGAAGTGAAGGCTCCAGGAAGACCTTATAGCAGCCTTCCAGTACCTAAAGGGGACCTGCAGGAGAGATGGGGAGGAACTCTTTATCAGAGAATGTAGTGATAGGACGTAATGGTTTTAAACTAAAAGAGGGTAGATTTAGATTAGATATAAGGAAGAAATTCTTCAATATGAGGGTGGTGAAACACTGGAACGGATTGCCCAGAGAAGTTGTGGATACCCCACCCCTGGAAGCGTTCAAGGCCAGACTGAATGGGGCTTTGAGAAACCTGGTCTAAGTAGGAGGTGTTCCTGCCCATGACAGTGGGGTCAGAACTAGATGATCTTTAAGGTCTCTTCCAAACCATTCTATGATTCTATGTTTCTACAAAATACTTTGTAAACCATGCAGGTAATGGGGAAGTGGCCTCACTTTCTATTAAGACATCCTTGGCAGGAGGCAGCCTGAAAAAGCCTAGACAGTTTGGCTCAGCCTAAAAAAATAGATTGTTTACTCTGGAAAGCATCTCCATGTGTCTATCTAAATCATACTCTGTTCTGGGCAGGATAATGATCTTTAAACTACCCCTGACAGGTGTCTGTTTAAACTGATTAAAAAGACCTCTGTGAAGACTATATAGCAACCACCCAAGCAGCCTATTTTTGAGCTGCATCACCACTTTGGAAAAGGTCTCTGAATATTCAGTGAACCTCTCCTCACACCTTGTTACTGGAATGTAGTCCTAATCTTTCTACCTTGAACTAGACATAGCAAAAACTCATCTGCTTTGTATTTAAAGCTATACACATTGGAAGATTGTTGTTCTACCTACTGCATAAGATAGAACCTAAGTCCTTTTCATCTTACAGTAACACAAATTCTTCAAGAATCCCTTATACATGATATTTGGCAAAGTTCTTGTTCAAGTTCTTAAGTAGTACAAACAAAAACTGGATACGGCAGTCTAATTGCAGTCACTCTGGTTTTGTGTAAAGGAGAGTTCACAGGAAAAGGTAACATTTAAGACCTGACATGAGGTTCTCCTATGAACACATTCCAGAATAAAATTTGTCCTTATTATACTAGCATGGTTAGTCAGGTCTATTACCTGACATTTCATAGATCAGTTATTTTTTCTTTAAACTATGAGGCAATCCAAATATGCAACTCATTGTTGCAGGACACCTTAAGGACCACTTAATTTGTAATATCTGAGGTGAATGCATGTTTATATGCCTACCAAGAATATTAGTATTATTATTTCTCAAGTTAACATAGATCCTGAAGAGAGTCAAAAGTCATGTCAGGATTTATAAAAAGCTCAAATACTAAGGATGAAGATATAGCTTCCTGATGAAGCCTACTTTTTTTCATTTGCTGAATGTGCACTACATTAAATGACAAGACAGGACAGTTTTCTCATCAAGGTTGCTACCACAAATATTACTAAAGCTTCTTGACAGAAGTTTTTTCTCAGTAGTGGCCTTAGAAAATTGCTTAGCCAATCTGACTGAATAAAATTCCTAGTGAGAAAAGTCTTGTTCTAAATTTTAAGGACAAGTCACTTCATATCCGGACAGCATGAGGCTTTTCCATCTTACAGGTAGCACAACAAAATGTGTAGATATGTCTATTGATTCAAGTGTTCAGTGCTGTTACTTTTTAAGTGCTTGTTCCTTTAGACACTCAGGTTATCCAGCTTTCTGTTGTGGATTTGACCCTCAGATTAAGTGTTGTTATGGTTGCTTTTTGGAAAGTTCATTGTATTTCGAAAGAAACATGTATAAGCTGTGTCTACTTATGATTGATGGTACTCGAGTGAAGCTGGATTCACCACCTCCAGAAAACTTCACAAATCAATCTTTCTGTAATTTTAACGTACTGCTTTCTCATTGAATTTTAGAAATCTGATAGTCTGAACAAAGGAAACTTCATTACCACAGAGAAGAGTAGGTCAATGATACAGATGAGCTTCATTCATAACAAAGCCAATTGCTGGTGAAAAGGAACTGAACTAGAGATGATTAATTCTTTTTCAGTGGCTTAATTTGGTAGCCATGACAATTATTCATACCAAAGAGTTAATAGGTTTTTAGTATTGCCTTAATTAATCTTAAACCATCTAAGGGGAAATTTCAAAATCCAGTAAAATCAACTAGAGGATACAGTTTATAATGGGCCTGCCTAATGGGAAAGCGATTCATTTTTACTGTTATGCAACTCATGCTATTTGTCATACTTGGCATTGCCATTTGTTTTCCTTTTGTTTTTTAGTCAATTTTTAGTTAAACAAGCCCTTTTTTTTTTATCCAGAAACAAAACTGTTTTGAGGTACTAAGCACCTTAAAAGCATACAATAAGGTGTGATCAGCCTCCTGAGGTGAGAAGCTTATATTTTAAATAGCGAAGTCTTTGTGAACCTCATTTCCTAAAGGAGGGTAAAGCCAGAACTAGAACAGCATGAGTAGAAGGCAGGCATTTTGACCAAGCAACATTCTTCCTCTCTAGACTTGATGCTATCTGTCATATCAGAGCTATGAGTTCCAATCAAGTTAACATTTCCAGCTCTCAATCTATCAGTGTCCTGTGGGGTTTTTATACATATTACTTCTAACCCTATGGCATAAGGTCACATTGGACAGCAGGTCTGAATCACCTCAACCTAATAACCCCACACCGATAGTGCCATGAGTTGAGGTTTCAATTACAGGCAAAATAAAGCAGTTTCTCCTTTCCCTGCTGACAATTGCTTGTACCAGTGAGCTATTCCTTTACACATCCTTAGCCTTTGCTATACCCTCTATGTTCTTCTTCTGTTGCCAGTAGGATTTTGCCAAAACAGAAGTCAGTCCACTGATTATGTACAAACCTGTATTTATCTTTGGCTTTGATATAAATTTCCTCCAAAAGTTCAGATTGTTCAAAATCCTCCATTTTCAGGAGTCATTAGATTTAATCCAAACTGTTCTGTGCGCCTTCATATATGATGTTAAAAAATAGTTTGAAAATTATGTTGGATTCCTAAGAACAATGCAAAAGCCTCTTGAAAGTATATTTTTGATCCTCAGTTGTCAGCCTTCATTCAAATACTAGAAATTTTATTCTAAATTCAAAAAGACTTCTTCATATATATTTAAGCATCACTGTTGTATGCTAAAAGTTGGCACAGAAATTGGAGAGAACAGGCAAGACCTCAGTTAACTTTTCAAATTGTTGGGGTTTTTTTAACTATTTTTAAATAGAAATGATAAAATATACTATGAAGGCCTCTAGGTTGAATGAAAGTAATAGATAATTCAACACCAGAGAAAGAGAAACAACTGCATAAAGTCCAACAGGCATTTTGTTATAGAGCAAGTGGCTATCTCAAAGGTGAACAACACAGAAAAGGTGTAACAAGAACTGGCAAAGGGCCCTTCACTGATGAACATTGTAGTACTTTCCAGACAAAAATGAGTATTTTTTTCATGGCACGTGTCCCATAATTCCTATGCTGTTTCTGCCAGGACAATGCTGTGGTCTCAGATATCTTACATTTGGTCAACTGAAAAGAATACTCACTGTAGAAGGATGAAATCCTAATATGGATCCTACTTCCATTCATTAATTCTGTAGTAAAAGAAATTCAAAGCCAAATGTCCATCTCAGCTGCTTTTTTTATTATTATTCCTCTTCAAACAAATAAAGAAGAATTAGCATATTTAACATAAAGGACATTAGTTGCTTCCTGACAATGCTTCTATATGAGATTAAGGATCTGCCATGCTACCTCTGCACAGTCCATTAGGATTTTTCAGGTTTAAAAATGGAAAAATTTTTGGTTGGAAGTGAAAAATGGGAGAATGTGAGAACGTATTCCTGTTGTGGTTTCAGCCAAAATCACTGCAACCGGACCGACAGATGTCCCTTCCCCCCTCCCCCAAACGAGAAGAGAGGAAGA
>JAOQGH010000032.1:44973104-45000421 GCA_025769975.1 Gallinago jamesoni
AGCTTCTCTGCATTCTGTTCCTTGCTATTGTAGCCCAAACATTGGCCTTATCATCCTGAGAATGAGCAGTTTTCTCTGCAATATGCTGTTAATTTCAGAGAGCTAGAGGAGGCCTAACTAAACTGTAAAATTACAGAACACAAAACTGGTTCAGTTTTACCTCAAACCGTGACAATTCCCCATGATCCACCAGAGTAACCATGAGGTCTCATCCAGACAGCAATCATCATTGATATCATCTTAAGCTGAACAGTAAACTGAGTATTTTCCTTGTCAGGAGGTATGCTTCTCTCTTTTTCAGTGTACTCTATAGTTTGCTTCTGTTCCAACAAATCCTATATAGACAAAACTTGTTCACTTTCATTGCAAATGCCAATACTTTTGGCAATGTAAGGCAGAAGGTCAATGAGGTTTACATACTATGAAAGAACCAAGCTAGGAAAAGAGTTGTTAGGAAACTTGCACTGAAAATATTTCACTATCTTTTATCTTTTTCTATGTATTCCACCTAGGGGCAAACAAAATAAAAATAACAGAGAAGAAAAAAGGGGGGGATGAAGGAATTCAAATGAAAACCAGACTTTTTTGTTTGATTTTTAAAAAGGGGACAGGGGAACAAACTGATGAAAACATGAAAAAATTTTTTAATCATTTTTTCCCATAGAGAACATACATTGTATTTTAACCAGCCCAACTCTATACTTTAAAAAGTCTTTATATGTTTAAGCTTGTCAGAAGTAAAAAGAAACTGAGCTTATGAGAAAGACTCAGTTGAAAACCAGATGGCTTCTGCAACAGTGAATAGACTGAAAACTGAGCTGGGAGTGAACAGCTCCATAGATTAGGCAAGAAGTTTGAGAGATCTTCTGAAAGAACACAACAAGAGCCATGATTCAAAACACTTACAGGGTTTTTATTACAACATATAATTGACTGAAATATATAATGATTTATTTCATGATGCCTTATAGTTAGAAAATTTTCTGAAATTACAACAGAACGGAAATAAAACATTCTTTTAGATTGAAAAGTGGCGGGTTTTGCAAGAACTGATTAAAGTTTGCATTTAAAATCTTTTTCAACTAAAAGTTGTGCTTTCCTGTAGGGAAAATTCTGTATGAGAAAGTAATTATTTACTAATGAGGTTTCATGTTTAAATAAAGAACAAAAAAGCTTTTCAGCATTTTGTTTTTTCCCTCCAGCATCTCTAGGTTTAATTTTTTTCCTTCTTTTTCTTCTGAGAAAGGAGAGAAAAAGGAGGTGGAAATGGAGAGGCACAGTAGAAAACGTAAAATATAAAATCGAAGTGTTTTAAATTTCTGGGGAGTTAAAATATTTCTACAAGGAAAAACTGCACAGTGCAAAGTAGAAAAGTACTGAAGAAAAGTACCCAAACAAACAAATAGTGTGTTCTTTTAAAATGTTTTCATTTTAATATCGTGGACCTATGTTATGAACACAATTCTAAAAGCCTGCAAATATAAAAGGAGCTAGACAGTAAAAGTCTTACTATTTTCCCTGGGTTGGCATATGGCTTTCCAATTCCATAGAACTAGAAAGATGAGCATTGTGGGTGAACAGGATTGTGGAAGAAGCAGAGACCAGAAGAAGGAACAGAAGCAGCAGGAGCACTGGCAGGGGAAGGCCCATGAGCAAATCCTAATGACCCATTAACAATGGCTAGCAGCCCGACTGATGGAGGGGAATCCACCCACCTGGCAGTTGGGGGCTGCAGGGCCCTGTCGGCTGGGAAAGGAGATACATTGGTACTATATAAGCTGCCTGTTTGTGATAATAAATGATTCTGGTTGCATCACCAACCAGGGTCCATGCCTTCATATGCCACAGAGCATGTGAAAAACAGCAGCAATAAGAAAACCCAAGGGGGTCCTCCTTGAGTGCCTGCTACATCCATTCTTACTTAAGTTTATATACTCTATTGGGAAGATGCATGTGATTTTTAGCCACTTCTCTTTTTATGTTTCCTATGTAACAATTTTTCATTCTTTAAGGATTTGATTCTGCTTAATTGCTGCTGTGGCATCAACACTGTGAATATTTGTTGGAATGGTCATTTTTAGACTGCCCTATGCTTTTCTACCAGTAATTCTTGAAGACAATTGTCAAAGATGTTTTCATTTAAAGCCTAAGCACGAGGGCAGCACAGCTTAAATAAAAAGAGAATTTCACCATCAAAGAGAATCAAAGAGAATTTCAAATCATCTACCCTGCCCTCCAAAGCTGAATCGTATCTTTTATGGGACCAGGGAAAGTTTAACATCAGCTTTTGAGAGCTTCAAGGACAAAAAGGTGTTGATTTAGCCCTTTATCTGGGGGTGAACTTTCTTCTCAGCTCAGCACTGTATATAAAAATAAACAAAAATGAAACATAAAACAGAAAAAGTGGATGAGGAAGAAAATTATTGCGTTTTAACAACAAATAAGTAAGCACCCAGTATAACACCTAATAAATTAACGCCAGTGTCACTGAAAAATAAAAATAACGTTTTCAAAGGACAGCTTGTCGTGTTCTCATGACTCAGGGACTGTTGTTTGTTTTTCTCCTTTCTCCTCCCCCCTTTAATTAATACACTTACTTCCAAATAAGATCTGAGAATTAGGAAAATGTCACACCATATGTGTGTTTATTTTTGCTCAAGTAATTATAATGGTGTAGGATCTCTCTTTCCTTTCTTTGCTTGCTGAGACAGAATGTTCCTTCAGAGGATAAAACAGCCTCAAAGCAGCTGCTGTGACATCTGAGGCAGAGAAAAAGTCAAAATTTCGTACTCTTTTCCTTGTGTATGCAATGACCTTTATGAGGGAGTGAGGGAGTCCTTCCTCCAGGTGCTCTCCCCACAAACTTCAGAAGAATCTGCTTACGGCAGCAGCTAGAAAAGAGGTCCAGTGTAGTCAGACACAAAACCCCAACATGCCAAATACCATCTCTGTGTATGCATTTGTAAATGAATGCCTGGTACTTCCTGCATCTGAGCATGGCAAACCTCCACACAATGACCACTCTTCTGGAGAAAAAGCTAGTAGTATTTTTGCAATTATAAGTTCAGTCGAAATAACATCTAAGCAATCTGGCTAACTTGGAACCAAACCACTGCAAGCTCTAGATCAAAAAGACTGCACTCTTGGACTGTGATGGTAGAAGCAGCTTCCGGAGAGTTTCTGAGATATATTCTTCTTCACTGGTATATATTTCTTTTTTATTTTCCCAGTGACTTCTGATGTTTTCTGAGTGATAGAATGTTTGCAGGTGTTTTTCTATTATTATTTCTGTAATCTTACTACAGTTACTAACACAGTATCATACTCTGGTATCATTGTCCATCATCCAGAAACCTCTTTCCCAGAAGAGAAAGATCTTGTAGAAGTCACCTAGGGTTTTCTTATTGCTATTGGTTTTTACCAGTCAAGATGGTGTCAAAACATGGAAAATATCTTGTGCAGAATGATATCATTTGATGATTTTGTGATTCTAGACATAAAGGGAAATATTCTTGCTGTCAAGTTGGACATTTTAGATTCTGTGTGTTTTTAAAGGTCTTCAGAATATCTACGATGCTTTCTGCAATTTCGGCCTTTCATACCTATAGTAAGCCCATTCTCAGCAGACTTACATTCTGAGCTGAGAAAGCAGTAAGAGAGAACAGAAATAAAAACCAAAAACTTCAGTCAGGGCCACTTATTCTAGACACTGTAGGGATGGATTGTATAAACAAAACATGGACCAAAGAACTTTCCTTTCTCTTTAAGACACAAATAAAATGTTCTTAAACCAAAACAGAACTACACAGAAGCTGTAGTCTAGGCCTTTCTGTATCCACTACTAAATATGTGGGATGCTCCTGTCCATTTGTGTTTTGATTCCATTTTCAAAGAGCTTCATTTCATCTCATTCCTGTACATGATGATGAGAAGCAGAATTTAGATTTAAGGTCTTTTTTGCTCTCATACCTATTTTCCAACAATAGTTCTAATGGCATAGCTAACATGAGCTTTCTATCTGAAATAGATTTTATTACTTAATTTCTGTGGGTAAAGGAATGAGAGGTTTAATATACTCAGTTCAGTATTTTTACTTAGTCATTTAAAACTGATTTTAAGTAATAAAATTCTCTCTCTACTTATTTATCTATCTCATTGCTCATTTCCTTGAGGTCAAGTTCAAAAATCCTACTATTACGGTAATCTATATTCCATTATTAGGGGTTGCTGAGAAAGTTTCTTGTTTGTTTTTTTCTCAATCTATCTTCAATGATAAGGCAACATTTGGGGATATTAGGATCCACCTCTGACAATCTTAACCTAAATAGTGCAGGAATTAGAGACTTCTTATGGGTTTCCTAACTCTTGCAGAAATTTACTTGTACATGGTAAACCCATTCTGAGGCAGATCTTGCGAAACATAGTGGTCTCCAAGGGTCTAATGGATTCACAATAGAGACGCAGTGGTCACACTCACTGGATTCAATAAAAGGGTTTTCAAAGTAGGTTCCCTTGAGCTGAGGAACCACAAACCCTTCTTGAGACCCAATATAACTACAGTTAAGCACTGGCCTTTTATGTCTTCCTCATTGTATGAGGATCCAACAAATTCTCACTTTGGAAAGAAGCTGGTTCAGTCTGCTAGGTCACTGTGATGGTGAGAAAAGGTTAAATTCCTCCACAGATGCCCTCAAAACCAGAAATTTCCTGATGAAAGAATTGTGCCCCGTTGTTCACAGAAGAGATCATTAGGGGGAACTTCACCAGGTCCTCTGTCTGTCTTCTCTGGCTGAGTGACCAACAACAACAAAAGTCATAGCTTAAAGCAACTCAGCAGTACATCTTCACCACCATGGACTGAAGTCAGGGACTCCTTGATGTACCAATAACACTTCAGCTTGTATACCTAAAACAACTGAGGACCTCAGAAGGGATTTAGATTGCTTTTTCACCATCTTCCCTGCAGAAGTCCGTATACAAGATATATGCAAGATCTATGGATGGGTAGGAGGAGTTGCTAAGAGACGATTGCAGATGCGGCATCATACATTACATGTGGATGCCTAGTTAGGAAGCATGTGTCCAAAATGGCTACTACAGTCTTAGCTGTGAGAGCACCTTTGCTAAAATACGAGGCATGGCTAAGCTGGTGAGCCATCACTTCCTTTCTAAGGCAGGAAATCTGTTGGGTTGCTTCTCTTTCAACTCTCCTCTGTAAAAAATAGCAGACAAGACTAATGGAGAAAAGTTCAAATAATAATTTATCTATGTCTCTCATTAGGCAAACCACAGAGATGCTTTAAAAAGCTGGTCCTGAAATGTAATGGGATTGCTCGACCCAGGTGCAGGACCTTGCACTTGGTCTTGTTGAATCTCATGATATTCACAGGGGCCTACCTCTCAAGTTTGTCCAGATCCGTACTTCAGCAGGGAAAGATTTTCTCTCTAAAAAAGTAAGAAATTAATTGGAGGAAGTCCAGGTTTTCATCCACCAGGTACTTCACCTTACTGCCATGACTTTTCAAATATTATGGAGGGTGGCTTAGCAACTACATGAGCCAGTTCCCTCAGGACTCTGGGATACATCGCAACAGGTCCCTAGACTTCTGTATGTTCAGGCTCCTCAGGTGGTGACAAACCTGATCTTCTCTTACAGTGGGAGAAACTTTACTCCCCTAGTCCCCATCTTGCAATCCATCCACTCAAAATGTGTGGGAAGAAAGATTGTCAGTGAAGACTGAGGCAAAAAAGTTGTTGAGTACCTCAGCTTTCTCCTTGTCTGTTGTTGCCAGTTTTCCAGTCTTGCTAATTAGGGGATGTATGCTTTTTTGACCTTTTCTGGCTGACATGTCTGTAGAAGCCATTCTTTTTATTTTTATTTTTATTTTTATTTTTATTTTTATTTTTATTTTTATTTTTATTTTTATTTTTATTTTTATTTTTATTTTTGGTGTACCTTGCCAATTTCAGCTCCAGCTTCCTGACCCCATCCCTACATAACCAAGCAGTGTCCAGAGACTCCTCCCACGGTATCTGTCTCTGCTTCCATTGCCTGTGCATTTTCTTCTTGCCATTTAGTTTGACTAGCAGGTCTCAATTCAGCCATTCCAGTTTATCACCTTCCTCTCTTGACCTCTTACACCTTGAGATCAAGAGCTCTTGCACCCTGTGGAAAATGTCCTTAAAGATCTGCCAACTCTGTTCTGCTCACTTGTTCCTTAGGGCAGTTTCCCACCAGGTCCTATTGAATAATTCCTTGAACAGCTGGAATTTTGCTTTTCTAAAATTCAGGGTCCTGACTTTACTCTTTGCCTGACCCATATCCCTCAGGACTGTGAACTAATACACAACTATAAGCAATGGCAAATACCTTATGTAGCAATGCATAAACAAAGGCAATGTTGCCTGATAGATTGGTAGTTAGTAAAATCAAACTTTGAGTGTATTTTGAACCAGAAAACATGCTTTTTCTGTTTAACAACAACAAAAAAAAGCTGTTTCAACTGTTTCTGTTTCTGCACTGTTTCCTTGACCTCTCAATCTGGGTCACTGAACATGGGTCTCACTAGTTTGGGTCATTTTTAAGCATTCTGTATAGTTTGATTAAATCTGGATCTTCTATAATAATCCAAGATCAATCAACATAAATAAAAAAAATATCCCAGATGTTGCCTGGGAAGGCCACATTTCTTGGCTTTATTTTCTTGAGTAATGTAGAACATGTGGGATTCAAATTGCACTGTTTTCCAAGGTTCTTTAGACTGAGAATTTAAACCAAGAATTACCTACACCCTAGCACTATTTGGAGTAATTAAAAAGCCTATGAAAGACAATATAAATAATCACATATACTTTGATTCAAGCACTACAGTTTTTTAGTGCGTGCTTATTATCTTGGCATAAAACTTATGTAAAACAAAAATAAATAGGTGAAATTTGTTACCTTTTTTTCACTTTAATGTAACCTCTCAGACTTCAATCTTGCTAGCATTTATGCATGTGTTTATCTGTAAGCACATGAATAATCCTCTTTATTTCAGTAGCCAAACTCTGCTTTAACTAAGCTTTAAAGACTTCCCACAGAATCCATTTTTAAACACATTTCAAAAGTTTTGTTGTGAGCAATGTAACTTACGTTTAATTATAAGGGAACTGTATTGTTTCTCTTATAGATGAAGCTGGGGCTCTGTACTCCAGGGACATCAGCCACCATACGTATTGATTTATTTATTTTACAATGCTCTGTTGGCACTGATTGAATCACTGAAAATTTCAAAGTTGGCAGATCTGACCAGAAATCCAGAGAGAAAAGATGTGGAGATATTCCCAAGCAAGCATGGAATGCCAAAAAGAGCTCTGCTAGAGATGTTTTGGATCAGGGAAAAATTAGGCAGAGTATCAGCTTGAGCTAGATTCAAAACAGGTTGCTGATCTGTTTCTTCAGCCTACTTTACAATGAAATTAAATCCAGTCCCACACTAAGAATGAGTTTTGTCCCAGTTTTAACAACAATGAACTGAATAACAGAATCAAGTTCTGCATGAATGTGACTGCTGTCCTTTTTCAGGAATATAAAGAAGGCAATTTCACAGTATTAAACTATCAAACGATTTATAACATCATGCCAATTTATGTGAGATGGGGATTTGGCTCTTAAAATCGTTCTAGCTTGCATGCAGTAAAATCACACAGTACACCCAAAGTTCAGCACACTCTAACGGTGTATCCGAATTGTCTACTTGATCTATGGGGTGAACTGTGCACAGTCACAGGACTGGGTCAGTAAACCTGGACTGAATTAATTCAGCTGAGATCACCTCACTTTGTCTTTTGCGTGTGCTTTTGCCTAAAGAGTTAGGGCTTTGTTTAGCACAATAGTGGGATCTGTCGTGCAGTGATGCCAAGAAAGTAATCCCCATTCAAATGGCTGTGCACACACAAACAGTGACCAGTGAGGATGTGATCAGGCCAATGTGATGTGTCACCCTCCCAGTGCTCACAACACTGTGGCTACCTGATCATGAGCAACAACCTAACAAACAAAAAAAAAATACTTGCACAAGTTAGAAAAACAGCCAACAAACTGGAAATTTTGCCCATTTCTTGTTCCTTATATCTGGAGATCTCCAAATGTGTATGTCCCAAGAACTGCTTCCAGCACGGGTAGCAATCATGCTTAGCAGCAAAGACACTTTTTTGACGGTTCCATGTGCTTCTCACAAACCTCCTTTCAAGACAGTGTTGTTCAGCTCCATCTACCACTGGGATGTGGCTGTACCTTGAGGGGCAGGTGCTTTGAGAAATGGATTTCCAGCATTTTTTGTTTGCAGACCAGTATATTCGTTTTGATGGACATCCAGATCAATAGTGGGGCAAACCCAAGATGGCTGATAGGAGACTTGCTTTTGTATCTACTTCTCAAGGGTACTGGAGCTGTTAGCTGAAAGGTTTGACCCCAGGGGAATAAATGTTAGCAGTCTCTTCTGCAGAGGTTTGTCCAAAGACAGTAAGTTTTCTTCTGCAGGTCATTCTTCAATCAGAGGTCTAGAAAGTCAACCCTATTTCCAAAGCTTATCCTCCTAGCTTATTAGGGTAACAGTCATACTTCAATTGATTTTTTTTTTATTAAAAAAAGGAATAAACCTTAAATTCACATTATTGTCACAATTAAAGCCATATGGACTTTCATGTGAAATATTTATATTCACTTCCTCTCTCTCATTTTTAATTTTAATAGAATAGAGAGAGATGGAAAGCTGGAGAGAAAAAAATTATATCCTCAAAAATTGCATGTGGTTAACATCAAAACATTTTAATTGAACTTCACATTACAGAAATCCAGATGGTCCATGTTCTGTTCAAGCCTCAGGGAACTGCAACATGGTACCGTGTGTAAGATGCATCATTCCTTTCCTCTTCCCTGATGCACAAATAACTTTCAATAAAGATACTACAGGCTGGTGAAATCTGTATTTTACTGTCTCTTGGGAATGCAGGGAGATTTCGGAGAATGCTTGAGGGATTTGAGGCTATCATCCTTCCTTTCTTGTGGAATGGATTTCTAAAATCACTACTTTTCACTTTATGGGAAGATGCAAGGGAGCTAGTCCTCAATGGAGGTAGAGGAGACCTGTCTGACCTTCAGCTGGGACGAACCAGTTCATAAATAAATATGGTGCATCTGGATCTGGCCCCTGATTTACAGCAGCTCAGGATCTAGCCACCAAGATGGGAAGGTAGTTGTGTATTGACACCCATTCTGTCTTCAACTTTCGCCTATAAAGCATAATTTTATAGGTCTATCACACCAAGGTAACACCCTGCTTACAGTGAGACACCTTGGTGCACTCACATGTAAATCTGTCGCTCTACTCTTCGGATGTCATAAAGCACATCATTCACCTGGTGCTGTGACATTACAAGATTTTTCTGGACACCACTAATGACCACCCAGGCAAAGAGTGACCTGTGTAAACCTGTTATGACTTATACAGACCTGCCTGACTGTCATTGAAACTTGTATGGCAAAACTGTTAGTAATTCAATTACACTAGGTAGTAGTTCAACTCACATGAACATTGTCATATTTTTTTTAGATATTATTCTCAAATTAAGTCAAATCTGGATGTGCTGGAATTTCAGGCAGTCACCACCACTCCACAGGAGACCATCACTTCCCTCAGGTTTCCTTATCTTCTCCTTAAACACAAATTTAAAGCACAAGACAGGCCATAGTGCAATATCCTGACTCCTTCTTGAGAGCAGAATGAAGGTGGGCACAAGGATTGTGATCCAAAATTAATCAGAATAACATTCAATATCTTCCTATCATTTTTAAACTGCCTTTGCCTATCATCAATGACCTTCTGCAAGTGTCAGCATGGGTCTACAGACAAGATAAATGTGAGTGCGAGGCTTAGAATGAGATTGGCATCAGACGCACCACTCTCTTGTAGCTGCCAGCTTGCATAAGGAGTAACAGAACATTTTAGCAAGTGAATGAAAGTGCTGCAAAGGGATCTGAACTGGCAGGCTGATGTGTGGAGAGTGATGGGGAGGGGGAGATTTTTGGTTGCAAATACATTAACCTCACCAGTGTAGGAGGAAGTTTTATGATCTCGAGCCTATTTGGAAAAAAAACAAAAACAAAACCCCAAACCCAAACCAAAACAGAAACAAACAAACAGAGTGAAAATTAAAAATAACCTGAGACAAGGCACATTTGCTTTTGACCTCCATCAAGATGCAATCTCTGCAAAGAGCTACTGAAAAACATGTTGTCATGATACTTGGTTTTACCTCAATAATATTAAAAGGAAAATTCTGAACAAAGCATCTAATAAAATTTAATGCTGCTGCCCTAGCTTGAGCAATACACAAGAAAAGCACCACGTAATGAGGCTGTACTTTTTCCTCACAGGCTGCCACTGCCATTAGCTTTGAGGACCTTTCACCTTTGCCTTCTCAATATTTAAATGTTCCACTCTGCTTGCTGGAGAGTTTGCCAACTTAGCACGCTTCACTGAGCAGAGCAGTGAGGTGGGGCAAGGACCTCTCCCGTGCTTCTGCACACGTTCTGCAGTGTTAGGGTAAGAAGATAAAGGATTGAAAAAAAAGATTAGAAATAAGAAGGGGAAGTTGCAAAGGAAGTAAGGGAAAAGAACAGCCTCAGGACAAGGAAAGTATTATCTCTGCCACCTTTTAGAAAAAAATAGGAAAGAGAGGAGGGTGGCCAAAAAGGGGGCCAGGTCCTCACTGGGACTTACTGATGTGGGACTCTCTGCAGACACTATTTCTTATCAAAAGGGACTGGTTGTGATGTTAGCAATCCAATATGAGGGTTGTATAGGAAATCCAATATGTATATATGTATAGCAATCCAATATGAAGGTTGGAAAGAGGAACTTGAACCTTACCTTTTTTTGATGTCAGCAGGTGGATGTTAAAATTTAGAAATAAATATTAAATCATGTGAAATGATAAATTATGTTAAAATTTAAAAAAAAACCTGACCATAATGATTATTGTAAGGAGACAGAACCCTCATGGCTTAACAAGCTGGCACACTTCATCCAAACCATCATCGTGGTACCCGTGTACACCCTCAGCCCAAGGCAAATGTACGGCAAATTGATTTAGCTTTGCTCACAGGGAAAGAGGATTAACTGAAGTCACATTATTTCACATGGCACATGGCAAATTATTGCAGTTCAGTGATGCACGGTAACTTGTGACAGCACGCGCTATGTGCTCAGAGATGTGCTGGGCCATGAAATAATGGTCTGAGTCCCCACCGCTTAGCCACTTAGAGTTGAGCAGGCAAAAGCATGAGAGGCAGAAATGGATGCTCTTCAAGTGGAAAGAAAAGAAATGGATTAAGTGACACCACAATTTTTTCCAGTGCTCTGTCCTGAGAACCTGCAAGTGCAGTTAAAACCAAATTAATTCCCAAAGTAAATCCAGAGAGGTCATTGCCACTCCCAGTGTTTGATTGCAACCGTTTGCTTTGCATTGCAGGGTTTCCTGTGGGCCTCTGGGCCAACTGGTGGCCAGGCATGCAGAGATACGTGATATTTGCTTAACACTTAGTTAATACTAATATCCTACTCTGTTAGCTGGTTTTCTGCTATGCCTCACTCTGTATGATTTGGGAGCAATTGAGGAGTTTACTACTTGCTTCTGTTAGTGGCATCTTGGTTAAATTATTGGTATTTGCTTGACTGTGGTGCATCAGTAGTTGGCCTACGTATTAAAGCACCAGCATTATAATCCTATACCAATAGTTGGGCCAAGCAACTTAACCCACACATAGCCCATGCCCTGTGAGCTGTTGAGATGTGCGTCAGAGTTTTAGTGTTAAAACTCACCCAGTAGAAAAAATACCTCTTACAGTTCGTTAAGAAAAAAAAAAGAAAAAGAAAATACACCAGAAAAGCCACCAAGGATAAAATTGTACATCTTTATAAGGTTAACTTTTATCATCCTGTTTGTTTTCCCTTCTCTATCCTGCTTTTCCCATCTGGTTTGGTACCACTATTTATGTCATTTTAACAGCCACCCTCCGCCCCCTCTGAGCTGCATAGATTTTCAAACTCGAAATAAAAACAAACCCACTGTAAAGCACACTGAAAATTGCCACAGCAGTCCCAGGACTCCCCAAGCCAAGGAGCGCTCTGTCAAAAGGCAGGCACCATATGGAGAGTGTTTATTACTCTCGGTGCTGCAGTCACAGCAGCCTTTGTTGCTGTCTCCAAAGGAGGAGGCCCTGGAAAACGTGAACTGCTCCTGTATTTATTGTCCCTCTACATATAGGCACACATGCATACGTTCAAGTCCAAATGTATGCTTTAGGAAAGGGTAAGGGCAGCAGCAGGAGTGCAGAGGAGCTGCTAACAGGACAAGGCATTCTGCTCTGATAAGCAGAACGAAAGGCTTGATTGGCAACGCTGAAAGGCAGGCTGCTTATTTGGTACAAGCTGCCTGATGAGCGAAAGCCAAAAATATCCCAGTTATTAATAATAATGAATCACAGGGAGAAAAGCAAGAGGGCACGGGCTCCTCAGCTATTTGCACAAGTTGCACTTACTACTAGTGAGAGAGAAATAAGCAGAAAGTCAGAGGAAACAGGGAAAAGGGGAAGGGAGAGGCAGACATTGCAAGTGGATTTTAAGGGCTTTAACTGAGGAGCTGGTGCCATAAGGAGGTTTGTTTTCCTGTGCCTGGCTGGTCAGCTATACTGGAGCATATCTGTGTGATAATTAGTTGGATGACCATCTTTTCCCTCCCAGCTTGTTGCCAAAACACTGCTGAGTCCTGAGGCCAGGCCTTCTTAATCAAACTGTTGGTTTTGCTGCATGGTCTGAGATGCACACGTGTCAGTGCAGCTGCCACTCTTATTTCCAAGTGCTGAAGGAACTGCTTGAGGGACCTGCAGAGCCCACAGAGACCCAAGCTCAGATATGGAAGAGGGAAGGATGCAGTTGAAACTATGCTTTGGAGGAGAAGAAACTGGGGGGCACACAGGCATGTCCCCTGACAAATAGACAAGTGAGGAGTCAGAATTTGCTGTGGATCTCTGTCACACAAAGGATGATCAGAGTCTTGTCCCCTCCCTCGCTTCCCCGTCCACATGTAATAGCTCTGTGACCCTGTGAAAACCATTTCAATACAAAGAGGCTCATCCTGTCATTCTTCAAAGGGCTGTCCTGAGGTGAAAATCCATCACTGTGGTCAAGGTGCTTGGGGTCACGTCCATGCAGTGCCTGGGGGACCTTCTCTGACTGCAAGTGATGGGAATGAGCAGCCATACATAAGCCCATGCTTATAAGCTGTATAACCGCATACACAGGCACTTCTGCAGGTCATTGGCTCATAAAAAGAAATTAGTCTAATCACAAGCAATCATGAATTTTCCGCTACCCACACTTTCTCCCGCTGAAAAATGTCAGACCATCCTGTAAAGTGGCTACTTTTCCAGAAAGTCTTCCTGAGACCTCCGGCTGTTTTCTAAACTCAAAATCTTCCTGAGAAAATAGAAAGTGATACTCAGCTCTGAAATCTGCCTTTGTGGGCATGAAATTAATAGATGCAATAAGAAATGGAGTCTGGAATGCCACATATGCACAGTGAGAGTTTCCAAGGCATTTGGAAAATGCCATCCATAAAAACTGGAGCTGACTTGCCAGATCAAGCTATTCCACTTGTGCCACAAAGCCATGATTTAGATGGAAATAATCATCTGGAGTATGTGTGGTGGCTTTTGTGCAGTACCAGTAAAGCTTGTATCTGAGACATTTTCACTCTTTGCAAATTTAGCTTCTGTACAGAGTGGGAGGTTGCAGATTTTAAAATCCAGTTCTTAATGCACCGGAAACACCAGCTGTACTTTGACTAGCAGTGGATAAGATGAAGGAGACCAGTGACTGATAACATTTGTGCAATTAATGTTAGAAAGCATGAAAAAAGAGAATCTTTGAATAGATTCCTCACCACTAGCCTTTTGAGAATGGCTTTTGAGAATCAGCAAGCCCTTAGGAGCACAGGCTTGAAAGAACAAAAGCATTGGCATGATCAAAGGTGACAGTGACCTTTTCCCTTTTCCTATTTCAATCAATCAGAAAGGAGAAAAAGAAAAGAAAAAGAAAAAGAAAATAACACATACACCAAGTCTTGAGAGGTTTTGCCAGGCCTGGAGTTGAAGACTGCAGTGAAATCAATTTTGCTACCCTAGTAGAGTAGGCGGAATAACTTGGTCCTGTATATCCTGGCCTTCGTGGACAGCAATAGACAACGTTCTTCTCTGCTTTAGCCATTATCTAAGTAAAGTCTCCATTTTTGCACGGATTTTATGCCTCAATCAACACTGATTTGTGTCACTACTTCACTCTGCATTTGTCAGCATAATAAAAATAACTAATGGTCCAACTCATCTAACACTGAAGTCAGAGGGAGAACAATGAAGAAAATTAGATAAAAGACATGAGATATTCCATCTGTAGAATGGTGTTTTATTAGCCTTTGTTCTCTTGGTGCATCTAAATCCTCATGCATGAGGCCTATGATTATACCCAATGGAGAAATTCAGATTTACGTTAACATAGAGAAAGAAGACCAAGTTATAATTTGCATTATGTGACATAAGTATATTAAATAAATGCACAGTGTAAAGGACAACAGGATCTGATCACTTGTTAAAAAGAGTTTATATTTCTATTTTTTAAAACCAAGGAGAGATCCATTATTAATGGAGAACAAAGTCTGAGCAGCTGTTACATACACAAGCTATTCTGAAATAGGTTCCTAAAACAGGTGAGATGATTTATCCTCTGGAAGTTGATTTTAGGAGTGTTTTTTATAAGCAAATGTATCGTGGGATAGTGATGTGGGCACTTAGGCCACCCACATTCACTCTTGGAATCTTGGTGCTTGGATTTTTGTGAATGTTAAAAATTGGACAGGAATCTGAGTGAATATGATTGAATGGGCATATAAAGTATGCAGCATTGCAAATTCACAGCTGCAGGCAGTCAAGATGTAATTTGCGCTAGCATCCAATTAGTAGCCACCATCCAGCTAGAACATGAACAGCATAATTTCTCTGATAGTCAGCTGCCTGCCGGCGACCTGTTGTGCCCATCGAAGGCAGTCAGTAATGCTCCCTCATCAAAAAAGAGGGCGATCTAAATGGAGCGCACAGAAGAAAATCTTAGCTAGTTCTCTCTGTGTTGGAAATTAGCACTAGCTGATTTGGGAAGAATAAGGTTTTCTCACCTGGGAATCCGTAATTGTGTCTTCATGGCTTACTGTCAGTCTGTTCTGCCACTAAAGATGTCATCTTGAACACTATGGGAGAGGTATCTTCCAATAAAAAATTTATCCTACCGGTTTGAGGCACCTGTATCAGTATGGTTTATCTACTATCAGCCTAGAAGAGCAGCTTAGCTTGAAGACCTACTTTTTACACAGATAGAGTAAGGTAAGATGCAAGTCACTCCAAAGCAAGTTGGAAACTCCTTCTTAAAGTAACACTTACTTACAGGTTTCTTACTACAGAAGTGCTCTAGTTTAACCATTGCCAAAAAATTATACCCATGAAATTTTGCAAGTGGATCCTAACTTTGACAGTTGGATCTCAAGGACACTCCATCTCAAGGTACTAGAGTTCTCATTTATTTAGTGTATTGCAAGACCACTTGCACTCAAGACATATTGTAGCAGGACCATGATTCCTTAGGTCTTCAACCACCACAGAAATCTCGTAATCCTGAATTTATCCATTCTCCTGAAATTATAACTATTACTTTAAAAATAAAAAATATGAAGTGTTAAACTATTAAAATAAATAAATTATTAAATAAATAAATGATGTGTGCATATGTGTCTCAACACTCAAAGGCAGGTTTGACAATGAAAGGTCATGTCCATGTGAAAATGATATTACATGCTTGGAAGCACTGACACATTTCTGAATGTCTCCAGTGCAGGAAACAATGCAAACAGAATTCCCAATGCTGAACAAAAAAGAGAATTGTCCTGTAACTAGAATAGATAAATACTCTTTTACATCAGACTTCAATGATGACATTTCATAATTGTACTTAGAAGCCTTGCAATAAGAGCAAAAATTATAGCAAACACTTTCATGCCTTGCTGGTCTGATATCTTTGATCTACTACATAACACTCCCTTTCAGAGTGACCAAATGAGTTGTTCATGTACCCTAACTGGTACAACTATTGCTTAATTTGTCTTTTTACTGTAATTTTGGTAGACCAATAATTGTCTCCAGTGACAGGATAATGCAGAGAAGTAGTATAGTCACCGCCATTAGTGCTGTGTTATTGTTCTTCATTACAACATTTTTAATTTGCCATACAGCATGTCTTTATGGATTTTTTTTTAATTGGTTGCTCAAATTATTCTCTGAGACTTACTAACAGCTAACTTTACAAACTGCTTCCAATGCAAAATGGTTAATTAAGAGTCAGCCAGAAAGTGGACAAAGGCTTCATTTGTCTCATGTGCTAAAGAAAGATCAATTTCAGGAAGAACAAGGGTATCTCTGGAAACTCTACATCACTCAAACTTCTTTAAATTCACCTACAAGCATGGAGACAGTTGCCTGATTCTTGACTGAGAGCAACTTCTTGCTTTTCCTATCTATCTTGTGACTTAACTCTTAAGGACCTGAACATCACACCTCGGGTTTATCAGAGCTGACGTCCTCTACTCCAATTTCAGATGATCTAGCTGTGTCAGCTGGAATTCTTGCAGTGGTGAGATAGCCAGCCATGTGGTTTCTAGAGTCAAGTGAGTGCCTCTGTGCAGCTCTTCACGTTGCTGCAAGGAGTCATTCATTCCAACTAACCCTGCTCAGAGAAATGTCACTCTTTGCTCTGGAGCACAACAGAGAAAGTCAGTCCTCTACTTATTTTTTTTTATTCTTCTGCTCAGAGCATCTTGTTCCCCATCCTAAATGCCACAGAGATGTGGAGATCATTTGTATGGTTTTGGTTGATAAGTCAGTGTCTAGGATGCTTCCCCAAGGTGTGGAAGACCTGGGTTCACATTCTTGATCTGCTGGAATTGGATCATATGTGGAAGATTAGACTTTCCTTTCCAGCAACAGCTGAGGATTTCCAGGTCTCATAGAATTATAGAATCGCCTAGTTTGGAAGGGACTTTTCAGATCATCTAGTCCAACCATCAACCTAACACTGACAAAAAAAGTCACTGAACCATATCGCTAAGTACTACTCTATGTGTCTTTTAAATACCTCCAGGGATAGTAACTCAACCACTTCTCTGGGCAGCCGATTCCAAAGCTTAATAACCCTTTCAGTGTAAAAAGTTTTCCCAATATCCAATCTAAGCCTCCCCTGGCACAACTTCAGGCCATTTCCTCTTGTCCTATCTCCTGTTACTTGGGAGAAGAGACCAAGTAACCTCTCTACACCCTCCTTTCAGGTAGTTGTAGAGAGCAATAAGGTCTCCCCTCAACTTCCTTTTCTCCAGGCTAAACAGCCCCTGGGGGCAAAAATACAGGAAAAAAAAACTATGAACCTATGTTAACTCCATTTCTTAATATATCATACTGGAGTTCTGCTGGATTTAGATCCAGGCTGAAGCAGCTACCCCAAAGCACCTGAATAAAAATGAAGTCATCTATCCACAGGAATGTAAGAGTATGGGGAGGGGAAAAAAAAAAAAAAAGAAAAGAATGGCAATAGATCAGTTTAGTTTGGCACCCTACAAAATAAACGACCTTCTACTACCTTCATTCTGATGCAAGACTTGGGTAACTTAATGAAGCCTGTGTGGTTCTGGTTTTAGTATACTGCACCCTTTTAAATGTAGATGAGGATCTATGTTTTCATAAAGGTCAGCTGTGACTCAACCACTATTTTTATGTTGTTCTGCAAATTGTTTCAGTGAATCACTGCATACTTTCCCTCACATTCATGAAGATTTTATATTTCTTCATCCCTTGTTTTCCAAAATAAAAGTGGTGTAGACTGAGAAATGCAGTGCGTAATTTGTTCATTTTATGTGGGAGGAAAATAAAAATAGCTTAATTTTGTGAAGTTCATCTGGTTTCCTTAAACCAAGGTTTCCTATGGAGTTTTACGGTCAAGCAAATTTGATTAAAGGAAATTTCCACCACCATTAATTTCATCTGCCTTTTGGTGAACAAACTTCAGTGAGTCAGACCTGGCTAAAAATGAGCTCACCAGAAAGTCTGTGGGCTGTTTCTGAGGTGAATGTGAAACATCCTGAGCCCAGCTGAGCTCCAGGAAGGAAGTTTTTCACAAATATAAAGTATAACAACATGTTATAATATTTGAGTAACACATCATGAGTCAACATACTGTTTATGTAGTCTGAGAGTACCATATTAAAATAATACTTTCTGACTAGGCAGAGCTGGTTCATGGGCACTGTCAGTTATACCTGTTGATTTCACAGAGAAAGCAAAAACATTTTTGAATTTTATTGCTTTCTTCAGACCCTAGAAGTCAACTGATATGTGCTGTATAAGAAGATCCAAGAAGGAATGGTAGAATGGATAAAATAGAACTGATTATTGAAAAGCCAGTTCTAGTTTACCCTAACTCATTTAATCTTGATTCTGTTTAGTCCACTTCTCTTTTTAAATTGTGTTTATTATTATAATTTTTTTAAATTATTTAAATTGTGTTTATCATAGTGAGAAGACTTCCCCTTCCTCTCAGGCTACTACAAATATAAGGTCATTCATATCTGAGAGCATGCCCCCGGGTATGTTTGGCCCTTGTATGTCTGGGCTTGTATGTTTACCTAGAGAAAATATTTACTTTTCTTGAGTATTTACAGCAATAAAAGTGGAATACACGGTGGTCTTGGGCAGTGCCTTTCAACACTAAAAGACGGACAGACAGACATAATGAAAGGATTGCTAGACTGCAATAATTGTTGTCATCCAAAACTCTGGAAAAAAATATGTGACCCAAGCAAGGATTTCCTTTCCCTAAAAATAAACATTTTCATTATTATTTTTATCAAGGAGAAAACTCTCAAAGTTCATGAGTGTATGAGAAAATTCTCTAAATATGACTTATGCTACCCAGAGCAGCCCAGTTATAGGGCTTGTAGCTTTTGTATAATCCAGACCAGCAATCGCTAATTTTTACTAGATTCACTCTTACTATTCATTATTTACATTAAATGCACAGGAACTCAAGGAAAGAAGTCTTTAATTTAGGTGACTGTATTAACTGCTTCAATTAAGGAGGGTTAAAAATGCCATTTCATTTCTTGCAGACAGGAGGGACAGTGACATAGTTCCAAAGACAAAATCTTTAGCATCGTGAGAATATCTTGTGTCTGTTTTCAGGACCAGAAACATTGGATCTGCTTAAAGTTTGAATGACTGAGCAAAGAAAGTCTTAATTGAAGTCTCAGAAGACAAAATGTTTCTGGATGAAACCAATTCTGACTCTGTATAAAGATCTGTGGTCCTGCTGTTTATATTTCTTGTTATCCTGGCAACCCTTTGAAGGATGAGACAACAAAGCCTCCCTCAAATTCCTTTATAGGTTGTGGCAAGTACGACCCCTAGGAAAACATTTGTAGTCAGAAGTCGTGTTTCTTACTAGAGCACCATATTTGGACAGATTTTAATGCATAAAAACTGTTGTTCAGGTCTGTAACTGATTTCAGCAGTCAACCCTTAAACTTCTACTATTACTTTTTGTAAGTGATTATCATCAGCATATGTTTGCCAGTGCTAACTACAGGGAATACCAGTGTAATATTAATTAGGAAAGAGGGGAAACTGTGAAGATTTTCCTGTTAAACTGTTTATATTATTTATGCTGTGCATTACAATACCTAAGATGGAGGTACCCTTGTGATAAGCACTAAGCAAACAACAAACATTAGAGAGTCCTTGCCATACAGGACAATACGACCTAATTAAACAGGACTGACAAGGAAGGAGACAAGCAACTGATGTGAAAACAAAGCTTCAGGTCGCATAACAATGGAGCTATGTATAGCCTAAATACCCACCTTATTGTTATAAGCTGATGTTGCAGCCATTTCGTCAAACGGGTGAATAGGAAACAAGATAAATCATTACAGGGTTTTGTAATGTTTTGAGAAATTTTCATGAGAAATTTTCATGAGGAAGATGGGCATTTGCCCTGTTGAAATGATCTGTTGTAGAACATAGAGCACTGTCATGACAGAGGGACACTTCCATCACAGGGTAAAAAATGAAATCATAAAATTAAAGGAAAAAAATGAGTGAATATTTATATCCGGAGTATCAGGGCTTGATTAGAAGTAATTAAGTTCAATTCTTCAGGTATTGTCACTAAATTGTTGGCAACAAGAGGAAGAAAACGTGTTTTAAATGATGGCATAATTCATAACATTTGGTGGAGGTTGTTCTCTTTTAACCTAAGCCATTCAGTTAAGAGAGGCTTACAATAAAATGAACCAGATTCATCCATCATTAATCAGGCCAATCCAAAAGAGAGTGCCATCATTTAGAGCATGCTGTACAGCAATAGAGCACAATGACACATCGAAAGTGACAAATATTATTAATCATTTGAAATGGAACATAAGGTGGTGGCAGCTGCATCTATGATCACTACACTTAAAATCCAGCATTCCCCTTCCAAATGTAAAACAAATTGTTTGTCTTTGACAAAGAAATCACATCTGACGCAAATAAAAGCCTTTCAGTTATGTAGGTGGTTGTGTAATGACTGGAGATACATTTGAAGAGGCACACTGCAGATTGTTGGTGGGTGCAATGTGCATCTGCAGAATAAATTGGACAGGAAAAACTGAGGTGTGAAACCAACCAGAACAAATGCGACCTACCAAAGTAGGGCTGCCATTCAGTCAGACTGAAAATCATAGTAGCCCCAGCCTTGAAGATAGGCACTCCCTTGCATGCTCACCTTCTGGACCCAGACTGTCTCTGGATGTCCTGTCTCTGGACTCTGATGTTCTACATGACCTTAGGACTTCTGCTTCAGTCTAACTAAGAGGTTAGACTGAAATTTCTTGGGTGTGAAAAGCCCTAAGTAGATATGCCTCATCTGTTCGGAAATTTAACACCTGCCAGGCTGAGCAGAAGACTCTACAAATATGAAAACTGCAAAGAAACTGAAGAGCAAAAAACTGTACATAGTTCATCAAAGAACAAGAATGAGGAGGCACAGCATATTTTGGGGTGACAGGTTTAAACCTCACCAAAGGAACTGTCATGTTTTCCATATTACTTAAATTGTGGAACCTCCTCCACTGCAGGGTACCATTGGGTTCAAAATGGGCAAATGCATGTAGGAGGCCAACCAGGGTGATTAAATGTGACAGTCCAATCTCCATCCCAGAAAACCATCATGCCACTAACTGTGGGAACTGAAAGGGCATGTGAAGAATGATCTTTTATATTCTTTCCTTCTAGGCTCACAGCTGACCACTTCAAGGGCAGGACACAGGGCTGAACAGATTGGTATAACTGTTACTATCTTACTTTACTCCCTGAAGAACAGTTATCTCTTTCTGAGAGACAATGTCAAGGTGATGGAAACAACCAATCTCTACTCATTTTGGTGATTTTTGGCTGGAAGCTTTCACCAAGTCTCAGAAACTCTTCAAATCACGCCAAAAAAAACGGGAAGACCAAAGTCCACACTTAACTCAGATGATGCAGTTTATGAGTGGCTTCCCTTGGAAAGAAAATGCTCACAAATTAGGAGCTATCTTAGCATACAGTATTAATAGAAATAATTTTGGTCAGGAATTGGAATGCTTCCAGTTCATACAAGTATAAAAAATTCAGAACATTAGGTCTCAGGTCACTGACTTGAACCAAAAGTAATGACAGCTGCAAAGAGGGTAGGAAATGATCACCGGGAGTTAATAAAACAAGATACAGTATTTTCTTTTTCTTCTTTTATCTATTCAGTCCGACAAAAAGAAAAATGTGAAGTGACTTGCAGTTGAATCTGAAAATGCTAGCTAGCAAAGGGCTCTCTAACCCAGTACAGGAAAGCTTCAGAGGAACCTGTGGTAGAAGGTTTTCCACACCAATTCCTCTCAATAATAAGGCACAAACTTGGAAAAGTGAGGCTGCTTAACCACTGAAGCAAATTTCCAGAGGAAGGGGAAAACTGTCCCTCAGCTGAAGGACAGAGACATTTCTAGAAGATATTCTTCAGATAGTCAACAGAGGAATAACAGGGTGAATTCTATGGCCTGAGTGTGCAAGATGTGGGAGGTCAGACTAGATGATAGAATGACTCCCTTCTGGCTCTAAAATATATATATATTAAAAAATTATTAGGAGCTGGAGGTGGCACCGGTACAATCCTGAACCACTGCTGTGAGCAAGTTCTAAATGTGGAATTCAAGTCTCCAAGCTTGCACATAAATGTGAAACAGCATTTACTGTGAGCACAGCAGTGAAACTGTTACTGAAGCAGCATCTTCTGAGAGTGTTGGCACTGCCTCTCGCTGTAAAAGTTTTCAGTTGTGAACTTGGCTGAGACCTTCAGGCCTTACTGTAATATGAATGATCATAATAATAGGATTGAATTACAGTCTTCTGCAGAGAAATGAATCAACCCCTACAGATATTTCCAAAATAATATCTCATGGCTAATGGAAGCACGATCCGCAATACCTGGCTGCTGACTGCCAGCACTCCACAGCCTGTCACAGCTGCAAACCGGCTGGTCTCAGGTGCAATATGGAACAAATACTTTTGAAGCAGAGTCAGAGCTAATCCAGCAGCAGTCGTCCATTGATCTGCCTAGTCCCCTCTGCACCCCTCAGCCTTCTTGTGCCTCTGCTCAGAGCAGACTGAGGCTTCTAGTGAAATGCCTGGACAGTGTGATAGAAATATTTCTTGCCTTCTAATTTCCAGAATATCTACATTTCCCCTCTGAAACTCCCACAAGCACTCCATCGTTGGGATCATCAGAGGGGAAAAAAAAGGATGCTTTTAAGATAAACTTGCCTCCCTTCCTCATCCTCTGGCTTTCCTTTATTTCTCTAATAAGTTGCCTGAAAGGGGCAAATTCATGGTGCAGGTAGAGGTTGTGATCCTTGAGGGGAGATGAAATAAAAAGAGATTTCCCTGAACTAGGGAGATCCTGTTTCCCACAGAGGATAGGACAAATAGAGATCCCCGAGCCCCACACTTACGATCAAAGGAAATTTTGAGGGACCAAAAGAGGAAGACCAGTATTCCTGTAGATGCAGGCCATGACCTGGGCACACCATGAAGACAGCAAAGTGATAGTGGCAGATATCTCATAAAGATCCTTCTTTGATGTAGTACCCTAAATTATATTTGTTGTGTCTTTCACGCGTCTAACTTTTTACCAATCTGCCTCTGAAGAGGCCTTGAGCATCTTAAAGCAAAGGCCTTCTCTGCTGGTACTTTGAGATCACACAAAATCATGCACTGGGCGACTATAATGAAACGTGAACTCTCGTAAACAAGTGTCTCATGATGATAAGAGAGATTTAAAGGAGACATTTACAAACAAGCTTGAACAACAGAAAGTCACTTTTTGAAAATTTTAAAATTTAATTTAATTTAAATTTAAAATTTAAAACACCTTTTAACTTTAGCACAAATAAAAAAGATCAGAAATTCCCAACTTTTTTTCTCTTCGAAAAGCAGGAAGAACAAATTCCCTTCTAGGTCTTTAATATTGAAAGAATTAAATTTGTATGTTTTGAAGATATATTATCTGACCCTTTATTCTTACATGTAAATGTCAAGAAATACCAGCTCACAAACTGAAAAAATAATTTTATCTTTCTCATTTTGCATCTTTTATCAATAAAGAACAATGCCTTTTTTTGTCTCTTTAATTACACTCACAGACATCTGCTTAATATGGTGGATAAATATGAGATGAGCACTACTGGATGGCAAGCAATAATACTTCTTCACAAATGATGATGAATAAAGAGGAAGATGAATGTGTACAGATAGCATATCAATGTAATGGACTGCTTTCTAACAGACATTTTTTATTTGTGTTCTTTGCTATACTGCATGTAAAATTAAATCTCCGGTTCTGTGCTGCAGACACTTTTGCATGAGAATAAATTTCTCTTCACCGGGGAAGAGCCTGGTTCGGTTTAAGGACAAGCTGTCTCCTTGAGCCTGACTATTTCTAAACTCTGACCTCTTTAGAGTTTTTACCATAATCATCCAGTATGCTTACAGTACTTTGTATAGTTTTGACAATGATTGAAATATTGCAATTCTGACCGCAAATCCAATCTTCACTTGACAAAATGGAACCATCAACATGACAAGAAGAAGCTTCCTAGGTCATTGAGTCCTTGAATAGCACATCTTATAATAAAATCCTCTTTATGGACATATCAGATTCCATATAAGAAGTAATTAGAATATTTTACCTCTTCTATTATGTCTAAAAATTTCCACTCTGTCAGGATGCAACAATTAGGAGGAGCTTCCCTAAGTTCTTCCATAATTCTCCCATAATTCTATGGACAATGGGGAAAATACAGACAGGGTTGTAGAGGGTGAGTCAAATTGTAGGACAGAGATGCAGCCCCATAGAAGTAGTCGCTTTCCATAGAAATGCTTGCTTTCCATATTCATTCCAGAGGAAACTCAGAACTAGCATTCTCCTAATTAATGGGCTAAATTTCCAGATATTAGTGGATGAGACATTAATCCTAGGTCTTTCAGAGAATTCTAGCTTTTTTTTTTTTTTTTCTGTATGAGCATATTACCTGTGGTGTTGCTCCTAAAATATACCGCATACCTGAATATACCACAATACCAGCTTGGGGTGGGCTCATCTTACCCAACTTGGGAAGGGCACTGCTTCTCACCCTCAGATGACATACCTGGTGGATTAAATTAACAGCATGTTCCTATATCTCTTACACATGGCTCCTATCAATTACTCCATATCTAATTCTTGTTTTATAATTTTCTAGGCCATGGGCTCTTTCCTCAGCTCATATACAAGTCAATTCTGTTCCATAATGTGGAAGGATACAGATTTAAACTAGGGGACAGTCTAATACAGCCAGATGAATTGCATTCTGTCAGTTAGGGATCTTTACTATTGCTGAGCTGAACTTTATATTGTAAGAAAGAAGGGAGCAGTTAAAGACTACTGCTTGAGAAAAAGTAATAGGATCTGGCCCCACATTGCAGCATGCACTATCACCTGGGGCATGCAGGACTTATTGAGGTTAATTGAAAAGGTAGAAGGAAGCTACCTAGCATTCCTCTGGAGCAGCGGGAGTAACTCTTTCAGACAGCCAACTGGTGTTATATCGCCTCTGTGGAAAGCTACTGAGAATCAGCCTCTCATGCTGGTGCTCACGTGGGACCACAGCAAGCACAGACCCATGCACATGCCGGCACAACAACCCAAGCAGTTCTGCAGAAGGAGCTCAAGTCCATCTGCCACAGCTCCGGAGACTTTTCCCTCACTTCGTTTGGAAGTGCCAGACACCCCAGCTGCGCTCGCTGGGCTCCCCACAACCGTCAGTAGCAGGAGCTGGGGTGTAATGCAAATGTCCCTCTGCTTCATTTCAACTGACAGGAAAGCCCTCTCCTGAACTCTCCTCCTTGACGTCAACTTGTAGCAAGCTCTAGTTTAGTCATATTGCTGGCACTTTTGATACAATATTTAATTCTGATAAATGTGCTTTCCTCTTATTTAAAAACACATATAATTTAATTAAGACCCTCTACCAGTGTCCTAAGCCCCCAAGCACATTTATATTACTAAAGCACATTATTAGTCTACCAGAGCAATTTTATTCTAATTTCCCTTTTTTGAGAACTCTCTTATCAACAGTCCCAAAATATCACTGTTACGGTATTGATTTCCCTCTGCTCTGTGCAGCAAGGCTAAGGCCATGTCTGTGTGTTAAGCAAATACCTCCATTTGAGAAGGTGTGTTGTGAAAAATAAGCAGGCTCAAGAACAGTTTAAGCAATAGTTTTGATCTACTGCAGATTTTTTTTTTGTTTGGGTTTAGTTTGTTTGTGTTTGTATTGGAGGAAAAATGGAAAAAACCGTCTCAAGAGATTTCAAGTCTGGAAGCTTTTGTTCATGTTTGAAACTGCCTTATTGGCTGTGTACATCTAAATATGAAGTGGAAGCATCTTCAGAACAAATTTTTAAGCCTTCGTTTTGTATTTACTTGGGCATAATAAGAAAAAAACGAAAACTGCAGATAGACCTCAAACTAAGAAGAGGGATCTTAAATGACTTTTTTCTCTCCCATACATTTCACATATCAACAACTAAGGAGCTAAGCATAAATAATAATAGCAATGCTGCTTTTTTTCAGCTACAAAACATTTTGCAAATATTAATCTACAGAGTAAAGGAAAAGTATTATTAAAGGAAAGGAGAGAAATGGCTGTAAAACTTATGTATAGGAAAGATAAGACATTTTACAGGGACATTGGAACAGAAGTCTAAAGGGACACCCTGTATCACAAAATACATTCTCTAGTTCCCCATTAAGATTTTTCTGCATAAACTTACCCAGGTCTCTGAACAGAAGTTTGTTCCAGTATCTGCCTGCTATAGTTAGGCAACTTTAATGCTCCAATCATTTCCGGCCCTACAATGTAGAAGAAAGGGAAGGATCATGATCATGTAGAGATGATCTTGCACGAGACTCAGCAAATCTAATTTGCTCTGCCCCTTGCCGGCTCCATGCTCTTGAGCAGTACTCTGCCTTTATTCCAGTCATTGCTTGTCTCTGTAATTAAATGACGCTGTATTTAATGTATAATTAAATGACACTCTTTAATTAAATGAAGCTGGACATGAGCGGGCAGTGTGCACTTGCAGCCCAAAAGGCCAATCACATCCCGGGCTGCATCAAAAGATGCATTGCCAGCAGGTCCAGAGAGGTGATTCTGCCATTTTACTCTGCTCTGGTGAGACCTCACCTGGAGTATTTGTGTGCAGGTCTGGAGCCCTCAATATAGGAAAGACATGGACCTGATGGAGCAGGTCCAGAGGAGGGCCACAAGGATGATCAGGGAGCTGGAGCACCTCTGCTGCGAGGACAGGCTGAGGGAGCTGGGGTTGTTCAGCCTGGAGAAGAGGAGGCTCCAGGGAGGCCTAATAGCAGCCTTCCAGTACCTGAGGGGGGCCTACAGGAAGGCCAGGGAGTGCCTGTTTACAAAGGCCTGCAGTGACAGGACGAGGGACAATGGGTTTAAACTGAAGCAGATTTAGATTGGATATTAGGAGTAAATTCTTTACAATGAGGGTGGTGGAG
>JAOQGH010000032.1:45005707-45030865 GCA_025769975.1 Gallinago jamesoni
CACACTGTTCCTGATACAGGCCAGGATGCCGTTGGCCTTCTTGGCCACCTGGGCACACTGCTGGCTCATGTTAAGCCAGGTGTCCACCAACACGCCCAGGTCCTTTTCTGCTGGGCAAAGCAGAATGGTTAATGGTTAATGCAGATAAAATAATTATTTCTCAGTAATTTCATTTGTGGAAAGGGCTTAGCCATTTTTGTTATGTCCAAAAAAACTCGGCTTGAATCAGATGATTTGGCCATGATGTCTCAAGTTTGGCGAAGTTTAAAAAGGCAAATTTTAAGAAGATTTTCATAAGGGAAAGCGTAAAATAGGCAACAGGCCCAACTGATGTGAAAAATCTGTTCCCTTTGGCTGCATGGCTCCCTTTGCTCTCATGGATCCTTTAATTTTTAACATTTATTTATTTTTCAATTCATGTTAGTATTCCTAAACAACACAAGCTGCTAGAGCCTATATTTGTTGGAAATTGCTCTGCTATATTTTCTTTCTCATTTGTATAGCCAGATGAATCAGATACTATCAATTGATTAGTCAATGTGTTCACTTTCTCTCCTTCATAACAGTGAACATGAGAATGAATATTTATGAGAGTGTGTAATTAGACACTTGACTTTGTAAATCATCTGGTGATGCTGTCACTGAGGTTTTAATTTGCAGATGGGCCTCAAGTTTTACCTTTCTTCATGAAAGAAATGATAAATTTCCACAGTAAGGAATTGGAAGAAAATATAACTCTGTTATCACACATAATTCACAAAATTATGTTTATGGTGAGATTTGCTACATACTTCACTGAAGATCTTATAAAAAAGGGTGAGGGGTTAAGGGAAAAATCAGGACAAGCATGTCAGCACCAAGACAGTTTGAGCTCTCTAATTGAAAATGCTTCAATTTTATAATTGTCCCCCTGGAATTAACATTTTTTTAAAAATATATAAATCTCTTTTCTTCAAATATAGGAATATATTTTATCCTGACTATTCTTTTAGAAATTCCCTGCTGATATTCAATTCGGTTTTTTAATCGCAATTGTGAACTATACCCTCACTACCATAATTGTCTATAAATTCTTCTATATGTGTTATGGCATCTATAGAGTAAAACATGCTGTTGCATTAAGCCAACCTTGAAGACACATTTCTGTTCACAAGAAATCCACACTCATCTCCAGAATAAGTGTGCTTGTTCCAAAACCAAGTGTAGTAGTATTAAATGCAACACAACCGAAGAAAGGAGGTGGTACAGCCAGGTGGAGGAGGGACTGGGCTCTGCATCATGGTGTGGAGCTGCTCATAGGTAGTGAGGAGGAGGAGGGAATTCAGTGATGCATAATGGAGGTTTAAGAAAGGAATACCTCTTGCCACTTTCCTGATCAAGCAGTGACATTTCTTTCATTTCGCAGCTTTGGTCCTCGCCACCTTTCCACACACACACACCCCCCCCCCAATGTCCTGTTACCTCACCAGCCCAAACGCTCATTCCCCTCAGTTTGGTCTCCCTGCCTATACAACCTTCTCGCTCCCAGTTTCCTACATTTTTTTCTCCTGTGCTGTTACTCAAAAACCCCAGCTGACAAAGCAAACGTCTCCAACTGAGCTCTCCCCCTATATCTGTGATGTCCTCCCAGAGCATCTCTCTTATCCAGTTATAATTTCAACAGAGTTCTGCAGGTCAGTGCTTTCAGACCTCATTCATACATGTTATTCCCTGTGCGGCTTGGGTTTGGGAACGCTCTTTTAGATTCTCACCTTTCTCTCTCATTCAATCCTGCTTTACCACATTTTATTAATCTCACCTAATTTTAAACATTGGGCATACAGACACTCACACCTGAGCTGCTCCTCTACTCTATGGATGGTAATGGGCACATGCAGGTTGTGATAAAAAACAATTTGGACACCTACTTTAGTGTGGAGGAGGCTATGCCCTAGAGTCTGTGCTTGTCAAAAATAACCTACTTCCCTGTACCTGCATGAGCCCCAGGGCCAGGCACTGGTCTTCCAGCATCTCTTGCCCACTGATGAGATGCTGACTGAAGTCCTTAGCTGTCTGCTTGTGCCCATCCCTATGGTTCTCTTGCTAAATGCTCCTATGCTATCTTCATAGTGTATCTTATTCCCCAAAACTTGTGTACTAGGTGATACAGGGAAACTACACCAGAAAAAAAAAAAAATCCTGTTATTCTTTTGCCTTGGAAAGCAAGCTCCTTTGGAAGACAGCACTGTACTGCTGTTTATGACAGCAGCCGAGAGAAAATGTCCATGTATCCTGCAGAGGGATTTAGCCTACACTTTGATAAAGAATTTTAAGCATTTATCTGAACAATAAATACTATCAGATGTGTCAGGAGTCTGCAAGAAATGTTTCTTTTATTTTTGAGAGTTGCTGCCTCTGCTTCACTCTAAACAGCCATGCCAACCAGAAGACTACACCAAACTATCCTGGCCACCAGGCACACCATGTGTATATACTGTAAAATTCATCTTTGTACTTTATTCTAATCCACTCCTGCTCTCTTTCTCCTTCTCTTTTTTGCTTTCTTTTTTATGTGGTTTCTTGTGGCTTTGGCTTAGATCTTAAAATGCTTGATGAGCATTGAGCTGTAGAAATCCTATCAATATTACACAGACTTTTAATTAAAACTTCGTATGCATTTTAACTTTTCTTTTTATTAACAGTGATGAGAAAAATTACACAACTATGATCAGAGTAGTGTAACTCTTACAAAGGTTCTTGATAACATAACATTTGTTTAATTGAGTTGTTTCCTTTTATGTTCAAGAGTAGGTTCAGGGCCATTTGTCATTGTTATAAATTTAGGATTGTTTGATCTACAACTCATTATTTGATGAAATTAAGAGCAAACATTCCTAGCTCTTAGCTTCAAAACTTTTAGTATGAAAGCACTACTATTAGTAATAATAAAAATAAAAACAATTACTAAAAATTCAGCAAACTTCCAAGTGTCTTCAGTAAAGTTTTGCTTTATGTTTATGAATTGTGAAAATACTTAGAAGAAAAAAGCTACTAAATTTTCTCCTGAAAACCGTCAAAATTCTTGTATTGGTTTTGTCTTTTTAGATAGAACATTATGTATGTGCATTTAGAGTATTATTCAACTTTTAAAGTACACAACACACTTTCTTTTGGATGCCACCAAGTTCTTCACACCCACAGCTCTTAATAGCTTTCTGTATGGATAAATTAGTCTAATGTGTTCATATATCTCATAGGTAAGGATGTAGCACTGAACTGGATAAGGCCATAAGTTAATGTCATGCAAAGAACTGAAGTCACAATATAAGAATTTCATGCAAAGCCAGTGTGAGATTTCTCCTAGGTGATCCAGCTGGCTTGGTGTCAGACCTGTAGAGAGGCAAAAAGGAAAGGAAATGCTGCATTATCATCCCCTGCCAAAATAAAGATGAATTCTTAGTTTGACATTTCTCTGTCAATTTTAATTTGTGCAGAGCAGAAGAAAAAGCTCCAAATTTGCACTGCTGCACGTAGTCTTACGCTTAAAATTTTTGCTTTTCTGAAAGCTTGCTGCTATGGCCTAAGACCTCACTGAGCATGAAAAGCTCTTTGTCAATTCAGAGACCAAGGTTTATGTAGACAATCATGAGATTTGGTCCATAGCCTTGGATCTTTTGTCTGGAGTGTTCCAATGCAGCCAATAAGTTTCATAACCAAAGCTGATTGAAATATTCCTTTCTGATTTATTTTTTTTTTCCTACTGAAAATTGTTTGTCAGTAAAATTGAGCTATTTGAGCTACAGGACAATGTTGCTCCAAGAAGAAAAGAGTGGAATTTGACTATAGATAAGTTTAGCCAGTAACAGGAAGAATATCCTTATGGAGCAATTAATTCTGCTTGAAGTTTTATGAGAGTGAGCAAAGAGAAGAATTAACTTATCTGAGGATGAATCAATGCTAGCTTATGAAAACATGTTTCTTCTTGCAATAAGTGTTAAGATTAACCATTTAGATTGTCTCTCTTTGACCTAAGTTTTGCTTTTGTGAAAAATTTGATTTTTCAACAAAAAAAAGAATAAAAAAAAAAAACCCAAACCCAAAACTTTAAAAAAATAACAAGTTAGGTGATTTCGGTTTTAGGGAAAAACAGAGGGAAAATCACACTTAAGCAAAAAATCCTTTCCGAGCCAAATCTGTGGAAGGTTGAATCATATTCCTCTCCTTTGTGCAGCATGGAGGGCAAAGCCTTGCATAATGCTAAATAATGAGGCTTAGTCTGTACTTTGTTATCTGAAATCAATGATGTTCCATTTTCTTCCTCCAGAAACTGTTTAATAAAAATTACTGAAACCATCCAAATGAAAACATTGTTGTTTAGAAACTTGGATAGAAAGGTAGTGAAGAGAATTTGGTTTTCAGGTTTTCAAGGGAAATCTTGGGAGGAAAGAAATATTTCAACCCAAACTTAACATTAGGTTAAAGAGGGGTTTAATTTAAAAATAAATGAAAAAACCCAACAACTATCGATAACTACTGTAATGAGGAAGTTTTATTGAATTTCTTATTCATGTTTAAGTGCTCCTTGAACCTTCCTGTACTATTTTACTGAATATCAGCAGTGAACTTCAGTGATGATGTCTTGTTTCCAAAAGCACTCTGTTCCATTTGTCAGCTTTTTCTGAAGGGAAATGAGTTTCATATCCATCACATCCTTGCTCTTCGTTCTCATCTGTAAGACTCTAATTAATCGTTCCACTACCTGTCTTTTGCTTTCACTTGTCTGCTCCTTCTCCATTTCCTTTTGTTTTTCTTAATCTTTCCCAGTTTGTGATTTATACCATCTATCATGTTGCTTTCAAAATCTAGCAGTGACCCAGTAAATAACATTCCTACTGTTATTTAAACCATCTCTTCAAACTTTTCCTCCTCTTCTATTCTCTCTGTCTGTGATCTAGCAGCATCTTTTTACCTGAAATGATTTCTATAGTATAAATGACACTTATAAGTCTCATAGAGTTTTTATTAGGTCTGAAATCAGCCTCAGAGAACTCAAAAAAGAGTAAAATATCTGACTAATAAAAATAAATTGAGTAAAAACATTCCAATTAATATACATATGACATATTAAAATTTAACACATTTTTACTATATATACACTCCCCAAATATATTTTTATTTAGTGTATCACAAGTACTCAGGGGAAGCACCCATCCTGTATGATCTTTCTCTATGTTATTAAAACTGAATATACTGACCATCAAATATATTGTTACTGTCTAACTTAATTTTTATTTGATAAAATTTCATAAACGAGTAAACAGAAATAGTCAATCTAAATCAAGGAAACAAGTGCCCTCGAGATGGGATGAATTCAGAAAACTCCTGAAAACTTTTCATCTGGAGGATAATGCAGATGCAGATATGAATTTTACAGTGTTATCCTGTACTGATAAATCCCTTGAAATTTGTGAGCATCCTAATGAGGAGCAGGACCAAAATTTCATTTATAAAAGGACCCCTTCAAACCGTGCATATTTGAATGGAGTCTCAAAGCCATAAACTTGATTACTCCTTGACAACTGCTTCAAACCATGGCAGAGAGCTGTGCTTTCATACGACCTTGCAGAAAGCTGATGAGATCTGACAAGTGCCATATTTATGGAAATGCAAAAGCTTTACTGCACTGACATCGCTGTCACCCAAGACAGATCAAACAAAGAAGACAATTGGCCTCCAGCTTCTAAATTGAACTTTTAATAACTATTAGAAGGAACTAAGCAAGCAGGACTTGCACTGCCAAAAGCTGTGAGAGTCCCACCCATTTATTATGAACTTAACTAGCCCAAAAGGCTCCATTTTCTTTTTTTTTCCTCCCACAACTGAAGTAGGTAATGCACTGTTTCGTTTCCAAAGAGGTGTGAACAGATATGATAAATTCACTGATACATGCGACCTGCAATAATTAGGGAAAAGAAGTTGCAAAAAGTAATTGTGATGAGTTCAGCCATAATTCCATTGTATTATATTTAGTAAAATGTAGGCATTTTTTCAATGCAAGCTTATGTTTGTCTCTCCATATGAGAGCAGAATAGAGGATATGTCATTAATGCTGATGTGACCCGCTGCTCACATTACAGCCCCAAGCAGTTGGGTTCTTTGGATATTATCTACCAGTGTCTCAGTCTTTTAACAGCTTATTGCCCACTGAACCAATTCCCTTGGTGTGCTGAACAACACACACACAGGGCAATAAAGTATATCTCATTCTGATTTCTCTATGCATTCTTGTAACTACAAAAACATTCAGCAGTTCATTGACATCCTGCTACAGGGGACTGTAAATTGTGTGTTTGCACAGTGATCTCAGCTAGAGAAGCTGATTTAGTGCTTTCCAATCACTGGATATTCTGGTCTAATACATCCTGGCTCTGGAAGAACATGTAATATTGTGCATCCTTCCTAAAGAATATTTAAAAAAAAAATGCTGGGTGGTGGGTTTGAACAATTTAAATCCTGAAATAATAACTAACTGGGGGGGGGGCGATTTTTCTGCCGTCTCATTTCTCCCTGCATGATTTTTTGTATCATGTCTCAAAGGAGACACTGACTGCTCAGGGATAAACCAGGAACAAATTAATACACACAGTCAAACCGTGCTCTCAGAATAAGCCCAGCTGGACGTGCTCCAGGACAGAAGAAAAACACCTGCTTGATGCAGAAGTTATTAGCTAGGTGCTGTGCTAACACATTTATACTGCCGTGCTAATCCATCTGTACTGCTTTCACGAGCTGAGTTAATGTCTGCCGAGCACCCGCTTGGTCTGAGCAAGATGAGAAACTGCTTGGTGAAAAGGTTGCTCCGTGCCTCTGTAACAGCTGGCTGAGAAATCTCCCAGCTGGGTCAATGTGGGCGTCCTCACAGGTGTGATGGGTTCAAACCTCTTCCCACCTCACCCTTGTATTTCCACACGGCATTTCTGAGACAAATTCAAATGCGGGAGATGCTGTATCTGTTATTGTATATCTCAGCTGATGGCAGTTGTGGAAAAGAGAGAGCAAGCTGGGCTTTTCAAAAGATGGTGCTTTATTCTCTGTTCATCTACTTGTTTTTAAATTTGTAACGGTTTATAAATGTTTATGAAAGGGAGGAGAGGGGATGGAGCAATGGAGGACAGCATGTAGGTGGCAAGTTTTACTGAACTGAGGTAAATGCTAAATATATGAATATTGATTCTTTGGAAATAAAGGGAGACTGTGATTCACAGAGATAGTCTGAATGTGGGAAAGGAATAGGAAAGCCACATTGCTGAATGGGTTAAAGCGAGGATTTAGCTTGTGTGATTCATCCTCCCAGAGCACTCCCCTCCCTTCTGTACCTTGGTCTAACTCCCTGCACCCCTGCTGTGCGTGCAGCTCAGTGCACGCTGGAGTTAAAGACTGAAAACAAGTCCTGAAAATATACAGACAGCTGTCTTGTTTCTTAGCGCCCTGCAGGGAGGACTTACTTCAGAAAGCATGAGGGAGACCACATATCGTCTGGTGCCAGTCCCCGAACCATGCCACGCGGTTGGCTGGCACGGAGCAGTGGGGGGGTGTCTGACTGCAGGCTGCAAAGCTCATTGAGCCCCTTCCCTTGCCATATTTTCCTCCACACATCAGGGCAAACAAAGCTAATGCTTGGAGAACACACACAGAAATGTTTTCAAGGGAACAGAGGAGTGGCAGATGCAAGGTGTGACAAAAGGATGTTCAACAACCTTGTCTTACAGCTGGGGGGGGATCTGGAGAGGAGCCAGAGATGGGAGGGCCCAGAGAAGACACTGGGATGTCACAGCTGCTGGCACACAAATTGCCACACACATGCTTATGCTAACTAATAGGAAACACCCAAAAGAGAAGGGGATAGTCCCCGTGACTTCTTACAAGCTAATAAGAAGAAACATTCAGGCACTTACTTGAAATGGATTCAGGCTTTGGATTTCACAGATTCACTTCACTTAAATGCCTGGGGAGATCAACTGCTCTGGGGACTTCCAGGATGTCTGGGAGGGACTGGTCTCCACCTCATTTTAGCCGTCTAGAAGCTGCATGCCTGGTCAAAGTAAATATTCCCACGTGCTATACCTTTCCAGTGGAGAAAACTTAAGTGACTCACTTGAACAAGAGCCTAGGTGAATCTCACCATATTTTCTGAATGGCTAGAGACATTTCAGCCATAGTTACTTCCAGTTCTGTGCAGTAGAAACTGTATGTGCCTAAGAATCTTTTGAAGAAGCTTTGTGATGCTGCATCTACATGAATACCAGTTGGATTACTCAGGATTTTTTGTGCATCATTCTTCTAAATTCAAACAAAAGCATCCTGTTGTATGTTAACTCAATTTCTATATGCGCCTTTGTAAAGTCTTCCTAAACATAGGGCACCACATCTCACCTGGCCTTCAGCTTCTTCTCTAAAAGACCAGGAGTCTCCCGTAGGTCCTGTGCTGTATCTGCCAGCAGTGATGGCTGTCTGAGGCATCACAGGGCATCTCAAATGGAACTGAATTGTTTTCATGCAACTAGACTTTGCAGCTAAATGCATTAAAGGATAATTCATGAACCTTGCTTTCTGTTTAATTTGGATTTCTGTACCACTGGACCCCTTTTGGCAGGTGGGATTTTCTTTAATTATGCAATTTTTAAAGAACATTACATCTTTTAGACAACTGGACTGGGCTTTCTACAGATTTGGAACAAAAAGGGCATTAAAAATTATTCAAAACCAGAACTATTATCACAGGCACACTAGAGGTGAACTCCAAATGTGGAAACCAAAAGGTCAATGATACATATTTATATCAGCTCTAGACTTTTACAGAGCTCAGCCAAAAGCATAAAGACACCATCCAGATAGCCATCTGCAACCAAATCATTCTGAACGCTGAAATTTGCTCATAAGCTGAAGTTAGCATAAGCCTGGCCTTTGTTGGCTTGATTTAGTAAGCTTCAAAATTTCATTCCTCACTTTGTCTCTCCTGAAGACTTGGCCTATGTCTCTACTTTTCTTAAGAAAGTCTTTCAGACTTAATGTATATATTTGATTCATGACCACTTTTGTCATTAGCTGAACATATTGCAAATTGTTGTAAGGTTTTACTCATATTTTGTACTCTGACAAATAAGCCTCACAAAATGTTTCTCTAAATCTTTGATACTACTATCTAAGTATTCAGAAGGAGTAAGGGGATACAGTATGCAGGGAAGAATTACCATCTTAATGAGGTTTGTCTCATTAAACAGTCTCACTCAATTAGTTTCACAGATTTTACTTTAAGAATAGGAACACGGAGCTCTGGATATCTGTAGCTAATTTTGGCTTATTTAAAACTAAAAGACCGACCTGCCAAAAAATATTTAAGTGGAAGAACAGTACTGAATATGGTCTTGGATCTTTCAAAAATGTAAGTCTTTAAAGCAGGAAATTAGATGAAAATACATTGTCAATTTTACTTAAGAAATGTGTTGGCAATTTCCCCAAGCTAAATGGGATCACTTCAACATAAAGAATTATTTGTAATGCAAAGGCCTTTGGTGTTCAGACAGTTTAGATTTGCATCATTTCCGCAAAAGCTGTATGCACATTCTGCTTCCTGCCTTTGTTGACCTATGATAAAAGCTTGTCAAAGGTCTTGGGCAACAGCACTGTCATGTGCTGATAATGTGAAAGTGTCACCTGCACACAAAGTGACATTTTATGTGGCTGAATAGAGTTGCTTTTCCTAATCTGTCACTTCTGGTTGTCTGGGCTCTGTCGGATTCTCCCCAAATTGCACTCTACTCTCTTCATTCCTTATATGAAACAATACCCACAGAGTTCATCAAAACTACATTAAGGATCAACTGAAAAGAAAAACACCTTCAACAATATCCAGCAGCACATGGTGGGGGAAAGGCTGCCAAAATGAGGAAAGTGTAGCATGATGCTTTCCTCAACATTTCCTCCCATCCCCTGGCAATCTAAGGTTCAGGGACTCTTAAGAGCTGGAGGATGCATCATATTAGAAGGATCCAACAGACTTTCTCCAGATGTAGTTAATTTTTTAACCCATGTACAATATTTGCAAATAAGTGAACTCCATTAAGTGGCTTCCTCGTGCAAAAGAGATGAGGCTGATGTACTGTGTACAGCAACATAGTAAGTGGATACGATCCACTGCAGTATCAAAAGGCAAGATGTATGGAGTAATTCACCTAGAAAAGTGAAACTAAGGTACTTTCTGTGACCTGGATAGTCAAGCTAGTTTTTCTGCATCATGATATATGAACTAACCAGCTTGTACCAGAGGTAACTCTGCAGTGTGCAATGTAGACATGCTCTAAAACTCAATGGATACGATTCATCTCATCAGACTCAACGTCTGCGGGGAAACTGCCTCTAAAGGAACTGAGCACTTGCCTGGAAAATAATGGGCACTTTTAGGAAATGATACAATTGACCTACTTTGGCATGAAATGAATCATGCCTCCAAAATACTTTTTCCTCACGTGGAGCCTGTTGGCAGGCTGGAGTTCAGATGTAGATCTCTGTGTTTGGTCAGATAAAATGCCACTCCATTCCTATAACAAATGTAATTCAATTTGCCACATGAAGCAGAAGAAAAGAAATTAGCTTTATGCCTGATCCAGAGACTAGGAACATGAACTGACAGACTTCCATGGACTTTATACTTGGTCCAGATTTGCCTATGTGGCTCTCTAAAGCACTTTGATCAAAACAGTTTTCAGAAGTTTATAGTACTGTGGAAAATTTACTTCTTGCCTCCCCAAGACATTCTGAGATACTGGTATACTCCAGATTTTAGATCAATCTTAATTTTTAAGAGTATGGATTTGTGAAGCATAATGGTCAGTTTAGGTATTTTTTTAGTATCAATAACTTTCAGCAAAATTATGTACTTTTAAATCACTTGAGGTTTTTTCCTCGAAAGTAATTTTTGAAATAAACAAATAAATAAATACGTAGTGTTTAAAATATTTTAACTTCCATTTATTAACTAGTTTTGAAATGGGTCTTTTTGAAATAGTTTCAGGATCATAGAATCACAGAATGGTTTGGGTTGGAAGGGATCTTAAAGATCATGGGCAGGGACACCTTCCACCTAGACTAGGTTGCTCAAAGCCCCATCTAACCTGGCCTTGAACACTTCCAGGGAGGGGGCATCCACAACTTCTCTGGGCAACCTGTTCCAGTGTCTCACCATCCTGACAGTAAAGAATTTATTTCTAGTATCTAGTCTAAACTACCCTTTTTCAGTTTAAAATTGTTACCCCTTGTCCTATTACAACACTCCCTGTAAAACAGTCCCTCCCCATCTTTCCTGTAGGCCCCCATTAACTGCTAGAAGACCTCTAGAAGGTTTTCCCAGTCCTCTTCTCCTGGCTGAACACTACTGGCTCATGTTCAGTTTTTCATGCACCAATACCCTTCTCTGCAGGGCTGCTCTCAATCCACTCATTGCACAGACTGTATCCATATTAAGGATTGCCCCCAGGTGCAGGACTCTACTTTTTACCCATCCTGTACCCCTCAAGAATGGGAATTCTACCAGGGCATGATAGCTGCAGCCTAGGCTACACCCTACACCAATCATCTTGACCTCTCTGATAAGTTCTTCCATCTTAGTGAACAACAGATCCAGCAGTGCCTCTCCTGTGGTCAGGCTTTCCATCACCTGGACTAGGAATTTGTCTTCAATGTACTCCAGTAGTTTCTTGGACTGCTTGCCATTTGCTTCGCCATTTTTCCAGCAGATGTCCAGGTCACTGCAGTTCCCTGTCAGGATCATAGCCTGCAAGCATGATGCTTCCAGCAGTTGAAGAAATAACTTTTCATCAACCTCCTCTCCTTGAACAGGTGGTCTGTAGTAGACACTAACCACAAAATTTCCTTCCTTGGATTGGTGTCTAATTTTCACCCATAAGCTCTCAGTCTGCGCATTGCTGTTCTTCAAAGACAGCTCCATGCAATCAATCCCATTTCTGGCACATAGGGCAACTCCCCAACCTTTCTTTCTTTGCCTGTTCTGTAGAGCCATTAATCACAGCACTCCAACCATATAATTCATCCCGCCAAGTTTCTGGTCATAGTTTTCCATCTGGACAGTGGCTATCAGTTCTTCTTTTTTGTTTCCCATGCTGCATACATTGCTACACAGGCACTGGCCACGTCACCTTTTTAAAGGAGTTTGCCCTAATTCCCTTGAGGAAATCGACAGATGTTTTCCCTGTTGCTTCCTAATGCCTCAGCAGCCTTTTATCTTTTGTTGATAAAGAAATCTGGTCTTTTCTAAATAAAATAAATAAAATAACATAAAATAGAAGAGTTTTGTTTCAAATACATCTTATTTTTTCTTGATTTTCAATGTCCTAAATCCAAGCAGACGCTAGCAAAATAATACCTTTTTTTCAAAAGGATAGTGTGCTATATATTCTTTAATGGAAAAGCTCTTTGCTTGTAACATTTTAATGAAGCTATGATTTTCAAGAAAAAACATTGATACAAAAAGTTCAACTCTCTTTAGTAGAATGGTTTACAGTCTCTCTCCTGCATTGCAAAAAATGTTATGTAGATTAGCTTTAATCACTTTTTAAAATATACATGTACAAAATTCTATAATGAAACCAAGGTAGTGTTTTTCATATTCAAGGAAATAAAGTTGATATTCAAGCAAAACTATGAAAAACACACACAACTTCTCAGGCAAAATAAAGATAATCCCCAAAAACATTCTTCTGTATTTTTGTTGAACAAAAAGGAGAAAGACACAAGGCTGGGGGTGGGGGGGAGAAGGGGGGAGGCATGGAACAAAGAAGAGAGAACTGTTGTAATGAAAGCAAAAGGTATCTGTAAATGAAGTAGGGAAAAATAAATATTCTATAATCCCCATTATGAAGTACTGATTGTAAAGCCCAACAGATGACATCCATATAAGAGAACCCCTATACAAATAGCAGGTGACTTGCGAATAAGCCAGGTCACCAAATTGCACGTTCAGGTCTGTAGGGGTGCCTGTGAGCCAGGAGTCAGTTCATTAACCCAAACGACCTACAGTGCTGCAAAATCACATTATTGTTGAGTCTGCCATTCATCAGCTCCTCTCTCCCTTGAACTCCTGCTCCTACTTGGGAAATAATTGCACAAGATTTACTGAGAATAAAGAGATCTGGAGCCTCTTGCTCTTCTTGATAGCGCCAGCTTGTCTCAGCTCAGCTCAACACAGGTGGAGTTAATCCAGCTGATGAGAGCCCAACTGATTCTCTTCTGGCCTATTCCATTCCTCAGACAGAGAACACCCATGTTGTTCCAAGGACCTGATTCCTCATAAAACATTTTTGGGAAGATCTTTCCTCTGCAAAAATGAGCCATAACTCCTGAATGATGTGAGGGATCTCACAGACATCATCTCAATGGTTGAACAAATAATCATAAAGGCCAAATACTAGCAATAGATGGTTTTAGGCTGAAAAAAAAAGCAGGTTTCTAAGCATGGCGAGGGTCTGCTATAGAAGTGTGCATATGGATTGAGGAGTCAAGAAACATACCAATTTTAAGGTGAATCTTGAAAGATTTTGGTTGTGGATGCTGGTGATACCTCAAGATCTGATGTTGTGATCATGAAAGTCACTTTGAATCTGATGCTTTATGTTCCTATTTTTCTGGCAAACCATGAAACATTAACTGCTTTAAAGCCTTTACTCCTACTGCACCAAGAGAGCGGAGTGGAGCACTACAAGGAAAACGATATCTTATATTGCCTTCTCTCTTCTTCCACCTCATAAAAATGTTCTTCATTTCCCAGTGTGATTTTAAAACTTTATAAGAAGCAGATTAAATAAAGCTCTTTTTAAATAGTTGTTCTTTTTTTTTCCTGTTTACTTACTTGTTTTGATCAACTGCAGACAATATATGCACTGGCAAACCATAAAACACTGATCTGATGTCTGACTAACAAGACTTATATTGCCATCCTACTGGGCAGAATGATGATGCAATCTTTTTTGTTTTATTAACAATAAAATAAATATATTGCTCCTGAGAGCCTGGAACAACACACAGAAGCACGGAGCAAACCTAGCAAAACCACGAACACTGTCACTCCAGGGTAACTCATGATTCAAAGCCTAATTTAATGTCAGAAACTCAGAAAATAAGACAGAAGGATGCCAAGAATAGTGGACTGAGCTCTGAAGGCATTCGTTAATACTCACTATGCTTTTTCCAAAGTCCTCTGTTGGTCCTCAGCGAATCCTGGGCTAAGTGATGAATTTTGGGGATTCCAGCATATTACCCACATATCCCTTTTCAAGGGCAGTATTTCAGGCAGCAATGCTGACTTTGCACTGCAAATCCTGAGGAGCACTCACAAGATTCATTCTGTCAGTGTTAGACACAACCTCCATCTGTGGAGAGTGGAACAGTGACCCCAGGAAGCAACCTCTTAAAACATGACAGTTGTTGTTTGACTACAGTCCTAATTATGTTTTCCCAATGCACCTGGAAATACCACACTGCAGACAGTATGCCAGGAGAGAAAATTGCTTATATTGTTTTAACATTTAACATGGTGGATACATTGCTTTGCAAATTGTTGTGGTGTGTGCTGCAAAGCAGAGTTTTCCCCCAACAGATGCCTACAGAAACTTGGCAGGTTTGCAACACTCAATGGGTTGTAGAGGTGGCACCAAGCATGGTGTTCCATCGTGCTCTATTGTAGTATGCCCTGTTGAAAAGTTAGCTTATGTTTCTAAGTCAGTTTTGTTATATTAGTCTACTTGAACCTCTGGTCTAGCAAGCTCTGTCTGCCAAAGAGATTAATTTATTTATGAGCTACACTGGTTGTAGTTCTGGTGTTCATGCAACAATTGTCAGCTCCAAAATCTCCACCCTATATCTGCTCTTACTGGCCACATACTCTGAACTTGATAAGGCTTTTGTGGTACTGTGTGTATAATCCTCTTTTTTTCCAATCCCTGCTCAGCAATGCACTGCACCTTATATATTACGATGTTTTTTCTAATGGTTTGAATTACGTCCCCTCTATGTCCCCAGAAATGCATTTTCTGCTGGAAAATCACTGTATTGTGAGGAGGAATCAAAATATGACTGTTGCAGCATGATTTTTTTGTTTTATTATTTAAAACACAAAATATGATCTTGGAAACCTTAACTCAGTTTTTCTTGAGATTGCAGAACAAGTAGTTCAAAAAAACAATCCAGAAAAGTTACATCTTTGAATCCATTTGGAGCTGAGGCCCCAGTTTGGAACCCAGATTTAGAGTCCTGCTCCTGCAGAGAAGATGGTATTGGTATGTAGAGCATCAGGTCTGTTCCTGGCATCGGCTGCAAAAATGGCTGCGTGGAGTCAGAGAGCCCCTGATGTCACTGAGCTGGGGGAAGCCTGTCATGCAGGGAGAGGGATGTGTCAGCTCAGAGCAGGCTTTCACCAGGGCACCCTACCTCAGAGTGAGCATATTACAGAGAGAAGCTGGAAACACATGGACTTTGCTGGTACTGCAGTAGCTTTACAGCAGACGCAGCACGTTGGCACTGCATGGATGTTCTTGCTGCAGACAGCATTTCTAACACCCATCACAAACCCTTACAGTGGAAGGAACATCAGGACAGCTCTGAAAAAAACAGCCAAAATGTAATCTTCTGAGAAAGAAAAGAGAAAGAGAAATTTGCCAGAGATAATCTCTCTATACATTCATTTTCATTTCTTCTCTTAGCCTTAGCCGGGGATCCAGATTGTTTTCTGGCTGTTTATTTTAGCTGAATTAATCTACAAAGGCCCATTTTCATTGTATTTCCATTAGATAGAGATGCCATCACTATGTGCCAGTGCATATTAGCATGCAATTAATCTCCAGAGTTATTATTTCCCTTTTTATTGAAAGCAAATATTCTTGAGTTCAGAAAACTATGTAAAGGATTGGAGCAGCTTAGTTAAATTCCATGCTAAAGGCATGATGATCTTTGGAAAGAAATTTTCTCTAAGACTACAAGCCTATGCTCCTATCTAGCCTAATTTCACCCAAATATAAAGCATGACCTCCCATAGTTTGAGTGTCTTTGCAAGCTCTCCTGACATTATCACTCAAAACTCTTACTCCTTTGTTACCCACTGTTAAAATGAAAAGTTCTTTTTGTGGCACACACAAGCCAGAGGTGACACAATTAAATGAAGCTATTTGTCAAAGAAAAATTAGATCAGCAGGAATTAAATGACAAATAAATTAGGATTGGCAGCCCCTTCCCCGGGGAGCAATATATAAGCTTCCTAAATTCAGTAAAAACTATTCTCCCCTCAGCCTTTCATCCACTATCTTCAATCAATATTTCCATCTTTAAAGACAGCCAGTCCAAAGTTACACCGTAACTACATATTTATGAATATGGTTCTCACTTGATGGGGTGGCTAGAGGTCATCTGAGGGTATGAAGTGAAGCAAGGCTGTAATCAGCTTTTAAAAGCATTACCAGAAACTGGGTTTTTCAAGAGCAGATCAGCATCCATTACCATTATTTCCCCAGGGAGTCCGAAAGAGGGGACCTGAGCTCCACCCTGCACAGTAACTGCAGGACCAATCTCCTTCCAAGTGTTCCTGTCTCAGGATATGACCTAGAGCAGGCCTGCACCACTCAAACACTGTTCATTTTGTCTTGCTGGAGAAGAGCTGCAGCTTGGCAAGCAGATTTCTAATGCTCCTTTGTTCTAAAGCTGGAGTTAGCTTCTCTTGGGCTTCTGCAGCAAGGAAACAAAAAGGTGGGCCTTTTAATTCTTCATCTAATGATTTCATCCTCCAGTTATGAGAAGATAGAAATCATTTATATCTAATGCCATCTACTGTAGCCCTGGTCCCATATGTCTGTCCTTCTTCTAGCCCTGTGGCACCTGAAGGTGGCAATTTACCGCTTAGTAACATGGTTCCTCATTCCCTGGACCCACTATCCTGTCCCATGGCAAGCTGTGCCCACCTTAGCTCCTCTACCTGACCCAGTCCTGGATTACAACCACAACATCATCTTAAAATATCCCCAAATTCCTCCTAGACTCTACTCAGCTTCTCAATCTGTCTTCTTCTACCCAAACCCATTGCCTTCTACTGTAAGTGCCCTCCTTCCCAAAGCCTGTCAGATGTTTTCATCTCCCTTCCCACAGAAAGCACTGAACCTAAAAAGCAAATATTGGAATTTTCTTTCCAATTTCTTTCTTAAAAAAAGAAACCTTCAAAGACAACAGGGTTGAAACAGCTTGACTTTGAGCTATGAGCAACCTGGGACTTTTATTATTTTTAATACTAATCATGTACTTACTTGTCATTGCTATTAATTATGTGCACTGCAGACATACCAAGTGTCTCATTGCACCCAAGTGTGTACGGTGAGGCAGAACATACCCCTTTGTGCTTGCAACGTGGCTTCTGAGAAGGGTTAGCTTTCTTTTTTTAGTTCAAACATCTAATATTCAGACACTGCTGTGGACATGATTTGTCTCTCTACTTGATACCCATTCCAGAACCAGCAGCAGAAAAGACAAATTATAAAGAACATATTAAAAATACAGAAAACCTTGTCACCTTTTTATTATGCAAGACTCTTATGTCACCATTTCATTATGCCAGATATGTTTGATCAAAGAAACAAGCTTTTTTTTATGTCTAATTAAGAGTATGGCCAAAGAACCTACTTTATTTCCACTATCATAAAACAGCAGACTGTATTTGGAAAAGCATCATGAGGAATTCACAATAGTATTACATGATCACATTAACATATTTTCAAAGAGCACGGAACAGGTCAAATAAGGTTAATGGTCAAGTAAGCTAAAATAAGTCCACGAAATGCATTATTGTAAGAACTGTGGTGACCTATTGTTGCTGTGCTTGAAGACCCACCTTGGATCAGGCCCCTTTGCTACAATCTGTGAGTTGTCCCTGTCGCTGCAAACTTCCAGGGTCCTGGCCTGGTTTCTGCCAAGTGGCAGGACACTTCCAAATAAAGTGAAAAGTAAATTTCACAAATCACGACTGGATTTGTCATTAACCAACAGAAAGGGCATTGAGATGCTGTATTAGTCCATTGGTGCCATTTCTGAGGAAGAAGGCAAGGAAGAAGGCTTTATTTATTATACTGAAATGGCTGGGAAAGCAAGGGCAAGCAGTGACACAAGCCGTGATGCTACTGAAGTGGCATAGTGAAAAAAGCCTGGGGATATAGCAAAGACAGAGATCTGTGTGTGCCTGGTGCTATTTTAGGTACCTTAGAGTAACTCACCTTAATCCTTGTGTCTCTTCAGCCATTCCTAGGTGCTGCCAGCCCACGTGGATATCTCAGATACTCTAGCGCACCAGGACAGGCACTCACATGTTTAAGCAACTCAATGCCATTCCAAGTCTCCAGCTCCCCTTCTAAAATGGTCTAAAGAGTGTGGCTTTTTATCTCACAGTGTATACATATTCAGTTACAAATCATGTAGCACAAGGCCTGTGCATGTGACTAGTGTGTCCATACAGCCCAAAGCCCCTGGATGTTATCCTGGTACAAGTTTTCCAAACCTAGGCTGACCTAGACTCACTTATTATCCCTGCATAAAAATGAGGGGATACAGGTTCCTTTAGTGTAAATAAGCCCTCAGAGCACACACGCAGAAGCAGCCAGCTCACTAGCCATGGTGCAGAGCTAACCTGGGAGAAGATCCGAGAAAGCACCACAAAGGTCTGGCCAACTGAAATCCACGCTGACAGCTTGCCTGCCAAACACCCAGCTCAGATGTTTGGGGCTTGACACAAATGAGAAAGCAGCAGAGAAGCAAGGACACGAGGGAAGTGCTGCAAGTGCATTATACATGAAGGATATCTATACTGATGATAGCTTGAGACTTTATAAGAAAGTAGTCCTAGACCAGAACATTAATGTTACAAGACTCTATCTAAAGAAATCTTCCCAAACAAGAAGCTGGGGGATTAGACTTGAAATGGTAACTCATTAAGAGAAACTTCCTTTATAAAATAAAATAAAAATAGTTACAGGCTTTCTTTAGAACTTGGCACTCCTCTATGTTATAGACGCTCAGGAGGTGATTTTTCAGACCAACTCTAGACTTTTGCAATGTAGATTTGTACACTTGAATGAGTCCCCATAGGTTCCCTCAAAGCCACCGGAGACAAATAAGCACTTCATCTCACTCTAAAGCACGTTGCAAAATATGGCAAATTAATTGTGCCCTAAAAATGTCTCTTTTTCTTCCCATCAACTGTGAAGAGATCCTTGGCTTATTAGCTGAGATGTGAAATGATTAGCTCACATCTACACTGTGAATATCTAATGTTTATGTAATATTAATGTTACATGAAGCGTTTGCTTATATCAACAGTATATGACACTGTTCCATACTACAGAGCTAATGCTTTATGTGCTAGTATTGCATATGGCTTTTAAGATTCTCTGCAGATGTGGACAGGAATCAGTTTCTTCATCTCACGCATTGTTTGAGCTGTGAAAACTTTTTTCCTTTGTGTATTGGGACAAAACCAAGATATATTCATGTTTTTCATAAACCTTAAGGAAAAATAACGCAAGGTAGCCAGTTGCACGCCATTTGGAGAACTTACCAAAGATTTTGGAGACCTATATTTAAATTTATTTTTAACCCCAGTTGTCTTAAAGGAGATATTGCCTTCTGAATTGGAGATGGGCATCTTTGCCTTCAGGGAAATTGTAGTTCTTTGGGATAGGGCATTTTTACATGTATTTCTCATATCTCACATGAGTTCTCAGACCACCTTGCTACTGTATGTCCCATGAGATGATAATGCTCCTTCTTCCTTTCCCCTTTAATGCTGATCAGAAATTCCACCATCAACCTAAGAAAGTTTTCACCTAGCTTTGCTGAAACCAATACATGAGGGCAAGACATTTCAATGCAGGTAAGTCATAATTTACATAGGAAGAATCTTTTTTAACTAGATGTGTAATAGTCCTGAGGTGCTTGTCTGCTGATTACAGAGGGAGCAAAACAGCTACCTTAATTCACCTGATGTTTAAATTGTTAAAGTGAGGCATCTCATCCTTGTGAATGAAATAGCAATAATAAAATCCTAACCAGTTCACTAGTAAAAAAAAAAAAAAAAACCAAACCCAAAGCAGAGACAAAAGTGTACAAAGTGAGGAACTGTAGAAAATGTCATTGATTTCTCTGTTTCTTTAGCAGCAGCATCTCTTCCCGTGGAAGGGTATATGCAGGTGATTCTTCTCACTGAGAAGCTGTCTCTAAAGGAGACTCCAAGAATTATAATGTTTCTGTCATTTATTGCAGAAGGAAAAGAAAGCAGCATTCAGTCTTCAGCAAGTATTCAAAAATATATTTAATGACTGCTGATTAAATAGCAATGGAGAGTAATGGAGAGTTTCAAGCAAACGACAATTTTAGAAGGTACAAATCTTTCAAAAATAGGTTAAATAAGTGTTCACTTTCAAATCACAGATGCAGTTTTGATTTGTCTATAACTCAAAGAATCAGCCGACTCTGAGCTGCAGCCTCCGTGGCATTTCGAAGATGATGCCTTGAAGCCCTTGCCTAACAAATTTCCTAAGCATGTCGGGGGGTGTTGCAAAGAACTGACTTTAAGCGTCTACTTCACCTAAGCAACTGCTTAAGACTTCAGCCAAATAGAAGATGAGATGAGCAAACAATTGGCTATATCTTAGCATCCCCAAACCCCATTATCCTTTTCCAAGCAAACATCAATTACACATCACAAATCATAGAATTGTAGAATCAAGTGACCCATATTGGGGTCTGAATATAGCATAGACTCTTTGCCTCCTTGTTTGTGCATGTGCCTTTTAATTAACAAAATGCAAGAAAAATATCCAAATTAATATTTGCATTCCAGCTGGACACAGAAACACAGGCAGATTCAAGACAGTGGTGGGCATTGTACATAGACACATAAACAGACATCAGATCCACACATTTGAAAAAGCAACATTGAAAAGGCTGTGTGAGTATCAGCATAATGTCAGGTTGCTGCTTCAAAATTGCTTGGCTTCAACTTCCAGCTTAGCCATGAGTTCTCAACATGATGTAGGACAAGGCTTTGAGACTCAGATGAAAAAAATATCCTGATGCCTACCTCCTATTGAGATCACTGGATGTTAGATGCCTCTGTTACTGCTCTTCCTTTTTTCCAGAGCTCCTCTTCATACAATAGGGAAAAACAGTCTTATTTCCCCAAAATGAAAGTTCAAGTTTCTCATTCTCATATTCTCATTGTCCATTAATATCACACCTTATCAGCATCTAATGGGATCAAGCCATGTCTTGAAGCTGGCCTCTTTTGGGATCTAATGACAAAGGTCTAAAGTACGAGGACTTATGTCCCATTAAAGAAACTGACTATTCAATATTATTTGATAGAAAGAGCATTGTTAAACCAGTAATGTTCCCTCTCAGGTTGCTACCCTCCAGCTTATTCTTGATGTATTGAAAGCGAGGTATATTTTAAGATATATAGCACAAGCAGATGTACTTTCTTTATTATCCTTTACTTTTAATAGAGAACAAATCAATCCTATGTCTTAAAGCAATGGACAGCAAGAACCTACTTTTTCAGCACAACATAGAAGCCAAAGTCATGGAGAACCAGTACATTGTATGTAAAGCACAAACTGTTTCCTTTACTGTCTAAGCCTTAATGTGTGCTAGAAGGTGTATCATAATGTTAACAGATTTTTGTAGCAGCCCTTGAAAAGCCCTTAAAATGCTTTCTTTGTTCTTCTTTCCGAGCTGAAGTTAAAAAAAAATCCACCAAAGATGCATAAAAAGTAAAGGCAAGAGGCACTAGAAGCAATGAACTTTACACCTCTGAAGTTAAAAAATGATTAGATTGCATGATGAGGTTGGCTACAAAACCTCACAGTATAAGGATTGGGTGAGAAATTCTACACAGCCACTTCCCCCATTTATAAGGTAGCAACAAGGTAAGGAAACAAGGACTCTTCCTTCAGCTGGGGTTGTGTGAATGCTTTGGTTCCCGTCTGCAGATGCAAGGAGACCTTGACACCATCACAGTTTAATCTTTAAAGCTTAGAGAAAATACACCCCATACAGGTTGTCTATTACCTTTTATATTAGCTTTTATCTTCTTAAAACTTTTTGAAAAGTCAGTATTCTTTCTCTGCCTTTATAAAAATCACACTGCATGTGTATTTCTATCTGTACTATTTTGCTATATTACTTAATGTTTATTTCAAATAAATTCTTCAAAATGTAATTGTTTTGTGCTTTTTTTTTTCTTCTGCTGCTGGTTCCCAAAACTGTCTTGGTTTCCAGCTCCTGGCTGAGCATCAGCACCATGAAGAATGGTTCAAGAACTGGTTCATGTATCTTGACATTACAGTTGGCTGTGTTTACTCAGAGATATTCTATTGTATGCTGCAAGAATAAGTCCAGATCAAAAAAAAGGTTCAAGGTATTAATAAAAGAGAGATATAATCAGAAATCACTGGAATGGGTTTTCCTGTTAACATCTAAGTGTTTGGGAGAACATAGAAGGTTAATACCTAGATTGAGAGGGGTTTCAAATAATTTTCTTTAATTACTGCCTGGAATATTTTTTTCCTCTCAGCACAGGGAAGACATTCACTTTCAGAATATTTATTAGTGTGGTGCCTTGTCTTTTTTTAAGACTTCAGAGCCTTTTTGTTGTGTGTGCCAAGAAAAATTGGAAGACTTCGTTTTGTTCATTTGGTTTTGTTAAGCAGCTGTAGAATTGCAATCTGGAAACAAAGAGGAGAGAACAAAAATGGGAAGGAAAATAATACCAAGAATCACAAAGTATTTTAAAATGATGGAATGGACTTAACATATAGCATAGCTGTTATGTGACAAAGTTTATGATAACGTTCTAGATTTTGTCACTAGACTAGTAAATCTTCCAAAAATTTATTTAGTGCCAAGTCCACTAACTAAGCATTAAAAAGCTGCTGCTCTGAGTACCTGGACGAGAGCAAAATGTAAATCAAGATTGATATCAGTGCTAATGCTGATGCAGTCACGTAATAGCAAACAAGACGATGGAAATTGGAATATCCTCCCAAGAATTTCAAGCACTGGGATGAAAAAGGTTTGGAATTTATTCTGGGCCTAAAGGGGGTTTCATCATGGTACAAGAACATTACTTTAAAGTATGGAAATTCAGAGGATGCTTATCAATAAGAAGAGGCAAAACCTAAAAGATTAAACTATTTCCCTCAATTCCCCTTCCAAGACAAAAGAAAGAGTCAGAGAGATCCTAAACACTGATGCATTGTCAATTAAATGTGATGGCTTAGAGATGGAATGCATATACCTGAGCAAAGTACCTGTCATCTATGTTAAGGTCTGCTCATTACAGGCAATATCACCTTTTTTCTAGTTAGGAAGATATCCAGGGTAGTTCTGAAGCTACTGAACATGCCTGAATAACAGTTTCTTTGAAGGAGGGCCAATATGGAAATAACAGTCTGATTATCAGATATTACTGGTCTCCAACTGCAGTTTCTGGGGATCTCAATCAAGATCAGGATCCTTCTGCTCTGGCCACTGAACATGAGGACAAATGTTTTCTAATAGATGACAATCAAATAATACAAAGGTAGGATTCAACTCACAGATCAAATTACCTGAAATCAGATGTCTTTCTTGAGGTACCTGGAGGTGAGGTAGGTGTCTAAAGTCTCATTACAGTTCATGAATTTGCAAACTGAACACCATCTTCAGTGTCACTATTCTCTTTTGGGATGTGAGGAAGTTGAGCACAGAGATGAGAGAGCTCAAACTATTCAATTTAAAAAAGTCTTTGATCCCTGCAAATGGGATCCCTAATGGGATCACTGATTCTCTCATATTTGGCATCCAGATTATTCAAAGCAGACTTGGCAGCAGAAGGAATAAATGCTTAGTTCTTCAAACCTTGATATTTTCTTCCATGATCTAAGGGCGAATGTCCAATTTTATATTGTTAAGCTTTTGCTTAGAAAACTATGCCAATTCTGAATGCAAAAAAGCCTGAAACTTTGTCTGTTATTATAATACGATGTATAATAAAACCTGGTTCAAGATTTTGAAACAAACCTTACAATCACCACTCGGATGCAGTGATTTAGAGGAACTACGTAGCTAATTCAGTAAACAAGGCATAACATTTGTGAAAGCCTATCAATTAGGCATGATTTTTATCATTCCTTGAGCTGTTTATTTCTTCTATTTCTGAAGTGGAGGAAAGAGGAAGAACATCCTTTGAGCCACAGAAAGTGTTGATCATTAGAAGGGGATTGTGGATGGAGGGATCACTGTCCTTTCAGAAATGCACGGTTTTAATTTCAGTTCCAAGAAAAACCCAAAAAGTCCACCTTTCCCTGTCTTTCTTCTCTCCCCCTGTGCTTTTTTTTTTCAACTGTTAATGAGGAAAAGTTCTCCGAGTCAAGAGACGGCAGTGACTCATGCGGCAGCTGAGTGCACAACAGCAATGTCAGAGTTATTGTGCACTTAACACAGCTTCAGAGCAGGATGATATATTTATTTCCCAATGGAAAATTAAAGCAAATTCCAGTTCCCCAAATCAGAGCAAAAACAGTTCAAATGCCCAAGCACTTCACCTCTCTCCATGCAGGGAGAGTTATTTCTGTGTCCTAGCTGCTATGTTGGAGGTGAGGGCTGGGGGGAGCAGGGGGGGAGCTCTTCCTCTGTGATGGGAAAGGGCTGAAAGCTGGAAATTGGAGGAAAAAGGGGTACAACAGTCAGAGTTGTAAGTGGTAGCCTTGACAGGTACATTCATCCTTTTATCCTATGGCCTTTGATGCTGAGAGCTGAGAAAGGAAAAGAGTGAAATAAAAATATTCCCAGACACATACAAAACTTCAGCATGTGCCTTCAGTTTACATTACATCTGCCCCTGTTATCATGTGGGCCCAAAATATGGAATTGTGGACAATTTAAACTGCAGAAAGTGCCTATTCCTACACATCCACAGTGCTGTAACCTTTGTGTTCCTGTGCTTCAGGACACTAACAGGTCTGGAACTAGACAAACAAAACATTTATTTCCAGTAAGCAAACGCCTGTAAAATTCTGGGGGGGGGGGGGGGGGGGGGGG
>JAOQGH010000032.1:45030917-45063101 GCA_025769975.1 Gallinago jamesoni
GTCTCTCTACAAATGTCTGAGCTGGGGCGTATGAAAATATTAAAGTGTTTCAACCTCAAGATTTAGAGCTAAGACTCCAACTTCTCCTGCCAGAGGTTTTCCAGATTTTTTCCCCTATTCCCTGACTACAGGGTTAGACAACTCAAGGGGGTACAGGTTGCAGGTCACCAGGTCCCACGGCTGCCCCAGAGGGACACTGAGAAGGGCTGGAGGTATCATCTCTCTCTCTCTCAGGAAGGTATGCCCTGATGCAGGACAGAAGAGACCATCTCAGCGTTGTCCCTAAAAATAGGGGTTCTTCACCTGATGTGCAAGAGTCAATCAATACACTAAGTTGACATATTTGTCTTTATTTCAGTTCTGCAGAATAGGGTGCTAGACATGTAACACATGGAAGCGCACCCCAGGAAGCATATAGGGCCTTTTATACAAAAAGGGAACAAGGAAAAATCACATTAAAATAACTGATTGGTCACTCGTAATTGCATAACAAAAACTGACTTGCGCATTTTAATTTCTGTCTGTTTCCTTATACTAAGGTTAATATTTACATTAAATATACTAATTACATTAACTTAACTTATATTAAATGTACTAATACTTACATTAAAATATAAAGTCTCCTCCTAGAGGTGTGATTTGGAGAAATAAAATTATCTAAGATAACTAGAGGCCATACCTTCAATTTATCAGCTACCACTAAGTTACTGTTTAACTTTCTATTCTGTTGGGGTTCCAATGCAACAATGGCTAACTTCAAGACTGGATTATTTATGTTTATGAGCTTTTAGTTTTAGGGACTTTCGATTCCCATTGCCATGGTTTCAAAGCAGGCTGTCCTAGTTGCCCAATTTTCTGGATTTTTAGCTCATTTTGACATCAGCAGCAGAAAACGGGATACCATTGTCCTGTCACCGGAAGGATTTCTCAGGCTACATTACAGTAGATGATTTCTGCTCCTCAGTACACACACATTACTTTGAAGTCTCTTCAACATAGTAGCTAAAAGGGTGAAAATTGCTTTCAAAGTTACAATAAGCGTACTCTTTTCCCTAATTGCCTTTCTCTATGTTCAGGCCACTCTGGTATGACCACCGCAGCATAAAAATTCAGTGCTTGTTTGCAAGTCTTTCATGCATCTTTTTAATGACCTCATTAACCAAATCGAGGAGGGATGGGAGGGTTCGGTGGGTGTATTCTTTCAAGTCATTTTCATTACCTTATGATCAAAAGAAAATGTATGTGCAGCTGGAATTAGAAGTAAGTTACCGGGCATATGTGAAGCAGAGCAATCAGCCAGGTATTCTACTGCTTTCCCCTTCAGCCCTCTCTCTGCTATGGCTATTGACACTTTCAAATGTCAAGCTATTATTTTTCCATGGCTCAGGAGGAATGTCGGTGGTTCAATATGTTCAGGCTTCTTTCTTGTTCTTGCAGCCCTAACATTAGATTGTCAACCCCAAAATTAAAAACGATTGCTGCCTGCCTCAGCATCGGTGCATGCTGCAACCTCACAACCATGCTAGTGGGATGTTTTAAGAATGCCTGAGGGACTGAATCATTTCGGTCAATTGGAGAGTGAGCATATAGTATTTTTAGGTGCTTTTCGAAATCCTAAGGTGACACCAACAGTACATCAGCCCTTAAGGCGGGGGGACTGAGCTGCAGGGCCCTAAAGCTGTAAGCATCCTTTGTATCTAACCCAAACTCAACCAGCCTAGCAGACTCATAAACTGAGTATCCCAAGCCAGCTGCCTCCAAGGACAGAGACTGGCACTCTGCTGGGCTATACAGCTGCTGGAACTCTTCCACCTGGGAATGGTATTCCATCCGGGAATGGCATTTGCTGCACACCTGAACTGTCATGACAGTATCTTGGTACATGTTAAACCGTGTCTCTTCCCTCCCTCCCTCCCCATAATACTCAAAAATTTGTAGCCAAATATTAATATAAAGCTATCCAAAATGTTAGATACATTGGATTAGTTTTGATATACTTTATTTGTTGGTTCTAAAATATTTGGGAAACGCCTTAACTCCTGCAGATGGGTTATGCAAGCAGAAAGAAATTACTCCCAATGCATTTTGCTGGCTGGATATTTTTTATTCTGCCAGTACGACACAGAGACCAGAGCTCAACTCAAGTTGGTCTGCTACCTGAAGTAGGTTTGAATTGCAAAGATGACTTGTGATTTCCGAGCCATGCATTCATTAGTACTGACGACAGGAATTGTATTTAGTATGTCTCAGTCTGAAATTTTGAGTCAAATTTTACGCTAATGTAAACTGATACGGCTTAACTGTTTATATCAGAGCTGAGCCAGTCCAGAATGGTGAAGAATCTGACCCAAATATACAGGTTTTAATTCATCCTGAGCTGATGAATTAAATTAGGAATTTGGAAAGAATCATCAGGGAATTTCTACTGGCATTGTGTGAAGTATGTGTCAATGTAGGCAGACCAGAGCCATTCATCAAAAAAAACTTAAATAAAATACTACTTCTCCACTAGAAAGCAAAGTTTCATGTTAACCACATGCAAAGAAAAAATGTCAATTGCTGACAGGATTTTCCACCAAAGAAAAAGAGCGCATAGATGTTTGTCTGCCTGCATCAGCTCAGTCATTCTCAGGAGCTGTGGTTCCAGGTTTCTTGTGATCTCCTGAGGATCCAGCTGAGCTACATCTTTCATGATGTTGCATTGCAATGCCCCAGGAATAGGCAGGTCTCAGATCTTGGTCTTTCAAGGTTTTTATTTCTATTACGGTGATGTGTGAAAGTGCCAGTGTTGCCCCTTGAGATAGCTAAAATGTCAAAAAAAGACAGGATGTAGAAAGTGAATATATGACAAACAGTGAGATGAAAGGACGAGGCAGAGCAACAGCTAGAGCAAAGAGTTTGCAAACTTACTTCAATCACATGTAGGCATAAGTGAATTGTTCTGAATCATAGAAACATATTTTAATAGAAATAGAAAAACATGATCTGCTGTCCCTTCTCTCTCACCTCTACTGTTGCCTCTTGGGGATTTTTCTGTAGACGTTTCAGCAGAGCTTTCTCTCTGAAGTTTCAAAGGAAGATGAAGAGTAGCGAATAACTAAGGTGTTTTGTGAAAGAAGCCTTTTCAAATGGCTAGTGACTACACCATGCAAGTAGGCAGAAAAGGACGGAAAAGCCCTCAAAAATCAGTCTACAATATTGAAACTGATGTGGAGCAAGCAGGGAGTTTGCACTGCGATGTGTATGAAAGAACCACCAAGTAAACTCCTATTTTCCACCAACTTTTAGTAGGAGCTGATTCAATCCTGGGAATTTGACTCAAGTCAAATGGCTTCATGCTGCTGGACGTGGGAATGTGGCACAAGCAGGAACATGGAAAAGTGCTGCAGTGATTTGCTACGGTATAATGTGGTCCTGCCTCTGAGGTTCCTCTTGCATTCCCAAGGACACTGCAAGCCAAATTGCCTCTGCAGTCAATTCCCTGCTCACAGGGACTCTGCAGGGACATTGTCCCTAGTGAGCGTTGGGAAAAAGTAGTCAGAGCAAGGTGAGAAGGACAAGTGCATAGTTAAGATAGGACTGATTTGATCACAGATTAAAGGCACCTAAACATAGTCTTGTACATGCACTGGGTGCCTGTATTCCTATCACAGTCCCTAGAGATTGAGGACATGATTTTGTTGCTGAAACAAGTGTCTGATGTGATTTGAGAGGCTCCAGAGCATAATGTCTGTCTCCAATGCCTGCTTTGGAAGGGCACAGGTCTGCCATTAATTCTACATTATATTTAATAGCTTGCACAAATGTCTTGGACATGCTGGAGCCTCTCAAATTACACTAGGCAACACCTATGAACCCGAATCGAGCTTGCATGTCTTTCTCAGAGCCAGACCCTACCTTATTAACTAACCAGAGGAAAACTCATTTCTGATGATTCATGAACATCAGAAGCTCATGTACTTGTTTTTTCACCTGTTTCTTCCTTCAAAACAACTGTCAATTAATACTATTGCCAGGGACCCAAAGCAGCATATTGTTTCACTGGGACAGTAGAAACCCTCTGCCATATGCTGGTTTGGAGGTACAAAAAGGCAAGTTCCTGCTTTGCAGAGATAGAGAAGTTAGGGAAGAACTAGAGTGGAAAAGGGTAATTAGTTTCTAACAGGCAGAACTAGTTGAAAGATAATGCCTTGCCTTGGGCATCCAACCAGCCATTTAGGACATTTCTAGCTAGAACTAATAGAATTATTTCATGCATAGCCATTCATTGACCTTAAGCACAGCAATAACTCTGGAGATGCTGGTGTCATTTGTCATGTGAAAAGGAACTTGTAAAGGTGTGTTTGTCATGTACACATGACAAGTATGTACATGTGATGGTGGTTTGGGTTTTTTTGTTTCTATAGTACCTTATAACTTAGGTCTTTTCACTCACAGATTTTCGAAGGTTTTAATGAAAGGAATGATTTATTTTCATAAACTCAGTAACACCAAGAGTGTAGGGCCTAATTCCCAAGCCTGTTTCAAACAGTGACTTTGTCCATTACCTTTTGGACATCTGGATCAGAGACAGTGAGCAGGATTTCTAGGTGCAACGTCAGAAGAACAAAGATCCCCAAATCCTCATGGTTTCCATGAGAGTTCCCAAATTCCTCATTATTAATAATTATTTTAAAAAATAAAATAGAAAAAAAAAGCCCAACCCTGGTCTTAAGTGACTTCTTTGATGTCATAGGGAGATATGTGCTAGAAAATGAAGTGCTGCTAATTCTACAAAGCCATTTCCTTTAACACATCCTCCCACCTCCTCCTACCCACTCCATGTATCTGCTTCATCCATCTGTTTCATCTCATGAAATGCATGGATCATGAGCTCCCTGGAGCACATCCAATTTTCTTTGCCTCTGTAGTTGAACATTCACATTTTTCCATCCTGTAGACAATCACAAATATTGTGCAGTGAGCAGTTGCCCTTGTTTCCAATCTCAGCATGTCATATTCCGAAAACTATCCATTATTCAGAACGCTGCCGTGGTGGTATTTATCAATTAATACATGGTATTATGATCTTTGATTTCACCACTGGATGCATTTTCAACACACACTTCTATCACTGGTCCTGTGCAATTTCTTTGTAACTACTGAGTTACGCATTAATCAATCAGTACAATTGCATCTTTATGACACTGATGAACTAGCTACAGCACCTGCAGTTAGAGGTATGAAGGTTTTGCCCAGGCCCCGAGCATGAGCCTTCAAGTGCATCTTGGTGCTCAGCAATTCTTGCAATGACTTTCTTACATACCGAATCCTCCCCAGAGACATCATCAATACAGGTGGCAATGTGGTTAATTTACAACTAAAACTTGCCCTTCAAATTAAAATGAGCATTTTGAGGTAAAGCTGATTCACTTGAGTATTCATAGAAAGCAAACAAAAGATTGGAAACAAGCAAATTAATTTCCTTTAAAAATAGAAGTAAATGTGCATGGAATACTTATGTATTTGCCCTGCCTGGCCAACGGTGTTATAATCTGCAATAATTAAATGCATTTGTTTGACTATCATCAAAGGAAAGGGCTAATCATTCCTATAGATTTTACAAATATCAAAGTCTTTCTCTGGAGTGAAATTTTAACTTAAAGAGGCTCACCACTATTGGGAACAGCCTTGGTAGCGATGGGAGGGTGCATGCGAGTATATTGGTAATAAGTTTCTCAGGCTTTTACCTTGGAATTTTATTTCTCTTCATGTTCATGCTGGAGTTGCTGCCAGGGTATATACCCACTGACAGCCTTGAGAGAGCAAGGCAGAGTCAACAGAAAAACCTGAATATGGAGATTAAGATCTGTTATACTATTTTAAAAGAAAACCATAGAGTATATTTATCTTGGATCTGACCATATAGGTATAGAGAACTGAAGCAGCTGTGGTTTCTTCTGAATTTTTTTTGACTGTTTATTTCCAGCAGTATTCCTGTTTTCTTACCTTTGTGTTATAGAAAGTGATCCTGTGTTGCGGACGGAGTGATTAACTTCACTAGTTAGAGTGAAGCAGTGAAATATTTATTAAGGTGAAACAGTGATTTAACAAAATCTGTAGTAAGTGCGATAAAACCAGTAGTAAATGCAACAGTTTTATGAGATTCGATGTCAGGGTACACTCTATTATTTACTGCATAGAAGACAGGGTTAAACAACCTGTCAGGGCCACCCTCCCATTGAGTCAAGAGGTTCAGAAAGGACCCCCTTGCTTTCTAAGCTCTTTCTCAGAGAGGAGTCGAGGTGCAGCTGGCTCCAATCCTAGTCCCAGTCTTGGTCAACAGTTTATGTCTAAAGGATTATGTATGCACAATCAATCCTTTACATTACTTAGCTAAGATTTCAAAGTTTAGCATGCTATTAGTCACTTACCAAGAATGGTAATGTGGCAAGGAATCTCTCAACCCTGAGGAGTAGAACCTTAAGCGAGCATCCTCACAAAAGGGGAGATCCTAGCATACAGCCCACTGCCATACAGCAGAGCTCCAAGGGCTCTTGGGCTGTCCACTATTTATACAGTAAGATAATTGACCTATAGCCATATTCTCATGGGAACAAAATTCCTAGGTCCCCACTCCAGACAGTATTTTGACTATGTTGCCAGCCATCCCCCAAAGTCCAGGTGCAAGTTATCACAACTGCTGTTGTGATGGCCATGGTGGCCAAGGCCCGAGCAGAAGCCAGAGGTGGGGGGGGGGGGGCAAAACAGGGAGAGCACACCACCACATCCTGTGAGCTCATGTTTTGTTAATCCAATTGATTCTGTAAGACAATCACTGTGCTTTGCAGCTGGTGGAAGTGCCCAGGCAAGCATAATCCTCTCTCCAGACAAGTAACAAGTCACCACAGTTCATGTGAGTTCCATTACTTGGGAGTGGCAAAAGCTAATCTCATGTTCTCTTTTCCCCAGTCCCAGAAAAACAAAGAAAAAATCAGGGAGGATTTTGCAAGCATGTGGGCCATGGGTTGTTGCAATTGTGATGACCTGACTGAGGTAGAAAATAGTGAAAGTTCAAAAGGGTCAGCACAGGCCTTGCTGTTCTATGTCAGACTTCTTATTAGAAGAACAGGATCCATGCAGAGAACATGCTGTTGACTCCAGACTGCTTTTTGTCTTTCCGTGTTGATTTGTAACTATCTTTTTTCTGGATCTTCATGTATGTCCATGCATCTAAATCACATTGACTGTAATAAGTAAAGAAAACATCTTGGGGCATCTAGTCTTTTTACTCTTATCATTGATAAATATCTAGTTCTGACTTAAGAACACTTACTTTGCCAGGCATTCAATTAAAACAGAACAAGGAGCATGCTGATGTAAGCAAATACTTAGACAAATGATGAATTCACCATGAACTACACAAATGTGATGTGTGTCAAACAGCAATCAATAGAAACTTAAATACAAGAAAAAAGCGCGGTGAAATGCAAATGTATAGAAAAGAAAATAAACAGATGCTTGGTTTTGGACCTTGAGCCTGAAGGTCACATTCTCATAACAAATTTCTGTTAACATCAGAAATAAGGTCATGATTTACTTAATTCTGTACCAGTTACCACATGAGTAAACTGAATTAATCTTAACCCTTTACTTTATTCCTGTGCGTGTTTCCAACTCTCTCTTTTCATGAAATTTTGCATCGTGACCTAATAAAATGCTATAAGATGAACTAAAAAAAAAATAGAAAAATTCGATTTTGTCTACGTAGACTCCATTACAGTGTTATTACAGGGACTTAGGAAGCATCCTATCAACTAATTTATAGTGAACTAGTTCAACCATGGAGAGAGACATACTAGATTAGACACCTCCAAATTTCTCCTTTTTCCTGATTCTCGAAACAGGGTCAGAGCAAGCAATCAGAGAAATCAGAACTCGGGAAGATAAACTGCAGTAGAGAAGGATGTTGAATATAATGAAAAGCTGATGGTGGGAAGTGCAATTCATGGATTAATCTACTGCTAAAGGAGAATTCTTGGGATTGCATGGTCCTCAGATAGGATTTTGATCAGCTGTAATTTGAACATCCAAGCGAAAATAACAGTATAAACAAATAATGTAAGAACAGAGTGGAACACCAGAAGAGCCTCTAGCCATGGCTGAAACCTCTTCCTCACAGGAGCAGTCATCTTAGGGTGTTCCAAAAGTAAGACATGTCATCTCCCAAGCTGCTGAAACACCCCAGGAGACGAACAGAAACATCAAGTGTCTGTCCTCTGATGAGAACAAGGAAATACACTATATGGAAATACCCAGACAATGCTTTGGTGAGCAGACCATACCGCATATTATAGCAAGAGGTGAAAAACCCTTGTTTGACTGGGACTTCTTGACTCCAGCTTTGCAACTTAATAAACCTGAAATTATAAGCAGGACACAGTACCCAGGAACCCTGGGCATGTTTCAGTGCAATTAGGGGCACAGGTAAATCCAGTCCAATATCCCATCTCTAGCTTTCAGGTGCCTTGAAGCACGGAAACCTTGTCCAGCTAAGAAAACTGGCCAACCCTCCTGACTGTAATACGGCTCTTACTAAGTGATGCCCAGTTGGTAACAGGCTTTTCCAGAGTATGTACAGCTTGTCTTCAGAAACTAAACTAAATATTTACTTAAACTTTCTAACCACAGAAGGGGATGGTCTGCTCTCTTCTACCTCTCAGCTCCCTTGGATCCAGGCCAGGAAACACAACACTGGGGATCTCAACAGTGACCTCTCCTCAGAGAGAGTGTTTGGGGATTTATATTCTATAATATAAAATTATCCCCTTGCCCTGCAATTTACAGCCATTTTCTCCCCTCTGAACATTAACCTTTTGTTTACACCCATTAACCCAATTTACTGCCTGTATAATATATGTGTGTCTCAGAGCATGCACTAAGAATCAAGCTTTTCTACGTGGTGCTTTGTTACATATATCTTTGGGTGCTTTGCTTAGTAGAAGAGGATCCAAGGCATTTTCCCTGATACTCTTCAGATTGCAGCTCCATGAAGTGTCCTCTCATGGTAACACACTTGTACAACTCAGGATATATTCCTGTGGGAGCACGAGAGAGAAGCTAATAACCAAAAGTACACAATTTTGGATTATGGAAAGTATCCCCATGCTAATGTTAAATGCAGGTTTTCTGTTCTTCTCCAGGCTGGAGGTCTGGCAAGAACTCATTTGTAGTGAGTCCAAGTGAGGCTGGAAAGCTGACAGAGGTACAGAAATTGAGTTTATAGTGGATTGAGGACCATGAATTATCCCAGCCCATGGAACAGAGATACGGGATAAAAAAATCAAAGAAAGTTTGTGGGAAGATTAAGCAGATTGAGCTTGTTTAGGCAGGAAAAGGAAAAAGAGGACAGTTGTGGCAACATGCAATAAACACAGTAATAAAGTTGTGACCAGTCATTCTGTATGGCTTCTTGTGTTAATCCAGTGCAAGGTGCAATCCAACAGATGTCCAACAGCAAAGATTTAAATTGGACAACAGGAAAAGCCCTCTGCAGATTGCTGCTAACAGGCTGTCTGCAGTTACAGAATTCCTTTCTTAATAGGTTATTAAGAATAGATTAGACAAATCAGCTGCTCCTTCCACACCATCTTTTGTGAGGGAATATGGACTATACTAGGAACAGGGGATTCATCTACCCTCAGAGTAATCACATCAGACTCTCTTTAGTAGTCAGTGGAGACTGACATAAAAAGCAATGAACATTATCCACATGAAAGGTTGAAAGCATTGTTCCCTACAATCACATATTTATTCCCTTCAACTGCAAGAGTGATGAAGGTGATCAGCTCCAACTTAGAGATCCACCTTTTAGGTACTGAACCTGGAGCAGATGCCTCCCACCCAGCGTGCCTGCTATCCTTTCCTTGCCTTTCTGCTCCTCCTTGACACTAGCTTCTCTCTGATTAATCTTTGCCCTCTTATTTCCTGTGTTATGATCCTGCCAACTGCAATACAGAACAGCGTCCCACTTCCAGTGCTGCCTTGGCCCCCACAGCATGTATCCTTTCCAACTCTCTCCAAATCCCGTCACACCGACAAGAATTAAATTGATTAGTGCTTCATAAAACATTTGGTTGAAAAGCAAAATGAGTCTGGGGAATCCTGGTGGAATTATACACATCTCAATGAAGGTTAACATTTCAATGAGTATGTTGATCTTTTTTTTAAGGTTTCATCTACATTAATTTAATTTTTTTCCTTTCTTTGATTATTTTGTACAAAACAAAGTGTGCACATGGAACATGGGTACGGATTCATCTCGATCCATTTCTCACCTTAAGTTCCCTTTTTAGTTAATGAAAAAAACCCAAAAATATAATGCCATTTTTATTTCAGGCATCTATGTTGTCTCTCTGCATAACGGTGTATTTCCCAAATCCCATATCAGGGCTTATTTCCCTCGTCAGGAAAGTTCTGCAGACACTTTCATGCTTATTCAGGAACACACTTCAAATTAAGTGAAGACTTATTGACATCAGCTGTAGGCATTTGCCCAATTATTTCACTTTCTCCCTTCCCAATCGAGACCTGTAAAGTATTGGCAACCAAAATATTTAGAGTGTCACCATTAGGTTTCAAAGTTATCAATGTCTGGAAACTGTGCACAGTTATCACAGCCCTTCAAAGATAACTCTTCCTTGATTGAGGGACCTTCTGGATAACTGCCCATGTAATAGGGAAATTAATTCAAGATTCAAGATTTGTGCTCAGCAATCCATCTCTTTATCAATTTCTCTAAAAATTTAGGTGTCCCTACTACCTGAGCATCGGTATAATATAGTATCTACTATAAGAAAATCCAGATTTTCTGACATGCTGTTCCAACAACATAAAGAAAGCTGATCTCATTGAAGCTGGAGGAGCCTTCTCACCTAACTGTCCTTTTGACATTCCAATATTCAAGTAAGTTTTCAGTAAAACTGTAGATGTGTCTCATAAGAATCTTTTTCGGCCAGAGAAGAACTGTGCATAACATTGGGCAATCTACAGAAACAAGTTCCAGGAAGAAATTAAAAATTAAAAAAAAAAAAAAAATAATCACAATATATCCAAATAGTACAATTCCAGGACACTAATCAGTAGTATAGTGGAGCTGTTTTGATTATGCGTACTTCTGCGTGGACTCACAGAGGTGATTTCTTACCACCAAAACCAATACACAAATACCATGGAAGAGCTGAAAACCTCTGCAGACAACCTAGAAGAGGAATAGGTGATAAGGCTATTGCGGTGGCAGGACATCTGCCATAGACCTCTTTGGTCCTATTCTGCATGGCCTGGCACAATCTAATGCCCCAAACCCCACCATTTCCTTCCCAAAAGATATAAGAGCATCACAAAATATGATGATCCCACAATATGATATTTTAGGCAGCAGTACAACAAAACATTTAAGGGGTATGAGCCAGCAGTAGAATCTACCAGTCTTAATAGATGAGCACAATTCAGTGCTCCCAGGCTCTGGTCCCTCCACATTGGAGGCATTTCTGTGCTTTTTGAGTAAGAAATAGGTATGCTTGGATAAAGCCATGTTGTGGTAGGGTTTCTTTGACATTTTCTTCCCACGCATATTAAAAAACTGGAAGGATACTGCAGAAAAACTATCTGTGGATGGTTCCACTGAAGTTCAATTCTTGAATTTTGCATTTGTATAATTGATTGTACAACTTCATAATTCATGCTAAGTTGGTTATTTAAAGATGTGATCCAATCAGGGAATTAAAAAAAAAAATAAGTGCAATGCATTTAACTAGCTAAGATAGGGCGAATTACAATCAAATATACAATTAATATATGAGTAAACCTCATGCAAGCTGAAAATAAGATGTACATATTTAAGGCATGATAATTAACCATTGGAGCAAATTACTGAGGCTCATAGTAAATTCTTTTTCATTTGGGAGTTGCTAAATCAAGGCTAAATGTCTTTCCCAAAAGATATGTTCAGTTTGAAGTCGGTAGGTGAGAAGCAGAACTATTGATGAAAATCCATATTCACTATTTTTCAGAAAGCCCAATTAAATGTTCATTACAATCTTACCTGCCTTAATAAGGATTACTTTATTTGGATGTCACTTTACAATAGCAAGCAAGATGAAAATAACCACAAATATCATTAAAATGCTACTATTTCAATAGGCATTTATGTGATCAAACTACCATTTTACTGTTTATATGCACCTTTTGAATTACTGAAGTGATACAGTCTGAAATTACCACAAAAAAATATGCCATTAAGGTCATTTTCACATACTCAAAAAGCAACTTTGAAATTTCTTCTTGCAAAGTATGTTGAGATTATTTTCGTACCGATTTCATTATAAAATTGTGAAATTTCAGTTAATGTGGATATTCCATGTTCATTTTCTATTACTAAGCTTAACTATGTTATGGCATATAAGGCTTATGGCATAAAGTAGATAATACAAACACTAAACACTTAGCATTTAGAAACCTGACCTTGACTATACTTAAGACATTTATACTTAAGTGAGCTGTATATTCCTATCAGGTATTGATAGTACATTGATTTCTTTTTTACACACTACCTTTAAAAAAATAGGAATTAGCTTCTGATCTTACTTTGTCTTATCTCTTTTTTAGTTGTCAAGCTATTAAAGAACAAGCCAAGATGATAAGGAAGAGAATTAAAAGATTAAGGGCAATGAAATAGAGAAGGAACAGGATGGCAAAGAGTAAAGACATTTGATGAAAGGGCTAGAGAAAGGATGGGGTCTGGAAACATAAATATTCCACGAAAGCAGCAATAATGTTGGGGCCAGGTTCTGTAAAGGTAAGGAGGGGGTAAAGTTTTACTGGAGAGGTAATAACTTCCCACTGGACACAGTGGGATAGCCTGAGCTACAGGGAGAGAGAGGAATGCTGAGAGGCAAATTCCTACAGAAACCAATAGATTTTGCTTCATATAATAAATATCTCTAAATATTCCTTCATGCTGCAGTTGTTTCCAACCCAGCCAACTTTACCCGTGATTTCTAGCCCTGAACTGCTCGGCAGTTTTTCAGTTTCCACTACGCTAACACCAATTAGTGAACTACTATTGGTGCTCTCCTGAGCCAAAAATTGTCCTCTTTATTTACCTTCCAGTGGGCTTAAAATTGCATGGGTAGCTTGCGATACAATTTTACTTGATAGGGGGGAGAAAAAAATTTAATTCCACTGTTTAGTTTTGCCCAGAACAAACAGATGTAGGAGCACTCCCAGAGCATATGGGTTAAATTAGTGCCTGCTGTGTCCCAGCACCGGCATTTGTCTGATTTAGTGACACTTGTTTAAAACAGTCAGAAGGGGGTCCAGGCAGCTCTGGAGGTGGTTTTCAGCTGGATTCATCCTTAAACAGTCGTCTAATAAAATTCTGCTTTTACATTCATTCTGTGCTGAGCTGCCACCAACTTTGGGTCACCAGAGGAGGCATCCCCCGAGATAAACTGTACAGGCCACAAACGAGCTGCACAATGTCCTTTTGATGACAAAATACTAAGCAGAGCTGACATTTAAATTAGCATCCCTGCATGTTTTCCAGCTAGATAATGATATGGGTAAGACAGCCAACACCTGTGGCACCAGGAGGGATCCAGTGCTCAGGGAGCCATGACCAAAGGTTTGTCATCATCCCAAACCATTTATGTTGCAACTGATTGAAAATAAGCTCAGACAGTCAGAACCTGGCTGCCCTGGGATATGCTTTGAGTTTACCAGCCTTAGTTTTATTCTTTGAGCCTCATCCCTCCTGGGACTCGGATGGCTTCATGGAAAGGAGGTCTTCATGCTGGCCCTAACGCACAGGAAAAAGAGGGATGAAAAGAGGAGAGACAAAATAAACAAACACACAAAATCTCTTTGCTTCTAGTGCACAGGAGAATAACTAAATGATGAAAAGGTCACTTCAAGGGCATAGAGCAATAATTCATGAGCATTGGCTTTTAGTAGCATGTTCCTTAATAAAATGGCTCCCCTTCCTCTCTGCACCAAAATCAGACCCAGAGTTTATTCAAGAGCTGAAAGCCAGGGCTTCTTCATGCCATAAATAGTAAAATCAACACCATTACAAAGGCATTCTTTTTCCCCAAGCAGTTTTTTGGCGGATTACAGCTAGGTGTTGGAGAAGTGGCTGTCTATTAGAGAGACCTGCCTTGCATAACCCAAGCATCTGCCTGTCCCCATCCAAGCATCACAAGTGGATGATCTGCACACCCCACTGCAAGGTGAGGTATCAAGACAGGGTTATGGAGCTCCACACAGCATCAATTTAAATGTGTTGTGAGGAACTGCTTCGCCTTCTCCCAGCACAGAGTGGCTCATAAATATTATTAGGTATCAAGTGGGACTAAATGAATCGGCACAAATCAGCCAACTTTACCATACTCCAGCATCTATCCTGTAAAGAGGAGCTTGACCCTTCACTGCTGGCTGATTTAATTTGGAGCATATTGATGTTATTTATGGCCTAGTGGCTTTAACCTTCATCAGACACTAAAACAAGAATACCCATACAGAGAGTTTCACATTTCAACTTCCACTGGCTGTAAATCAGCTTGTTCAGTGAGTCAGGAAATCTCCCAGAGACTTTTTTTCTGATTGCAGGAATCACCTTGCAGTCCCCAGCAAACAAAGGGTGCCTTTTGGAGAGGGTCCTTTCAGAGCCTTCTGCGGGCAACCCAAAAGGATTTATTTTTCTTTATTTGAAACTGCATTTTGCATCTTTCTGGCTGCTGTTTCACTGATCCTTCCCTCCAGCAAACCCCTGAAGCTGAAAACCTGCTTAGCCTTTTTCTGCAACAGGCAGGGAGACAGCGGCAGCTTTCCAGTTTGAGAGAAAAGGCAGATTTCAGTCAACTCAAAGCAAGGATGAAAAGTGGAAAATACTGTCGCCAGTGAGTGCGACCTGGCACCGGGGAAAGCACATGAACATCAAAGTCAGATGGGTCAAAGCACCCAGCTCTGAGTCAATTATCATATTTCCTTAGATATAAATCACACTTCAGACAGGCTAATTCCCTTTAAAAGTAATGACACCTCAAAGGGTGTCCTTGGGTAATCTGTGCCCGTACTGCACGAAGGCAGGCAGAAGGTTTCCTTACTGAGGGCGCAGGCTGCGGGGAGGCTGTGTCACCCACCGCTCCATGCATATATCCCCCGCTGCTGCTGAATCACTGATTTCATTTTAACAGGTTAGACATGTAAAAATATGTTCGTTTCTCCACGGCAATACCCAGTGCCTGGTATTTGAACATCATTACGCTGATTTAGCATCCTGACCGTGAGCTGCTCCACGGCAGATTTAGTAAATATAGCAAAACTAAAAGAAGACTGTAATAAACCATTAAGTACAAATGAAATAGCTTGGTTAATCACTGTGTAAGTGCAGTTTTATACATCTGTCTGCTTCCTTGGATTGCACTGGAATAAATCTGCAGAGACAGATTTGACCCTTTGCTTCTCTGCTTCAGTTCCCTGCCTGTAAAAAACCCTGCCTGTAAAATATTTCCCCAAGGCGTAGGACTGTTGCAAACTTAAAAGGGTGATTCTCACATATTACATTGATAATATGGTGCTCAGAAACCGGAAGAATATAAAGAGCTGCTGAAGAAAAAGCAAACTAAAACAACCCCACAACTCAGGCTTAAAAAAACGCTGCTGTTGGGCTGAATATGTGTTGGAAGGAAGGCCAAAGCATGACATCTTATTTTAATTAAATTAAAGCAATTGGTTCTCTCCGCTCAGATTAGTTAGTGAGGAATTTTACAGAATGATGTAGGATGTTAGTACTAAATAGGGAGCTGCTGTGGGACACAACCCTGTGCCTAGAATTGTATTAGCACAGCAGAGAGGTGTCTGGTTCATCCTTGGTCTTACTAAGGGTGCCTGGTGGGTTTATTTCATTTGCGAGTTGATGCTGCAGACGTAAAAAATGAACAAATGTCCCCTCCTTTTTCTGCATTTCAGGTTTGATATTATGGTAGAAGTTTCTAGACGAGGCAGACACAGCTGGAAAGTAGCCATGTAGTAAGGTGGGAAATGAGCAAGAGGAACTGGCAGCGTGGAAAGAGAACAGGGATGATTCTTCAGAAACTTCTCTGGAGGGTGATATCGGTAAAATATTTCTGTGAGAAAGTCTTGCACAGGAAGTCGGAGTGAAGTCATGGTCTATGCTGGTGCTACAAATCTGGAGAACAGCATGAATACAAAGAGAATTGGAAAAATCAAACAGGAATAACCATATGCTTTTGAAGCCTGTCAAAATAATAAAAAAAGGATTATGGTCTGTAGCACAAAATGATCTCATGCATCTTGGGATGAAAAATGGGGATTTCTGTTCTACAGTGTGAGTTAGAAAGGTGTGAGTCACTCCCAGACTGAGACGCCAGCCAGATGCAGCCATGGAGCAGGGAAATGTGACCTGCAGCTATATCACCATGGGTGACTGCTGAACCCTCACCTGATGTGCTCGGGACAATTCAGGTCGTGCACGTTAAAGAAAGAGAAAATTCTCCAGGCAGAGGTGCAGAAAAGATACTCCAGGAATTTATAGGATATTCTATTTCATGCAAGAAAGAAATGAAATACAATAGGCGACCACTTCTTCTGTTTAGTCTAGCAAAATGAAGTCTGAAAGGGATGAAATTGCAACTATCTCCCTGGGGATTAGCAGCAGGGTGGGAGGAAAGAACTGCTTAAGTTAAAAGACAGAGCTAGAAAAAGAGAAAGTAAGTGTAAACCGCCCAGAAATAAATCCAGTCTGAAAATTGGAGGGAAAGGCTTCTACCAGCCAGAGCAGTGAGGAGCAGAAGCAGCATTCAGTCAGGCAAACGGGGAGGAAAACCCAGCTGCTTTAACCTATAGCTTGGTCGATAATGAAAAGAATGAAGCGAGTGGATACATGTCCATTTTTAAAGGGTGAGGAAAGAGGAAAGAAAAAGGAAGGAAGCTGGGGTAGCTTCAGTTCTCAGAAGACAGTGAAAATATAAACTCCCTCTTCCTTAAATAAATAGTTAGGCAGTTTGTAAATAATAATAAAATAATCTTCCTGTCAAATAACAAAAAAATGAGTGTCAGCAAATGTGGATTTTTTAAGAAGAAATCTTGTAAAGCAAATATAATCCTCCTATTATGTCAGGTTAACAGCGCTGTGAAGAAGGGAGTAACAATAGATGTCTTTTTTACTTAAGACTTTTAACAATACCTTGAATGACATCCTCACAAACAAGCAGTGGAAGCAGACTCAGTAAAAAATTATCATAGAATTGGTGCAAAACTAGTTGAATAATCAGACACAGAAAGAAGTTGTCACAGGTTTGCTCTTAAAGTGATGTATTAAGCAGTTTTCCATAGAGTTTCTAGTGTTCTGCGGTCTTCAGTGTTTTCATCAGTAAATATCTGTCCCCTTTTTGAGCTGTTACAAGAGTGGAGAAAACCCTTTATGAGATGAACAAGCACAAGAAAATCCGGGTGGAAAAGTCCAAAATAATAAACCTCAGCAAAAATCAAGTTAGGCATACAGAGGATGGGAGTCAACTGCTTAAACTGTAGCTCCTCAGCACAGTATCTGGGCGATTTTGGCACATCCAACCAGAACACAAGTTAAATATTCTGGTGCTGCTAAAAAAGCCAAACACCAAACTGGACCCTATGAAATGAGACACAAATCCTTTGGCTCTTCTTAACTGCTGAAAGTGCCTCAATTCGCTAGATTTGAGTGCCACACTTGACAGATATAGGCTAAATGTAGACAAGTGGAACTAGAAGAACCCATAGAGGTCTACAGATCATGTTCTCTGGGAGAGGGGTTGACAGATCTGAAGCTGTTCATACTAATGAGGAGAGGAGAGAAAGAGAGAGAGACAGCAAAACAAATCTGCTACAAAGAAGATAATCTATTCTTGGTGCCCTTGACAGAAGAGTGAGAATGAATCTCAAATTGTATCAAGAAATACAAGATAGACATTAGGATAAATAGCCTGATGATAGGTGTAGCATTTGAATTCATTATCCGGATAAGGTGTGAAATGTCTCTTACATTGGAGATTTTTAAAGATAGAACAGAAAAATGAATGCCAGGAGCAACATAAGAGTGGTTGACCCTGGCAAAAGATCATGTGACAAGATAAACGGCTTCTCAGTGTTCCTCTTTTTCTCTTTTTTCTTGGTTCTTGTGAAAAAGTCTGTGTAATAGAACTTCTTGAGAACATGGGAAACTAGTCTTGAGGACCAAAGGCCAAAGTTCACTTTGACACAGATATTTCATTCATACATAGCCCTTACATATTTTGCCCTGAACTAATGTGGCCTCTTATTCTTCCAGGAGTATGCAACTGCTGTTCTGAATCCACAGATGTGGCAGGTTTATGTCTTTTGGTAGGATTAATCAGCTTTTTATTGTGGAGATGATGCATCAGAAGGAAGTACTTGTCAAAGGATTATGGTATTACACAAAAATAATTGAAGTATCTCTTGGCTTATTAAATTTGCCCTTAGGAACATTTAGCAGTATGAAGATATTTATTTATTTGGAACAACTTTGTTTCCAGGTCAAAGGGTAGTTCCTGGAGACTAGGCCAAACCAGAAGTTTTGGTTTATTTTTTTTCCTCTCAACCACCTTATGACTGGAAAAAAGCAGATAAATTTGGCTCTATACATAATTTAGGACATTTGCTTTAACATTGATGAATTCCAGGCTCATTTTTTTTTTCTCTCCTGCTGACTGAATGCTGATTATGTGACCTTTCTCATGTGAATATGGTGTGGTAGCTTTTGACCTGCCACAGGAGGAGCTGATTTATCAGAGCACAGCCTCCTCACCACCCCGCTCGCTGGTATCAGAGGTTCACTCTTTGCAGCAGTTATGTGCAACAGCACTCGTTTGACTATAGGGATGGTTTTGCAAAATAATCCAGTGCACCTCTGATTCTCAAATTTTCAGAAAGGAGACAAATGCCACCTGACTCCCCTCTGTCTCCATAGTCCTGGACCAGCAGGCAAAAGGCAGTATCTTTTCAGAGCCTGCTGTGTGAAGGGAAGGATTTGGAGCATATTCTCCCTGTTTACCTCGTTCTCTTCCGTCACCTCCCCCTCAAATGCAATTCTCCAATATAACCTAAGCAAGGAAACAGAAACAAACAGCTTCACAGTGTGCCCATAACCTAGTTAAGTCATTTTAAAGCCAGCAGATGTTTTATAGCCTAAGATTTTCAACACTGTGTTTTTACAGACCTCTGTTACTCAGCAGGAGGCTCAAAGTAGGCCAAGGGCTGCAGACAATTAAAACATAAAACCTTTTATTACCAGTCACGAGGTCTCCAGGTCACTCTCATGCTTAAACGCACCTTCTGTCACTATTCACTCAGGGCAGGTCAAACTGTGATGGACCCTACTCAAAGCCTTCAGAGCCAGCCAGCCGTGGCCTGATGCCAACGGTCACTTTTTTCAAGAAGAAAAAAAGAAACTACCTGATTCTTTCAGTGACCCGTGGATCTGGTATAACTTAGTAGAGTCCACCCTATGCACCAGATCTGAGGGATGCTCAAGAAACTTGCTTCTCTTCAGTGCCTATACGAACTGATTAGTAATGCTGTGAGCATCAGTGGTTCTTTGGGCCATTGAGTCCTCATTGTTTCACAGGTTTCACATGAATCCACATTGTCTTTCTAGCACTTCACCTGTCAAAAATTGCAGCACCAACTTTCAGGGCTACTCCTGACATTTCATGATGCTTTGGCACCTCTTACAGGGAAATTTTCAGGCTGGATGAAGGATCACTTGCTGAGGCTCAGGTCAAGCATTACTGAAGAGGTGATTGACTCTTCCCAATCTTTTCCCCTGGCAGTGGAGTGCCACAGACAACACAGTTTGTCTCACAAATGTAGGATGATTTCCTGATTCTGAATGAAGTGAAATAAGGAAGTTTCCCCACCCAAACTCAAAATTCAGCTGAAAAGAACCAGTCTATTGGCTAAAGAGCTTATTATTTCCCTCATTTATCCCATAACTGTTACTCTGTTGAGCATCCCTTGTATTTATCTTTGTTGTTGTCTCACTGCAGCATTACAAATTGCCGTGACCAAAGTCTGGCTCATGAATTTCTGTCTCTTGCTGATTTTCTGCAAGTGAAAGAGCTGGTATAAGACAACTAACTGTGTATGTGTTATTAAAAATAGAGATGAACTACTACACGTAGCTATGAATCCTAGAGCAAATCTCCACCAATATTAAGGGTTTGGATATGAGAGACTGAATTGCTTTTTTCTGCTATTTTTAGCCTTCCTCAGACCAGCAGAGACCAGCCATGGCTGAAGACAGAGGATGACCCCAATCTCCTGGCAGTTTTCTAGAAATGAAATCCAGCACATACCTGTTTTGTGTTTCAGAGAGCACCCTTTCGGTTGCCATGTCATATTTAATGTAAATACCAAATACTACTTGTTTCAATACGTCCTAGTACTCTGCAGCTGTCTAAATCTGTAATTTTATGTCCTAAACCAGCTGATTCAGAATTTATGAGTAGTTTTTTAGTAACGATCTGCCAAGTGTGAAATGATTGCTTTGGTTGTTTAAATGAAAAAGAAGGAGTCACTAATGTGACTCTATTCTTCATGCTTTAACTCAGCCTCCTGCACTGCCTTTTCAATAGAGGAACAGAGAGCATAACAGAATGCAGAGAGCAGTGGTGCTGTCTGTAATTTCTCCCCCAGGCTCCTTCCTGGTATTTGGATTTCAGTCTCTTGGTTTTAAAAGGTCACTTAGCAAAAAGAGAATGTCACATTATTCATTCCTCCCCACCTCCCTTCCCCATCCTGTCTCTCCTCCTTTTGGGGAGAAACAGAAATTAGCAGCCAATGTCTGTTGAAAAACAGTGCCTGAAACTCAAGTGGAACTATTGACTCTTGTGTTTCATTCATTGTGGTCGTCTTGTGTTAGGGAGAGATTATTCCTTAAAAGCTGTTATTATCACCCCAGCCCTCCTAACCCCTTCCCAGGCATCTTCTGTATGCTGCTGTACTCAACCCTCAACTCACTAGGAACCCTAATCTTTGCCAACTGAAATTGACACAGTCCACTGGCAAAATAATTCCTTTTTTTTATGGTCCTTAGTTTCCCGCTCATTCTAGGAAAAATATCCAGGTTATCAAAAGCCCTTCCAAATATATGTGAGACGTAGCCAAGGTATGGTGAGATAACTGGATATACTGGAGAAAGATGCTGAGTCTACTAGAGAAGTCCTTCATCTCACTACAGTGCCTGATTTGATAATCTGATAGCCTAAGTGGGTACATCCTTATTGCCTTTGGATCACGTCAAAGAATGGACTCTGGCTCCTGACCCAACTGGTGTTGACTGGTTCATGTCCACACTGCTCACGGTAGCACCATCTGGAGTAGACTGGCTATGGCCACACTTCATCTAGGATGTCTTTTGAGCCCTATGTGGTGTCACTGTACTGCTGATCCATAATTACTGTTTGTCTTTCATCTCATCAAGTACCCAAAATAACTGGAAGGCTGATGTTCACAGTGGGGATTTCATAGCATGGAGTCAGTCAAGATTGCATGTTCTGGCTCCAAGACAGGACAGGAGCATGTTTATAGAGAGGGAACAAGTCCATGTTGGGGTAGCAGTGGAGGACTGCCTAGGGGAGGAGGAGTCAAACTGACGCGGTCTGTGCCTACACTGCATGTGTGATAGTCACAGGGTGTTAATCTCATTATTATATAATTTTTAAGTTAATATACTGCAGTCAGGAGATACAGGAGAGAGAAAAACGTATGGTCCTGCTGTTGTTTATACTCGGTACTTTCTAACAACAAAATTTGCCCTTGCATATTTCTAGAGAAAACATATCTGTGGCAGCACATCAAAACAATTTTGTTATCCTGTGTTATTTAAGAATCTTTTAGCAACCAGTATAATTCAGTGAGCAAGGATGCCTGTGTTTTAAGCCAGTCTCATTATTTCTTTGCTATACAGTCTAAGCTCTAATATGCTCACTCGGAGAGACTCTGGTTGGAGATAAATCACGAAATGCTTCCAGAAAAAAACTGTCATTTCTGCTTTCTTGTCATTGGTTCTTTATTGTAATCCTTATTTGTTGCAGTTCCCTGCAGCAATTTCTTTACTGGGATTGCTTTCTGGTGGACTTTTCCCAATGAATTTCAGCTGCCACAGAAATCCCTCATCACATCTGCATTCCTGCATCATCTGCACCCTTCTCTCCCAGAACTGCTGGGAAAGTGAGGACATTAAATTTTGCCTGGTTTTGGTCCGTCCCTGTTCTCTTGTCTGTACAGCGCGGGGAAACGCACAAATTGCACATTCCTCACAAATAATGTGGTGCACAGTCCAAAGTCTGTTCACCAAATAGAAAGTCTTATCAGTTTTAATGGACCTTTTCCTTATTCCACAAAGAAATAGCTCTGATCTCCACTAGTGCTGACTTCAGTGGAAATAAATCAATGTGCGACAGCAGAGGACCTAAATTTTAAAGAAAACGCTTTGTGAACAGGGCACTGCCTCTGTCCACCGCATCTAACTCGACCAAGATGTTGTCAGTGCCTTGTACCTGCTGTCTCCAGCAAAAAGGAAAGCTGCACTGCAGCCATGATGGACAAACAGCAAAGGGAAGGTGGTGAATACGCCAAGACAGGCCAGGTGGATACAGCTCCAGCCCTTATATCTGCAAGAGTTATTGCTGTTCCTTCTGCGCGCTAGGTCCATATAACCTGCCTTTACAGGCTGGGTTTTAGGCTGAAGGGAAGTCAACCTCTTCATAAGAGGAGATCTTCTAAGCTTATTTGGTGTATGAGAGACATATCCCCAAAGAGAGATTCGTCTTCTTTAAGGGTGCAATTTCACGGTCGCTTTATTCCTCTCAAGGCACTGGGTGCTGAGGAAAATGTTGTTTCAACAGTCCTCTGCCTCAGCCAGTTATTCCTTTCTTTTTCTTTTTGTCCTTCCTAGATTTAATTTGCCTGCTTAGTGTCTGAGAAACTGAGCTATCTGAAATCAAACTAAAAAAAAAAACTTTAAAAATCCCCCAAACCCAAAAATCCATTAGGGTAATTCTCTGCCACCTCGATGCCCTGTCCAGATTCCTCAAGAAGATGAGCTTTAGGACAAGGGGCTGGGTAGGCTAGTACAGCCAAAGGTGGTGCAGGGATAGGATCGCTTATTTTCTGCAACAGCTGTGACTGATGTATTAAGACTGTAAACCAGCATCCTAGAGCAGATGAAATAAATCCCCCACTGGAAACACTTTTTCTTTAACGTCTACAGAGAAAACCCACACAGGCTGTTTGAGCTTGAACAATTAAATCCTCAGTGTCTGTGATTAGGTGAAATGGATCCCATACATGAGAAAGGAGATTTCCAGGGCACATACACGATCAGAGCTGTGCAAAGCCATTGCTTCAGATTACGTGTAACCCAGAAAACTAAACCAAAATGATCCCCTTCATTTTGTTTCACAATTCTGGGGTTTGGACCAGCTAGAACCAGCAAGCTTCCTCCTGAACATAAAATAACCCTCATAATTGCAACAGCTCCAGCTGGGAGTGATGGAGGGCTAAGAATACGATGTGTCTCTGTACAGATCTACAGAAAAGTTGGTGTGAAAGAATGGGCTTTATTAGTGTGGCAGGAAACCAGACCAAAATAGGACAATTATTTAAAAAAAAAAAAGAACCAAACTTTTTTTCTCCTGGGTTTTCCCCTTCTCACTGAGCTTTATGTAAGGAGCTGCTCACTCTGAACCAGAGGCAAATCTCAGCCTGCCAGAAGACCTTCTGCCTCCTAAGTCCATAGAGATGTAGAAGAGACATCACCAGAATAACAATGATATTTCTAGAAAAACTTTCACCTTTTTCTTCTAAAGGAGAAGCTTGCCTGCTTTTTCAGGCCAGCAGAAAAGCACAAAAGCATTTTAAGGGTCTTATGTGAACAAGCAGAGGCCAGAAACTTCAGCATCAAAGAGGGCTCCTAAGAGATCTCACAGATGTTCAGAGTCCTGAGATGCAACCCCCTCTCCCCATCCCCCAGATTGAGAGTCACATGGGTGCTAACAGGAAGTATAACTAGCAACTGGTGTAACAGTCTATAGATAACTTAGAGGTTTAAATCTGCCAAAGAGTTTACTGACCTGGGTCAGGAGTAAGGAGAGCAGAGGGAGGAGGAGCAGACATAAATCAAAAGATGTATTCCAAACTCAGGCTAAGACTGAGATGTTTAACTGCAACAGATTAACAGTTTAACTGCAACTATGTCCAGACACTGATTCAGAAATTGCTCCATTATCAGTGAAATCTTGGTGAGCGTCCAGGCTTCAACATCAAACATGAATCCAAGTCCATAGACACATATCTTGCCTGTCAGCTCTGACTGAGTAGGAGTTCACAGGGACCACAGCACGTATAAAATACACAAAGCAAGGGAACAGACCCTCAGCAATTTCATTGTACTTTCCTTTTCTTGGCATCTAAATCCTTTCCCTCTTGAAAGACATGTTAAGCCTTGTGCCTTACCCTGAGACAAACACTTTGGCCTATCAGCTTCAGGCCTCCTGAGATTTGTGTGATGTCCTTTCATTCCCTTTAGCCAAAACTGTTTTATTTTCTAGGAAATCCAGTTGGTTACAAGTCTTTCAAAAAGAAATAAAAAAGAGAAAGAAAATAAACAAATTGTTTGGCCTTTTTACTGGAAAATTGACAGTGCTGTAGTAATTTTTAGTGGGAAAAGCACTGGAAGAGAGCACTGGAAATCATTAAAGAACCCTGGACCCTGAAATAGGCACTATTAATCTCAGTATTTGCAATTTAGGATTGATTTAGAGATGCCTAATTTAAAAATACCTTCATAAGGACATGTACTCAAGGCTGAGGTGGCGTAAGGTATTTCTTAATAACTTGGGGTTATCGTAGGACAATTTGAGGAAATTCAGACTGGATCTAGTCAGGGCTAGATACGCTGAGTGCAGTGAGTTAGCTCCCTCCTAACAGATGGCATCTCTGCAAATGAGCTGAAGAGGAAGGTGGTGCAATAAAGAAAGGGAGCTGGGACAAAGATTGAAAATTACTTTTTTTTAATGGGGAATCCAGCTTAACCCCAAAGTTCAGTGTTGAAAATGAGGGAAGAGTGGAATTGATGGAGAAGGGTGAGTGATGCCAGCCTGTACCATTTGTCTTCTCTTTTAGAAGGAAACAGGATGGAGAGAACAGTTAATTTTTTCTCCACGAAAGACCTCCAAAGAAATTAGTTGTTTAACAATATTATCCTCAGCAGAGACAGCTGGTAGATTCCTGTCAGACTTGCTTTATGCAGACAGCAAGAGTATTTACAGTGCCATAGGGAAGAAATCAGTCCTAAGACTGACTCTTCCTGCAGCTCAGCTAGAAATAGTGCTGATGGCAAATGGCAGCAGGGGACTCTCCTAAGAGAAGCGTGGGCTTGTCAGAGAAAAAAATATTTCAGAAGGCATATAAACAAAGAAGGCTAGTGCTTTCCTATGAAAGGGGAAAAAATTGGACAAATTCAGTAATATTTATTTTAAGTGTTTTTCGGTAGCGTCAGAGCTTAGTGGGTGGTCAGTCCTTGTGAAGGAACTGGAACCAGCAGCATTGTCTATAAAGCAATGTTTTGGAGAGGTTGGCTACCACAGCCTACGGGGATTTGAAATACGTTACAGGAGTTCATTTCCTGAGGACAAACATAATTCACTACCCAGATACCTAGCCCCAATATTTCTTGGTCTAACTCCATTTCAGTGAAGAGCACGGTGGAACTACATGAGCACAGGAAAAGGGCTTAAGACCAACAGCTCTCTTACTGCTAAATAATAAAGAAGTAAAAATATTCTGCCTTTTGCATCTTTTTCAAAGTGCCTGATCCAGAACTGGCAGAAGTCAACAGGGAGTTTTTCCATGGACTTCAGCAGATGTTGGATCATAACATCCCTGGGAACTGGAGCACTTCACTCATTTACTAACCACTTTCCTATGACAAATAAAGGAACTGCAAATGTCTGGATTTATGGTAAAAGTCTTCACCAGCCATAAAATGCAGATAACTGAAAAGCTGCAGCAGCTCCTATAAAGTTACTGTAGCTAAAGTTGAGATTGTTGTTTTGGAGTAAATAATCTCTGTGTTGTCTTTAGCCATTTCAGGGTTTAAAATTATGGTTATTTTTCTTCTTTTTCTTTCATAAACAAGAAAGCAGTTGTTCTGTAATAGGCTTTCTAACAAGTAATGAGATAAAGGTAAAATGAAAGTTAAACATTGCTCCATTCCCTTAGCACCGTTATTTGAATGTTCCCAACATTATTAATGTCAAAATACCTTGGAGTGAAATAACTCCTGTTTATCTGATATCAAGAGGGGTTGTTTTTCCTTGCCTGCTTCACTTAACAGTGGATTGAACAAAGTAATGGGGAATAATAAAGGATAGTTCCGGCTAAGTGGGCATTGCTTACAGTCCAGGAGCAGAACAAGCAGCTCAGAGCAAGGACAAGGGCTGAGAGAGAACCCCTGCAAGGTGGCTGCTGGTGTGTGCATGCTTTTGCTCTCTCCCCTGAATGAACTTGTGTCCTCCAGGGAAAAGTTTCAGAGTTAGGTCTGCAAATGGCCCTGCTAAAGCTTTTTTCAGCTCGGGATAAGGCTCAGAAGAGGGTAAAGGATGGTGCTGACCATCTACCAGCTAGGACAGCAGAAATCACCCGTCTTCTTTCTCTCTGAATTGCGGATTTGAGGGACAGAAAACAAAATCCTAAATCCATTTATATTGAAGACATGTCTGTGATAGGAGATATTTTCAAGTCCATCTCTGCCTGATTTAGAAAGGAGAAACGATTCTGTGTCTTCCACCTCCCCAGGCAGCTGTTCAGCAGACTGCAGACGTAGCCTGGAACAAGACTTCATTCGTCTTCTCACTTCGGGTTGTCCCAGAGAGTGTAAGAATTAAATACTAATTGAACCGGAGACCAGTGAGAGAGAGAAAAAGCAAGCATAAGCAGTGCTATCTGGAACAGCTTCATGGGGAGAGGGCGAGGGAGGTCTTGCAGGGGCTGGCAATGCCCTGCCTGCAGGAGAAGACCTGGGACCACATCTCTGCACATGCAGGACCACATCCCTGCTCTGCAGTGCTCCTGCAGAGAGGTGGGCAGGTATGGCCCTGCAAAAACAACCACGAAGACAAGTGGAGCAAACACTTTGCCACCAGCAGCAGGAAGAGATGGTGAAAGCATCGTGTCTGGGGGAAAATGCTAGAAGGCAGGAGGGGATGTTGACCCACACAGCTTACAGATAGAGGTTACCGTGAGATGCTACCTGCTCTCTGGAGGGCTACTCTGCTTCTGGCTGGGGATATGTGAAGTAGAGTGCCCTCCGCAGGGAAACACCGCAGCTGTGCAACTGCCAGATAGTTTTGCAGAGCATTTTGCAAAACTGAAACTGGAAGTTAAGAAAAGGGGGGAAAAAAATAAAAAAAGATTGGTCTAACTGAAGCGTCATAGTATGGTAAAAATACCAAAGTATCCAAGAGTGACCAGGACTAGGATAGGAAGGTGGTTTTCCTCTAGAAGGCAGTGTCATTTTTGTGCAAGGAAATTTGGACAGCTCATGAAATTGTACCTCCTAACTCCAGGCAAGGAAATATTTTGAAGCTCATGGAGCATCTATCTCAGCAGCAAAATAAAGGCTTGGTTCCAGCAAGATAGACCCTGGATTCAGTGCCACAGGTAGCCGAGTCGCTAACACATGCCAGTCACTTGCGTAAAAAGATAAGCAAGGCAACTACCTCATTTTTAACGTGTTTCTATTTGGCAATTAGTTCACATTGCTGCATCTCCAAGTGCAGTATTAAAGATGAGCTGGATTCCAGGTTTACCTATGGGCGATGAAGGCAAATTTTTGTGATACCATGAGTAAAGGTGTATCCTGCTATACCTTCCAGGGTGAGATAGAAAAGGTATTTAGGGGGTCATCTTGATTTTATCCAAGATTATTTTCATCTGGATTGTGGGAGCATTACTACAAAGAGGCTTTGGCATCTATTGGTTACTTATTTACTGTTTGTCAGGGACTTACCTGAGTTTCAGGAAATGAGAGCTGAGAGTAACTTAATAAGAGTATTGTTGCATTTAATAAGTGTATTTTGACTGTAAAAGAGCAAGCACTAGCGTTGCCAGTAGCATGAAAGCTCACAGGCTCGTAACTACAGGAGCTGCTGCGTTTACCACAGCACTCACAGCAGAAAGGAAATTATGTGCACAGAAGTTAAAAATGCAATAAGAAAGTTGATTTTACTTTTGCAGAGTTTGGAGCTACAGCTGCAGAAATTTAGGAGATGTTTGGTCATACCAACTGTTATTTATGTCAGCTGCAAATGAATGAAATATCCTCTGCATCAATCCCTTCTGGAAATACAAGGCTTTCCTATGCCTTATGTCTTTTTAAAACTTATAATACAAAACACAGCCCATAGAAAAATATACAGGCAAACATAAATATAGGGGTTTTTTTCCCTTCAATGCATACATGCAGCATCAGTATCTATAAATTTATATTATAGCTCTACTGCCATCAAGTGATAGAAAGATTTTTTAGTGAAGATACAAAAAAAAAAAGAAACTCTGTGTAAGTTACAGAAGCTACAGAGCTCTTACACAGAACAGAGACATATTTAATATTCCTCCCTGCCTCTTCCCCATGAATGGTATCTATGGTTACCCACTGCAAACCAAAAAACTCTTTGTGGGCTTCAACCCAAGACAAGGCAAGGAGCCTAATTAAAGTACCTGTCAAGGTTTAAATATTGTTTGTGGGTAGCACAGATGAAAAAAATCTACATGTTTGACCTTTCTTAACTCTTGCCTTGCCTAACACGCAGGGAGCAACAAAAGCAACCTTTTGTTTCTACCAGCAAAGCTGTTACAGCTCAGGAGCCATCTCTCTGCCATTTTCTTCTCTTTGGCTGCTTGCTGGTGACTCCACTCCAAAGTGTGGGCTGTTTCAGCAGAGTAGGTGTGGGAAGAACAGGCTGATGATTTGTTTCAGACCAGGTTAAGTCTGAAGCAGTTTCCTGGAAAACTGTAGGACATCATGATGAAACCTAAGAAACACTAGGCATCATATCTGTGATGTTTCCTGGCGTTGTCCTACAGAGTTTGGGGCTTGTTCTTGAGCAAGACACCACCAAGAAAAGCCAACTCTCTGGGACCTTTCCCACAAAGATGGTGTCTGTGTTGCAATGCCTCTCTTTGCACTTTACCACCTGTCCCACTCTTCCCTTGGTGACTCCAAAACACCTGCAACCAGAGCTACCTGACATGGACTCTCCAACCTCCATAGTGATTTTAGCAACTGTCGGTGACGTGGAGGGGAAAGTGCTAACTCCTAACATACCACCTCACTGCACACACATGGAAAAAGTTTGCCTAAAGGAGGCTCCCATAGGGGACCAAAAGTCATCTTTGTCTTAGAAGTGTCTCTTCTCTTAAACCCAATTAACAGTAGATCTTCAGCCAATGTTTTGCTACACTTCCTGCTGTTGCAAATCTGTGGGATCTGAACTGGAAGACTATGGTCTCATGAAAAGGAAGCTGAGGGGTTAAATCAACAGTGACTCCACTCATCTCAGAGAAGCTATGTGAGAATAAACTGGGACCGAGCAGTTGCTTGTGATTAGATTAATAGACCCAGCAATGGTTCACGTCTGGCACATCTGATTGATTAGGATTAAAAACAGTAAGGTCAGTTCTGCCTCTTGCACCCTTCTGCAAGAGAGCCTTGCAAGACTCAGGCTCTTTGTTGCACATACCATCCGAAACACACATTCAGTTGACAACTCCAGTTTGTCCTATTTCTAGAAACCATAGGAAACTGCAAATATCTCCACTCAATACAAATACACTACAAATCAGAGACTACTTGAAGCTGAGTACCCCAAACTGCCTTTTTACAGATGTGACCACACACTTGAATAGGACAAGACGAGGTGTGTTTCACAAACTTTTTCTGCTTAGCTGTGAACATGTTGCGTACTATTAAAAGTAAGTTCAGCACAGGTTACATTGCATGGAAGGGAAAGAGAGGCTATTCAGGGAGACACAAAAAGAACTTGGGTTCAGGGCTCATTTCCTAAATGGTTAGGATTAGGTTATGTCTTTGTGAGGCATTTTGAATTCCTGTAGAATGAAAGACACAATACAAAAGCACAGAACCTGGACCGGCAGTCAGACTACGGCAGAAATAAATCAGAAGAAACTCTAATGGCTCAGAGTCCTTTGGATGATTAATGGCAAAAACAGCATTTGCCATCCAGGAGAATCCAGTAGACTCTTGAAGCCAAAGCAGATCTGACAAGACCTGAGCTAACCACTTTGGGAGACATAAAGGGGAAAAAATACCCTAATAAAGCAGAAGGACTAATAATGGACTCAGGATATTTGTTCCAATTGCCCTGAATTTTGTTTGGAGCAGAGCATCATCCAAAGAGACGTTTATGGACTAAGGCAGCTGAATACCAGGTCTGCCTGTCATGTCTCGATCAAAATAAATGGAGAAGGGAAACAATGTGAACAAAGGATAAAAAAGAAAGATGGAGACAGCACAAAGCAGCAAACCAGACTGTTATTTCACACTTTTTTTCCCCCCTGTTTTTTATTTATTTTCTGGCGGCTCCTGTCACAAGGCAGCAGCATGCTTCATGAGCTACGAGATGCTATATGCCTGAGTGAAGTTGCAAGGGGAAAGGTGTATTCAAACCCTGGGAGACCTATCTTTTATTTTTATATATATGTAAGTAAACACAGACAGATACTATAAACATATAAAAATTTAAATGCTTATTTCTACGTATATATATAAAAATCAAAGAAACATCTGAATGGGGAAAAATGTATATACATATATATCTCCATTTTAGATAATTTACTTTTAACAGTCAGTGACTTTCAAAGGCCATTTCCATGCCAGCGACTCAGTCTTTTCTTTGGAGTGCAGCAAGTTAGATGGGAGAATAAAGGTTCAATTAAGAGCCTGCTTGCCTGTGACTGATAATGGTTTTGACATTTGCAGAGTCTCCTGACAACAATACCCGAGCAAGGTGGAGGAAAGAAATTCAAAGAACAAGTTCTTTGCAGATGGCAATGAGAGGCTTTAAACATCTGAGGCTTTGCACTCACGGCCTCAGAAACAATCCTTCCTACCATGCAAGACTGTACCAAAAATTCTAGCTTTCCGAGGAGCTGTGTTCTCCTTTCTGAATGAAATCAGCAGCTTTGCGGGAGCCTACCTGGAAAGTGTTAAAGGGAAATGTTTGTTTCCCTTGAGCAAGTGCCCTGATCACCACCGCTGTCAGGAACAGGGAGGTAACTATAGGGAAAGGAAGGAAATGGCTGGCTGACTGCCAGCCTAAGCTTTGTTTTTGATCCTGGCAATTAAAGTAGCATCCTTGTAATCTGAGGAAGATCCAGAAGGTAAATTCTGAGGCTCCCAGAACACTGTGCATAAAAGCTCTCTCAATCCAAGCTCTTGACTGAGGGGTCTGGGGCAGAGTGCCGTTTGCTCTCTTCTGTGAGGTTACGATTGTATTTTCAGGCAGGGTTAGGATTAAATAAAGTTCAGTGGCACTGCCTCCCTGGGATAAAACCAGTGCTGCCTCTTTGAATCTGGCTGCCTTATTGCTTTTGCAGACGCCTTGATTGAAAATGTGCATATTTGCCAGAAAATGTCCAAGCTTCAGCCACTGGCCCTTTAGAAAAACTGAATTTTCAGTGCCTCCCTTGCACATCCACACAAAGAGTTGACTATTTGTATGAAAAAGAATTTCTATTTGCACTTAAAACTTTAGGGAGAGGAGAGAAAAGAAAGCTTAATTTCAAAACTCCACTTAATGGATCAGAAGCAACCAGAATTAGAGTCCCTCTGCTATTCAGATCCCTGAGAGAACATGAACCAATTACTCCACCTGACAGCCTCTGAGGTAGGTACAGAGCAGAAATATGTGGGAGACTGAGCGGGAGAAGTAATCAAATGACCTGCTAAAATACAGAAAGACATCACAGAATCACAGAATCTTAGTGGTTGGAAGGGACCTTTGAGATCATCGAGTCCAACCACATTTAAAAAAAAAAACAACA
>JAOQGH010000032.1:45063201-45105785 GCA_025769975.1 Gallinago jamesoni
CCAGCCCAAGAAGATGAGCACCCTGGGGGTAGCTGGTCTGACTATTAAAGACAGAGGCAAAGAAGGCATTAAGTATCCTCGTGCATCATGTCAGCAGTCCAGCTAGTTTAACATGACCACTGTAACAGCATCAAGTCCAGGTCACTTTAGAGGTACGAATGCACTGGGATGTGTGCAGTTCCCTGGGGATGTCTCACCTTTCTTGACGATATTTAACAGTACAGTGATAGCACATCTATATGTCCCTCAGGTGCCTCAGGCCATAAGATCCTCACAGCCTGTAATGCACTTATGTCCAGAAGAGCCCCATGGGGTTGAAAACCTCACCCCTTTCCACAACGGGCAGCTGAAGCACCTAAGAAATCTGCAACAGTTACTGGTCTCGCAAGCCATATTTTAGCAGGGGGACTGTTCTCACATTGTAGTTCATACATACAGGCAGCAGGTGCCTCTTAAACTTTATGAGAGTTCCCCACTTTTAATGTGATGTTTCCCTCAAGTGTGTTGTGGCTGGAAGCAAGGAGAGGAGACCTGCTACTGCAACGTGTCAGAGAGATTTGCTATTAGCTCAAGAGCTCCAGGCCAGAGGTTTTGGATGCAAAGAGGCAGGCAAAGTTTCAGAGGCAGAGAACATGATTATTTTGGTGTTTATAGCTCATTAATTTATTACTCTAGGCCTGTATGGAGGCTACTTTTCCATGTCTGTCTTTCACATGACATCTTACAACTTGACATAATAGAGCAATTTTGGAAAGAGGAAGTAGAGCTATCAACTTGTCAGATCTTTTTTAGCCAGTGAATGGATCTTGCATCAACAAAACATGACCGTGTCTGTACGCACACACAATACATGCATGAAACTGCACACATCACATCAATGTGCTTAACTCCTTGTTCTTAAGCTGCAAGAATCAGCCAAATCTCTGATCAGCACTCAGCTGTAATAATTCAAATTACAAACACAGGAGAAAGGAGAGTTTTGAACAAAACTCCAGCTCATTTAGCTGATAGAGACATGTTGTTTTGACCTCTCTTATTTGCTCCCCAGTCTCTGCCATCCAAGACTGTCTAGAAAACACTTGAAGAGGATGTAGAGAGAGTGAAAATGGGAGTCCTTAAATACATAAGTATGGTATTCATACTTATACTCTGTTGTCATTAAAAGAGATTTATTCAGGGGTATTGAGAGAGTCTAGTAGATTGAAGTGTTCCCCTTTGCCTTTGTGAAGAGGAGGTCTGGTACCAAAGGACTGCTAAAAAAGATAGAGAAGACTGAAAATTCAGTAGCAGCAGTAGCCAATAGGATCTTACATTTTCTCCAGGTTTTTTCCAAAGCAGTCATTTCTCCTGAAAAGGAAATATATAATTCCACAACGCTGACTAACACAGATAGATACATGAGGCTGTTAAACAAGGTACATGCTGGAAAGGAAACATGCTCAAGCAGCAGAAGCAGCCAAGATGGGCAAGTCCAGCTCACTACGCAAGCAGAAACATGGCACTAACCCATCCAAAATCTGTCCACAGACCCCCTTGTTTCTCTCCAAAACAAAACATGGCCAATTGAAGAGAACCAAGGTGTTATATTCCTGTATATTTTTGTGGTTTACTCATGTACTCTTATCAAAGTAAAAATCCACATCTTGGGTAACAGCAGATGGAATTTCTATATAACACAATTTTAGCTCAATAGTGAAAAGATAGCTAAAAAGACTCCAGCTTAAAGTTTTGCAGAAGAATAATTCAAGATGAAAACAGAAAGAGAAGACTTAAGTCTTCTGGTATTTAATCATCAGAAGTAAGCTGTTTCAAGAAAAAGGTAAGGGATCAGAGCATGAGGATGACTCATCTAGGTCTGTCAGTGGCTAACATGGGTATTTCAAACAGAGCAAGGCAGGCAGGTTGTGGTCCTGCCCTCGTCATGCTCTTCCAGCTCCAATGACTTTCTGACTTTCTGCTTTACAGGAATGTCTTTGCACCTTAAAGTTTCCAATGGATTTTTGTTCATAACTTTGTCCAATTGTTCTTTAATCACATCAGAAAGTTTGGTATCTAAACCATCCAAACATTAGGCAATGAGCTCTGTGGTTTAACACCATATTTTATAGAGACACACTACCTATTGCTGTTAACTGATATTTCTGTTGGGCCCCTCACTTTAAGAAAGACATTGAGATGCTGGAGCATGTCCAAAGAGGAGCAACATAGCCAGTGAAGGGTCTAGAGAACAAGTATTATGAGGAGTGGCTAAGGGAACTGGGTTTGTTTTCCCTGGAGAAAAAGAGACTGAGGGGAGACCTTATGGCCCTTTACAACTACCTGAAAGGAGATTGTAGCGAGGTGGTCATTGATCTCTTTATCCAAGTGACAAGTGGTAGGACAGGAAGAAATGGCCTTAAGTTGTGCCAGGAGAGGATTTAGATTGGATATTAGGAAGAATTTCTTCACCTGAAAGGTTATCAAGCATTGAAACAGGCTGCCCAGAGAAGTGATTGAGTCACCATCCCTGAAGGTATTTAAAAGATGTGTAGATGTGGTGCTTACAGACACAGTTTAATGCTTGACTTGGCAATGCTAGGTTAACAGTTGACTTGGTGATCTTAACGGTCCTTTTCAACCTAAATGATTCCATGACACTATGTTTCATAACATTCATATTATAAGAGGCAACAAACAAAGACAAGAGAGGGCATCCAAAGATGGTTAGGAAGGAAGCCTGCAAAGAACAAAATCAATAAGAAGAGGAAGAGATGTATGTAGAGCTCTAGAAAAAGACAGGCTGCCAAAGTTACAATATACTTCTGAGATAGGTGTATGGCAATGTAGTTGGAATAGACAGAGGTCTGACATTTTTCCTGTGTGCAATGCAAGAGTTACATGTTTTATAACCCATAGGTATTGGAATCAGCATGAAAGATGTTGATGTTTGGTGAAAAACCTGAATAAAATACTGAAGGCAAAGGGGATAAGATATAAGGAGCTTTATATAACACTGATGATAAACAAGGCAAAAAGCATCCTTGGAGGGCAGCGATCATGAAATTCATTATCCCTGTGCAGAGGTGACACAACATGCTCCACAGGGAGGGCATGCCCCATCCCTCCCTCTCGGGCATTGTACCCACAGCCCAGAGGCTGCCCTGGGCATTACCCGTGTGGCTGCCAGCACAGAGGCTTTACTGCTCAGCTGAGTAGAGGTGGAAGAGCAGCTAAAGTGGATCGGGTTATGGGTCTACTAATTACATTTTATAAACTGCAAAGCACATGATGTTGCATACTGGTAAGGTTATGTCCCAAAATCATGTTCGTTAAATATTGACAAACGTCATCCTTGTATATACTATTGTTGCTCTGATTATTTTAAGGTGGCTCTCACTGTACAGGAGATGAGGTGGAGAGACTTCACAGGCTATTGAAGAGTTACTGTCCTGTTTATATACTTCCTATAGTTAGATTATAGTGACATGAACTGTATTCTTGACTCTCGTATTGAAGTACCAAAAAGGATGTGAATTTCAAAAGGTTTCATATTCTTCTGGGAACTGGATAAACAAATACTCTGACTTGTTACAGCAAATACGATGTACCTATTGGGATGTTCATCTTGCGCAAGGTAACAGCAAATGACAAAGCAAGATGAAAGAATCTTTTGCAACTCTATCTGTCCTAGGGAATTAAAAGGCAAGGTGAAAAAAAAGGTTTAGTCTTCTTGAAGTTTAGCTTAGTAGCAAAAATGAAATTCCATGGGGAGCATAAAGGATCACTTTGAGACAGCTGCAAGGGAACTGCAGTTTCCGACTTCTTGGGACAAATGTGTAGATTTTCAAAAAAAGACAAATGATTTATTTCTATCAGAGAAATACCATCAGGCAGAAATAATGAGGGCCAAGGCTTTGTCAGATTAGATCTTATCACTAGTTCATCAAGTTAGGACTTTGCCTCTGGAAGTGATCAGCGGCTGATGTTGCAAAAGAAAGATGAAAAAAAGAATACGTTCACCATGCATCTGGCAATGCTGTAAAGCCATAATTGGAAGGAAAGCTGCAGAGGCTCGTGCAGACTCTGTCATGACCGACAGCAATAGAGAACAAACTCCGAAATCCACACCGTTTGCTGATGTGGAAGGAGAGATGAGTGTTGAACACAGGTGTTTAGTTTAGCACAGCTGGTTTGGAAACACGTCTAACTGGTAGCACTTCCTGCTCTCCCTGCTGCACTGCCCGAGTCCCTTTTTTGTGAACAGAGCACCACACCAAGCTATGATTCTGGGAAGGGCTTCTCCAGCTTTCTGATGGAGCAGCTCACTGAAAGCATTACTGATTTCTCTTGTAGGACATCATATGGTTGGAAAGAAACATCCACTGGGCTCCATCACCAGCTAATGCAACCATGAACCAAACACTTGCTATGCTGCTCTGCTTGGATTCCTAAAACCAGACCCAAATTTCTACATTTCTTTTAGTCTCAGTCAATATCAGGATCTCTGACTTGCACTTGCTTTTGTCCACAGGTCTGAGAAACTGAATCTTCCTTTCAAACTCCAGACTGCTCCTGGGAAAGCCAGCACGAGCCTATCTTTGAATGACTCCAGAGACAGACAGTTCACAGATGAATCCAAGATAACCAACAACCCAAAAAACCACAGTATTTGGCACACCAAGTAAAGCAGCACTGTAATTTATGTAAGTGAGTTTGAAAGATATTGACATCAACTACTACTCCTAAATAAACACTTCATACAAGGTGAGATGCATTCCTGTCCCAGAAATGAGGGATGGAGGGCAGGAGGACAGAAAAAGAGCATGTGTCCATGTAGCCCCTGACCCAGAATGTAACCATTGTACCTGACAGAGATAATAGGGGCTATAATCACCTTATTTGTCTCACTTCATCTAAGCCTTCTACTTTTCAACTCGTCAAGACTTCTCAAGCACTTGTTGAAATGAAAAGCACAAATTCACTGGACATACTTTGCAAAGTCAGTGTTTTTCTGCAGATTTCTTCCTGCACTCATGTCCACGCACAGCAATGCTCAAGGAAAGGAAAGACAAAACATAAATGGGAAATTCAGAAGGGTAAATCTGGAAAGCCACTACTGCAGTAAACTTCAGTGCACAGTGAAAATTTTCTCACAGAAAACATCACTGAATGATTCTGAATGATGAGCAAAATAATTTAAAAAAAAAAAACAAGCAAAAACTGCTTACAAATAAATGCAGAAAACCTGAGACAAATTCCTGCAAATAACTTTTCAAGGTTGGTTGAGATTGCTAATGGCTACATTTGTCCAACCTTTACAAATGTTGCTCAAGCATCATTCACATTAGATGACTTCTTGCAGTGAGCATGCAGAAAACTCCTGAAATCCGTGTCAAATCACTTTAATTTGTCACTGGTATTAACCATTTGAGGCTTTTCCACTTCCATGCTCTGCTTCCTGCCACCTTTGAGAAATTGTTTTGACACCTCTTCCTTCATTCCTCAGAAATTATTTCATGGCAAAGTAAATATAAAATGACAAAAAACCCCACAACTTAGTACCTTTTAAAACATGCTCTTCCAAGTGCAGTAACAACCTCACTCTTGGGCATTTTCTGTGAAACCGATGGCCAACCGTCTTAATGCTCTGCAGCCTTGCTTCAAGCCCAACTCTCCCAGTCAATCATTAATCCCTGGAAAAAAAGTCATAGGCCTTGGCATTACTGTTTAAGTACAAAAATGCATTAGTATAACATTTTATGGTGTCATTCACAGGACAAAACTTACAGATCACTCTTATGGCTTCTTCATGATGTTATGGAAATGCTAGTCATGGGACATCTCTAGTCCAATTTCATGCTCAAAGCAGGACCATCAGTAATACAGATCTGCTCAGCCACGGCTTCATCTAGAAGAGCCTTGGAATCTTCTCAGACAGATTTCACTGCATCTCTGGGCACCTTTCCCAGGGCTGCACCACCTGCCTGGTAAAGAAAGGCTTACTTAAAACTCAGCCTGAACCTCTCCACCTGCACTTTGTGCCCCTGTTACCTCCTCTGTCCTTGCCGAGAAAGACGTCAGCTGTCACATCCCTGCAGCTCTCCTTCCAGGAACTGCAGGCTGCGGTTGGTTTACCAGCCCTGGTGAGCCCAGCTCCCTCGACCACCCCTGAAGCACACCCGCTCCAGTCCTGGCTGCACGGTGGCCCTTCATTCAATTATCTACATCCCACTCCATCTCCAGACACAGTTTTCCAGGTACAACCTCAGCAGTACCAGCCATAGGGAATAAATTTCCCCTGCTTGCTGGCCAAGCGGGATGTGACTTATCACAGCAAGAGTGCATTTCTTTATCATACTTTTCCCGGCATCCCCTGTTACCCCCAAGTCCTCTGCAGTGGGGCTGCTTTTCAGGCAGCCGGCTCCCAGCTGGTTTCTCTACAGCACGAACTGAGCTTTGTGCTTCCCCTTGCCAAACCTCATGGGGGTTTCTTTTAGCCCTGTCTTCAAATTAATCCAGGTCCCCTGAGCAGCAGCTCTGTCATTTGTCACACCAGACTCTCCCCCTAGTTTAGTATCATCCACAAATTGCTTTTTTTATGCTGCTGGTTTTGGTAACACAGCTAGAGTGAAGAGACCGTTTAAATGTCACCCCTGGTGCGTTTGCTTGTGGTAGATAGTTTGTGTAAATTAGAGTCTCCTGCTCTCCTCGCTGTGCTGCCTGCTGACCCCATCCTGCAGCTGAATTAGCTCTGCCTTAATAGATTTTTCCCTGAGTATTTTAACGCTACAATATAAAGCCTCATTTCCTAGTGGTTCCTGAAATCAACGTACCTCAGCACCCAGCATTGAATCATCTGTGGGACTGAGCTACTCCGCAAGCTCTCAGGGCCATAAAGTCTCTGCTGCCCTGGCTGAGAGCAGACACGGGCTTATCTCCTGGAGATGTTTCTCCTGGGAGGATCAGGCAGTCTGTGTACCTCCTGGTGCACGGGTTTACTAATAAGTTTACTTTTCTGGCTCCTTTGCCTGTGAACAACAAGAGTTTCCATGCTTGCTTTCCTTTCCTTTCCTCTTTGCAGAACGAGCTTTGCTTTTAACAAAGATATGAGAACAACTCTGTCTTTTTCTTTCCACCTACCAAGTCTCTTTGTCAAAGAAATGGTCTCCCTCCTAGGCATACATCACTGGCCTGAATAGGCTGCTGATACAGTAGAAACAGGAAAATTATAATACTGCCCTTTATTTTGTCTCATGAAGTCAGGTGTGAGTCCTTCCCTGCTTTCTTTTTCTGCCCCTTAAAATTAATCTCTAAGTAGCTTAAAGGAAGAGCTGTTCCTAATCCAGAACCAGCAGACAGTATGCTCTCTAATAAAAAAAAAATAAAAAAATCAGAAATAGGTTCAAAAACCATCACTGCCATGTTGGGAGAACTGCCAAAATGATGTGAATGATACATAAAAGATAAAACTTCTAACAAAATCCTCCAGTGCTCAAGCAAACACTTCAAAGAAAAAGCATCAGAGTCCAATTACCTGCCCACAGGGTGTAGTGGTTGAATACTGTACGCTAGAGAGCAGGGAAACATCAACTTTTTGGCCTCCCATGGCTTCACACAGGTGCTAATTGCAGTGGGCTCACTGTTCATTTGCTTTATCCTGCTCCCCCACGGTCATGATGGGACCACTAATAACACCTGTGAGACTGGGTACAGCAGCAGCTCTCCTCAGAGCAACATGCCCAGGGAAGCAGGCAAAAGCCAATCTGTCCCACCTTTACACCAGCACCTGCCCAAGTTCGCACATTTTCTGTCTGAAGCCCTGTTTTTTTTCTGATCTGCATCAGAATGCTGCTGCCCTGAAAGACAGATGAAACCTCTCCCTATCCCAAACCAAGTTATAGAATAATATTTACTTTACCACCACTCTCAATCAGTCCTGTTTATCCCTTCTCTTTGGACTCTCTCTATACCTCATCGAGCTAAGCACTGTCATACAGGCTTTTCTCTCAGTTGCATCTCCCCGCTCTCTCCTACACTGCAACATGGAAACGTGGACAGAAAACAAACAAACAAAAATACTATCATCATGAGTCCAAAGCAAACCCTCATTTGACTATTTAACTGGAATTTCAAGTCTAATTGGAGTTTCCCTGTTTGCATACTGCATACTTGCATACTGAGGCAGGCTGCATCTCAGGTGGACTTCTAATGTTTCTCCCCATCCTCCTTCCTACAAATCCAGCAGGATTTCCATTCCAGGATTTAATACGTTATGGGTTTGCAAACAATTATTAAAATAATCCACTTCTCTGCTTTTCTTGGTTCAGCATGGCCATCGCTTCATGAACAGAAGCCAAGTTAGCCAGAGGAGCCAGTGATCTGAGCTCTGTGCAGACCTGAACCCTCTACTGAGGTTTCATAATGGCAGTGAATAACAGGAAGTTTCCTAAACTTTCTTTTTCTTTCTAGGCAATTACTGTATTTATCTTTTTTGGGTCCTATCCTGGACAGAAATTTAAAATGGGGCCAACTTAGGCGGGTGATTCATTTTATGTACATTCATGTGACTCATTGACATGCTTGAAGTCAGACGTGTGCATAAAGCTTGGGGAATTGGGACCATTAACCTCAAAGTTGTTTCTCTGACTTTCCCAGCTTTCCTTGCCACAGGTCTGACATGTAAGCTGTTATCATCTTCATTTTATCTCTGATCATCACACTTTTGTAAAGGAAGGTCAGTGACATTTTGTTGTGTTTCCAAATGATGACATCTCAGACCTCATCAAGCTTGCATTGAAATGTTCTTTTAATGGCAAACAGGTTATCTGACCCCTGTCTTTGAGTAAATCTAGGAGCCAACATAAACTATATCTATTGACAGCTATAAAAATGAGGAGAGGCCAAAATCTTTCACATTTCTGCCTTTGTCCTCCCTCAGAATTACTGATTGAATGTCCCCTATTTTGAGCGAAAGCTGAAATATGGATTTTTTTTTTCATCATCACCACTTGCACAGCTGCATCAGTCATTAAGCTGTCCTAAAGATCTGTTACCCAGGAACTAGATGCCAGGTATATATCGTATCCTGAGGTGAGTTGTGGCAAGGCATAAATTGATCATGTGGTTCATGCCTTTGAAACTCAAATGAAAGAACATCAATTGTCATCAACTCCAGGAATATAAATAGAAAAGACGAAATCAATTCTGGACTAAATGTGTTGTGGAATGAAAAGATATTAAAAAAAAAAAAAAGCCAAACAAACAAACAAATCACAGGTTAGTTTGATAAGAGGCAAAAAAATATACTTTTGAATATGGGACATAAAACGGAGAATTTTCTTCAGTCAATCAGTCCATTCCCAAAACATTTTAGGCAACTGCATGCTAGAACTACACCCCAAATGCATTAGGTTCCATATTAAACTGTGTTTTTAATCCTATTGTATCTATTGAAAAGTCATTCTAGAACTACAACCATTCACAAAGTAACTTCCTTCAAACATCCAGGGAAAGTTTAGCTGTGGCCCGTTTAAAGCTATTTGCACTTCTGTCAGGATGGGCGTTTATCTTAAACATATTCTGTTAAAGTTCCTGATGTAGTTACAAAGTCTTTTTTATATCACTGGGTCCATATAGTCTCATTCTCCCTAAATTACAGTTTTCTAGGTTAAATAATCAAAGCTATTACCTTCTTTTTTTTTTTTTAACAAAGGTACATTCTTCATCATCTATTTCAGGTTTTAAATTCATCCTTCTTGAATACGTGGGAATAGGACTGTATGTTATCATTCTAAATGAGATCTTACAACACTAATTCCCAGTTTCTGGAAATACCTTCTGTGAGGTACCCTCATATCCCATTTTCTTTTCTATTATTTTGAAGGCCCATAACCAACCTAAGATCAACAAATACAACCAGGGCATCCTTCTTCTCTATTGGTGGTTTCCAAGCCTCCTGCAGGAATTCTTGTTGTGCATTTTTGAGTGAGCGATATTGCATTTTGTAGCACTGAATTTCATTCAACTGCTGTTGCTCCACTCTAAGCCATCGCCCAGGTCCTCCCTCCTGCTACCTGGCCCTCCTTCTTGCTTAATGTCATCAGCAAGTTTCACCCCCATCATCTCACTTTTCATGCTAGGGACAGCAATTAAAAGTTAAATTCCCTTGGTCTAAAGATGTGTTTTTGTGGAGCTCCAGTAGCAACAACCTTCCTGCTTGATAGTTCAGTTTTCAACCAAACACACAGTTATGTCTGTTCTTTGCAGTTCCTTACCTCCTTCATGATTTCCATACTTCCTCAGCTTCCCCATGTGATAGTTACAAATGTTCATTGAAGTCTAGACACATTAAAAATGTTATTATTCTTAGGTCTAAAAAAAAAATCTATCAAAGAAGATAAGTTATATAGCAGTGAATTATATATAATAAATCCCTGTTTTCATTTTGTTCCATTTATCTCCATGTTTTTAATTATTCCACCCCTCTGAAAAAAAGTTGAAGTCTTTCTTGCTATTACAGGCACACTGGAAACTCTGTATATGCTCAGCCCCATTTTTTGCCTTTTTAATGCACAGCTTTTGTTATTTGACAACTGTATAACATTACCTTTGTTAGGCCTACACTAGACCAAGACCAGACTAGAGTTTTGTCTGAATTCTGGGATGAATAATAATTAGTCTCCTAATTTAATTCTTTTAATCATGTAGACCTGAACTTACATACCAGATCCATGTGATATATAAAAGAATAAAATACTATGTGTGTGTTACTTGTTACAAAAACTGGAAAACTCCCATCATTTACATATGATACATCTATAATATAGGTCTTATAGTGTGGAGCAGTATTCAGTTGTCTAATTACCTCAAACACAGGTATCAGAGATGCTCTAGGGTATCTAAGAGAGCACAGAGCTGGCAGATACAACACAGGACGTACAGGAGACCTTGGCTCTTCTGGAGCAGCTGCTGCAGGGCACATAGGGTACCCTAAAACATTGTGGGGTAGCTGATGGAAACTCATCCTTAATCTACTGATTTTAGCTGGAAGAATTGGAGAGGTAAAAATAAAAATTGGAGCTGGTAACAAGAGTGCATTAGATTTGTTTAGTTTAGAAATAGGTCCAGTGTTTCCTAGAGGCAAGATTAACAGGGCAAGGTGGCGTCATCATATTTATAAAGGCTATCTTTGGAGAAGGCAGGCTTCGAGGTAGCTTTGGGCAATCTCATCCTGTGCGAACTTCTTCCAAGCTTAAAAATTATGATCTCCCTGGTTGCTGCTTTTTACCTGTCAGGGCAGAAGAAAATTATTGTCTGAACACTCATGATATTGGCAGATATTGACAGGTCTTCAGAGATCCAACTACTCCGTCAGCCAGAAAGACATTTCCTTGCATGCCCATCTGGCCAAATATACTTAGACTTTCTTGCTTTCTGATACCGACCAACATTACCAGCAGAGCTCGGGAATCAGAGCTCATTGATATGCTTCTGGAGATTGATGCCTGGGAGAAAACTTTCTTTTCGGGTGTACCTTCCTAGACTTTCAGAGCTTTTGGGTTGTTTTTTTTCACGTGGATTTTGACTTTCCCTGAAGCACTGGGACAGAGATGCTCACCTGGCCATACCCAGCATTATGTGTCAGTTCCTTGCCATTGCAGGAACTAATATTAATTTTATTTCCATTTCTCCCATTCCCAGCTTCTATTTCCCAATGGTTTTGTTGCCTGAGAAGACAAAGGCTGGGAGAACCTAAGCAGGATGTAATGCCTTGCAATTCACAGCAAGTCAGATTAGATAATCTAATCACCCCTTCTGGCCTCAAACTCTATGAAACCATATAAAAATGATAGAAAAAGGACTTCCCTGTATGACCGTGAACAACAGGAAATGCTTTTCATTCAATTGCAGGTAATGATTTTGACATGGTCTCTGAACTCTTGGCTTTGCTGATGGCAGAAGCTTAACAATTTGGGGAAGTTTTGATCTCTGATTCCAGATATATCTGGAGGTGGGAGGGAAGACAGCATTAAGTGCAAAATTGCCAGGAAAGGGCTGCTTGAGTCAGCAACTTTTATCTCTTCTGCTGTTATTGTAATTGATTTCAAGTTGCAGCTAAACAGGGGAAAAACACCACATCATGACCAAACTGCCACCTAACCTTGGACTTTGCATGAAGTTAGAAGAAATGTAACCTTCAAGTTTTCTAGTACTGGGCTCCTCAAGGTAGGAAAAATAGTATAAAGAACTATTTGGTCTAACAATAACTGTGCAGCAAAAGGAGATTTTTAAATGCAGCAGATTTTACAAATGTGCTATCTCAACAGTAGATGTAAAAATAAATTAAATGGTAACATTATTGCCCTAGCTTTTCCATTATTTCAATTAATTTTACTTTCATGTTCACTGATGCTATTGTCCTGCTGTAGCACTTTGCTTTGAACAGGTTCCTGCCCTGCTCCAGGAGGTCTGCTGGGGTAACATCTCTGGCATAGAAGTCAAAACTCTCCAAATTAATTGCTCTTTTCATCCCTAAATTAGAACTATGCTAATTTCATTCAACATCATTATTATATAAAAAGCCACACCTTCAGCTCTACCTTGCTCTAGTATGTTGATGTGGGGGATGGAAACCAGAAGAGCACCAATATATGGGATGCATCACAAGTAGCAATGAGACAGTGTTACTAGACCGCATCCTTGCCAACAGAGAATCATTTTCTAGGGCTTTAAGCAACATAGTTTTCTGATCATTCCACAAATTCCTGCACAATTCTCCCCTTTGTAGTGGGACTCTAGACCAACAGTTAATAAATCTCCATAGCGGAAAGTTCTTCCTCAGCTGACCTATGTCACTGGGTGCTATAAGAAATTTATGCCTAAAGCACAATAAAATTAATCAGAGCCTCATGCAGGATATGACATCAAGTCTTCTTTTAAGTAGTTAATTTCTCATACTTCATACTAAATTAAGAAAATACTTAATAGTAGATTTTCAAAACTCAGGTTCATTTCTGTCCAACGATGTCATTGGTAGGTGGCCATGCAGGTTTTTTTCAAAACATGGGGTTTCTTGTTTGTCCTGAAGTTGAAATGGTTATTTTAAGAACAGACCTACCTTTAATGTGGGAATGTACAAGGTCAAACATAAAGGAGGGTATTCAGTTCAGGAAGTAAAGCTGCCTATTTAGAAATTAAAGACCAAACACACTTTAAAGCAAATGACTTTTTGAGACAAAATACAATTTAGTTTTTGCTTATTTTCATATTTCTTTACAGTTACCATGAGAATATCTTAATAACCGCTGGAGAGTTTAAAATGACGCAGGTAATTGCTTTAAGTAATTTTAGTGCTATTAAAGATAACAAACCTCTTGTGTGAAATACTTTGCTAAGCAATGATCAGCAGAAAAGGGGTAAAGATCTTTTTATTGTAAATTTGAGTTCTTTTTATAGGTGAGCTGAAGTGAGAATATAATTACATTATCTATAAAATAAAAGGTGTGCAGATATTCAAACACCTACCATCTCAATCTTGCGTTGACTCATGCAGCAAACACATCAGAATTTTAAATAGCTCCATTTCTACCATTCAGCAGCCTGCATGTGATCTCTGATCCCACCTCCAGGTCATACTGATAATGTTTAAATTGCAATGTTATTCATCACAGCACAGTTATAATACCTGAAGCCGAATTCCTCCCAAATTACTTGGAAGACACTCAGAGGAATAAGTGAGTATAAATCTTGCACATCTTGCTTTGATTTCATAGCAATAATCACGGTCAGGAAAATAAATTATTTCCTTCTTTTTGGCTCTACTTCATGAAAAATGTGTCAGAAAAGTTTCTCTTAGAGAAGTTTGGGACTTTGAGAAAATAAGCCACTCAAAAGCTTGAAGGTCCCAAGTGAGCCATAATGTAACTTGTTTCTCTAAGTCACACCATCCCTTCACCAGGGCCGCACAGCACAGTCCAAACCCTTTGCTACTTCACGCCTTCGTGGCATCCTTGTAATCTGTGCATCAGGAAGGTCAATCCCCAGTAAGTGGCTCTGCTTTCCAATAAGCAAATCCCAGTTCAAAGAGATCCTGGATTGTTTAGGGCTTTGGCTTTAACACCTGATGGAAACTGGATGTCACTTCTCTCGCTTTCTTTGTTGTGCCTATTCTTCAGCTCTGGGAGCTGTTGCTCTAGTGCTACTCTGCTCCAAGGAATACATGAAACATAGAAAAGAGAAAGAGTACTGGCCCAGCTAGTCTACAATATTAATTTCTTACCAAATTGAAAGGTTAGAGAAAGCTTCTTCCACTTTTTTTTTTTTTTATTGAGCCATTTCTCTGTGGTGAAACATATTGGAACAGCATTTCAAAGCCTGCTGTTCACAGCTTACAATAGGAATTTACTTTTTTTTAATCTCTTTTCCTTTTTTCCCCTCTTTTACTTTTTTCCCCCAATTTATTTTTTCACCCCTCTGGACAATGTTTCAGGGTAGAAACAGCTCTCTTCCAAACAGCCTGAAGGAAAAAAAACTCTTGCCTTCCCATTCTCCTCAACTAGTAACATCGATTTTTTAGCCATTAGCTTCTGTGAGCTGAATGTTAATGAGCCTGCACGATATAAGTAATGATGATGGATGCTTTCCAGGTGCACTTATGGATAGCCAAGCATTATTTCTTCCCATAGGCTTACTGTAACAGCTCCTACCTACTGGGAGCTGCCATTTGGCATGTATCCATCCATTACTGTGCTATCCTTTCACTGAAGCTCAACGTATGGGTAACGGCAGTTCACAGAATTAATGCCTAATCACTGTGATTTGGGGAATTCCCCTTCCTTTTCTTATTTATTTTTGACATAGGAAGAACTGAACTGTATACTTGTAGTTTTCCCTCCTGATCTGTTCTCACTGAACTAAATAACCAAAATACCTTTTGGGTTTTTTGATTGCTTTGGTTTTGGGTTGGTTTTTTTTCCACTAAAAATTTTCATCTCTGAATATTTGCCACATATGGGTGTTCTTGACCTAGGCAAACAGCCCCCAGGAAAGGCACACAGTCACTTGTATCGAATAAGGGGGGCAAAAACAAGATAATAGAAATTTTGCAAGATATTCCTTCACCCCTTTTTCCAGCAAAATTCTCAGCCCTAAACAAGAGCTGAATAAGATATGCAAGTAATGACCCAACAGTTCCTCATTTTAAATATTTGTACCTCTGCCAAAGTAAGCAACCAGTGGAGAATTACTAGGTGCTCTTCCTCTTCTTGTTCACATCTGAAACAGTAGACGTGTTGTTGCAGAAGGGACTGGTAGATCAAGCTAAGCATCCTTCTAAAGCATTGCTCAGTCTCATTTGAGAATTAATAAGGGTGAGCTGCAAAGCATTATCCTAGACAGCAATGAATGGCAAGCAATTTGACCAAACACTGTTGGATGGATACTTCCAAATGCAGACATGCTTTCCAAAAGAACAGCCTCTCTTAGAAGAATTTAAGACAAGCTGCTCCTGTCACAAGTGTTTTCCAGGAAGAGATCTGAGTGAGCACTGAGACATAAGCCATAAATTGTCTCCAGAAGACAAAGGACTCGGTAGAGAAATTTGATCCTGAACAGAGAATTAATAACATCTGTGACAAGGACTAATAAGGATACGCCTAGACCTGCATAGGTTCTTGAAGAGATGAAAAAGACTTTTCAACCCCAAAAGACTATGCTCTAATAGAATATAAGCTAGAAGAGTTAACTTTTTTAACAGAGAAAACGTAAAGAAACTAGATTAATCAGTATTGAAATAAACGGAGCAATGCAATACTTTCTCCATGCCTGCCGTGCCTTTGCCTAGTGGGTCCTTGCTGGGAGTGCTGGGGCTGCAGGCAGATAACAAAGCTCTGGCTGAGCTCTATATAACTGAATGGGATGCGGAAAATTACAGGTATGACACAAGAAAGTGCTGTATGTATTAAGTAACAATGCAAGAAACCAATAAAGTTACAGATAGTGCTGTGAGGCGTGGCCAAATTAGACAGGTGACTGGACAGGATCACCAGGAACCTTTTGGGGAGCCAAGCCAAGCAAGGCCAGCAGCAGTATCTGGGGGAATATATCAGCAATAGTTTGTAAAGGTGATTTTCCCTACATATCAGAAATAAAGAATCACTGTATCAGCAATAACACGTTTGAGTATGGCAAAATTGTGACCAATGCAAAGAAAATAATTAGGTGTGTGTTGGTTACTTGGGAGGGAAAGAGGACAAAAAGGGGGAAAAGGGGAGCAAATCATGCTATTGGGGTTGTTCAGGTTCCCTGCAGACAGCCCTGTACCTCAACACTGCAGTTTGGGCCACAGCAATAAAGTTGCTGTTTCCATTGCATCCACACCTTTCTCCCATAATCAGGAGAGACCTGAAGTGTCTGAGGGATCATCGGTGGGAGCCCTGGGAGCTTCCTTCCTAGCAGTGATGGGAGAACATGGGGATGGTGCCAGCTACCACCACCCCTTCCTACCCCTTTAATGGCCACCAGATAGCACTAGTTTGCTCTGCATAACTTCAGTAGAGGGAGTTCTTTACAGATTGAAATATTCTGACTCCTTTGGTTTTCCACCCTGTGTTTCCATGCTCAGACTATCCACTCTCCTCTTCCCAAAATCCTTAAAGAAACTCCCCGACACAGGATATATTTGAAGTCTACTGCCGCATCTCAGTGGAAGTCTGTTTTTTGAGAGCAGGAGTGAGTGTTTGTGAGGTTTCAGCCACAAGATCTTGTGAAGGAAGTAAAGGTGGGAACCACAAACATGGATATGCAAGCTCCTCACCAAAACAAGCTTCTCAGTTTAGCTAAATCACTTTGAATAAGAGACTTTTGTTCTGGTTCATTTTGGACTGAAATAGGTAAGGAGGAGGGGAAGGAGGGAGAGGATGAGCTGAGTGCTCACAGGGAGATAAGCAGCTGTGTTGCTGCTCTGTCCCCACCAGGTTACCACCTGTGAGCTGCATCGCCATGACCACCCTGGTCTCCCATCTCCATCTGAGAAGTCAAACACATTGAATTAAACCATGGTGATTTACAGATGTACAAACCTAAGCTAAACTACAAAAAGGTGCTTTCCAGGCAAAATGTGTCTACCTAGAAAGTTGACATCCCATAGACCTGGGAGGTTTGGTTCCATTTCCAAGACATTAGTTCATTCCCATTTCTCTACTCTGGACTTCCTAGGACAGGTATTCACACCATCTGTATCAGTAAATGGGCAAATCATTGATTAGCTAGACAAAGCTGATTCTGGTTGCACAAGGATCTGAATGCAAAGCTATTTCCCATTGTCTTCACACCACAATGAGCTATGCTCCAGTACACTGTATTTTCTTCACTGCAGATGCAGTATTTTCCCTACTCTTTTGGCCCTGATACATTCCCTGTTTTAAATTAACCAGCACAGCCTCAAGTAAAGCAAAACCAGCAGCACTTCCAGCTTTATATCAGCCATAATTTACCTTACAAAGAAGCAACTCCATGGCCATTTTGAGGTTCCTCCTGCCTCTATGAGTTGAATTTACCTAGAGGAAAAATGGCAGTAGTAGAACAGAGAACCCATCCTACCTCAACAGCTCATGTTTCCAGGTTAGTCTTTTCTTTTTTTTGTTACGTTTTTCTTATTTTCAGTTGAAAAAGAATAACCAATCTGAGTGGTGCAGCACTATAAACAGTGGATAATAATTCTCAGTATATAACCACATCAAAGCACTGGTAATTGTCCTCTACTTGCTCTGTAAATAAGGATAGAAACAATAAGGTCTGGACATAAGATTGTAAGTACTAATAATTTTTTTTCTATCCTCTGAGATTTTAGTTTGGACTTGACAGTCATCATTGACTTATGTGCCACTTGAGCAGGCATTTTGGTGTCATTTGCAGGGTCATGTGGCTTGATGGGCCTTTTATGAACAATTACACAATGGTGTAATTTACAGCATTAGCCTGGCATACTCAGCATGTAACAGGATACACGCAGCAGTAAGGCACAATGCGGAGAGAAGGAAATCAGAAAAATACAACACTGCCCAGGCAGCCTCCCTATAAAGTTAGCAGTGGAGAAGCTGGGCATGCAAACCACATGAGATCTGCTCTGACAGACGAGGAAGGCTATCCTCACCTTAGAAGTTCATTTTAATTCTGATAGCTAAATTAACACTGGGCACTTTTCCTTTGGAAGGCAGAACCTCAGCGTTTATGAGGCTACATTAAGTTTATCGACATTTAACTTCTTCAACTCTATCCATTAAATCTTTCCACCAAAAGCCATAATGATGATGGCTGTCATTATTATTATTTGTCTTCACAGCAGCAGCATTTTGCAAGCACCCAGGAGCCCAGTCAATTGTACTGCAATGTTTAGCCCTAACTTGTATTGATCCTTCAGCTCTAAGTCTCAAATCAAAAGCCATTTCTGAGATTTTTAGCTTGTGTGACTCAAAGGCAGAAAAGCTGTGGGCTGCATTAGAGTCACCCTTCTGCAGGGAAGCTGCTAAGGGTGCTTTAAAACATGGTTTGTGGATTGACTTGAGACATCTTATAGAACTTATTCTGTCAGTCAGGTCAGAGGCTCTTGTTTCTCTCAACAGATTCCACCTGAAGATCACCTGAAGCCAACAGAAGGTCTCATGACAATTTCTACTGCACATGCCAGTCATGCACCAGGTCCAGACTCAGTCATGCACCAGGTCCAGACTCCAGGATATAAAGAAGAGTAAAGACCCACCCAGCCAGGGAACTGACCATCTCATCTCCTGTGGTGCACCAGGGCTCAGGTGACACGACTACACACCACACGACACAATGGCCATGGGCAGGGTGGATCTCTGTCAGAAAGCGTACAAGGGGCTTAGGTTCCCAAGCATGTGCTCTGTAGGAGACACTTGCTAGGCAGAAAAAAAGCTGGAGCAGGGAGAGCAAGCCACAGCTCTCACCACTCACTTAGCCCACGGTTTAAGCACTAGGGTAGAAAGTAATTTGCCCTCCTGCTGTGGTCCATGCATTGGACTTTTGCCCACATGGTGACACAGAAGTGCTCTTCAATAGCACACAGGTCCAGGAGCTTGGGAAGTACAACAACACAAGTTTAAACCCCTGGGCTGGAAAGAAAATGACCACAAACCGGTACACTGCTTCTCAACCAAATACTCTTGCTAGAATATCATGAGTAGGCAGAAATCACTGTCACCTGTTGCCTTTTTAAAGAAAAAATTGGCCAGTTTTCTATGCTTATAAAATACATTTTAAAAAGCCTAGACGAAAGGTATGATTTTGTCCAGCAAATCTTCCTTCAAAGAGGCAGCTAACCAACAACTGCAGGTAGACACCAAAGTCAAGGAGATACAGATGGGCTCAGACAGGACTTTGACATTTCCCATTACCTATTAGCCTGATGGATGCTTATGAATATCATTTCCATGTACCTCATTTTTCCAGTTCACCATACACAGAAAGTATGTGCCAGACTCAGTCTTCTGAACCCCACTTCATTCTCTGTCCCAAACTGCTGCACAGTCATATCTTGTTACTTGGTATTAAATTTCACTGAACTTCTACCACACATTTTTTCTAGCGGAAACTGCTTCAGAAGTGGCTGAAGTATTGTCTATAGATTGCTCAGTTCTATAAGCATCAGTTTTAAAGCCAAACACTTGCTTTTACATTACTGCATTTCCATGGTACTCTCCATTCACAAATGACGCAAGAGACTCAGAGATGTGAAACAATTTGCCTAAGGCTATAACAGAATACTACAAGATCTGAGTTTCCTTGTTCCTAATCCCATACTTAGATTGTTAGTTCACAAAAAACAGTTATTGGGCATTAAGTTTCTTCCTCCTGCTTTAGTTGCTTTGAAAACTATGACATTAGCTGTAAGTAGGTGATCACAAAAAATTAATAAAAACTGCTTCACACGCACTGAAAAAATAATCCATGTTCTTTTTGTAGCAGACTTGACAGGTCTATAATAAGAAATATTTCATCAAAGCAGTAAAGCTCATTGTCTGCAAATGTAAAGTAAAATAAATGAGAATGAAAATTAATTCTTCATTAATTTTTGATGACGATTCTGTCCTTGAGCTGTAAATCCAGGGCATTCTTCTTCTAGAAAGCCATTAGTAACATGCAGGCCCTGCTGGTTGCTTGAGAGATATATATGATGTCCCACTGATGGAATATTTTCTTACGTATCCCACAGTTTACTACTTTAATCTCCATGGGGGCCACCTGCACCACAGACTGTCTTTGAGGTTCTTCTGGTCTCTCATGTCATGCTACTGAGATCATTGAGAACCGCTAGAACAAGCCAAAGCTGAATTTGTTACACCTCTTCCCAGACTGCCGAGTTCAGGAGTCGCTGGATGGCCTCGCATATACAAGGATGAAACCATGTGGCCAGTACCATCAATAAAGGTGGAGCAGGAAAAGCTGTGCCCAAGTATTCAGCAGCTTGTGTCTAACATCAACTCCAAAATTTCCTCTCACTCCCTTTTGCTATCTCTAAATGCTAGACACCATGACAAAGGTAGTCATCTCAGCCTCTCATGGTCAATAAAACAGACAGGTACTTCTACAATGAACTTCATTTGCTCATACTCCATCTGTGTAGGTATCTTTGGAAGATATCTTCCGTTGTTCTTGGGAGATACCCATCTCTCCCTACTAACTAGAAAGAAACCTGAACTGGAGACATAGCTATTAAATAGCTGAAACTAGATGAGCCCCACCCCAAGATCCACTTGTAGGCTCTTTGGTATGAATGGATGGCTCTTTAGATCCTTTCTCCTAACTTCAGATAGGCATGCACATATTTTCAGGCAGAAGTAAAGATATAGTAAAGTCATTGTACAAAGGAAACATTATGTTTACTCTTCTTCAAGAGGCTGAAGCTGAAATGGGAAAAGTGGTAGGAAACTGTTGTAAGGACAATATGGGACTGGAGAACTCTTCTTCTGAAATGAGGCTTGCCCGCCCTGGCAAAGAGAGAGCTAAAGGAAACTGATTCTTCTCTACAGAGAGATGGCGAAAAGTACTCTGAAGCTGAAGGAAAACACTGACAAAAAGAAAAATTGATGTAAAATTGTTCATTAATATATTTAAACTGGCAATTTGAAAAAAGTTCCATTAAATCAAGTCCCAGCTGGAGCTTAAAGAGAGAAAAACTGACTCTTTAAGATAGAGCTTCATACTGTTTGAGAAAAGGGTATGAGGTGCTGGTTTTGATTACAGCCGACTTGACGCAGTGACCTACAGGACCCCTTTCAACCTTATGCTATTGTGTTCTCCAATATTGTCATTGCCTTCATCATTACAAGCGGAAATTGAGGGCACTCAGCACTGACCAGTCCCAGATCCCAGTGCAGCAGAGAGCTCTAAGGCTCAAATTTGCTTTTCTCAATTGTCAAAAATATTGGCTCAACAGAATCAGAGAAGAGCCAGCTGGGCACAGCATCCCCTGGCCCTGTTCATTTCTTCAGAAATAATTTCTCAGAAAACATGTTTCCATTTTACAACGGACTCCCAGGAAAGTCCTGGATTAGCTGTTTTATTTTTTTCACCTGCTCACTCAAACAGGTTTTAGCTGATAATGACTCAGACTGCAGTGGCTCCCTTTGGAAGGATTATGATGACAGCAAAAGAGGCTGATGAAAACTGTGACAATTCCCTCTTCCCCCAGCTGATTTGGAGCAGCGAACGCTAACATTAAAATGTACAAATGGCTCTGCATGCAATTTTAATATGATTATCATATGAGAAAAAGAAAGACCATCTGTGGAAGCTAGAAGATCTTAATGGGAGATCTAATTGACTTCATTTATCTAAGGGGAGATACACATCGCAGGACCTCCAAACCAGTTAGGTAGACACCTTTGCTGTGCTGGAATTAATGGTTTGTTCAATGAAGGGTGCAGCATACCTGAGAGACTGTAGCTGTCATATCCCACTCTGAACAGGGAAAAGCAAAGTTATAAATCACCTTTATCACCAAGATGACGATTAAGGACAGAAAGTAGCATTTTAGCACATGATATAGATGAATGACTGCCGCAGGACCCCAAGGCCTCAGACCATAAAACAAATAACTGTGATTAAGCAGAGCAAAAGTCTTTTACTTATCCAGGGCCATAAGGACCAAATTAAACACCAAACCATTTAGGAAATGGCTTTCATAACATTTCTTGTTATAAGCATCTTGGCAGGTGTTCAGGAAGTTCATTAGGGAAAGGGAACAACAAAACCACTTTATTGAGTCAAAAAGATCAGGTTACTTTGAATTTAGTATAACAGAGAGAAACTCAGCAGCAGAGAGGACCATTGTTTTAACTGGATACACATAGGTAGCACTTGATGACAATAAGATGACTCAGGGTACCCAACCGCTGTCAACGTGAACCAGCGCAGGGCACAGCCTCTGATCCTCACTCCCTGCTCCTATTTTCTACTCAGTGACACAGCTCCACGGGAAATGCACCCACTTGCAAAGTGATCCAGTGATGGGAATAGCAAAAGGTACTTCTTCAGCCCAAGAGGAGTCTAGACTCTCCTTCAGTATCCACGAAGGAGCCATAAAAGCCATTTATGATACAAAAGGCAGAAACCTTTCCCCTAGCTGTTTCAAACTGAAACCTTTGTAGCCCAAACCTGGAGAAGCACAGCTGTCTCTCTGTGCATCTCTGGGCCACATTTTAGCCTACCAGATGGAGCTTGCTTACCTTGTACAGGCATTTACAGTTCTAATAAGTGGAGGTGCAATTATCTACTGGCACTTTTCAGCAGGAGACACAGTTGGTGACAGGTCAGCGCAAGGTGTAAGTAAAGTAATCAGAAAGCTCAAGAACAGCTTCTTCATTGACCTCCTTCATCCAAAAGCAGATGCAAGAAAAACCATCCTTCCTAGGGACATCTCCCAGTGTGAAATTTTGTGTGATGCACCAATCAAAGGGAGAAAGCAGACAACGAGGAGTCTCCCCAGCATCCTTAAGAAGTATTATCTGCTCTTGCCTATATTATTATAGTCAGTTTAGTGTTCCTTATACAAGGACTTCCTTGCAAAAAAAATCAAAAGTAGAATTCTCACATTTAGGAATATCTGTAAATATTAATGTGCAAATACACATGTATTATCTCAAACAGCACAGCTGTTCTCTAACAGCTTCCCTCAGCACCAGTTACCAAATTTCATTCTCTTGAGTTATAAGAAAGGCAGAGAAATTTTGCAATCACCAAATGAGCTGTTTAGAGCTCTCCTTTCCAGAACCATTGAGACGACAAGATGAGATGTTCTCTGCTGGGACTGCTACTATTCATCCTGGGATGTGAAAGGTATACAGGTGAAAGAGTAGCACAAAAGAGGCTTATACACCTCCTTAATTCTTCAACCACTCTTGAAAAAGCAACTGCAGCTTGAAAAGGTACAGATTAGCTGTGTAGTGCCAGAGCAAGTCACCTCAGCATAGAAACAAGGAGGGAAGAGGAGGGTACATTGATAGTCCTCACAGTATTTAACCCAGCCCATACCCAGCCAGCCATGTTCTCTGAACTCTGATAAAACTGACCTTTTTAAAGCTGCTTTTTAAAGCTGCAGTTTTGGGTGAGCCCTACAGTGCAGCCCCTGGTGGCCCAGGCTAGTGACCCCCCAAAATGGGCTGTGGCACCCTTCCAAGGTAATTAGTGTCGTGCATGTGGGAGGAGGATGAGGCATATTCAGATCTCTCCCCTGTATGAAGGGGACACTGTGGAGATGCACAAGAGGCAGGACCCTGGAAAGCCGTGGCTGATAGCATATGCTTTGCCTGGACACCTGGAAATCAAACGTCAAGTACAGCATCACACCTCAGTGCAGTACAGAGGTTTTGAGCATTTAATCGCAGACAAACATTCTTCTGCACCCAAACAAATATCTCTATTAAATCACCTTTAAAGGATGTGGCAACTAATGCTTGCACACAGCAAGCCCGGCCACACAGGGGTTGCAGCAGGCAGGGGCCAAGCCTGCTTTCAATTTAAATGCTTGCCATCAATCTGGCTTTCCAAAAAACACTCAAAAATAGCATCTGCTACCCTGATGGAAGTTTTTCTGTGTAATACACTACCCTCTGCTGCTCATACACGCTAATTACAATGCAGTGTCAATATCCCTGTGCTTCTGAGCTCTGTAAGAGACTTGGTGTTTGTCGTTAATCCTGGCATTAAACTCAAAGGGTGAGATTTATTAATTACTGCAACCTAAAGAAAGTAGTGGCTTGTCTGATGCTGGTAACTGGATTTATTTAAAAGGCATATTTAGATCCTATTGAACTTTGAGATTTTTTTTTCATACATCTACACTCAACCAGAATTTGTTCTGCACAGAAATTAAGGCCAAAGATTTTCTGCAGCAGAGTTTTACTGAGAGGCTAACAGAGCCACAAACTGCAATACTTCCAAAATGTGTTTCCAAAGTGGTTGTTGAGTCAATCTACCACTTTTGCTGCAGTACACGAACTGAAGCTCATCACACACAAACAATAAAAGAACCCAGCTTTATTCCAGCAAATAGCAAAGTGATGATAGTTTAAAGACTGCTCACAATTGGCAGTTCTGGGTCACATCCTCATAGATTTACTTGACTTAATTTGTCCAAGGTGCACACAGACTCATCTGTCCCAGGTCCCTTCCAGCTCCCTCTCTGTGCCCCGCACAGTTTGGGCAGGCTGGAAGCACTGCTGCCTGCACACGTGCACAAGGGTGGGGGCAAAGAAAAAAGAAAGATGGCATCATTGCTCTTTCTCAGGGATGAAGGAGAGCTCATTTGCACATGTCCTCTGTGTTAGGACCTGCAGAGCATTCCACATCACCCTCCCCTCACCTAAAATGATCCAGTCAGAGCAGTGTAAGCAAATGGATATTTCTGTGGAAATTAATTGCTGGAATTGTTTTTCTATGTTTCCTAACTCAGCCACTAAACCAAATGGCACCAAATCCTCCTGCCTTTCAGGAACCATCCACAAGATTTTGGCACTTATGGGAAGGAATAAAAATAAACTCCAAAGCTGAGTCTAGCCCACCAGTCTACTTGCAAGGCTCAGACTAATAATATAGAGAATGAAATCAATGTATCGACAACTTTTGATAGCTAAAACCCTCTTACAGCCATTGCTTTCAACTACAATGGTATGGATCGTACAAAGAGACTGAGGGAACTTCCTTTGTCCAGTACATTGAACAGTTCTTTAGCAGATGTTTCTGGTTTTTTAGGCCCATAAAAACTTAATGACCTTCTTTCTTACTGCTTTTCCTCACACCACAAACCCTGAATCAATTCCTAGCAAAGCATTTTACTGCTGTCTCTTTACTGGAAGACAACCCTTGCTGGACTGGACAGCTGTTCCAGAAGGTGAGATATATGCTTCTGCTCCTCTAACAACTCAAACATTTCCCCAGAAGCACAGAGGAGCCAACACAGAAGAAGGAGCTGAAGGAGGGGGAATTTCAGCTCAACATTATTCAGAGATACCATATTTCCGATTTCTATTCATCTTGGCTACTGCAGCCACCCTTACTTAGACCTACTTTTGCAAATCTGCAGTGGCATGTGATTAACTTTAAGCTCCAGGCAAAGTCCCCTTGAAGGCAAATGTGCTTTAAATGCACAGGCAGCAGAAATTTATTCTGTTTGTGAAGCAGGGTACCTGCATAAGTCATTGTTGATTCAGGGTCATGTTCAAAAGAAATAAAACAACTACTCTTTGTGTGGCCCTGCTCAGAAGAACTTGTGAGATATTTCCTTCTAAATTTCTTGAGTTGTCTGTAATCAACTTTCATTCCGTCCAACTGTTTTATCATAATTTCTCCATAACAGCTCAACACCTGGTATATAATGTGAATAGAAACCACAAAGTCCCTGGTGAACTGAGTGTCCAGTATGTATTACTTGTGGGAATTGATTCCTTTTTAGTGGAATATTGGTGTTTAGATGAGGATTTTTTTTTTGTTACAACTGGTTTCCTACCAAGATTGCAAGCTGGTGTCTAACTGGTTATAGAAATGGTTCAGGAAAAGACTTAAAATGCAGCAGGACATGGTGCAAGATCAGGGTGGAGGCTCCATGTTCAGTTGGAGCACTCAGGCAGTATGTTTCTATGTGGGTTTGCCCAGGGATACTCAAAGAAGTCCTCACGTTGCTTTTTTTGCTTCACTTTTGGAGACTACAAGTAAGTTCCCATCTCTAACTGGATACTTCCTATAACTTTTTGGGTACCACTCCTCATGAATTTTTGATTTAAAAATTAATGTCAGGACACATGCACACAGCTAGAAAGCTTTGTTTCCTTAGTAAATCAGGTTAAAAATTAAATTAACAAACCAAACAGTGTCAAACTCTACCTTGAAACTTCAGATACTTTTTAGCTTTGCCTTCACAGGTGCTGAAGACAATAAAATTCCCAACATTGAAGCCAGATATTGAAATAGTCAGATATTGAAAAGCAGCCAAGCTTCTAAGGCTGGGGCACTGGCAATAATATGTTTCCCTGCCAAAACCAGAAAAAAGTTAACAAGCAATTTAAGTTTCAAGGCAAGTCGTTTTCATGTGTGCTGTTCATTTATTTGCCTTTGCTAGATAGGTGGTTTTTTTTTTTTCTTTTTGGTCCTTAATTTTTAACTGTACAAGACTACCAGGGAGGAGAATGATGTGTTATGGGGAGGAATCGGAGGGAGACTCAGACAACATAAAAGTGCTTTGTGCCTTTAGAGGCAGAGAGAGACAGGCTGAATCAGGTCAACTCTGCTAGATCACAACAGCCAGATACATGCGTAGGACTAAGATGAGACCATAAAGAAAGTCATCAGCCCACCTAACCCAGGGAAAAGCCATGACATAAATCAGGGTCCTTAGATTCACAGGTGATGCTGTACTGATTGTGTCTTGTGGTTGCACTGCCTGAGAAGAAATTCAGATTTAGCTGCACCAGCTCTGCCAAACTTGGCCATTCAAGCTGCAGGTTCCCACACTAGAAAATCCAGCTGTAAAGGGAAAAACAAGATGCAAGATCTCAGCAAACTTCCCTGCAAAGGCCCAGTGAATAAGCCTGCTACAGCAATGATTGTCCCTCTAATAACCTCGTGTTTAAGAAAAAACTCAAACTGTTGTAACCATTTACCCTGGTGAGGGTACTGGAAGGTTGATAACCCTTCTCAGCTTTCCCACTCCCCATGAAACCCTTTAACTCAGTCCCAGGGTGTGATTACTCAAGTCCTTAAGACCCTATAATTCAGGTGCTGCTGCTTTATCTTAGGAGTGGGCTGTGATCCACTGCTGACTGATTCTGCTATTCAGCCACCCAAGCAGAGTCCAGAGGAGGGGCCACAGATGGCTTTTTGTTGCTCCAAATCCACTCCAGCAAAGCTCTTTGGAGCAAAGTGCACTTTAGATTAAAAGGTAAATCATTAGTTATTTGCACATCAGCTCTCAGGGTTTGGGGGTTTTCTGACGAATGACTGAATTTCAAGTGGAGGATTAATTCCAGAGGCATATGTCCATGTATTCCCCAATTTTATTCCTCCACCATTTTTGAACCCTCCTGGATTTCAAAAATTAGATTATTATTTTCTTCCCATCATAGTAGAGCATGTCTCAGGACTGAGGCATGAGAGCTAACCAAAGAGCAGGGCTAGAAGGAGCAAAGTTGGAAACACAAAGGGGAGACCCTGGCATCACAAGACTAAGCACTCAGCACAGAGGGGGAGGACTTACAACATCTGCAGACAAACTCTTTGAAGGCATATGGACAGCAGTCTGAGGAATGGACCAGAAGGAAATACCAGCTCAGTTCTGCACCAGCATAGTTTTGCTGGACACAATAGAAATAGATACCCTTGGTTTATTGGATGCAGATTCATCATCAAAGTGCTGTGGTTTCCTACAAGCTACCCTTCCTACTCGAGCCCACATCCTTATCTTCAGCTGTCTCCTCTTGTTCTTTTTTTATTTTGGTTCCCATGCACTACCTTGTAAGCCACATGCTGACAGATTGCAGCTCAGCCAGGCAGTGAGCAAAAAGCTGATTCTGGAGTCAGGGCAGCTGCCAGAACAACCCAGGAGCAAAAACCACTTCATCCTTTGGAAAAGGAACAAATGGGAAAGGAGCATCAAAGGCACCAACACTGCCAAGGTCATGCAGAGTCAAGGGAAGGGAGATCTAATGTGTCTCAGACTCCTGATGGGCTGGAGGAAGAAGCAGCTGCTGAGGCTTTTTGCAGGGCAGAGGATGACTGAACAAAAGGCTCAGATGCACTGGGTAGCCATCTGTGGTGGTTTCAGAAGGTATGGCTCCACAGCTCTCTGTTCTTCTGCCAGAGGGATGGAGTGAACAGACAAAAGCAGTAACACTTTGGATCATCTGCTTACAATGCAGAGCTCACTTTTTGGACCCTGGTGGTTCAATTTGGTGCCTAACCCACCCATTCTGTCATCAGATCAAGTAATAATTGGAAAGTCTGACCAATTTTTGCAGATGAGTTGCTATACATGGAAATTTGTCACCTTGGGGTTTTCTTTTCCGCAGAGAGGTAATTCTAGCTGGGATGGCATTTCTCAAAAATTCACAGTTCTTTCCAGCTGTTCAGTCTGTGAACATGTCATTTAATATTAGCATATGTCTACATAACATTTCTAATTAATATTAAATGTTTGGGTGTTGTTTATTTCCAGAGCTCAGGATAATGATGACAGGTCCATTTAACTGCAGAACCATCAGTCAGCAAGTATATTCTTCATAATTAAAAGCCTTTTCCCCATCCAAACACCTGTTTCTAATCCTTTAATTTGTATCTACATGCTAAACGCTGTCATACTGAAAACCAGCAGTACAGCACTAGACAACCCCCTCCTCATTGGTCCTTCTATAAAAGCAGCTCCCTGTCTCAAAGGACCACCTTGGAGAAATAAACCCTCCCAGGTCAGATCTTATCTAGGAAGAAGCATCTGGTGGCAAGATCTGGTGGCAGAAATGCACGTTGAAGCGGTTCTGTGATTCCTTAGAGCGGTTCTTCATTCTCTGTTAAGATCCCTTTTGAGCATGAAGCCATGTGAACACCATTGACCAGCAGCATGCAGCTTTCCAAGGTTTCATGGACAGCTAGAAGTTCACAGATCTTGATTCAGGTTCTTCTGCTTTGTACATTTATGTACATTTATGATGTAGTTGTGTACATCTCCAGCCAAACTAACTATTTATGGAAGAAAAATAACATTTTTTTTTGCTGAGGGACTAACTGCAACATACTTATCCACACTGATTAACCTCTTTCTGTTCTTTCGTCCTTTACTAAATTGCTCCAGTGACAACTTCAAAAGATGATTTAAACTTCAAGGAAATGCCATAATCTTGCCTATAGGGAACGAAGTTGACGATGCCTCAAAATACTTGCTCTAGGAGTAGCTACAAAGTTGTCACAGCTATGATACACTCTACGGGTATGAGGCTTTGGGCACTGACTGCAGACTCATACTGGTATTAGTTCTAAATTTTCTATGCATTAAATTAGTCCATGAAAGTACATAGACCTCAAAGTAATATCACCATAGACACTGCAAAGTACCTGAGCATTGATAATCTGCAAGTCTTGGGCAAGTCTACAGGATCTGTCTGTAATCTGGAGTATCCCACATAAAAGGACAACAGACTTGAAGCTTTACCCTTTCATACGACAGCTTTCACCATCACTCTTCACTGTGGTGAGCAGCTACCATGTGAGTCATGCTGCCCTAGTTTACAATCTGTAATAAAAATGGCTGGGATCAGACATGGAATACATCATACCTCAGGCCCTCTCATTAGCAGATAATCTACATACACACATACTGCCCAGAGACTGTCCATCCCTCAAAAAAGTAAAGAAAAGCTCAGTGTAGGACAGAGATAATATGAAAAGTCTTCCCAAATCCCACCAAAATTCAGGACATTAATTGGAGTGACTAGGAAGCCTGCTCATCCAACAGTGAGTTGGACATCTCCAGCACATGACCTGAGGGATATGAATTACACCTGCCGTCTCCAGGGTTCAGGTGCAAGAGGCCCTTCAGTTATTTACTTCAGGCAGAATTCATCTGACTAAGCACAGATGTCTACATCAAAGCCACCTCCATCTCAGCCCATCTCCCTAGGCTCGTCATCAAGAGTGGAGAGAAAGCACTTGTCATCTGGCATTGATCTCCCAAATCGATCTGGTGAATTACCCAACTGTTATTTGAATGCTCCTATTTCTCCCCACTGACTATGAGCACAGCCTCGGGCAGGGGTAGCTCAGCAAACAGCCCCATTGTAGATGTTGCATTCCCACAAGATGAAACCTTTCCTAACCTAGGCTAGCCTAAGCATGTTCCCTGTCCAAATTCCCAAAAGTGACTGCTCTGCAAAGGCTGAGGCTCTGTTAACCCAGCCTCAAGGCAGTGAGGATTAAAATGATGATCTCTGAAGCATTTTACCAGGCTTGCTTTCTATGACCACAGACTTAAATTGTCCACAGTGTTACTATCCGGCTTTAATATCTGTGCATTGGCACCTTAAGGGACATCTGTCCTGCAAGAGAAATGCTCAGATGCTTGCTGAAATCAGAGTCATTATAAAGACAGTGGGATTCCTCAGGCTGTAAAGGCTGTACTGAATTCCCGTTTACGAGGTGTCAGGAGATAAAAGCAAAAGGAAAGAGCTATTTAAGCCAAGAGTGCAAAGGTCAAGCTATAGTCATTGCTTCGTGCATAGCTATATACGGGAATTGAGGTGCAGCCAGATAACAGAGCACCTCTCTAGTAGGGCCAGCGGAGGCAAGAACTGAGGCTGAATTTAGACCTTGGTGAGTTTCTGAAGGGATTAACTGGTTTACACGGTTATGAAAGCAGGGAGCTGACTTCAGAGCTGGGGCAATCCCTTCCCTCACTACAACATTCCAGCATTCCCCACCAGCAGGTCACTGCAGCGTTTTTGACAAGTCCCTGCTCCTGCCCAGCACCCCTGCGGAGATGGATCTTCTCGCTGCAAGATAAATGCTCTCTCTCTGCAGTTATCATCACTGCATTAACGGACCAATTAGGTCACTGCACCCATCTCAGGGCCAGTGCAAATTTTTCCCTAACATATATTGTCCAGGCTTTTAATGACTTCCCCACTACTGAGCTTGGCTGCGTGGCATAAAAGCACCTCAAAACGAGAGGGGTAATAATGTTTCTGCCAAGGGAAGTTGCTATTCGCAATTTTTTTTTTCCCCTGACTCCTTCAGATTTTACAACATTTTTCAGGGCCTGGAAACAGCTGAAGTGCTGTTGTTAGCAGTAAGAAGCCAAAGCAAAGGAAGGAGAAAAAAAATTGAGCCTTTCTTCGAACCATATGTCTGTTCCCCATGTCTGTCTAGAGAGCGCAATTAGCGATAGATAATGACTCGGCTTAGAAATGCTAGACCCTGTAGGCAGCTTTTGTGACTGAACACAAGGGATATGCAGTATTAAGTAGTTACTCTGCCTCAAGAGATAATTCTCAGTAACACTTAGTGGGTCAGAAATCACGACTGCAATCAAATTTAGCTTTTACATCTTGGTCCAATAAAAATATATCAGGTGTAATTTAGAAACTGAGTAAGAAACTTGCATACAAGTAAACATAAAACAGGAACTTTCCTTTCACATTTCTTTGCCCATCTTTTTCAGTTTTACTCTACATTAGAGAAACAGAAGAGCAAGACCCTTTGCTTCTTTATTACGTTGAACTTGTTGCAAGGTGGGTCATCCTCCCACTTGAGCCTCTGAGCCAGTGAGCTCCACGAACGGAGAAAGAGGGGAAGAATTTCAAGCTTCCCCCTTAGAAGCTTTCCCTGTCTACAGAGATGTGCCCTGCATCGTCCAAGGTACCTTCTCCCTCTCGTCCCCTTACTGAGTCTTGGATGGAGTTACTGCAGCTGGCATGGAGATAGATCTGCTGGGAAGCCCTGACAGCGGATGCAGAGGGGAGAAGAGCCCCAAGTCTGGCTCTGCAGCTGAGCCCAAGAACCCCATTAGAAAGATGTTTTTCCCATTAAGAAAAGCAAGCTGGCAAGGCCAGAGAGCTGGTTGCTGGTTCCAGTCTATTCCAGATCTATTTCAACTCGCACCTATTTTAGATCACTGTATTGCCTGCCTGGAAGGGATTTCGTTTGAGGAGTTTTATTAGAAGTCAAATGAGAAGCAAGCTTTGCTGATAAGTATGGAGAGCAATGTATGAATGACTTGCTTTCAACCGTTGTTATTTGGGATTTTCTTAATGAGGCAATAGAGTAAAAAGACTTGAGATGTATTTATTGGTTAAGTCTGGAATAAGTTTTTACCCAGGAAACTATTTGACATCTCCAACTCTTGGTTCATAAGACAACCTGTTTCAATTTGATATTGTTAGAAATCAATGCACAAGGTTAAATATGACATTACAACCCAATGTTTTTGTGCCATAAATGTGACTGTAGTTGAGCTAAATCTATAGAATATGGTAGTCCAAATTTATTGCAGAGTCACAGCATAAATAGTTAATTCATGGATATTGCTTTACCTGGTTTAGAGGTAAAAGGGTTATTAAGAACAACGCTCTGGAGCTGTTCCCCAAGGCTGTATTGCAACGGCTGTCATTCATCTTCCATCCAGCCTGCCAGGCTTTTGAGTATGTGGAAAGAGACTTTGATTTTAGCAATAAAAATAGGTAGCTCAAATTCTGCTTGTTTTGTTGCTGTGCAAGCACAACTCTCCTAGAATAATTTCAAATGTTTCAGTTTAAAGGGATGATTCGTTCAGAACTATCGGCTTCGCAAATATGTCTTTAACTTCATGAAAGAAATGGAACCTACTTGCTTCTTAACAAGCTCTCTATTACCATTTATACAAAAGTCATTCATATTAAAGTAAATAGCATTAATATGCACGCAACCAGTTTTGCAAGCAGTATGCCTTATATCTGCAGCTGCCTTCCCTTTTCTTGGTACAAATGCCTCCCACAGGCCCCTATGTATTTGGAAACCATTTTCCATATATGTTACTGTGTTAAGAAAGACTAGAAGAGGTAGGAATCACAGAATGATATGGGCTGAAGGAAGTCAGATACCATATCACCTCGCCAATGCCATGTGCCTTGAAAGTGTTACAAAGTATGATATAAAAGCTATCTCAAAGGGAGATCATTGTGATGTTGTTTTAATTTTTTAAATTTCTTTTAAAATCAAAGCTAATTTGAAACAACTCAAATGAGTTACACAGGGGAAAAAAAAAACAACTACCTTTGATTTTCCAGCTCTTGTTTGTGTAGATCAGTAAGATCTGTATGCACCTGGATGTTATAAAAGAGGTGGGTTTGTGTTTGCCTGATAGTTTCCATTAAAATCTTGCTTTGGGTTTTTGTGAATGTCTTACTGTGTTAATTCTTCTGGACTGCATGAGAAAATTCATCTCTAAAATAAACTTTATATGAAAAATTACGCAACTTCACTGCAATGTTTGGAGGCTGACTAGATTACGCATCAGTTTCTTGCTGCTGGAAAGCAGGTTTTTGTCAAAAGTAATTTATATTCTACACTGAAATCTTTTTTGTAGTAACCTTTAAATCCTTTTTCAGCAGAAAATTTCAAAATAAAGCAAATATTCTAATCTGCTTTGCTTTTCAAAGAACAGATTGCAGAGTGAAAGCAGAAGTGGAATGGAAACATTTTTTTTACTTAAATTAAACGTACAAGTACATGGTGTTTTACTTTAATATTTTCCTCAGGGAGTTAGAAAATAAATAGCTATATAATAAAATGAATTAAAAAAACATCAGTAGAATTCCTGACATGTTTATTAAATAGAAAAATGAAATATAGTTGTGTGTGTAGAGCTGCATTTATAGATTATTTTTTTTTTGTTACGGTCGTTTATTTTGGGAGAGAGGAGAGTTATTTGTACGGTTATGGCCTCGCACCAGGATTATGGTTTCTCATAAGATGGTATTGCTCCATCATACAGGGCTCTGGGTTACTTCAATAGGTTTTGATATAACTTTGAATTTCACTGGAGGGGGCACGGGAAACTCGAATAGAAAACTTCAGCTGACTTTTTTTTCCCCTTTCAGTCCTCAGTTCCTGTTCACATACGTTTATAGCTGCTTCCGGTGATGATAACTTCTTTGAAAGGGTTGCAATAATTTGAGCATTCTTATATACCCCAGGTGTATTGCACATATATAATCTTATTACCATATAACTCTTTCTAACTATAAAACTCCTTTAGGGGGCATAATATTGTTTGCATTAACTCAGGAGCTAGGAGCCAGTAGCTCGGGGGCACCTCGTGCAGGGTATTGCACATGTCCACTTCCTTTATTCCACGATGAAACAGGCCTAAGAGCCCTTTTATTCCTCTCAATGGCCAAATAGATTATAAAAACATTTCTTCACACGAGTGGCTCTGGAGATAAATGTTTATCAGGATTCAATAGGACTGAATTTAATTTCAGTAAGTGTTATCTCTAACTTTGGTATTGTGCACCTGATGCTTTCTCACGCTTGGCTTTGAAGGAAATAACGTAACGGCATCGCTGACGATGAAAAACCAATAGCAGGAGACGAGAGACTGAAAGCTTGTTGCACAGATGAATATTTATAGCTGCATTGTGAGCATCTATTTTCTCGTATTACACCAGAAGATATGATAACAGCACTGAAGGAAATTACTTTATGAATTTAATACCCATATATTTTCTGTACTGATTTCATTCATCTAGGTTTGGTGGCGTTTTATGTGAATGGTAAACTCTGTTCTATCATTATTCTTATTACAGCTAATAATAGTCATTATTGTTATTGTAATTAATTGCAAATTGCCTCCTAAAAACCTTCTATAAAAACAACCCAGAGAAAGATACAGTAACAATAGAAATAGATATACAGGGCATTTGGAAATTGTTTAAGCAGTCATGCTGCCTAAGATCTTGTGTTAAGGACTTCCTACAGCTAAAATATGTCTCTGACATACTTAATGGCATTCTGCTCAGCACTGACGTGATTAGATTACATTCAAATTAGGAACTTGTCCTTTTTTAAGAAAGCACAAAGGGAGAGAGCCTGTCTCAATTGCCTGGAAAGCTTCTTAAAACTGGTCCGGTGGGGAAGAAAGATTGTAATGAAAGAGAAGCTGATTTCATGAGCACTGGACACATATTTTGGTGGGTCTACCCAGCTCCCAAACTTTTGAATTGGAAGCAGAGTGCAGACTCCCCATCTGAGGTACAGAAGTTGAAGAGACATAGACAGGCACAATGCAATGCCCAAAATTGGTACCTTGGCCATCTGGGATGCACTGTGGTATCAGACAGCCTCCTAGAGTGGGTACAAACCACACAAGACCTATGAAAGCCCCATGCCTCGCTGTCTAATAGGACATTTGGGACATCTCAGAGAGCACCTGGTCACTCCTTTAAAGTCACAGGACACTCCAGGGAGTTTTCCTTGAGCAACGTCTCCTCAGTCCATGCCACAGGAGGCCAATCTCTCTCCTGTAAAGGTGGGTCTAGAAAGAAAATACCTCTTCTCTTATTCAAAGTTTGGTTCTCCCAGTGCTTAGAATGCCATTTTAGCCATAGGCCCTACACAAGTTCCTGTTGATAACCTGATGTCTCCTGGCGCTGGACCATGGCACGCTACCCTGACCCTCTCTGGCCTGAAAGTCATGACTCTTGCCCTCACCTGTGCAGGCTGCCCATGCTCTCTACCACACCTTCTCTGCACCACCATGGAAATCCCCCTTACCTCTCCCAGTCTCAGTCTCATCCGTGACCTTTCTCACCTGTCTTTTCTCTCACCTCAGATGGTGAATACTCTAAGATGTAACGATATTTTAGACATGTTTGGGGGGAGACTGAATTACCATTACTTCTACCATAGGAGCACATAGACACACTGCAGTATTTACAGCCCCATTTCTTGAGGCACCATACAGATGGTTTTGAAGAGACAGTCCTTTTCCTGAGCTGGGTATAGATGAAATAGGCAAAGAAAGATCCAGGAAATTTATTATAGTTACTCAGCAGCAGAGCAAGGGAAAAAAAATAATAAATAAATGCCAGTCCCAAGCTTGGTATTTTGCCCAGACAATTTTACCTTTTAGTACATTTAACTTTCCCTTTAGCTGGCATTTTGTTGAAAAAAACTTTATGGTCCATAGCATCAATATTACTAAAATATGATAATTAATCACAGTCAGTCGCCAAGTTTCCACCAAGTTCAAACATTTAAGTCACAATTAGCAGACACAATATTTCAGAATATCAGTTTAGTCAAAACATTGAAACGCTGAACCAGATTTGATCTATGACATTGGCAGAGATGCAGCCAGCCCATTATCGTACTGCTCTATTCATCATAATTTATCTAGTCTCCATCAAACACTGCTGTGTTCACCAGGCCATGAAGAAAAGGACTATAAGTAATCCTTGAATCTGCAGCGACAATAGTTCAAGTCTAGTTTGCCTAGCAAATTTAACTGTCCTGTTTCACACACGCACAGCCAGAACATTTCCTAAGAATAAGCACTTTAGGGCCATAAAGATCAAATTTTGCAGTAACAGACTTCAGTAGTGCCAGATCAGCCATACATTCAGCTTGGAAAGAGTCTGCCAAAACAATAGCAACCAGCTCCAGAGCAAGGCAGGGCTCACCCACAGCTTTCTTACACGTGAGACACCACTCTGCTATGCACAATATTCCTCACTAGCACTGGAACTCCTCAGCAGCAGAACAAACAGCCACTAAACACCAAAAAAGAGGGGGGGAAAGTACCTTTACCTGTCAGGGAGCAGTCTTTCTCCTTTCACCTCTGTCCCTGCAAGACCAACATAGCATTTCAGGGAGGGGCTGCTAGAAGAGAGAAAGAGTATTTTGGAGATGTTATTGGGTTAACGAATAACAGTTGAGAGCTGAAACTCTTAAATCAGCTCAGCAGAAAATCAGAGCTGCTTCAGGTGCAGCTGAAAGGCTGGCACAGGGGAAGCATATGGGCCTAAAACTGCCTATTGAAATTCATGTCCTGCTTGGGCTGCAATTGTGCTTGTCTCCACTAACAAAAAGCTAAGGAGGTCCTGACCTCTGAGCTAGGTGTTCCTTGTGAATGCTCCTAATTGCACATCACAGATGGCCGAGGCATGAAACTCTCCTCCTCATCTGCTTCTCTGGGCTTTATTCAGCATCACCACCAACTTCATACACTTTTCAGATCATCGTCACAGAGGAATAAAAGCAATCTGTCGCCACATCTATCTTAGCCCACATGAACATTGGACTCTTCCAGCCTGAAAGGTACTGGTGGAATTATAGGTGTTATACACTTGGTATGGCACCCACAAAAAGAGAACTATAAATGGACTATTCTCCCAAAAGAGCGTCTCATGAAAAGAAGCACTTCCTCCTCTCCCTGAAAAGTAAAAAAAAAGAAAAAAGAAAAAAGTAGCTAAACGGTTGAAAGAAGAGAAACAGAAAGGGAAATCAAAGAAAAATATTTTAAAAAAATAGTAGGACTGGTTCATTGTCTGGCAGTGACTGATGAATAACAGGGTAGAAGAAGAAGAGGAAAAATCAGCCCCAGAGTATTCATGAGGATGTGCCCAGTGAGACTAAAATGTTGCTTACAAATAAGCTTCATGTAAAGGCACATAGCTGCATTGCATAGAGCAGATCCTGTGAAGAAAACTTACTTACTTCATCTTCTCATCTTTAAGGGCCTCCACACATCTGCAGAGCCTTTCCACTCTTCTGCCCATGGGGTCTGAGCAAGGCCATAGACAAGAGGCAAAGCCAAGACTGCTGGGTCTCTCTTCTCCTCAGACCCTATGACTCAGCCCAAAGAGGCAGAACATCATTGCCTCCTGCTCGGTTGCCTCATTGGTGCTGGCTGGGCAACCACTGCTGTCATTCTCCATCCACCTGTACTCATGTCTTGAAATGGAAAAGAGATCTTGAAGCCAAGCCACTCATCCTGCCATGCGGTGCTCTAGACATTTGCCTCTTGTATGAGACCACACTGACCCTCTTCCATGCTGGGCAAGAAGATGTCTAAAGCCTGAACCCAGACTCTCTTGTATACATCAGCACCCTCTGACTCTGAGCTGTGCCATTCCCCACTGGGCACAACCCATCCGGACTGTGATATCTTCACAGTGTTGATATGGATGTCTCCAAGCTCTCAAAGCAATGGATGCCCTGTCCAAGTCTCTACATGCAATCAAAATGACCTACTTTCTTCATTCATCTGGATTTAAAAGTCTTGTAAACAGGTTGCATAGAGCCTATTTCTGGCTTGGCAAATGCATGCTCTTCTCCACAGTGGACTTTTTTAACTGATGGTGCTTAAGATGATTTATGAGTTTCCAAGAGCCAAACTCAAATCACATCACTGGGTTATTTTTGTATTATTATTCATGAAGCCCATTCAAAGCTCAATTCAAAGGGCATCTGCAAGCAGTTGGTGAAGAGCTGGAACCCCTACTGTAATAAATGAGTCATTTCTCAGTGGAAAACGAAAAATCTACCACGTCAGCAAGATGATTGCACATGGTAGAACATTGAGAGAAAGATGAAATAGGACTAAGGGAATGGAAATGTAAGGAAATCTTAAGAGAAACAGAGACAGCAAAATATACAGGTGGAAAAAGGCTCAGATGGAGCTGTATAAGGAATTGTTCTTTTTAAGTTCTTCAAAAGCTCCAGAGCTTTGGAATGAGAGAAAATAATTTGGTTTATAAAACTACTTTGCATCTCCTTCCCCACCGACCTTGCTTCAGAAATTGAATGGCCAGGTGCAGAAGAAGTGGTGCAGGGAGTCTCAAAGGCAAACGGGTCTTGTAGACATATTGATCCATGTGTAGGGTAAACTTGCCAAGTCAGGACATTACTTTCTAGAAAGTACTTGGCTCAGAGCAGACTGGGTGGCAGGTGGGGCAGGTTTCCACTTGAAGTTCAGTTTACCAGCCTAGTACCATGGTCCTTCAAGGAAAGAGCAAGGATCCAGGTAGGAGCATTCAAAGTACATACGTCAGGGAAAGCAGTCAGGAACATTTCCATTTTCTTGCTGCACCGTCTATAACAGTCCTTAAGGACAAAATTTACTCTTGCACTGGGAAATGTGCAAGAGTTTCCTAAGCCACTTCACACTTCTTCCTGGTGTTTGGTCAGAAAAGTACAAAGTGGCCTTAGCTTTGTGTGAGCTAAATCTGGGCTAGACTATATCAGTGTCCATGCAGTCAGGGGAGTAATTGCTCCATAGGGATTGCCAAATCAAAGCCAGACAATCATCTGTCTAATACACAATCCTAACAGCATCAAGGATGAAGGTAGACAACCTTCACAGTCAGCAGCCACACACTGCTGCTCACAGAAGGAAAGATTCCTTTCCAGGACAAAGCTTGCTAACTCGGAAGCCGAGGTGCAAAAGTTCATCTGCTTCTCTGGCAGGGCTCAGATAAAGGTAGTTCAGTCTAATTTAAAATAACAAGGTGTTAAAACCAGCCTGTTAAAAAAATATTCTGGGGCTCACTAAAACCTTCTCCACCTCAAAGAGGATGTCTCCACTGTGTCCACCTTTGAAGCTGCCTCCTTCCCCTCCAGCTGTCTCTAACTCAGGCACTTCTATCAGCCCTCCTACCATCATCCCCTTTTATGTGACAACTATGCATTTAGAAACACAATCCCTTCTTATATTTTCAGGCCAAAGAAACAACTGATATCTTGCTGGTTTTAAAAGTGTCAGTTCGTTTAATTCACTGTTCTTTTCTCAAGAAAATCTCCTGGCTGAAGTTTTTCCAGGTACTTCTGTATTTGTTCTGGGGTGTTTGCTTTCACCACTTCAAAATGTGTTTCATTAGGAGGCCCCTTGCTCCAGAATGACTAGGAAAGCCTGAGTGATAGCCTTTACAGCACCATCTTGTATTTATTTCTTTCAACAGAGGCTTTTTCATAGTGCTGATTATTTTCATCTCCCTTCTCTGAGCTCTTCTTATTGCTACCCTGTGCTTTCTCCAACAAGGTGATCAGAGTTACACTGGCCTCATGGTATGGGTCTCAAATTGACACAAAGCTAACTGTGATAATTGTAAATCTATTCTTAATATAACCATAGAATGGTTAGAGTTGGAAGGGATCTTAAAGATCATCTAGTTCCAATTCCCCTGCCATGGGCAGGGACACCTCCCATTAGAGCAGGTTGCTCAAAGCCCCATCCAGCCTGGCCCTTTGTTGCCCTCTAAGCAGATGTTTTCCACAGAGCTGCCAAAAATGACAACAGAGGCTTTTTCCCTGCATGGTGGCTTCTCCTGCAAAGTCCATCGCTCCATGTGAGTAGCAGGAATGTCTCTCTCTGCAGCAGGGAGCCCAGCAGATCAGCACCCAGCTCCACAAATGGAGCTTTTTTAAATTTAACACCTCAGCTCTTTTGCAATGATCATGGATGTAATCCTTCACAATTACCTCAAAGTGGCACTTCTCCCATTCAAAAGATTAATCTTGTGCAGGGACTGTCAGGAACACATCAAAGGAGGGGAAAAGAGGAGGGACAAAGGAGATAACTAAAAGGAAAAACAATACAAAGGAACTTCTGTGCTCTCTCTCCTTCGTCTCCCTGTTTCCTTTACTTTTCCTCTCAAAACTATTAATATGGCTTAAAACCTGCAGGTTGTTTACAGAAAATGCTGAAATAGTTTGCAACAGCAAAGTTGATGAACCAGGACGGTGGCACATAGGACTCTTAAGCACCACCAAGCTGTTTCATGCTGCCTTCCAGATCACATTGGTTTGGCTTCTTTTCCTTCCTTTCTCATTTCCCAGTGTGGAGCGAGCCAGAACGTGAATGATTTCTTCATATTTTTAGTTTCAGAATACCCATATCCAGCCTCTACCCACCTGTCCTTGCATCATTATTGTCACTTCATAAGCTCTTTTCCTTCCTTTTCCATCCCTGTCAATGATCTCTAAACAACTTGGACCAATGGCCCATAGTCAACATCAGGGCTCTTCTCACAGACCACCACTTACCTGACTACCATCTTCACATCTGGTGTAGAAAACACAGTGAATGTTGCTGCATCAATGATTCTGCAGGTTTTGTGCTCTGCAGCATTTTTGTGGACCAGCATTTTTAAAACTTTTCCCTAGATGACAGCACTCAAACATCACATCCTCTCTCAAACACCTGGTGCTGTAAAGCAAACTCTTTTGGCCGCCTTGCAGACAATCCATTTTCCTTTCCCTCAGCCATCCTAGCTGACATTCTCTATGTGTCTTTCAGCTTAACATCATTTCCCTCTTAGCATGAGTACTTTAGTCATGATAAGTCATCATACCATTTACAAGGGCATTTATGCTCCCTCTCCTAGAAGTACAGCCAGGGAACACTAGTGTCCTCTTTATGGCTGCACTGTACTAATGGCCTGGCCAGATACTGCCATTAACCTAGACACTCCTGTACTTCTTCCTCTGCCATACCATTTGCTTTTTTAGACGGTTGGTCCCTGTCCATGGAGGGAACTCCTGAATAAATCTCTATATGTAAATCCTATGGAATCTCTATATCCCACCTGTGCTCTTTGGTCCTGTTATCTAATACTAAAGACTTGTCTTCACAATGTAGCTGTGATATCAACAATGGGTATCAGAATACATTTGCTGTACAAGTTTCTTATATATTAGCATATAGGCAATCTTCCATGCTTCTCAGTGAGACGCCTGGGTAAACTGTTCAAGAATGAAGAAATGCAGCAACAAATAAATCAGGTGCAGAAGTAACAAGGTGAAGGGAGAAGGTGAAGAGGTCCATGGCTCCTTACAAGCATGACCTGTTTTGACACATGCACTTCAGACCCCTTGACATGATCACACACATGGACAGTCCTGAAAACTGACAGTACAGACAGATCCAGCCCTGGCCTAAATCTGACCATCTTCAACAGCAGGGAATTGATGAGGAACAGAAATTTTAATGCCAAGTTGGTCTGAAGCCAGCATGAATTAGACAGGAATACAAAGTCCTTCTCTAAGACAGGAGGGACACCACTGATGCAGACTCTTGCAGAGAAGAGAAGGGTGAACTCGTCCAAAAGTATAGAAAAACCCACCACAACCAGTAGCCATCCAGTTATCCTACAGTGCCTGCTTCTGTGTCCTGTTTGTTGCAAGGTCCCTTTCTGCTGTTCCATCTTGTGTGCGCAAGTATAGCTGTCCCCTCACTACCTTGGTGCTTAGAAGCTTAGGCTGGGTCAGGGTCCTACCAGTCCCTCTCACGAAACTGAAGTGCAGGATTACAGTAGGGGTAGAGAGCAAAGCAAAGCAGCTCCCCTTTCAAATAGCAACTTTCTGAAACAAAATGCTGCTGCCAGCCCGGGTTTGCTGCAGCGACCTCGTAGCTGACCCTGCTTTGAGTAGGAGACTGAGCTAGAAGCCTCCCGAGGTCTCTTCCCAACTTGTATTATCCCCCAACTGATTCCAATCAGCAACCAGCTGATGCCAGTTTGGAAGTCTCAGACTGCCCTCCTTGGCCTCTGTCTGTTCTCCTTTAGTCCATGAGT
>JAOQGH010000032.1:45107755-45134899 GCA_025769975.1 Gallinago jamesoni
AGCAACCAGCTGATGCCAGTTTGGAAGTCTCAGACTGCCCTCCTTGGCCTCTGTCTGTTCTCCTTTAGTCCATGAGTCTTTCATAGATGCTGTATCATATCCACAAGCCCTGTGTGGAAGCTTTAGCTACTTGACATCTCCATGTGGGAAGCTGAATCCCACTCCTATATTTGGCCAAAGCTAGATTTAGGTGCCTGAATCTGTAGCTGAGCAAAACCATTATCTTCCCCTTTTGTGCTAACTGTTCGCAGCTTCAGATGCCTCTTCCCCTTCTGTTCCATCTTACTGTCTCACTTGCTAGTCTGTAATGCTCCTAAAGAGTTTTCATGGTCTTTGGGGGTGTGAGTGTGTGTGTGACATGGGACAATTACTGGGTAAGTCATTAATAACCAGGATACCAATAGCCTCATTCCTGATGTGCTGTGGTTTAAATATAGCCCTGATTCTTTAATATTTTGCATAAGACAGCTTCCCCAGCCGTAAGAAAGAGAGCAGGAATGTTTTGATGCAAACAGTAGGTGAAGCAGAGGCCATCAATGGCTCAAATGAGTCATCAGACTTTGTAGCCTTCTGCCCTTGAGGGACCTTCTGCTGCCTGGGATAATTGGCATTTATTCGCTGTTCTTTAGAGCCCCATCTGTGGAGAACATAGTTTTCAAATCTTAAGGCTAGAATTCACTTCTCTAATCAGAAAAAACAAACCCATAAAACAAATAAGTGCACAGGATAAAAATATTCACAAATCAAATTCCAACAAGCTGCTAATCTCACCCTCTCTTTAATCACCTGGCTCATTTAGCTAAATCAAACAATACTCACTGGAAAGAGTCCAGGTTGCACGGCCTTTGAAAAAATCTCCACAAATCTGAGCTGTCAAGGTACATAGTGTTGGGTATTTCTGCAGGAACACAGCGTTTTACAGGCCTGAAAAGCCAGGGTGTGCTTTTCACATAGGCTCATGGCCAAGAAGAGCCTGCCCTACACCACCTTTCCTTCCCTAGGAAATTTCCAGCTAAACATCTTGTTCATCTGGGAAAGACTGATGTAGGGGAATTACTGGGTGAGAAGACAAGCTGTTAGATTCACAATGCTTTCTTTGCCCAGGAGGATGAGTGTGGGCTATCGCTTTCTCCTGCTAAAGTGCAGGCACAGAAGCAGGTTAGAAAGCAACACAGTGCAGCTCTCCAGGTGGAAGCCAGGTAGCCCTCAGACTTGAGGCAGCTGACTCACAGTGAGTCAGAGGTTTGGTGAGGAGAGTAACCTTTGCGTTTCTTCCACATTCAGCTCCTTTCTGGGCACTTTGGCCGGGTTGCTTAATGGCTTCAAAGACAGGAAACTGCTGCAAGGGGTAGAAAGGTCCTCAAACCTCCAAATCTTTAACCCTCCAAAAAATTGTTTCCTTGCTTATGCCTTTGCAAAAAAGGAACTCTTCAAAAGGATTTTATGGCTACACCCGTATCCAGAGTACACAATGTAGTTCCCTGGATTTCAATTTCTGAGCTCTCAGGTTGCAGGCAAGTCAGATTTTCAAGCTTTTCTCCACAGCTCCGGGGTAAGAGCTACCAGACCGCCTCTTCCAGCCAAGGCACAGCCATTGCAATAGCTGGCAACCTCACAAGGATACTTGCATCCTGGAGCTGGACATTCAAGCAGCAGAATTAAACTACAAGGCAAACAACAAGAACTTGAGAGATGGCAGAACAGCTTTTGGTCCAAACTTTAGACTGACTTCCTCTAATTGAAACCATCTTCACACTTCTGCATGACTGACGTTCAGGTGATCCTTATAGTCAAGAGAAATGAAACATACCCCAGTTCATTACAGCTATCCTCTGAAAAAAAAAAAATAGTTTCAAGCTGTAAATCCCAGCACAGACTCTAACAACATAAAACCAATCTATCTAGGAGAAGATGTTCTCCCCATCCTGCAAGCATTATTCACACATTAAATCAGAACTGACAACGCAATCTTTTCAGCTGAGCTGTTCTCATTCTTCTTTTTTTATCGTGATGAAATAATTCCCCTTTTTAACAACTTCCAAATGTTCATACTGATGCATCATTGAAGTGACAATGCAGATTTCCAAGAGGATGATGTGCTTGATTTTTCTTCAAAGCAGTAAATAGACAAGATGTTAATGAATTGGAGAAGCATTAAAAATTTGTTTTGCAAAAGGAAATATTTTTAACTATATAAACCATTGCAACAACTATTGATTGCATTTCTACCACAACAAGGCAGGCAGAGGCTGATTTATGACAGCAACCCACCCTGACTATCTAACCAGATTTAATATAGTTGCCACCCCGTGACACAATGATGTATATTTTTGTGGCAATCTAGAAAATAATTTGGAAGGAGTAACAGTTCGTTCTTCAGCCATCAGCCATAAAGCTGTCAGGGGAGGGTCTCCAGCGCCGTCTGTGGGACAGTGATGTAGCGAGGAGGACTGCAAAACCCCATGGGCTGGGGGGAGAACAGGAGGATCTGAAATTTATGGATATGAGCATTTTCAAGAGACTGTGTTGTTGCTTATTTTATTTTAACCATAAACCAAAGGTAACAAAGTCTCCATAAGAACAGGCAGTGTTTACCAAACCTCACTTTTCACTGTCTAACAGTAAAATTCAAATGAGGCCTTACTGTGTTAGTTGACAATGTAGTATTTGGTAGTCTGGAGATAGCTGGGAAACAGCTTTCCCTCTGTGAACTCTGAAGTCAAGGTTAAGAAGAGAAGAGGAAGGTAGAAGGAGAGTTCCTGCCACCTTCTTTTCCTTCTCCACACATAACATTCCGTTTTTAGCTAAAGCTGAGCAAAACTCTAATAGCAAATACTGAAGTAATTGGGAAAACACAATCTCATCCAGCCTGAAATACTTCACAAGGTTTCTTTGGGCATTTTTGCCTGGAGAGGACCTTGGGGCCCCAAAAAACTAATGGCAAAAGAAACAGCATTTACATCATACCCAGCTGCCACTCTGTGCACTCAATGCAGAACATCCTCAGCAGAAGGGGCTTGGATATTTGGGTGGAGGTGACTGACACACAAAGCCTGGGAGCCCCTTGCTTCATAGCAGGGACAGGGCATTGACACTGTCAAGGCGTTTCTTGGGGCTGGTTCTGGAAAAGGTACCCACAGCATCTCCTCAGGAGGGTCTGCTAGACGGGATCTTGCCAGAGGAACAGAGCCAAAGGCATAAGGGTAAGGAAACGGCATGACTGAAGTGCCTTAAGGAAGAACACCCAAGTTCACAGGCTGCTTTTCCACCAGATCTCAAAGTAAATCTGATCCACAGAAGCACTAATGCTTCCAGAGAAGCTCCAAACAAGCTTCAAGGTGGAAAGCAAAGAGGACAGGAGGACTCACAGGTGCCTGCTTCAGGCTGAGTGACTGGTACTGCAGCAGGTTTCTCTAGGGAAAAAATCCATGTCTGCAGCTTCTAAGGTTGCCTTATTTGCCAGGAACAAAGCAAAACAAAACAACAACAAACCCTAAAGTTAACCAGAGAACACTGCTAGAAACAAGCTGAACGTATTTTCTTTAGTTGACTAATTCTTGTTTATTTTTTGAAGGCTGCTGCTATAAAATTCACAATCCAATTACAATTTCCAAGCTGAAAGAATGGCTTCTAATTATATTGTTTTCCATCATAGCTAGAATCATTGCGAGAAAGAGTGGATTAATGCTGTATGATTTTGTTCCCTGTACAAGCATCAGATCTCGGTGTTCTCAAATGATTTATAAAAGACACATTAAATAACCTATTAACAGTGTTTTTGCAACAGAAATGGGACGTACCATAAACAGGACAAATTGAAAAATACGGATTTGCTGCTGCATTCCAATACATCAGAAATGAGGATAGCACAGCGCATACCAAGTATAAATGGTATAAACTAGAAACTGGAAGGGAAACTCAGGTGATGCTCGAAATGTAGGCATGGGCTTCGGGAGACCTGGCCAGAAACTTTCAATACGACTTTGGGTGAGTCATTTGACCAAGGGCAGGGAGGAGGAGGAGCACATCTCCAGAGAGAGACAACCTAGTTGTCCTCCCAGTGTAGCTGTCTCCATGTAGGTGTGAATGCGTGTGCCTTGAGTGTCTGAATTCCTGTTATAATCATTAGAGATCAATGATATGTGTCTACAGGACTGTTTCAGAGGTTCTTCTGTCCCTGCCTGGTTTCTCATATGCACCAAATATGCATATCCCAAGCACCCAATTCTGCCAGGTGTCTAAACTTTGGTTCAGCCATGCCCTGAAACAAGGCATTTGGGGCAAGATCCATATCCATCTCCCAGAGTCTAGGCTGGCACCTGTGAAGCTTCAGCTGGATTTAGTCCCCATCCATCTATGCTGTGGGAAAGAGAAAAAATTTAGTGCCCGTCTTGAACAGACATAACCACTGCCTAGAGAAAGATAAATAAAATATACCCAGTTAAATAACTGAAATGATCGGTGACTAAATCTCCTGCCTATTGCTTCTCCTCCTTGCAGCCAGGAGGAGTCTATAGTAAGACTTGCTGTCTGAAAGCAGAACAAGATAGGAGAAAACAACCTTAAGCAAGACACAGCCCTTCAGGCTGTGAATCTTTCAGAGATGCTTTCACATGCAGGTGCAACCTGTCTCCCCGTACACAGCAGCTGTTTTCAAACACAACTCACAGGACCCCTTTCCGCACAGTTGGTCTCTTCCATACAAGGGCTGACACCAAAGACCCTGAACCAAATTGGTCTCATCCTACAGCTTGGACTCTGGGACTGTCCAGATGCTCTGGACTGGTCCTAAATGTCACTGCTTACCCACTGCCCTGGGCATCTTCGGCATATGGAGACTGGTGAACATAACGGTATGGAAGGTGCTCTTCTTCCAAAGAGCTCAATCTTCTGCTTCTGTACATGGACTCAGCAGTTGGCAACTATTTCATAGTTTTTTATGCACTGGTTGGGTTTGGGTTCTTGGGTTGGGTTTTTTTGCTGTTGTAAATAATAATAATTAAAAAAAAAAATCCTTTTAAGTCTGACAATTCATTTCTCTCCTCCCTAGCAGCCCTATCTCTTCTCCCCCTCTTCTGCCCTCCGCCCTCGGGCAACTGAATAAAACCAAAAAAGTGTAAGTCAGAATTGCTAAGAAAGAAACAGTCTCAGCCATTTCTTGTCCATTTCAAAATGAAGACAGGTATTTCTCTAAGGCAGGTCCCATTTGACTGCCAAAGCCACACAGTTCAGACAACATTACTCATACCAGCTTGAAAAACAAGAAATTTCAACATCATGAGCATACTGAGAGCACAGGGAGGAAAACCAGCAAGGTTCTTTACCACCTCTCCCCACTCGCATAAAAGGATATGATCGTAAATCAATAGAACATCCAGAAAGAATAAAGTAGCAGCGTTTTATTTTCATCTTCTATTTCTCCAGCACGTTTTGAGGCCCTGAGCTCTGAGTGGGAATGAAAACAGAGGTTTGGTGTCAAAACCTGCCACCTAGAGAGCAAAACCGCAAATGAAAAGAAATAGACTGTTGTGGGTTTTTTTAAAGCAACTCTCTCATAACATTACAGATGTGCTGAAAACTATAAATTTGTTGTGCTGTCTCTCACAGTAACAAAACAGATTTTTAAGAGACCCTTAATTATGTATCTGCACAGCACAGATATCATTATAGGCTACTGCGCCTACTCCCAGCACAAACACTGCTGTGTGTGGCTCAGTGATTATAGGACAGAAAACCCCATTTTTTTCTTCCCAGGTCTATAAATTTACGTGGTTTGTGTAAACAAAGAGAAATCTCTTTCTTTTTCTTTTGAGATCACAAAACTGTGGCAGAAAGCAAGTCAGTTTTTAACAAGAAGCTTTGGGTGCTTTGAACAGCCATGGACTGTTCGGATCCAAGTCTGCTAGTGAGCTATGGATGCTCAACAGGTCCAACAGATCAGGCTGAAGACACACTGTGCCAGAAAGCCTAAACTGGAACCCAACAAAACACTAAGAAAGTTTCCTCAGGTTTTTAACAGAAGAAAAACTTAAAAATTTCCACTTCTAGGGAAATACCCTGTTTGCATCCCAAGTTCAAATTGGAACAAGTTGCCAATTTCCTTCTGAAAATGGAAAGCGTTTCAGCATTTCTGAGACAAAGAACATTTCTAAAATTATGAATTTTTATTCCAGGTCAATTCAACACTAAACCATATTCTCACAGATAGGACAAAAGGGGATGTATCAGAATAACCTTCCCCTAGAAATCGTACCCATCAGATTTTAATCCCTGCACAAATAAATCACCTCCATTACATATCCAGTCTCAGGGCTCCCCTGCTTCATTATACAGACCAGGAACGGAGGAAGAGAGGCAGGTGAGCCATTGAAATACATGCAGAATGGGGAACTACCTATTTTAATCGTGAATTAACTTACTTAGCTTCCACTCTACCCATCTCAGTTAACGCTCTGTGAACAGTCCTCAGTGCTTTGGGCTGAACAGCGCAAAGGTTTGATGCAAATTAAATCCAGCAATTCCCATGTGTGCTGCTGCCTCACACACCTTAACTTCAGGAAATCCGAGATGTACCTTTGATAGAGAAACACAGTTTAACACCTCATTAAGTAATTCAAAAGAACCAATTATTTAACAATATGGCTAAAGACATAAATCCCATTTAATTGCTAGCAGGGTACTGCAAGTTGATGTCTAAGACTTTTTTTATTTTGGTGATGCAATTCCTGCGGAAAACCTGGACTCTCCCCTCCTTCACCACCTATTTCACAAAGCCAGAGGCTGCCTCAGCCCTCCCAACCCTGTACAGATGCTCCAGGAGGAACTACCTGTTGTGTAAAACACCTTGAATCTCCTGCCTGCCAGGATATAGCAGCACAACTCCTACCGCTGTCTTCAGAAACCACCAGCAGGCTCCTACCTGTACTATGAGACTCGCATGTAGCTCCTCTTAGAAAAAGCTTTAGTCTAATCCTGACCAGTGACAGGCACTGGGAAAGGGAGGGCAAAGGTTATGGTAAACTGAACAAATCATTATATGAGTGCAGGTAATAGTTAATTCCACCATTTCAACACAATTAAGAGCTTATTCTTTGGGCATCACAAGTCAGCTACCATTTTGAAGTCATCAGCACAGAAGCCCCTAAGGTTCTTCTTCAAACTGCTATTATTTCTCTTAGGGCTCAGATCCTGGCATTTCCTTGCCCAATTTGCTCTACCCCTCCCTCCCCTCACTTGGGCTGCTACCAGGGGATCCAATCACCAGACCTGCTGTGGACCAGTGGCAAATCTGAGCAGAGGTCAGTCATGGCCCTAGGCTGAAGGACAACATGACTTTGTAGGTACTTTCAGTCTACCTAATTAGCAGTCTTCTGGCAGAGCACAGCCTCTAATCCACTTGCAACAGAGAGGCCCATTAGTGAGCCCTCCTCTCCTCACCTTAAAGCTTCATACCTATCGTTTGATCTACAAAGCATTAAGTGACATCTTCCACTCACCTAAAACCAGCTAGACCATCTCAATACAGCAGCCAACTGATTTTAATTAGCACTGTGCTAGGGCCCTGTGGAATTTAAATCCACTACAAAAGCAAGCAAGAGGGTAAAAAGGGGAACATCCAAAAAATGTGGCAACTTGAAGAACTGTGGTAAACCTCAGAAACTATGACAATAACCACTGAGAAATCCACCACTAATCATCTCAATAAGCCCATATAGTTTTAAGAACATCCTGACAATGCATTGTAGAGCTGACCATCTTTCAGCAGCCTCTCCTTCCCTCTCCACCTCCACCTTATTTGACCAAATGGATTAGTATCAATTTCTTTTTGTTTTCATTTGTGAGCTTCAATTAAGTGAATCTTAAGAAATGTCCTTGCTAGAATCCCAAGTCAGAGCATTGTTTTAAGTATAAAGGTACAGAGAGTAACTTACCAGTCTTCCCCCAGAATATTACATTAAAACATTCATCCTGGAAAACTGCATAAACACAGAAGAAAAAAAAAATAATCAGGCATTAATACATTCTAAAAAACACAAAAAGCGTGGTATTCATTTGGTGTGACAGACCTCTGATCAACCTAAAAAAAAAAAATATTACCATCACCAAACTCAAGAATCATCTACTATCAAGTATCAAAGACAAATACTACCCAGCAAGAGGAAAAAAAAAAGCATGAAGTAGATCTGCATTCTCTTCTCTTTGTTCATGAAAATCAGCATGGCAATGAATTCACCCAACCAAAATGAACATCTAGAATTTATCCCTCAGAAGTGCAAGTGATTTATGGACGGAGACCATTGTCAAAGTCTAGATGAAGGGAGGGGAAAAGAAAAAAAGAGTATTTCATAAAACTTAATGAGAACTCAAACAGTAACATCAGCTATGTTTCTCTTGCACATAAAAACTATTAAGTCATAAAGTACCAACAGGCTTAAGGCTCAACACTAACTTAGCTTTTGCATTTAAGAAAAAAAAAATTAACAATTTTCCAGATCGGATTACTCAAAATATTTATTCACAAGTACATATGCTATTGAACAGATGTGAATACGTTTTCCAAAGAGACATTGTCATAAGCAATGTAAGAGGCTCTGATGATATTTGTCAAATGTATATTTTCAGGCAGCAAAAGAAAACTACAGAAACTAAGCCCTTCTATCAGACAAGGTGAGGTGTCTTCCCCATCCTCAGGTGATGCGGAGTTCCAGGCTGGTACAGACCCGTGCCCCAGGTCCAAACAGGACCGGGCAGCTCTGAAGGTGCAGCACGGGATGACTACTGCAAACATTAGAATCAAGGTTGCATTTGTAAACCCATCCTCAAATCTCAGGATATGAGGAAACACTTTCTCAGGGGACAGCAGTCATTGGAGTTTATGGCTGTCTTCTGAAATAGCTAGTGTCTCTAAAACATCTTCCGTGGAACAATCCCTAACAGGAAAATTACTATACCTCAGTTGTCCTGGAAGGTCATCTGTTATAACATTGGTGGCAATGATGAAATTCAGGCAGTTCATTAAGAAGCATCACCCATCCCAAAATTCATATTGCAGAGAAGCCCACCACTACGATGAGTTACTTTGATAGAAGACAGGCTGCAATATCCTGACATTCACTGGTGAAGAACTGCACTCTTACACAGACCAAGGCATGTTAGCACTGGTATTTCTCTAGCTAAAGGGCACTGTTTGGTCTTTTCACTGCTGATTAAATCGGGCACCACCAGAAAACTGAGCAGATCTAGTAAGAAAATTCCTATCTGTTGTCATAGACTTTACCGAATGATTTACCACTCAATACCACTTTCAGCAATCTAGTGACAGGATGTCAGGTTCATTTTAGTAAACCATACCAAGGTGAATAACACAGCATCTGGTCTCTGTGTCCTAAGGCCTGTATCATCTGACTGATGTCCGACCGTGTATGAAACATAGGAATTCAGTGCAGCGGAGATACGACCCATCCTTTTACACATTTTGTCAGGGCTTAACTCTAGGAACGGCAAATGTCAGCATCAAGGTACCTGCTCACTGCACTAGGAAGAGAAATTCCACAAGCATTTGAGTAAGAAAACTAAGACCAGTTTTAAACAAATAACGACACAAGTTTGCATAACAGCACCTTTATGGAACACAAGGTTAGCTCTAGACAAGTGCCGGGTTACATGAATTTTCAGTCTTCTATATAAAGAAAGCAATCTTGGGTTTAGTCCATCCCGATAAAACTTACAACACTCATATAGGCACGGTGCTCAGGCTATTTTCAAAGTAAAAAAAAGGGCTTTCCACTACAGTGCTGGGAGTGGTCAATTATTTCATTCTCTTCCAGAGAATAATAATTCTCCTCTATTACGTTCCAATGTTATGAGGATTTCAGAACACACAAGCAATGCAATCCTAGTTAAGATAAAGACGAAATCAAGATAATGTAAGCTCAAGACCAAATAATTTTTATAGTTACAGACAATTTTGAATATATATTTGCACAGGAAATTAGATTCATTTTTGTCAATAAAAATTCCATCTCTCTACACAAGAAACAGAATTCCTTGCCAGTAGAGGACTACACTGTGCATGGCTCATCAGCCTTGAAAAGAAAGTCTGGACTTCAGGTATATCCAGCTACGTGGATCAACAAGCAACCCCTTCAGATCCAGCAGCTTTGGTTTAATGGACGGAAACTTTGGCCTATGGTTCAAACACACATACTTGTCAGCAATGAACAAGTTAAGACTGGATTTTGTAAAAATAAAGCGAAGTGTGATATGTGCATAAAGTCAGTGCCTTGATCCTTAAAAGCATCTCTATAAGCAACTTCACCTTAAAATGGGCAGTGCTTAAGTTACAAAAGATTCAGACCTTCAAGGCTGATTGCTTTGTTTATGATGGTTGAAGAAATGGCTCTGCTTCAGGAATTCAAAAGATGAATCAGATTTAGTAGTAGATTTATTAATTTGCTGTGATTTACAATGAGTTGATCATATCTGAACCAAGGAGACATCAAAACAGGTTTAGCCAGGAGGTTTATGGCTTCCAAGTCAAATTCAGAGACCAGTGTCAGTCATTTGGGCAACTGAGGATTAGCAGACAAAAGATAAGCGGAGGCCAGGTGCTGCACTGATGTTTTGGAGACAGTGTTCCGAAGTGTCTTCTCTTACAGCAATTTCCTTTTTTCAAACTCCTGCAAATAGCACACAAGCATTACAGGTGGGAAGGAAAAAAAAAAGGCTTCTAGTACTATTTTATTTTAAATTACTTTGTATTTATCTTAGCAAATCTGATTTGGAATTAAAAATTAAAATATAAAATGCATAATGTGTGCAAAGGAGGATAAGTATTCTCCCACCTCACATTAACAAACTGGGTATGAAAAATCGGCAGTGCTAAACTGCAGTCCATGCACTCATATTGCAATGCTGTCAGGGAACCATTTGCTCCTAGACAGGGCGTAACAGGCTTGAAAAACACTAATTCTGTATAAGAACTGCAGCAGAATCCTTAAAGTAAAGGATTCAAGCCAGGGAAGCAATGAAGTAAAGACTTTCATTTTAGTAAAGGAAAAACACAACAGAAGAAGAATCCCACAGCAGCCTGTGAAGATGCTATGCTACACAGTCACCACAGGAAAAAAAAAAGTACCTAGCACAGCTGAATTATGCATTGCCTCTAGCTGTGAAGCAATACCTTTTTTTTAGATATTAATTAAGAAAAATGAAAATAATCCTATTGCATATGCAAGTTTTTCATTCAACTGTAATTCTGAACTAGTCCTTAAAACAGACAGACCCACATGCCCAGGCTTTCCTTCCTCAAGTACCCTGCTTTCAAAGAATGTTTCAAATATTAAATTAATTCAGGTTCTTTGCATTCAGAAAACACAATTCAACAAGTTGCTACACTGGAAAGCAAAATGTAATCTGTTCTCTATTTTGCTATATTTACTTTCCTAGGAAGGCAACATTACATAAAATTACATGCAAATATTATCTAAGTAATAACTGCAGCTTGCTCAGTCAATAGAGTTCTTACATTTAACCATGTTCAGAGTAACAGTATATTTGGGTAAGAGACACACTCCCAACTCAAATTCCCTCAAAAGTAGCTTCTTGCTCTGGATGAGCATGTATACTAATTTCCAAGCAACGAACCTTGTAGATGGTGCTACCTAGCTGAGCAGGAGACATGCTGACGACCACACCAGCGCTCTGAAGAGCGGCTATCTTCTCTTTAGCTCCACCCTTTCCCCCAGCAATGATTGCTCCAGCATGACCCATACGCCTGCCTGGAGGAGCAGTCAGACCAGCTATAAAGGACACTACTGGCTTGGCATTTGGACCCTGTGAAAAAAGAAAAGGTATTGTGTTACGTAGGGGAGACTGAGATGAAAAGCAATCCCAGGTGGCAGATTTATTTATTTATTTATTAAATATCAACTAGTCAGGCAACAATATCCAACAGCTAGAAACCTCAGACAATGTGGAACCAAGACTCTGAAGAGTAAGGAATAGTTTCTCTCCCAATAAGCATTATAAACCAGAAGCAATCAGAAACTTCCAAGTATCTGTCTATAGAGCCAACTATATTACAAAAAAAGAGAACATTGACTAGAAATATGATTACAGGATTAAAAATTATAAGTCAACACTGCTTTCCAGTTGGATTTAATCTGGATAAAACTCCTAATTTCAACTCTCTCTCTTTAATCAAAGTATGACTGCTTGTTTTTTTGTAAATATAGCTTAGAGACTAAACTGAGTTTTCCCTCAACATCGCAAAAGATGGCTAACTGGCAAAAGAAATTGGCTAACTACTACCAAGGTGTCTGGAAGCAAGGTGTTTAAGACCTACAGTATTATTTTCTTTCAAGAATGCTGCTGCATCTTCTTCAGCATTTCCTCCAATTTCCCCAATCAATATGATCCCTTCAGTATGAGGATCCTTCAAGAAGACATCAAGGCAGTCAATAAAATTAGTTCCATTGAAGGGATCACCTCCAATCCCTGAAAAGAAATTATAACCACAAAAAAAAAAGATTAACTCGAAAAAATTATACCGCATTTACAATAGAAGTTTCAAAGTAAGTTTAAGCATGAAGAGTATTTCCAAAGGCTCATAAGAGAGGCAGCTCTGAAGGCTCTTCCCAAGTCAGTGGGACAAATTCCAGCTCCAAATATCTCCCCCACAACTTACAGAAAGTTGTAATATCTGAATAGTCACCTTTCAAACCATATGCAAAACATTGTGCCTGATGCAGACTCTCTGTGTAAGACATAGTAGGACCAAGAGCCCAGCTCTAGAATCCTGCTGTAAGAAACCTGAATTTACTTAACATAACCAACCAAATGCCTAAGAATGCCCTACCCCTTTATAATAGTAAACTTTTCCACAAAATTTGTGTCCAAATTGACATCATATTTTCTGGTGGTTCTCTGTTCAAAGCTGTTTTTTAGGCTTGTAATTACCTGATGTGGAAATGATAATAGAGAAGGCTTATACTTTCCACAGCACGTAGGGATCTCAATTCTCAACATAATTGCCATTCAGCAATTTCTTGAAAAAAGAAGTTACTTTTGACTACTTCTTGTAAAGAAAAAGCAGATTAGTCTAGGTGCAATAGGCTGTTTCTGAGGAAACCTACCAACACAGAAAGACTGCCCCAATCCAACTTGCGTTGTCTGATGAACAGCTTCATATGTCAGAGTTCCAGATCTTGACACAATACCTTTAGGAAAGAAATTGAAATAAACTTAATACTAATATAGCTAAGACTAGAACCCGCTATTCTTACATTCAGGAAAATTATCTTAATAGACCAAACATGAGATGCCAGGCTTTCCAGCTATCCTTGCCAAAACATGAAAACTCTATAAAAGATTCTATCTATACCATTTACTGGTTGGCATTTTTTGATGCTTAATTGTCAGCAGACTAAACGTACCCAGAAAGTCAGTAATACTGGCTGAGACAACATTCCTCATGCTGTGGCTTTATCAGGAAAAAAAAAAAAAGATCTAAAACCAAAATAGTAGTATATACTTCTTGTCTTTTATGTGAGTAGCTGATGCACTGAACTTTATCTGGAGCTCAACAGTTAACAAAATAATTCCGTATTAATCACATCTCCAATATGGCCAGGCACATGAGAGATCCTCTAGAACAGAAATATGCTGCACAAATGCAAATTATCACTATTGAGGCATTCGTAGTTGAGGCTCATTGCTCTACAATACACATTCAGCACTTCCATTACAATATTGCAAGAGACCACAAACCTAGTTTTAAATTCAGGATGTAAGGTAATACAGGGCCTAAATCAGGGGCAAAATAATTGCATGGGGTTTTGTTCATTTTTCTAAGTCAAGATTTCTGTGAGTACTGCAAGAGGGAAGGTTTCTAGGAAAAACAGACATCATCTTCCATATACTTCAAGTCATCTAACAAGGAATATGAGTATATTGAACGAACAGAGGAAAAAATGCACCATTAAACCAACAACTTTAGTTTTATCAACTCTATACTGGACAGCACTGGTGTCTGCTAGCAGAGGGTTTTTTCTTTGCTATGTTTGCAACGGACTTCCTGTTTACTATTAAGATCAGATTGCCTCAGAGAAGATACAGACGAAGGTCCAAAGACCATGGCTATTCTTATAGCTTGTATCCCGAAATGATCAAACGATTCTTGGACACCTCACAGTAATAGAAAGCTGGGGAGCATATCACCAAAGGTCAGAGTGTTAACCGAAGCTGGAAGATGGCAAAGCTGCATTTTCATTCCCTGATCCTTGGATCACCATTGAAAATGCTTCCAGGAATAGCAAGGCAAATAGATTCAGGATTTAAAATATTCTTTTGCATTTGATGTGCCTTGCATTTGATGTGCCTTGCATTCAGATTCTAGTATCGCATGACTACAAGACATTTCTTGTAGATGCTTAGAAAATCTTAAAAAAAACTTTGATTCAGAAGGGAAGCTAAAGGCAATGTCTGTTGATGCTACCTTTTACAGTCATGGAGTAATGTCTTGATGGTATCTATATAGGGCACGATTGTAGTCGTCTGATTTTTCAGTTGCAGGTTTATAGGTTCTTCTGAAAGGCAGAGGTGTTAACACACCCTCCAGCATTCCCTAGGTACAACTTATTCTCACGTCAGTAGTGGTTAAGTAGCAGAGGCAGTTTTTTGTGTTAGAAAACCCACACTGAGTCCATGTAGTTCAAGAGCACTGAACAGATTTTGCTGCACTAAAAACAATTTTCACCAAAAATGTTGCAAAGGGTACTGTGCTCAAGTTAAGACTCGGCTGACAGGCGACAGCAGCATACACTGTCTATAATGTTTCTGAAGCTCTATTTAATTACAAATGCACACTTTGCAAGAATTTTCTTTATAGCTCCTGAATGGCACTATTTTAAAAAGAACTGAGTAGTTATTTCTGCAGATTAGAAGAAGAAACCAGAAGTTAGGACAAGAGACTTGCACGCAACAGTGTGCGTAACTACCGTCACTGCCCTTCTGACCTTAACTCTGAGGTCTGAGAATTGGGTATATTTGTCACTTCCACTCGCCATGGTATAGTTGTCTAAATTACTGGGTTACAGACTTGCCTGTAGTCTCTTCTCTTTGTTATAACAGTGAGCTCCTTATAGGTGTAGGATCCTAGTCCTCAGGAATTGAGCTGTTGGAAGGAACAGCGTCGGAGAGCTTAGTGGTCTCAAAGTCAAAGATAAATGGAGGCCTCAAAGGAGAGCATTAAGGAAATCAAGTCAATCACATTACCTAAGGAAACTTTCAATTGCTTTGCCTCTGTCATCAGTACCCGCCGTAGAAGCCTGACTGATTTTGGCCTTCAGGATTGATAACGGCAAAGTTCACTTACAAACTGAAGGACAGACAAGCTGTTTATACAGCATGTCAACTGCCTTCAGGGCAGGATGTGACTAGCCTCATGAATACAAACAGTAGAGTACCAAACTTTAGTTTTAAATGATGCATAAATATTCAAAAACTCACCAATTCTTCCCTTCTTGTGAATGTGACCAGGCATGATACCAATTTTACATTCTCCAGGCTAAGGAAAGAGTGGGACAAGTCAGATGGAACATTCAAACCATCACTAAGAATGGTTCAGCCTTGGAGCAAATCCAGAAGTCACTTACATTGATGACTCCAGGGCAGTTCGGGCCCACTAGTCGAGTCTTATCTTGCCGAATCAGTCTGTGTTTAACCCGAACCATGTCCTGCTGGGGAATCCCTTCAGTAATGCATACAACTAAGGGCATTTCTGCATCGATTGCTTCATTGATTGCAGCAGCAGCAAAGGGAGGAGGTACATATATAACAGTGGCAGAAGCACCAGTTTGTTCTTTAGCCTATAATGGACATAATAAAAAAAGATATTGAGCATTTAGTGAAGCTGAAGAAAACATGTGACAACTAGTTATATTTTAAATATGTCTATTCATTGGCATGGATTAAGTAAATGGATATGTATTAATTTACTATAATCAACACAAGCGTTAATTCCCTGAAGATAGGACACATACAACACAACTCTAGAACTGAGAACTAACTACTGCCTGGAAAGGATCTGCTCCCTGAACCCCCATTATAAATACACTTAGAAAATAGTTTGCTAAAAATTCATCATACACACCATAATCAATCACAAACTAGGTGCATGCATAAAGTAAGCGTATCCAGACTGTGAACTTCACACTGAAAGCCAAACTCATATTTCATTACACTGGATGCTCCCTCTTTTACAAGGCTTCCATTCTGCTCCTTGCACAGTGACATCCATGGCTCAAACATTTGTCTCTCCAGTGTGAGCAATGAAACAAGGAGCCCTTCAGCAGCATTAAATTGTCTGCCCTCCAGTCATTGCTGCAAATTACCTCCTTCACAGAATTAAACACAGGAAGACCCAGATGAGTTTTTCCTCCTTTCCCTGGAGAAATTCCTCCAACTAGGTTGGTGCCATAGTCCAATGCCTGCTGGCTGTGAAAGGTGCCCTATAAGAGAAAAAAAAAAAAAGTTAAAAGGCATGTAATACCAAATAAAATGAATCAAAAAAGTTTGTTATCTACAATTCTGAAAGCAGGTAAATTTACAACGAGAAGGGAAATCTTGACTACATATATACAACCAGCTACTTAGAAGAGTACATCAGCATGTTTTAAACGGATTTAGCACATGCTATGCTTTTTCTTTTAAATCAGAGTGCTGTGGTTGCACACTAAAGGACATTTTTGTGTTACTAGTACACCTGCAGACATAGAAGCCATATTTAATTTTCCACATCAAGTCTGGCAGATGAGAATCACTATAATGAAACAGAAGACATTAGCATTGTCATCCATGACTAGCTGATAGTTTTGGCAAGAGCAGTCTTTTCCCCTTGCAAATGTGCAAAAGAGTGAATGTGAGAAAATTAAGTATCCTGAACTAGAAACAGAGATTTAACTCATAGGCATTGACATTCAAAGGCATTTGTGAAAGAGGTACTTCTAAAACAGTAAGATTCCTGTAGGTTTTTTTGCCATTTTCCCTTAACAAAGGAACCCTTTCATTCTAGGACAAGAGGAAATGGGCACAAACTTGAATATAAGTAGCTCCACCTAAACATGAGGAGGAATTTCTTTACTTTGAGGGTGGCAGAGCACTGGAACAGGCTGCCCAGGGAGGTGGTGGGGTCTCTTTCTCTGGAGACATTCAAAACCTGCCTGGACAAGTTCCTGTGCAACCTGCTCTAGGTGGACCTGCTTTGGCAGAGGGGTCAGACTCGATTTACAGAGGACCCCATGTGATTCTGTAATTCTATATAGTAAAAAGGCTTAAAACCAAAATCAACAACAAAAATCAAAAGTAATATAATAGAGATGACTCAAAACCAAGTTCTAAGTTGTGCACAAGTTTAAAAATAAAAAAAAAAAAGTCTATTGAATTTAAGAAAATAGAAGTCTATTTGGACCAAAGAAAGTAAACTACAGTACTGAAGGAACCTTCCAAGATGCCAGTTGCATCCTGGGGTGCATCAAGAAGAGTGTGGCCAGCAGGTTGAGGGAGGTTATCCTCTCCCTCTACTCTATCCTGGTGAGGCCCCATCTGGAGTACTGTGTCCAGTTCTGGGCTTGCAGTTCAAGAACAGGGAACTGCTGGAGAGGGTACATCAAAGGGCTACAAAGATGATTAGGGGACTAGAACATCTCTCTTATGAGGAGAGGCTGTGTCTTTTTATTCTGGAGAAGAGGAGACAGAGGGGATCTGATCAACACCTATAAATACTTAAAAGGTGGGTGTCAAGAAGGGGTCAGTCCTTTTTTCCAGTGCGGCCTGGCGAGAGGACAAGGGGTAACAAGCACAAACTTGAACATAAGAAGTTCCATCTAAACATGAGAAGGAACTTCTTCACTGCGAGGCTGGCAGAGCACTGGAACAGGCTGCCCAGAGAGGTGGTGGAGTCTCTGTCGACATTCAAAACCCATCGGGACACATTCCTATGCAACCTGCTCTAGGTGGACCTGCTCTGGCAGGGGAGGTTGGACTAGATGATCTCCAAAGGTCCCTTCCAACCCCATATCATTCTGTGATTCCTGGTCGTGAAGTCCAGCAAAGCCAGTATATAATCCCTTTTATAGGTTATTATGGTTTTTTGCCCAACTAACTGAATTGAAAGGATGACAGAAGAAATAGTTAATATACATACCTGTTTGCCTGTAAAACCCTGACAGATAACCTTTGTATTTTTGTTAACATACAGATTTTTCCTTGATGCTGTGTAGGAACAGTGTCGTACTCCATTCTGTTGCACTAGAGAAAGAAAGAAGAGAGAGCAAGCCACTAATCCACTGATTTGTTACACTCTAGGTCACAAAACGTTCTATTGAGCGCATATATATTAATGCCTTCCATCAAAAGATTAATTGATCCAGTAGCTAATGTTTTCAAAGCAGCTCTGAAGATTTTAGGTATTTAAGATTGTTCAACTAAGATATTAAAAACCTCTAGGTCACTTGATCTATCATTGCGATTACTCAGTTCGCTAGGAATCAAACTCTGTATTTCTCATATTGAGTGGTTAATATCAGAACTTCAGTCACAACAGACTGAAATAACATCTTAACCACTACTTTCATTTACAAATAAACATGTCTCTGTCCTCTAAGAACTTCTGCAAAGTGACAAAGCCAAACTAAATCCTCATATCCCAGAGGCTCTTACAATGTAGGTACCACATTACACCTTCTGTGAATTATCGCACAGTCCTAGACAATGAGAGATACTGAAGAGGTCAAGGGTCCCTCAGCCCAGATGAAACCTAATACCAAGCAAGACATACAGCAAGCGACCTTTTTCCAACAGATGCCCAGCTACAGGAGCTTAAACATCACTGCTTGAAATGCACTTGGGCTCATGAGGAAATATAGCTCTCCAGATACTCCACTAGTACCATTTTCAATTTACTCCTTAGCACTCCGGTCCCGAAAAAACAAAACAACACAACTACAGAAAACCATCACACTGAATGTCGGTATCAAAGAGACAAGGAGAATGACTGCATCTGTGATGATGGGAGAGATATGTTGACATCAAATTATTTTAAAAAAATAAAAAATGCACAGAACATTACCATATATGAAAGCTTGAGATGAGAATTAAAAAGAGGTCTTCTAGTAAAAAAAAAAAAAAAGGATGCAAACATTGCCTATATTCATTGCCATGTGCCTTTTTCAAATACCATAGCTTCAAGAGGATCAGAACCAATTTAGTCCCTGCAAGTGCTTTAGATAAAAGCCACTTCTTGTGCGTAGAGTAAACACTGGAATGTACAATCCTAATACAAAAACTGACACCAGTATGTTACTATATACCTCCTTAGCTCTTTTAAAACTTTACCACTTAAGATTTGAGGAAGTCCAAAGTGAAGCTGAAATAAAAACAAGAGATTCTGAATCACGGTCCTTGAACTGTTCCACATACTCACTCAGGCACACCCGAACAAGGCAGAAACGTGGGGGTTCCCCCCCCCCAAGTTTTAAGAAGGAAGTAAAAGCTATTAAGTGGGAAAAAAGAAAAAGGAATTCTTCAATATAATGAATTCTATGCATTAGCAGCTTAAGATGTACTATTAACATCTGGTAATAACACAATTTCTATGGGGTAGTAAAATAGCACATTTAAGATCCACGTATATACACATTTCTATCCCAGAACCACGTAGGACTCTTCCAGAAGTCCTTCTGCCGTCTAATTTTTAGTAATATACTGCTTTTTTACTTTACTTCTATTCAAAAATTGAGAAGAAAAATAAAACCATGCCAGAGAAGCCTACAGACATCAGTGCTATTGCTAAATCTAAAATCCTTACTCTGTTTTTAAAAAAAGTGCTGACAAGAACACAGGACTTCAACCACCTCCTGCCATTCTCTAAGGAGCTGTGGCAGCACCTCATCTTCAGACCAATATAAAATAAAAAATTCAGCTAAATTTTAAAAAGAAATGTACAGACAAACACACAGTAAACCTGTAAACAAAGTAGTAAAAAGTGCATGTCAGCTTACTGACCTGCAGGGTTTTAACCTTAATCACATTTTTATCCACAAATACTGTTACAGAACTTGTTACAACAAGAAGAAATACAAAGCAGCAATGGACAACATGTGTCTTAAGCTAGGATTTAACAAACAGGGTTACAAGCCTATCTGTGGAAGTGGAAATCCAAGTTTTACACGCATTGTTTGTGCTACAACACTGACAAATCCACCTGCAAAATAGAAGAAGGCTGATTGCTAGGTACATAGCACACACAGCAATTTCAGTATTTTGAAAAAAAAAAAAAATTGATAAATAGTCACTCCTTTCTCAATACCATAAAAGCAATTCTACTGTTCAGCTGTCCATCCCATAACTATTTTCAGATATTTATAACCTTGCAGAAAAATGTTTTTGAAAGCTTAAGTTTGTCAATTCTCAGTTTTGAGAAGACTATATCTATATATTTTCCAAGGATAAGAAGCTTTTGAACATTTTCCAAGCTATCAAAGTACCAAAAAAAAAAAAAAAATTTCAGCACTGATAACTTAAAAGACAGCTTAAATTCCAAGCTTTGTATGGACTTACTCTTGAAAACTGCATGTATTTGTTGCTTTACTGAAGAGCCCTAGTTCATAGGAACTACAGCTGGTTCAAAAAAGCCTGGCTAAAGGCTTGAGCCATTTGCTGCCATCAGAGACAGGCAGGTAAGCATGGGCACGTGTCAAGGGAAAGATACATTTTGGATTTTTAAAATAAATAAATAAATCACATTTCATTTTTTGGGCTGGGTGTTTATGATGTTTTGAGGCTTTTAAACTGACATGACAGAGCTCCATGGCCTTGTCTAAAGCAGAAAATTTTGCCCCCAGTTACCAGCAAAACAGGAGCAGCAGGGGCATTGATCAATATGAGGTGCTGCTATACATGGCACAAACAAGAAGTCCCGATGCAAACAGCTGGCAATTAAAAAAGATATTGATATAGATAGATTGAAATAGACAGATATGAGAAGGAAACAGGTGGAAAAACGAAATGGCACGCCTAAGTTCACTGCAGGTAAGAGTCAGAAATAGAATCCAAGTCTCAGTTTCCACCCAGGACCTTCATTCACTAGCTCATGCTGCTTCACAAATTTCAGTGCCCTGCTCAGCCAATTGCTTTTACTAGCACAAATTAGGGTGCCTGAGTGTAAATGCATGTTCCTTCAACAAGACAAAACCGGGGGGGGGGTGGGGGTTGTGGAATTTGCTCTCCTGGTTACCAGGATTCAGCTGCAAACCAGCAAAAGCCAAACTCCTTGGTGATACTATTTTGATGTACACGTCTAAAGGCCAAGTTATAAAAGTGCAGGCTCCAGATGAAGCCCTAGCATGTGAGAACAAGTCTTACCAAATCTTTACCAAATCTTGCAAAAGCAGAGCAGAAACACTGTATTTTTCCAAATGAGAGTTCTAACGTAATATTACTGTGTCCAATAAAGGCCTGTAATAGACCTTTAGAGAAGAGTATTAGAAATAAAATAAGGAACTGAATAATCTTTCCCAGGCAAGCTCTTGCACTTCTGCCCCATCCCTGTTCTGTTTTGCATAGTTTGTGGTTAAAAAAAAAAGAGTTATACAAATGACAAGATCCATTTATTTTGGCTTTCCAGTACTTTAGTTTCTACATAGCTAAGAAGAGACATACTGCAGCCAGAAGCTATTTTAGTCCATTGTACAGGACAGTCAAGTAGCTGCAAAAAGTACTCAAATACCAAAACCCTCCTCTCCCAGGACAGATTTGAAAAGGAAGATCTGAATTTCAGAGGGGTATAAGCCTGTATGTAAAACATCAGTTGTTTTAACAGTACAGAAACCTTAATAGACACTAAGGGGCAGAATTACCTACAACACACATACTGCTGGTAGTTTCCAGAGGAACAAGACCCCAGCTGAGCCCAGAACCCACTGCAATCCAAGGAACAGGAAAACCTAGCAACATTTACTTCTTAAAAGAAAACTTAGAATTTGTAGCCTTGAGCAGGGCTTTAAGCTCACTTGTGTATTACAAATAAAAAGTTTTTCTAGAAAAATATATTATTATTTATCATGAAGTCCAAACATGAATTTACAAGTTAAATATAGAACTGACCCCTTTGCAAGATGTAAATATTGTTCACACTGAGCTTTCAGGCATTCATTGAGCAGCAACACCTCCCAAGCACAAATCTCATTTAAAATGATACAACCCAAGCTACGTTTGTCCACCTTATTTGTGTTGTGTGAGCCAGCTGAAAGCACAGATTACTAAGGGCTAAATCTCCCTTTCTCACTCAAACTTTAGAAAGGCTGAACACCTGTTATTTTCAGGACTTCTTGCAAGACTCCCTAGAGTTACAGACAGGAATCCAAGTCAATGTGCCTCCATCTTGCCCACATTTATCCCAGACAAAAAGAAAAGAAAGTTTGGAAGCTGAGGTAGCATCTGAGGCTACAGTCCAAAAGCATGGTAAAACAGCAGAGATTCCTTTCTAGAAGAACCTGAGCAGATACATACATTGCCAGAAGACTGACAAGTAATAAATTAAGTTCTGCCTCTGAATAATCAGCGAACTTGGTGAAGGAAGATACTCCTTTTGCTTTATATCACCTACATAAAGAAAGAAGAAAGACCTTAGACAATACAAATGGGTTAAACACAAGTCAGTGCAAGAGGAACTTGAGGAAGAACTGAAGTGCAAGAGAAAAATCAGGGAAGAACTGAAGTACAAAGACCACTAGTCAAAATGCTAAAAAGTTGGGGATTTTTTCCCCTCTCTCTCCCACACCCATCCTTATATTCCATCAGTTACAGCCCTTCAGTTTGTTACTAAGAAAACCTTTCAATATTTTGTACGTGTTGTTTAATTTGTATTTTTATAACCATCTCCTTTCTCTTTCCCCTGGCTACATATGCACGGCCTGAAAAGAACAGGACAGAAACAGTTCTGGACAGCTTCTTACATTACAGAAGAGCACACATGCTAAAAAAAAGTGGCAAAGACTGAAGTGCTGCAGCAAATTTCAGAGTTTACTGTCTAGAAGCTTGATATTAACAAGAATATTACACATGCAGTTTCCCATCCCAGTTCTTTATTAGGTTTTAGTCTTCATTATCAGGCCATACGTACATATTCACACACACAATTACATTTGGACAATTGTCTCCTCCTCCCAAACCCATCTACAAAATTCACGCTTAAAGGTATCAGTTCCATTAGATGAAGATGATCCTTATTGACAAAGAAGTTTTTATGCTATTGAGGGAATGCTCAAAATATCTTATTCCTGGTTTTAAAGAGGATTACATGCTCAGAGAAGGATTTCTAGGTATTCCTTCTTAGCCTCTCTTGTCTCACTGTTTCCTTGTCAAATTCCTGTTAATTATGGAAACCCCAACCTATGAATGTGGCACAAGAATTGAGGAATTAAGTAAATTAATCAGCCTGTAAAGCACAGATGCAATGACTATGCTACACTCACCACATTAAAACAAAACTAGGACTAATGGGGAAGTGACATTCAGAAAAATCTCAATCCTTTCAACACACTTCTCTTTCCTCATCAAAAATTCTCGCTCATTGTGATGAACTTTACTGGCTACAGGGGGTCACAGGAGACACAATGTTATTGGCGGGGGACGGACAGACGGACGACTTTCTCCTGAATTTATGAAGCTGAAACAGAGTGAAGCATCTCAGTGAATCTGCAAGCCCATGGGGAAACAGGCACGTTCTTCTCAACATAAATCAACTATTTCTTGAAAGGCAACAAACTGTTTTTCCCCTTGTATACTCCACTAAGCACATGGTTTGGAAGTTTTCCTCCCCCCACACTGTTTACAGAAAAACAACCAGCGAATTCTTCAGTTTGGATTGTTATTTCTGCAGCAATTCTTTGCCAGGGTTACTCACATCATTTACTGTAATCTTTTAATCTAAAAGCTCTACAAAACCTTGTAATATGCCCAGAACATAAGATGCCTTACCCTGACTCACAGTTAATGTGCCTACAAAGACTTAAAAGTGTGGTATAGACCAGCATAGGTCTTTCTTGACTCTGTCCATACAGAAACAGTGCTCTCAGCTGACCTTTGAGCAAGCACTTACACATTGACATATTTCATCCTATGCTTTCACAACTTCCTGAACTGCACCTTCCAAGTACACATCCTGCATGTTTATTTCAGCAATGCACAAACAAAAATAGATCCTGCATCTCTTTTGCAACAGAACACACTAGAGACTCATGATTTTAAATCACTGAGGGAAACAGATGTTAATTATTTGTTAGTGAAAATATATGTGCAAAGTCCAAATGTAAGGTTTCAGCAGTCTTTTTAATGTTTTATAAAGAGTATCAAACCAAAGGAAATTTTCGAATGAAGGACTGTTTTGTTTTGCAGGAATTTTTTTAAAACACTTCATGAACTGTTGCAATAGGAACATTCCTTAAGCCCCTTAACACCACTTCTTCCCCTCTCCCCTCCCAAATCACTTTAAGCATTTGTTGATGGATCTCTTTACTGCTATTTGTAAAGGGAATAACGTGGGGTTTTAACACATAAAACTGCACCCAAGAGTAGCTTTGCTGGGAGCATAAATGAAGCTAAATTCAAGATGCTATATTCGCATCTGTTTCCCTCCATCAGAACTAATTCTCATCAGACTCAGGGAAGCCAATTCAAAGAGCTGAACTGGCAAAAATTAACAGTACAGTAAGAAAACAGTTTTCTGTTCCTGCTCATGGAAGACCAGAGGTAGGAATGAAAACCTAAGGAAAGGCAGTTGTGCCACAGGAACAACTCAGGCCAGCTTAAAATGTTGTGGGATCATGTTATGAGACTCTGACCTGCAAGTTACCACTGCATCAAGACAAAAACACTTTGCATGCTGTGAAATGAGGTAGGTTTAAGTTTGCCCATTTATTCTCAACTGCAAGAACCAATATTAGTGCACTAATTCCGCAGTTTAGATTCCAAGAAACGGCTCTTATGACTAGGCAAACCCATACTGATTTCAGTAGAGGATGCAGCATTACTGCACAAAAAAGCACCTTGAAAAGAAAAAGGTACTTTATTTTTTACTTTGATTCAGAACAACACATATAAAAACTTTCAGGCTGAAGTACTAGTCTCAGACTGCTCGTGTTCTTCACAGTTAAAGGGAGAACAACTTTAACAACTCCTGTTAGAAACACAGAAAAATTTGGGGATCTCGAGATGTCTCTAGTCCGAACCACCACTTGACGTGACCAGATGCAGTTCTACCAGCTTCCTCTGGGCCCTGCCGAGTTTCAGTATTTCTGGAGAGAACAACCTTTCTGGGTCCCAAGACCTGCGGCTGACCACCCTCAACGCGAAAACTTTCCCTAACTTTTAAAAATAGTTTTCCTTCCAGCCACATGTGCCCCCTGCCCTACACTGCCGCGCACCTCCGAGAAGAGCCTGCCCACACCTTCCCTCCCACTAATGCTCTGAAAGAGTGACAGCCGGCACCGGAGAACAGGCCTAAGAGCCCCCCTGGGGCCTCCCGCACTGAAGCTGAGGAGACCCCAGCAGACCGATACCCGGGAGAGGGGTTGGCTGGCCGCCCGCCCGCCCCCGCACCCAGAGACCTAGCGGTGTGCCGGGGGACAGGCGGGACGCTCCCCTTCCCCCGGGTGACCTTGCTCCGCTGCAGGCCCGGCCCCTTATTCCCCTCCCGCGGCGGGCGGAGGCGGCCGAGCCCCGGCAACTGCTGCCGCCCTCTCCCGTCCCCGTCCGTCTGTTTTCCCCCCCACCCCACCCCGCCCCCGCCAGCCTCAGGCCCTGCGGCCTAGCGCGGAGGGGCGCCGCGGCAGGAGCAGGCCGCGGCGAAGAGCGGTTGCCAGGCAGCGAGGAGGGCCCCGCCGCCCGGTGCGGCGGAGGAGGGGGTTGTGCCGGCAGCCCCGGTACTCACAGCGGAAGAAGCGGCCCAGGAGGCGGGCGGCGGCGCGGCTGCAGTGAGACATCGTTCCCTTCGGCAATGACACCGGCCCGGCGGATCGCGACGGGCAGGCGGCCCTGCGCGGCGCCTGAGCACTGTTCACCCCGGCACGGCGGTAGGCAGCCCCGCGCACGGATTGGCTCACACAGAGGCCCCCCCTAGTGGCAACAGCCAATCAAAGACTAGCTGGCGGGGCGGGGCCGGAGGGAGCCTCGCGGGGCATTGTGGGTATGGTAGTCCTTGGAGGAGGCGGGAGGCGGGGTGAGAGGGTTGATCTGTGACAGAACTCGGTGCTACCGCAGGAGGGTGATAGCCAGTCCTCATCGCGTCTAACTTGAGCTAAATTTAGGCGAAAACTGGTTTTGATGGGTGCGTGCTGCGACTGTTAAAAGCCACCCTGGTACGTGAATATGTGGTCAGTGAAGGTGAGGAGAAGAGTTTCCAAGCAAGCCAAAAGGGGTTTGGAAAGGGGGAGGCCGCAGGGCCTGCTGTGGCTGTGGGGGGCATGGTGACGCCAGAGAAAAGTCACATTTTTCAGGAAAAGGTGGCATCTTCTATGTGAGTAACTGAACTGTAAACCCACATACAAGTTAATTGGTCGATCAAGTGAAATACATCACCTCTCTACATACGTGACCCTGTTTGTGAGTAATGTGCTTGAAGCACTGCAGAAAGAGAGCAAAGCCCCTGTCCTGACCGAGCCCAGCACACATGAAGTAAATGCAAGGACGACACAGATGTCAGAGGTCCCAAGAAGAGCCACTCGGCTGTAAGGGCCAGTCTGATAAGCGTCAGTCCTGAAACTTGGTACTGTATTGGGGCTAAATGGTTTGAGGTGAAATAATTTAAAAAAACAGAGGAGAACTGACAATCCTCTTTCTCATTCACCAGGGATAGTTTATTCACCTGGCTGATCCTGGAGCAGTAAAAGGAGCGTATTTGTATAAATCAAACAACACAGTTCTGAAACAATAGTCAGTGTTTTGTTTCCTCCCTACGGAGATTGTTAACAGCAGCATTTTCTTTCTGCTAAACTTCAGGGGGCATTTGTTCTGGAAGAGAAAATTGTTAATAAAAGACAGGAAAGGCTCAGCTCCTATTTTATGATGAGGGAGTTTAGGCAAACA
>JAOQGH010000032.1:45145169-45312663 GCA_025769975.1 Gallinago jamesoni
GTCCTGAAGAAGGCCACAGCAAAACACTGCTCATCATACATCTGCAGGGGACAAAATATTATTTTGATGGGATATACTTGTGCATTAATAAGAAAATCATACCTTCTGCAGTATGGCATTCAGAAGATAAGGTTTACAATGGCCAATTTCTCAGTTATTTACATCATCCTTATGAGCAAACAAATTAGGGAAGTATTGTCCTTGCCCATTTGTAGGAAACCAGGATGGTTTCAAACCATCTGTTTATCAACAGGGGTGACAACTAGTATTGCCAGGTGAAAATTGTTTCTCATGTCTTCTTGGAACTGTATCGCAAAAAAGCAACACCATGGTTGGTCAGGTTTGGTCACAACCCAGCAATGCTCTTTATCAACCTGGCTGGTGGCTTCTGAGTCCATTAAATCAGACCTGCACAGGTGGTGAAGGTGATGGCAGAACTGATACGGTGGCAAGTGCTGGATGTAGGGAGGGACCAGCTGCCTGGCAAACAGCCTCTCCCCAGCACAGCCACGCTTCACCATCCATTTGAGAGGGACGTAAACAACATAAATTTGAGTGTGTTGCTCTCCATCTTACTCTGCAAAAATCAACTGTGACATTTCTGCTGTGCTTTGGCTGGCTCCAAGAAAGTACACCCTGCTCCCACCAAGGTTTTGTGGAACCTTTCAGCTCGCAAAACTCCACCTGCTCCCCTTGAACATACCTTGCTGTAGAGCAAGCCCTCTAAATGCGTCACGAGGGCTTTTTCTGTGAATCACCTAGATTTTTAATACTGCATCTCACTCAAAATTTTAAACATCTTCCTTCTCCATGTTTGGATCCATCTGCAGCTAACACTGATTTCTTCGTTAGCTTCACCTGTCTCACTGGAGTTGTTCCTGCTTTGTGTGGAGGTGAGGAACTGTGGGTCACCGCCCTCTGATCAGTATAAGCCTTTTACTAGGTCACACTTTCCTAGCAAGTAAGCAACAGCCTGGACTGACATGAAGTACTCCAAGTATTTTCTGAAGCAGATCTGAAAAATCCTGTCTGAAGAATCCTCCACTGAATATTCTGAATTTGGGAAAAAATTTGTGTCCATCCTTTTCACTTTGACACGTCTCTACTAAAATTGCATTTTCTTCTTTAAGTAATGCAGCACTTTGCTAAAGTGTTTTTGTGGTTGTCTGATATTGAGAGACTGGGAGGCAGGAGGGGGTGTGGATTGCATTTATCTGGGGTAGGTGCTCCCAGGAGGTAACAGGTCCTGCCTAAAATAGATGGATTGAATCCATTTGGCCCTTTCCGAAGGGCTCCGCGTTTGCTCAAGCTAACTGCTCACGTAGCTTTTGAGTGGGAAGTTATGTGAGACAAATCCTATTACTGATGCAGTAAAACTAGGAATAAGTTGCTATAAGTCCTGCTATAGCTGTCTGTTTGATCAGCAAAATGGGTGCAGAGATGGATCGATAGACAGATAAATGTATTATAGCAGACAATATTTGGCCGTGCTTGGCCAGCCGTCTGGCTAAATAGCAATATTGATCCTGTAAATAATGACATCCCTAAAATATCTAACTTACTTCTCAAGCAGTAAATACAGGCATTAGGGCATGAATTTCTCCACTGAACTTTTCTTGGGAAAGGCAGCCAGCCACTGCAGAGTAACTGTGTAACGTGGGCTCTCTCTCACACTGGTTGTAATATATTTCTCTTAAATTAGTTAAATGAAGACTACAAACGTATCAGGTTTCTTTTCCCTCTCATTTACTGAATATTCAGTTTGGAGGGTAGAGTATTATTTAATCCAGAAATGTTCGAGTTTTCTAAGTGGTAATTGATTGAATTAAGCTTATTTTTTCCTTTATAACCAAAATATTCCCAGTCTGGATGACTGAAATAAGCTACAAGAACTTACATTAAGCACTTAGTGACTGCACCACTTCTATGAAGCCAAGTATGAGAGTTGTGTTGAAACACAAGATATATATAGAAAGGGCACATGATCCCCCATGTGAAATGCTGCCTGCCTGGGAGCTTAAAGACATCCATCTGACCTCCAGAAAAGAGACATCATATCTGTTCCATCTTTTTTACAAGACACAAAACTAATTTAATACAGTAAAGGAAAAATATTTGCCAAGCAGGATAGATCAAAAAATACCAAACTTGTGAATAATGTTTTGATGTGATTTTGACTAACACATGGCAGAACATTGCTGGCACTTCCAGCTGGACAATCCTGAGAGCAGACAAGATTTTTCTAATGATTCTTCTATAATCTGCTAAAGGTTTCTTGCTGACTTGCTTTAAAAGTGATAAAAAGGGAACATTCCTTGGCCAGTCTAGCTGCAGCAGAGGCAATGGTGTTGGTCAGGCAGAGCATCCGAGGAACTGCAAATGAAGCCCAACAGGTGCCTGTGGGCATCGGAGGTACCAGCACATCAACCCAACCTGTCCCGTGAAGTGGTGTCCCCGCAGTTGACCATCTCAGTGGAGAGAAACAATAAATAGCTGTTTGCTCTTCAATTACACAAGATTTTGGTACGTTAGTTGTGAGCTGTTGGATTTGGCTCCTCACTGGTCTGGTCCAGCCCTCACTAAGCTATATATAAAAGTAAAGGAGAGAATTTCACTGAATTATTAGAGTTGGAATAGAGAGAATGATAATCTCCTCTTCAAAAAACAACTCATGTAAGGATTTAAGGAAGGCAAGACTGTATTTTTTTCAGCAAGGAATTAAGATAGTAAGAAAAGCATCACAGTGTACCATCTACATTTACAGCGAAGTTTTTCAGTGTAATTTGTCATTGCCAATTCCATTACATTGGGATTAAACTGGACAGGTTATTAAATACTGATTACAAGAAGACAGTGCATTATGGCAGGGAAATAACTTACTGAAATTAAGGCTTTGAAAATGTTTTAAGGGAATTAACGTTTAATTAATGGGTTTGATCTATAAGACATTCCAGTAATAGCTTCAGTAAGAGATTACACAAACCTGCGAGACATTTGTAAGTAGAAAGGATACTTGATGTTAGCATTTTTTTAAGTTAACCCTGTATTGGAAGACCACCCCGAGGGAATTAGGTGTACAATAAAGGGACCGTTCCAGTTAGCAGGCTCTGCACCTTCTGTGATTTCTTTTTTGCTTCATCAGATACATGGCACATATGTTTAACAATACAGCATGAGATGAATATGATTAAGAATATTCCTAATTTGACACCCCAAATTAACGTGGATATTAAACTGCAGGGAGGTTTACAGATATGAGGTGGTTGACTGAATAGTCTTTTTTTTTCTTCCACTGAATTTCATCTTTCTGCTATTGACTTCCAGAAACAACATAAATCATCATTAGCATTTAACTTTGCAACATGATTGATGATCTGTGTTAGAAAACTTATCTTACACTAAGACATTCTTTTAAAGGTCTTGTCTTTTTTCATTAAAAAAAGTTTATGTGATTTCTTATAGTCAAAGCCAAATCACTGATCCTTCTCTGTTTTCCTCACTACATTTAACTCAACAATTTGACATTATTTTCACGAGGCTGTAAGTGTAATTAAGGGGGTTTAAAAGTTGTTTGTGTCAGTAGCTGTAAAAATACAAACAGGAAAGTCTACTGAACTGAAAACAATAAATAGCTGATACCAGTTTACTTACAGAGATGAGGTTATAAAGATGCTACTACAGAAAAATTTCATTAGGGAATTTCATGGTAATTTATAGTGCTCTGTCAGGAGATAAATCCCACATGTGATTCAAGATATCTAAATAGCTGATCTGTCAAATTCTGTAATTATATAGGGGCTTTTTAACAGTTCAGACCCTGATGATATGTAGGGATGACACAGCTCTCATTAAAGTTGAAATGAGTAAACTTTAGAAGTTCTAGTACAAAAAATGGCAGTTTATAGGTCTTTAAGTTCATCTTCAAGCTGAAATGCATAATCTTTTTGGTAATGTAGTGAGTGAAAAAAATTGAAAAGACGTTTTGGAGGATTCACAAGGCTTGATAAATTTGAAAAATCACTTTGAAAATGAGGACTTTCCTTTTCCTCCTCCTTTCCTGGTGCAGCTGGACTAAAGCCAACATCACTACACAATTTTTGGTTAAAACCACCTGAATTAAAAGTGTGTCCAGACTTAACTAACTTTATCCAGAAAAGTAATGGGTAGGTTTTCCCTCATTACAAGATGGATCTGGCTTTATATTTAAAAAATATTAATACTTGTTACAGCTTACTAATATTCATTACAGCTAATTTTTTCTCCCTGGTTATATTGTGCTCATTTTCTCCCTATCACTGGCTATAATCATGTAGTTTGGTCTGTGCTGCCTGCTTAATTATTTTCATCTCTTTTTATGTCACATTTCTCAGAATAATAATAATGTCAGATCATAAATCTGGATGAGATACAGTGACAATAATAAAAACCTGACAGACAGTAATACTTGCGTTATAAGGTAGAACAAGGTGATTCAGTTTAACTAAACATTTAATTTCTTTCTACTTAGTTTAATTAATTCAGCTTAATTATTTAACCCATTAACCAAAGGTTAATTAAATTGAGTCTGAAGCACTCTCATTATATTTATATTGCTTATTTTTTTTTTGGAATGGGACTAGTGTTTCATTACCCCTCTTGCTCATTAATTTTAGTGCTGCTGTTGCTCTTTCCTGAAACATTTGTTCTCTCCAGGGCTGAGTTAATCCATAATTCAGCGCTAATGATGAATCAGTTGTGCATTACCCACCGCGTGCAGTCCACCGGGCGACACCAGGTTTTGGTACAGGGGCTGGGCTGCATCGTCTCACTGTGGTTAGTAGCAAGGAACAGGACACTCAATAGCCACAACCATCCTGCCTTGGGCTTTAAAAGGACACCTCCTTCCCCTTGCTTTTGGTATTTTTTTTTTTTTTTTTGCAATGCCAGCTTCTAAACATATGTCCCTGCTCTTCTTCAGTGCTGCAAGGGTGCAGGGTGGGATAGGGGTGGCGGCCCCATTTCTAAAGGCTTCTTAAGGCTCTTTTGAAGAGCACCTTGAAAAATGAAAGTCCAAAGCAAATGCCGCTGTGGAACCACCCAAGGTGTTAAAGGCAAATCCAACAAACTCAAGCCCAGGAGCTGTTGGGAGCAGCCCACCAATGTAGGTACAGCTGAACTGCCCCTGCCCAGGGAAGTCATGGGTACCTGCAGGGCTTGCGTATTGAATTACCATGGCAAGGTTTTGGTATCAGGGTGGGGGCTACAGGGGTGGCTTCTGTAAGAATGTGATAGAAGCTTCCCCCATGTCTGACAGAGCCAATGCCAGCCGGCTTCAAGACAGACCCATGTCCGGCCAAGGCTGAGCCCACCAGTGCCAGCAGCAGCACCTCTGGGATAACGTATTTAAGAGGGGGAAAACACCCCTGTGCAACAGCAATTGTAGTGGGAGAGGGGAGTGAGAATATGTGAGAGAAGCAACTCTGCAGACACTGAGGTCAGTGAGAAGGAGGGAGAGGAGGTGCTCCAGGCACTGGAACAGATACTCCCCTGCAGCCTGTGGTGAAGACCATGGTGAGGCAGGCCGTTCCTCTGCAGCCTATGGAGGTCCACAGTGGAGCAGATATCCACCTGCAGCCCATGGAGGACCCCACGCCAGAGCAGGAGGCTGTGACCCCATGCTGGACCAGGCTCCTGGCAGGACATGTGGGCCTGTGGAGAGAGGAGCCCACACTGGAGCAGGTTTGCTGGCAGGACTTGTGACCCCACGGGTGACTCACTCTGGACTAGTCTGTTCCTGAAGGACGGCACCCTGAAAGACCCATGCTGCAACAGTTCGTGAAAGAACTGCAGCCTGTGGGAAGGACTCACATTGGAGTTCATGGAGAACTGTCTCCCGTGGGAGGGACCCCACGCTGGAGCAGGGCAAGAGTGTGAGGAGTCCTCCCCCTGAGGAGGAAGGAGCAGCAGAGACAACGTGTGATGAACAGATCGCAATCCCCATGCCCTGTCCCCCTGCATTGCTGAGGGTGGGAGAAAGCAGAGAAATTGGGAATGAAGTTGAGCCCAGGAAGAGTAGAGGGATGTGGGGAAGGCGTTTAAAGACTTGGGTTTATTTCATATTATCCTACTTTGATTTGATTGGTAATAACTTAAACTAAGTTTTTTTTCCCCTATGTCGAGTCCGTTTTGCCTGTGATGGTAATTGCTGACTGATCTTCGCGTCTTTATCTTGACCCAGGCGCCTTTTGTTGTATTTTCTCTCCCCTGTCCTGCTGAGAAAGGGGAGTGAGAGAGCAGCTTTGGTGGGCACCTGGTGTCCAGCCAGGGTCAACTCACCACACATAGCGTGATCACCTATAAACCATTATCTCTCAAAAAATAATTGTAATGATAATAGTGATAGTCTGGAAAAGCAAGAACCAGGGACTAGAAATACTTCTGCTGCCTGTCACTTCATTTTCATCAAACATGCTCATGGCTGGGCAGTCAAGCATCAGTGCAAGCAGGATGTGTTGGTGACAGGGCAGAGCCATGGCACACCAAAGCCACGCCAGGAGAGGAGGACAGACCCACACATGCTGGCAGACAAAGATATGGATGGTCATGACAGGTCACGGAGCCTGGCAACCTCTGAGAGAAAGGACTAGACCTTTCTTAAGAGACCCTTAACTCAAAAATCCATCTACTGACTGAAAATACAAGCTGGGGGAATTTGCATGAAGGAAGTCTGCCCAAAGACTCCAGAACTGCTCAGTCACCAAAGTTTTTCCAGCTTTTCAGAGATTTTAATTCCATCTCTGTAGTAAACTCTGCGCCCGTAACCCACAGCCCAAGAGTCACTCGAAGTCCCACCCCAGCAAGGACATCTGTTGCAAAAGCACCCACCAGTGCTACCTGCATCCCGCACACCCGGAAAAGCTCAGGAGTCAGACCTGCCACCTTCACGCTTAGATTTAACAAGCCCCTGCTAAGCGCAAAGCTGAATGAGATCACATCTGGTCCAGGGCCAAAAAGTAATGGTGCAGTAATGGTTTTATTGGCTTTTTGAGAAGGAGCTGTTTGATTTCAGAGAGAGAGGAGAGTCAACAGCAACATTTGCTCCTGCTAATCTCATTTCCAGACGCATGCTGAGTTGAGAAGGCGCTTGGGCACAAAGCTTTGCTCGATTGCTCTCTGTTTATCTAGGATTGCATTAGGAGCCCAAGACGCATCTGAAAACAGCCCATGGCAAGAACTAGGGTTTTTGCAAAGAGCTTCTGCAGCATCAGGTTTGCGGGAAGAGATATTCCAGTGTTTCCAGCAAGTTGTTGGCTGGATGGCAGCCAGTTTGCTCAGAACAAGTGCTGCAGAATTAACAGAATAGATGTACAAGAAGGGGAAGATTTATAGACATACAAATAGCTCCTTTTTGTAAAAAATAAATAAATAAGTATGCTGTATTTAGATGCACAAGTTTTAGACATGCAAGTACTCAAGACAAGTACTGCAACAAGTCTTGATTAGATAATCTTGTTAATTTAAAACAATATAATGTATTTACCTTAAGAAAAAATAAATCAATTGCATTGACCTCGGTAAAGGGCCCCTGTAGGGGAAAAACTGCAGCAGCAGTTAGTCTGACAATGACCTGCCCCATTGTTCATGAAATAGTTATTTTAAAAACCAAATTACCACCAAATCTAATATAACAACTCTTTATTTCAGTGTCTACAACACAGAAAGGGCTTGCATTTTGAAACCAGAACCATGCAAAGCACCTATACATCAAGAACAAGATACTGAACGAGTGTCCCTCTCCTGCTACATGTGGAAAATTTAGGCAGGAAGACTGAGTTTTCCTGTGCGCTCTGCTCTACCCTTCCAGAAATCAACCAGCTGCAAGGGGTGATAATTAACCTTCATTCCAAGTAAGTTGCCACTGAACAATATTCCACGCTGTCCTAAGCTGCTCAAATATGCTTCTGCAAACTTCATCAATGACCCAGTCCTGCTATTGGTTTACAAGGATGAAGTCCTCAACATCTCCAGCTACAGGAACAGACTTTAATCAGAGGTACTGAATTAATGGAGAGCAGAATTTGGCTCAAAGGATGAGCATCTCCTCCATACAGAAGCCTTATTAATGTCCCAGACATAGGGATGTAGAGACCACCCTAGGCTCAGAGAATTGTCATGTGCACAGAGGACAACTAGACATCCTGAACTATTAAAAAACAGTGGTATAGAAAAATAAAAGGCATAAAATACTGAACCAAAAAGGTTCCAAATAAGGCATCAGCAGGTCCCGACTGGATGTGCTCCCGTTAGGTGCATCACCCTCCCAACCAGGGCGGTTAGGAACAATGCATTAGGATTGTATTTCTGACCTCAATCACTAAGCACTATGAGCAACACCAGAAGGGTTCAAGTTCTGTTCAAAAAAAGAAAAAAAAATACACCCAAAAACACAAATCAAGGAGTATTCTTTTTGGTAAGTATTTCTTACAAAATAAAAATGTTAAAGCAATTTGTTTAAATGATTCTTTAAAAAAAGACAACATTCCTGTAAAGTAAAAATATATATATATATAGAAATAGGATATAACTTTTTTTTTAGTTTTTAAAAAAAAGACATTCAGTATCACATCAGCGGATTCTGATCAACTTCCCATCCGTCTTCTTTGATAACCGCTGCTTGTTAAGGCAAAACATCAGGTTGGCACCATTACAACAGCTGAATCAAACTGGCCAAAGGCGAAACAGAGCAGGCAGCACACTGCCATCAGCGAGGCTGCTTCTCCCGCACACTGACCGAGCCGTCCTCCATGCCAAAGTACACCACCTCTGCCATGTCGATGAAGAGCCCTGTCTCCACCACACCTGGGGAACAAGAGTTCATGTGCTGGTTAATGCCAGAGCCACCCCATTGCTTAAATCCTCTGCGCTAACCATTTTTTTGTTTGTTAAGAGGCACCAATGTCTCCACCAGCGGTTCGGAGAGAGGTGTCCAGCCTGGGTGATGTTGCATCAGCTGCACAGGGAGCCTCCAGGAAGTCTTCTCCATGTGGCCACCCACACAGAAAGCTCTCTCCAGAGTGAGAAACAGCTCTAAAAGTTCCCCTGCCATTCACACCACCCCAGCCACCACCATTACACTACCACAATCACAACACACACATCACAAGCATGGCATTTTCAGCCATGACCCACAGGAACAAGAGGAAGCCACACGCAGCCACAGGCTTAGTCACTTTGCCTTTAAGCACATCTGAAAAAATTATCCTGTTATAGAACAGCTGGATAACACTTGTTCAAATGTTAAGACACAGAAGAGTTGATGCTATCTCTGCAATTTGTAGCTTGTTTGCAAACGTACTTTTGGTTGTATTTAATTATGGGGTGCTCCTAATTTCATAGTGATCACTGAGCCACAGCCACAGGCCAGAAAGGTAGAAAGAAATGGAGAACAAGGGTTACCACAAGCCAGAGCCCTACTGTCCACTGTATTTAGGCTTAACAGTTCTGCCTATCCACTTCTGGGTAGGTAAGATACTCTTCTCCCCTTAGCGGGTCTGTTTCTGAGCAGCAAATAGTGCTGAGATCATATCCACACCAACGTGATGGAATGGGTCCCATCAATAACCATTCATGTCTCAACCAAAGGAGATGCAAGAAGTCCTTGCAGAGAGGCTGTTTTGTCTGCAAACAGTATGACCTGCCACTGTTTCTCTCTTGCACAGAAACAGCTCTAATGATATGGACATTTGTATGGCAACGGGCAGCAACCGCATTAGGATACAGAGCACTGCCCCAGGGACAGCCCAGACCAGCTGTGGTCACTGGTTCATTTAGAACTGCTCCTGCTGAAGATCCAAACCTGCCATCTACTGCTGACTGCGAGCAAGTGCTAGTTTCTATTCATACAGCAAAGACACCAGGATAAGCCAAGGCAGAGGTAGCATCCTAGCAGTATGCTCCTAGAGCAAGAAAAAAAAAGAAAATGGATATATTTTCAGTAAATCAAGCTTATAAGTAGCACTGAGGGAAGCAGAGGCATTGAACAGAAGCAACTGGAAGTTTCTAGTGACTATTTACTCAGCCTACACTCATGGCCTCTGCCTGCTCTTGTGTTTTAATTGTGATGCCAGGACAATATACTGCTGCTTTGTGGGGACACTGAGGTTTGTGCAACAGAATCCCATCCTGCTCCTGCATTCTCTGACAATGCACAAACAGTGAAGGCAGTTGTGTTACAGACTTCAGCAGCATCTGGGATAAACTCAAAGATAAAAGATACAACAATACATATTCAAAAGCTGACCATATTCAAGAGCAGGCTTTGCCAAGATAACCAGACAACATACCCAGATGGGGCTAAGCCACTCTATCTGCTGCTTCCCTGAAGTCCAGCAAGTGCTACTGCCCCTGGGCAGACTGGGATCATCCAGGAGCAGCTCTGGCCTGGGTAGCAGGTCTCACACAAGGCAGGAGTTCTGCAGAGAGGCTGTTTTGTTTGCCAACACTGGTATCAGCCACTGCCTCTCTCTTGCACAGCAATAGCTCCAGCAATAGCTGCAAGCAGCTTCTGCAAAATACTCTAATTCAGTGCAAACCCTCGCTCCAGAGTCCTCGAATGTTTCCACTAAAAGCCCGTCTCTAACGGGGAACAAGGAGAGTAAGGAACAGCACAGGATTGGCATGCCTAATGGAAAACAGTATCAGAAATCAACCTGCTGTCACCCCAGGTTTTCACCACCACACAGGAATGCCACTTGGGCATAGTTGTACTTATTCAGCTGATAGATCCCTGAGGAAGAAACAAATGTAGGGACCCTTAAGAGGGGCAGTAAACATACAGACACACGCACACACATTTCCTCCTACCCACAGGACACCTCCCACAGTCAGGTTTATGTAGCATGGACCAAGCCTTAGCCCGCTTTTGGTTTGGTTTTTTTGGTTGTTTGGGGTTTTTGTTTTGTTTTGGTTGGTTTTGTTTTTTTTAATGACAGACATTACCTGGTATCATTTTTATAGCAGTGTTCACTTCACTCCATTCATGAACCTTGTCAAACTTCCAGTCCAGGATGAAGTTCCCATTGTCCGTCACCACGGGGCCCTGGGAAGCAAACACATTTGTCAGCACAGTGAGCTCCTTCTCTACCAAGCACAGCCAGGGACTGTCACAGCCCTCACCCGAACCAACCATCCCTGCTGCAATGGTTTAGAGAGAGTCATCATTCAAGTAAATCAGGGCAGTCCACAATAAGCCTGTAAGTAAAACCATCACCCAAGGCAACTGCTTTTCCCTCATTCTCCTGCATACTGATAATCATGCAGAAGCTGGAAACAACAATGTAATTTTATCACTGCAACAAGGGATCCTTTTCAAAAGAGTAAAGCTAGATTAATGTCCTAAAAAGGATATTACAGGCAATTGAAGCCAAAATAAGAACCCCCTCCACTCCAGTGATAAAAGCATGCTACTGGGTGCCATGGGGAGGTTTTGGAGTTGAAGAATTACTGGACTTCAGCATCCTAGATGTGACCAGCACTCTCTCAAGCCCAACAGAAGGAGCAATTGTGTCCTTCCAGCAAAACAGAGGCAGCTGGGGCTGAGGATAAGGTGTTTCCGTGGCATTGAGCAGGGTGTGCAACCACACATGCCAAGAGGGACCAGCATCCTCCAAGGACAAGGCTCATGCTGGAGCAGCACCAATGCACATTCCCTGAGTGAGGCTGGTCTCAGCTTCACACAGAACAACTGGTTTGCTCTTCTCAGGCACCCAGATGTAGTCCCTAAAGCTTCTTGGGATTAGACACATTAAAAACATGTATTCAGCCTTCAGGCATTAACTCCAGCCATTGCTCCAGATAGCTCTCCTCTTCTCTTGCCATTCAACGTGGGCTGGCAAAGCCCCGCTGCCCAAGTCAGGGTAGGACAGTGGCAGCAAAGACAAAGTATCTCCAGTTTTAATTTAGTCCAGCTCTGGCTCTGTGTGGTACGGAGGAGCCTGGGATGGAGCATGAGCTGCCCACACAACTTGAGACCCTCTCCAGCAGCGCAGACTGCCCTCCAGCCCCCAGAACATCCCCACAGAGCAGCAGGTCAGACCCGGGCTGGCAATCCCTCCTTCTCCCTGCTCAGGGATGCTTGCTTTAGGAGACATAGACCAGAGAGGCTTTCCATGAGCAGCACCAAACCCTCAACACACAGTTCCATCAACCAAAGTATAATTCGGGGGAATTACACAAGATGCCACTCGCAGGAGTGAAAGCCCAGATTTAATGAGATGAAAGGCCAGACCTCAGGTCCTCTGTTTGCCCACATTCAAACGGCTCCTCTGGGGATGCGGGGCTGATCAGCAGCACGTACCGCTTTGCTAACAGCCATCCGCAGCTCTGCAGCGCCCCCGAAGTTTTTGGTCAGGGCTCTGGTGACGGGGACATAAGCCATGGGGATGACTTCGATAGGAATTCCCTTCTTCCACTGCTCCCCGAGGCTCTCTGATTTTTTCCTGAGGACACAGTTTGAGGTGGGATTAGCATCAGACATTGCATTGCTAAGATCATTAACATAATGCACTCATCACATTTACCTCTTGCAAACCCCTCAGGCCAAGGCCCTGGAGGGCAAAGAGGTCAGTTCAGATATGCACACACATAGGAAGAGCCAGTTTAATGCACAACACTCTTTTCACTCATAAGCCCCGTTTTGACATGTTTTGGACAAGCAGGACACGAGTTAGTTTTTTCCATAGCCCTGAGGCTTTATGTACAGAAGGGGAAATTTATTCTGTGCTGACAATCACTGAGCTCAAAGAGCAGAGCAACCATTTCCCCACAAGCTCTGCCGACTCCCAAGCAGGCCTGCTGAGCTTCAGCAATGCAATTTAGCTCTTTTTTCTTAAAGAGCTAAATTGCATTGCTGAAGCACTGGGAGTCAGGCTCATTTCCACCTATTCCTGCTCACTTCCCTGACCCACTGAAAGGACAATAATGGCCTAAGACAGGACCATCCAAATCCTCCTACGGGACACAGTTATAATGAACAGTAATATTTTTACCTGTAATCAGCAATAACGATGAAACATTTTGCATATCCTGCAACTATCTTCTCCTGCGTCAAGCAGCCGCTACAAGGAGGAAAAAAAAAATATAAAAATCAGAAACCAGACTGTTCCTCAGCCTGCCTGATGGCCTCAAAGTCCAATCCCCTCCACCATCTTCTTGCTGGTTTTAGTGCTACTGTTGGCCCACATCAGGGCTCTTTCCCCTGCCCCATCAGTTTATCCTCCTTGTCCCTTGCACACACTCTCGGTCAGGAGTCATCTCCCACTGCAGGTGCACACACAGCCCTGCACAGAATCTCATCAGCCTCTCCAGCCCACCCCATACACATCCGCAGGCAGAAAAGGATGCTTAGAAGCCACCATCACTAGCACCCCACACAGACAGGTAGACAGCAAGGCTCACCCGCCACCTTTGATAAGGTTGAGGTCAGTGTCCACTTCATCCGCTCCATCGATAGCGACATCGAGCTGTAGGAAGAGGAGAAACTTGGTGTGGAAACTTCTTCCATGCAGCATCCAGGCGCTGCTCTTGGTGCAGCTCAGGAGGGTGTCAGGTCCCAAGCAGCCAGGTACCAGCCTGACCAGAGATGATCATCTGGATCAGCCACCCAAGGATACTAGCCCCCACCAAACCACAGGCATGGGAGAGCAAGAGAAAGAAAAACAAATGGCTGGCCTGCAGGACACATCACTTTAGCCTCTAGTGTTGTTGTCACTTAAGGACCAGCACACAAGCAAGGAGCTCCGAGGGAAAATCTCAGTGACACTTCAACAACACAATATGGCTGCCTCAGGACAGCAAGTCTCAGCCTGGAAGAGATGCCAAACACCTGGAGGAAACACAACTCATCAGGCTACTTGTCGTCTAAAGGGACAAGCACCAAGACAAGACTAAGGCTTGGTGGGAAAAAAATAAACTAAGCTAGCTCTTGCTCATGTTGCACAGTGTGGCTGCCTAATCTCAGCCTCAGGGGAGGATAAAGGAGCCTGACGCTTTGTGAAAAAACAGGCTAAAGGAAGGTCGGGTGAGGTCTTGCCTCTACGGTCCCACTCACCTCTGGATGTCGGTCCAAGTCACTTAGTGTTAAGCCGTTCTGCAGGATCAGCTGACGGGCCTGTGCACCAAGAACAGAGCAAACACCATTTACCAGCGGCAGGAAAGGAACACAGACTTGGGGTGTCATTCCGCCAGCTGTGGCAAGGATGGAATCCCCCTGGGAGAGGCTCTACTGCTTCACCCTGAGCTGGCGGAGAGGCTGCAGCCAGCAGAGGGAGCGCATGGCCAAGAAAAAAAAACGATGCTTCCAGAGCAGGTTATTTTAACCAAAAGAAAATCCTGCTGCTGATTTGAACTAAAATGCTCAGACGGTGCCACAGGACTCCTGGGTTCAGGTCTCTCCATACTAAATAGCAAAAGGTCCCATCAGCTTGGTGGGAATTACTTGTATCTAAGCATTAGAGCAGACACAGGATTTTTGAGTCCTGTGCTGTTTCAGCTTGGACATCATTCTCCCTCGTACCAATCCAGCCCCTCTGATTTCCTTCAGCTGAAAAACAGGAGCAAGAACATGAAATATTTACAACATAGAAATGTGGGACTAACAATGAACATATTTCTCATATTGGAAGTAAACAAACAAACAACAAAAAAAATGCAAAAAAGAAAAGCTCAACTCAAGGAGAAAGAGTGGAAAGCCACCTGAAACAGCCGTTTGGCGGCTCCAATCTGCTTTTACAGAAGTGGCTGTGTGTTTCCCTCTAGTGGCAATACAACACAGAGCACCCAGAGTCACCCTCCACACAGTCTGTCAGTTTAAATGGGAGCAAAGCTTAGAGAACCTTGAATTGGTTGAATTTTCTGTGTTACAAATCATCACCTGAGTGAGAGTCCCTCCTTGCATAGACTCTGCTCAAGTCTCAACTTCTACTGTGCTGTAGCTAGACCAAGAAACCCTACTGGCAGTCCCAATCAACTGATTTCCCTGAATTTTACCCACTAACAACGTGTCTCAGTTGCATGTATTGGCATCCCAGAAACATTAAAAAGAGTTAGCAGGTGGTAATCCTGGCAATGAGGCATTATTTTAATCTTTTATTGTGGCGTTTCATAGCATGCAGCTTTAACATCCATGGGCTGTGGGCTCTTGATCTGTGCGCTAAGATTGCCCTAAGGACTCACAAAATAAGAAGAGTAAAAATCAGTGGGTTTACAGTCATTACATGGTGTCCACATAAAGAAATTTCAGGGATCTGGGAACTCAAAGCATCGAAAAACACTGTGCTGCACATGCAGGCCAGATCCTGAACAGGCTTAGAGTCAGCAGTGTGGGAAGGAGGTGGCCCTCTTCAGGCTCTGCTTGCAAGGCGATGGGAGCAGACCAGCAGAGCTCCCACAAACGGGGGGAAAGTGGCAGTAACTGCGCAGCACTTGCCAAGAACGGTCTCGCTCCGTGCTCTCGGCACACGTCCCGGTGAAAAGAAGAAACAATGCAGAAGCCAAGGGACAGATACTTACCCCGGCTCTAGCTTTACTGATGGTGATGGAATAACTCAACCTGACAACAGGGAAGGGAGGAGAATAAAAGCCCACTGAAACCAATTCTTCCTTGCCAGTGGCCTCAGGCAGCCATTTACACCTGTACGTAGCAAAAATAAGATGCCATTTTGCTGACCTGGGAATGCTTCACTTGAAATTGTTTGAGGTCTAAGAGACTGCAAAAGATACAAGGCAGCCCCGTGTCTGGGGGATTTGGGCTCCTGCAAGTGTACGACCTCTCTCTTCCCTCTATCGGCAACCCTTTTGTTTTACTGGTAAGAAACTCTGTAGTGTTACACAAACTATCCCAACATTTCAAGGCAGGACAGGCTCCAGCCCCCTATAAGAGTTTTATCTATATTTTCTCTAAGACCTAATGACTAAAGTCAGAGCACTTTTCCTACGTTCAAATGGGACATGGTATCTCAGGATGGGAATCACTTTAGACAGACCAAAGACAAGACTCTCATCAGAATCTATATGCAGCAGAAGTACTGATAAAGGTTAAAAAGGAAAAAAAAAAATCTAGTTTTTACTTTTTGCCCTTTGCAGGAGTTTGTATTATATCCCAGTTGGCCACTGATTGCTTGCAACAACTGGGAAAAGAGAAAGTCCCATCACCCCACAGTCATACTTAAAGAACATCTGCAGGATATGAGGATGTTAAGTTTTCATATGAATTATCCTGAAGTCTGGGTGGCCTCTATCCAACCCCCGGGTCAAAGAAGGGCCAGCTCGGGGCTTTACCCCTCTCAGGACTTGAAAATCCTGAGGACGGACTCTGCACAGCCTGCCTCACTGTTCGACTGAAAAAGTTGTGACAAAGTACAATCCCAAGATCCACACCAGGACCATGAGGACACATGCCCAATTCCTAGACTGGGGCATTGCCACCCAGCCTTAAAAACCCCATGGGCAGTCCCCATCATGTCACTTCTCCCTGCCTGAACAGGACAAGGTGATAGCTGCTCCTCTGAGGAGCATTCCCACCTCAAGGAATAGAGGCCAGTTGCCTGAAGGCATGGAAGCTGAAAAGCTTCCCCAGCAGCTCTGTGTTTCACCACCAAGCCCTGTTCTCCCTCTCCTTGCAAACCCCTCAACAGCTAGCTTGGCGGGAACCAATCCCTGCAAAAGCTGTGCAGCAAAGGGAAGATTAAGCTGATTTCTCTTCTGCAATTTCTTATAAAAGCCAGTTGATGCATTTCAAGGTCCTCCTGAAAACACATAAGCTTGCTATTACTGCTTGCAGCACGTTTTTTTACAGCTTGAGGGTTTGATACAGAATCAAAAGACAGTTAAGTGTCTCCCATGAGTTTCGCACTATGAGTCCGGTTCACCACTGTCAACAGTGTTTCTCTGTAAGTGGGATCCAGAGCAAGCCACGAACCAACACTGACACAACCAGCGTTACCACACTGGTTCAAAACATGCCTCCTAGCACTACGGCATCCCTGCAGCCCCCATTAGGGTCACACAGCACCATCACCAGTGGCTTCATGAGGTCCACTGGCAGGTTGAACCTCGGCTGCTCTCAGTTAACTCCCACCCGCAGTGAGCCAGTCCAGAGAGCAGTGTGGTTGCCTCCCTCAGCCAGAGGGAAGATCCCCTGCCTGAGTGTCTGGACTAGCAGAAAGCAAAGGAGGAACGTGCTTACCTGAAAAGATGTAGGGATGCAGACAATCGTTAGGTTCTCCTGTCTAACCCGCTCAGCTGTAGGAAAAAAAGCAGAACCCTCAGTTTGTTCATTGCAGAAGGGAAAAAACACACCAACTTTCACTTTAAGAAATCTCAGTTCAGAGCAGCCCCTTTGAATCACTGCAATTACTTGCTTGACTTGCAAATAGCTCAGTCAAGCTCAAATGCAAACAGGTGCCACCCTGCACAGGCTAAGGCTCAGTTTCTACAGTCAGAAACGTTTACACACCCACCCTGGCTCAGCCCAAGACACCACGAGCCATTAACCTTTGTGTCTCCGGCAGCAGAGGAGCCTCGTCAGCAAATAGTCACCTGGGAAATTAGCCCCACTCCCCTCTCTCACTCCATTAGACAGGTTTTGCTTGTAAACAGAAACTTCAGCAGCTGTCTGAAAGGTTTTCTGGCTTGTTGCCTTAGGGACATCACATTAATTTATTATAGAACATTTAAATATATGGCAGGGAAAGGACTAATAAAATACAGTATTCCATTAAATGGAAGGAGATATTTCCTCCCCCAGGTTAACCTCAAATGACTAAAATCTATTACTAAGATATCATTATGGACAAAACGTTATTTTAGTAATTACAATACTTAGGCATAAGCCAACAGCCCAAGAGCTAGCAATAGCTCTTGCACCAGAGCAAGCACACAGGCTACACGCTTCAAGGAAACCCACATCCCAGTGCTAATGCATTCAGTAGACATGAAAAATCAGACTTTGCAGCCCGGAACAGGCAATGCACTCTAAATACTATTCCTATTTATTTAGAGACTGATTCTGTCTTACAGTCAGGAGTGGCTGCGATACTGAACCCAACCCAGAAGGCTGACCCGCAGCTCCCAAGCCAGTTCCCAGACAAGTAAGTGTATTGCACACAGCGTGGGGTGAGGTGGGTGCCAAGGGACAGGCAAGGCACCTCCTCTGCCGTGCCCCTGGAAAGCGCAGCCCAGAACCTCAGCCCTGCTGGCCCCTGGTGGGCTGGGGGACGGCTCTGCCCAAGGGAGCTGGAAGTTACAAGGGGACCTCCCAGCCTCGCAGAGCTACCCAGGTGGGACACACTGAACTCTGCTTCCTAATGAATGTGCCGCTTTGGATCTGAGCAAGACCCCCATGAATGAGAGGGCTGATGCTGCACTCCCGACCCGTCACATATGGCTGCTCTGTTCTGCATCCAAGGACAGCAAAGCAAGACCAGGTACGCTACCTCCACAGGCAGATCTGCCCTAGGGCCGAGACCGCCCTGCAAAGGAAATTTTAAACCTCCGCACCCTCTGTAATGAGGCATGAGGATAATTACTCTCACTTTGCAAAAATGCCTTTGCCTCACTGAATATTTTGCTGAAATTTTCTGAATCACACCTTGTGTAAACCTGCACCTGGGGCAAGCAGATAAACCTAGCTGTAGGGTGTATTAAAAAATGCAGCAGGATTTCACATTCCTCATTGTCATTACACTTCAGCGGGACCCTCCATGTGAATAACGTGGATGCGATCAAGCAGCTTCAGCTGCATACAAACGGGTTAACGGAAGCAGAGCAGCTGCGTGGCCCAAAGCCACAAAGCACGTCAGGACAAGGCAGAGCTGGAACAAAACGGAGGGGCTTAGATCCAGTTTGCGGTGGCTGCCAGTAAAGCACTTTGCCCGCCTGTATGGGGAGAACAGGTGGCAAATCATTATCTCCTCAGGACTCTCTCCGCAATAAATTTGGAGTATAAGACCCAGTTTTAACCTTCAGCTTCAAGGCAGACACAGCAGCTGGTGAACAGACCCAACGCGTTAGCTTTAAGTCAGCATCCAGATGATTTAGTGTGTTTTTCAAATTGTCGGAGCAGGGAGACAAGGGTACTTTCTGCAGTGAGACTGAACACGAAGGGGAGCATCCTACCTAATCGATGCACTGCATGGACAATCGTAGAACCACTTCCAATCCCGAGAACTTGATTGTTCTGCAAATCAAAGAGAGACAGAGGAGATGTGTTACTGGGGGCTCGGCAGAAGGGCTGTCCGCTTTTCCCAGTAGACTCAACATTATGAACACATGCGAGAGGAACCTTGCCCAGAGACGCATTGCCCACACGCAACGTCTTAGCATGCTGCAGGCAAGGAGGGGAACACACCACACCAGCGAGGGCACGACCGCTGTCTGTGGCTAAGGGATTTTAAGCAACTGGCCCTCTCCTTAAAGGACACGTGCTTGCTAACTTCCACCACAGTCTGAAGTGGTGTTCGGGGTGTTCAATGCACACTCACTGCTAGTTGCTGGCACACCATGCACCCTCTCCTGCCGGGAAGCTGGGAGTTTCAGACAATACCACAGAGGTATTGTAAAAGCTGAAACAACCTCAAGATAACATCTCCCAAGGAAGCCGCACAGTAAAAGCATGGGGTTGCTGCCAAGGGTATTGTTAGTAAACAGTACGGATGCACCGGCGGCCAAAGCATGGAGCACAGCAGCAGTTCCTACAGTATAATAAAGCCTGCCCCCCAAAAACAGAGTATACAACTGCCTATGAGAGTCCAGCCAGGTGCCTGAAAGACGGGTGAGCCTGACAGCATAGGCTGAAGAGAATTACACTTCAACCACAGTTTAGCCGTGGACTGTCTCTGCTTATGGTCTGGTTTAAGAAGGCTCCCAACCGTCCCATCCGTAACCGAGATACGCTCCCAAAAGGCGCTGCAAGCTGAGGGCGGATGGGTGCAATCGTGTTACCCCCACACAGAGAGAATGCTCTGTGATGGAAGTCTCCGTTTATCATCAGCTCAATAGCCCACCCACTGAGAGCTACCTGCAGCCTCTTGCACGCTTCCAGTTTTCAACCTACTTCCCCTTCTTTGGATGGGATCCAAAGCTTAAATTGACTTAAGGAGGCCCAATATCACTACAGAGACTTCAGATGAGCGAGACATCAAGCTAGCCAGAGATGCAGGCACAGAGCTGTTGTGCATTATCTCTTGGACATTAGGCAGGTCTGGAGCTCTTTCTCCATTTGTAGCAAATCCAGAGTTCAGCAGGTGTGGAAAAAGCCCCACCTACAGCATTTCAACCAGCTCAAGTCTTACTGGCACGCAAGCTTGCATGAAAAGGTGGAGCTCAAGGCAGGTCACATTTCCCTAGGATTAATGACTTCCCTTGCTTAAAAAGCTTCAAAAAACCCAAAAGTTTGCCAAAATCCAGCACACAAACAGAGGCTCGGCTTATATCCCAGCCCACACTAATCACCGTGACTCTGCAAAAGACGGGGAAAGCAACAGATCGCAGCTGCACACCTGCAACCTTGCCAGCAGAAACCCAATAGCTCCCGAGGTTCCTCAGCTTCTCCTGCCCAGCAGGCAGAGCCAAGCGCGGCCAGCCAAGGAAGGGGCAAGCAAAGCTGTGCGGAGGCTAGCAGGACACAGGCAGTACCGGTGTTCCCAAAAGACTTGTTTCGATCTGGGAAGAAGCAGTTTCTTCTCTTTTCCCTCATTTCTAAAGGGCGGGACTGCTTCTTGGAGCAGCTGGATGCCCTAAAGGGATGGGGAAAGCCTCAGCATCAGCCACTCCATTGTAGTGAAGCGGGAAGAGCTCACAAGGATCCCAGCCCATCACTGACAATAAACTTGAAGGCATTTATCAGCAAGGAGGGGTGAAGCACCCTCCCTTAGGTGGTGGTAAGACTTTGGGCTAAGTGGTTTTCCCAGAAAAAGCCAGTTTAAGCCAGTATTAACTGGTGCTGTAGCAACCCCTGCCTTACTGCAGCTCCCACCTCTCCTTCCTCAGCTCCCACCCCAGCCAGACCAGGGGCAAAAGCAGCCAAAAAACAGGGGCAGGGCAAGTGTTGGCAAGAAGCAGAGCACAAGATCAGTATGCATGGGGCAGGTCCAGCTCGCAGCACCCCATGCCGAAAAATGATGTTTCAGGTTGTGTGCTAAAGCCCCAGCAAACAAAACCAAGGCACTGAGCCACAGCACGCTGGGGACCCACGTATGGACCCCACAAGGGGAGTCAGCAGGGATCACAGCACTTTCTGAGTTAACCCAAGGGCCTAATGACACTGCCAAAAATTACAGATTCTGACAAGGCAATGCATCGAGCAGGTATCACCAGCACCACACGGGCTGGCCGGTCCAATGTAAGTTTCTAAGACTAGGATTTATATGGACAAAGAGCAGGAGATAAACATAGTGCAAAGCCCAAAGTTTCCTCTAATTAATGCTCAGCCCTCTGGGGCAGCAGGACCTACAGCTCTCACCTATCTTTCCATTTCTAATGGAGACGCCATTCAGAGGTGTTGTATAAACGCAAAGCCAGCTCTCCCCAAGCAGCTTACGGCTCTAAAGCCCTGAGCCCCGTGCCTGCCCCGCTCCTCTGAGCCATCAGCACCACAGGTTCTGAGGTTGGTCATCTTTCTGTCTGCTCCAGGACTGGGGAACTCTGCTCCTACAGCTGCCCGGGGACAAGTGCTGTGGGTAAACACACCAATCTGGCTTTAAAGAGAAAAAAAGTTCTTCTCTCTTAATCCCCCCACCCACAGGTTTTCTATCTGCTGCAGGCAGTGTGAGAAGATGCTGTGCTGGCACAGACAGGGATGGGTGTGAAGGAGGGTTCCAAGCGAGGGGCCTGATCTGGTACCAGTACCGAGCCCCTGGTGCCACGGGTTTACGGCACAGTTAAGCGGGAGAGGTTTGTCCAGCATAACTGGACCCCAAAGTCAGTAGTATCTCCCACGTGTCCCTGCGTGCAAGGAAGGAAGTCTACAGCTTTGCTTTCAAAGATTACGTTGCTCCCTTCCTTAACAGCGACAGTTCTAACAGTCAAGCACAAAATTATCAGTTGCAAACAGCAGCTGCACCCTAACAGTGCAAACTGAAGGGGAGGCAGTTTTTCTCTGACAGCCAAGACCATCTAACTCCTTGGCAGTGACTCTAACCTGCTCCTCCATCATCCCTCCAAACCAATCTGCACAGCAAGAATTCCAGTATTACCCCGGCCGCTGACTGTTTTATTTAATCAGTGTCGCTGGCTGGGCACTGAACTTCAATCAGCTGGGGCACGGCCAGAAACATCGTCCTAAGTTCGCTTGACCATAAAACAGGACAAAGGCCAGCTATTTCACTAGGAAAAGTCCAAAATTCAGAGTCACGTTTTAGCCCAAACCAAAGGCAGACCCAGCTCATGACAGCGGTCATGCCTCGGCTCCACACCTTGCGACACCAAGCCCTTCCTCCTGCAATCCCTCAATGCGCAACTTTAGAGCTTGCTTTGGGCAAGAAAGGGGGTTTCATGCAACTGCCAGTCCGTCCCCCAGACTCCCCCACCCCATGGACAGCTTTTGAGCGCAGTGGGCTGGCAGGGGGTAGGTCTCAGGCAGCAGGCAGGCGTGCTCTATGCAGGCAGGTACAGACTGCTCAGAGGAAGGAGAGGCTGCAAAACAAGTGAAACGTTCATGGGACACCAGGGAAGCCACCAGCAACTGAACCTCAACTCCCCAGCCCTGTGGGGGGGAGCAGGAAGGAAATTTCCTCCCACCACCACCGAGTGCCAACGTCCACCTTTTTGGCAGCGACTCTACGCCCGTTTCACCACTGCTGTTGCAAAAGGACTTGCGCAGCCAAGTCTTGTGATAAACCCCTGCGTGACTTTAACCCCTGATCTTTCAAGTATTCACAATCAGCCTGTGTCAAAACTAAGGCGGCTCCAGCCCTATTTGACCTTCAGGGGGTTGACAAAAGCCCCTCGCTGCACTCCCCTCCCTGCACCGGCTGGGACACGACCCCCTGGTCAGGAGCTGCTGCTCGGACACCGAGTGCAGGGGCAGAGCACCCCGGACTGGGAGAAAGGAGCAGGACACAGCGTTAGCCTGGACTCCCAGCGCAGCCCAGCTTGCAGGAGGGTGCACGGTGAAAGTTTGGAGGTGCAAGACCTTCCCCCGAACTCGGGGAGCACAGTGCTGAGCCGGGCAAGGCACCGAGCTGCTGCCCGGGAGGGGTACGCTGAGCGAGCACAGCGACAGGAGGGGAAAAGTAGTTCTCTCCCTTCTCTCCAGGCGAATGGAGCACACTCCAAATCCTGGGGACTGTGGAAGGAGGAAGAGGACCAGCGGGGCCAGTCCCTGCACCCCAGGGTCCCGTCTTGCACCCCAGGACCGTCCGTGTCCTGCAGGAAGCAAGGGGTCCCTGCACCCCAAGGGCTGCTCCATGCACTGGAGGGGGCCGTGCAACCCAGAGCCTGTCCGTGCACTGGGAGGCTCTGTGCACCCCACGGCCATTCTGTGCGCTGGGGGGGGTCCCTGCACCCCACGGCCACTCTGTGCATTGGGGGGGAAGGCGGGTCCCTGCACCCCGGCGCTGCTCCATGCACCCCGGGGTCCTTCCCTACACCCGGCGGCCGCTCCGTGCACTGCGGGGTCGCTGCACGCCGGAGCTCCTCCGTGCCCTGGGGGGCTCTGTACACCCGGTGGCTACTCTGTGCACTGGGGGGGTCCGTGCACCCCACGGTCGCTCCGCGTACTCCGGGGTTCCGTGCACCCCGGATCCCCTCCGTGCACCGGGCGCTCGCCCCCTGCTCCCCGTGGACGCTCCGCGCACCGGGGGGGTCTGCCCCCCACAGAGCCGGGCTCCGGGCCGTCTCACCTGGACGTGCTTGTCCACGGCGGCGCAGGCGGCCAGCTTCTTGGCCTCCTCTGCCATGGTGCCGCCGAGCCGCCCGCGGGCGAAGGCGCGCCTCCCCGCCGCCGGCCGCGCTCTGACCCTCCCCGGCGGCCGGGCAGCCAGGGGCGTGCTGCGGAGCGGGCCGGGCCGGCCGAGGAGCCGCATGCCGCCGCGGCCCGCCCCCGGGGGGCTCTCCCGTACGGGCTGGAGGCCTGGGCCGAGCCGGTTCCCTTCCTCCTCCTCCTCCTCCTTCTCCTCCTCCTCCTCCGGCAGGCTGGGACTTGTAGTGCTGCCAGCCCCGAACTACAGCTCCCACAATGCTCGGCCGGGTCGGGGTGCCCGCTGCGCCCGCCCGGCCCCCAGCCCCGACTTGCTTGATCGATGCGTAGACATGTATGTGCGCGTCGGGTTTTCCAGGGATGGGGGTTTTTTCCCGTAAAGTGCAAAGAAATGGGAAATGCTGCACCTGGAAGCGCCGGGGAAGGAGAGCGGAGTGCGGCGCCAGGCGGTGCAGCGAGCTCGGGGCGTGACGGGAGCTCTGCCCGCCCTGACGGAACCGTCAAGAAAGGGCATTTCTCGGGCTTTTACTCAAGCTTCGTAGCGCGACCCCGCCGGAAAGCTCTTCTGTACGGCAGGGGGTGAAGGACCAGTGAGCCGGGACCTGCCCCGTCTGGGAGCGACGGCGTGTCACGGGAGTCACCAGTAGTGCCTTGGATGTGGCAAAAGACGCTGGTCCTCTGACCACCCCGTCACCACCCTGCAGGGGGGTCAGGATAAACACCTCTGGAAGTGTTTCTGTCAGGGAGCACACGCAGCCTGTTTTTTTTCCCCCATTTTTTTTTTCTCCTCTCTATCCTGGGGTGGCATCTGCTGAAACTGTTTGTGAAAAATATTAAAGAGAGGCAGATCAACCTCCAGGTTCCTCTGCACCTGGGGGCACGGTAGGACCATGCACAGGTTTCTCTCAAGGCTGCAATCCCACCAAGACGGATGAGAATTTCAAGTATTTACCACTCACTACACACTCCAAGGCCACATCACAACACACAGAGAATGATCTTTATTATCATTATTATTTGCAAAACAGAAAAGCTGCAGTTGGTTTTTTTTTAAACTCTGTGCATGACTGACTTGTTCTGTTGCCAACCTCTGCGCTTCTACTGTTTCTAATGTGATTTTTAAGGGTTAGAAACGTTTCCCTTTGTTTTCCCAGGGCCGGCACAGCAGCCTTTGAACAATGGGCTGGTATTTCAACAAAGGCTCCATTCTCACCACCCAGGCTTATCTCATGGTGGTAAGGCCTTACCTTTCTGTGCAGAGCAGGTGACTTGCTGTTGAGAGCAGCACGTGATGGCTGTGCAGTTGTTTGCTAGGTGTGTTCTGCTAGCTGGCAACGATCTTTCCTGCAAGTTACACATTTCAGAGTGTAAATGCACACATCTCGTGATATATATATATATACTTCAGAAAGAATCAGACTTAAGTACTGTGTTCTTCCACCATGCGCAAATTAATGGTACAACTGAAGGAGCAGCTGATTGGGTCTGGGGTTGCTCCTTGCAGTACCCTAAATGTTTGCCTGCTGCCTGAAATGAAAATCAGTGATGAGGGTTTTACACGGATTTAGGAAGCCCATCCTTACCTATAAGCATCTCTATAATCCCACCAGAGCGGAAGAAACTAAGTATGGATGGGGCAATAAACCTGTTTGTATCCTTGCAACAATAGCTGGTGGCTTTGGCTTGAAACATATCGTGTAGAGCATGTGCCGGGAGGGACGCAGGCATTTCCACTTACAGGTAACGGGGCTTTCTGTTAGCAGTTCATCTGAACCTGCTGGTGAGCTACAGTTTCAGTGAATGCAGGAAAATCTTTCATTTGTGGTGTGCTGAGCCTTGCTTATGCACAAAAAGAAGACGTTGGACGTTTTAGAAATGGATTTTAAGTTTCAGCAACAACCAGCTTTGTTTGCAAATAGCTCAAAGTCCTTTTGTACCAACCTCTGTTTGCCCCATGTCAAAGCCTCTCTGGGAGCCAACTCTCATCCCCTCTGCTTCAGAACAGAGGGAGGTGTTTGAACCTGCTTTGTTTGAATGGACATTTTGCTTGTTGAAGAGGGTGGTAGCTGTGAGGTGTTAACCCTCACAAAATGCCACACTGATGAACAGAGTAGCTTGGACCATCAGGCTGGCAAGGGTGGCTGCGTGATTCTGAGTGCTGAATTCTGCATCTGAGCCTGGAATTACATGTTAGGAAATTACACAGTAGCTGAGATAACAGCTTGCTGTTGACAAAATGGGATAGCTCTTTACTCCCGTCACCCATCATCCACTCTCAACCTGGGTACAGAGTTTGTGCTGGCTCTGGCATTCCTCTGACCCTGTGCTGATTCACCTTGCCAGGCAGGCAAAAAGAGCAGCTTCTTCTTGCCAGGTGAGTGCAGTTGAACTGGCTCAGCCAAACTTAACATGTGACATATCTCCAAATTGGAGTTTTGTCACTGCCTGAAGCTGCTCTGGTCTAAGACAGAGCAGAGCAGCTCTGTCCACAAAAAGGAGCATTCCCCCCCTTACAGTCCATCACTTGCCAAGTTTTCCTGCTATTTCCATGTGTTGACAGAGAGCTGGGGCTTTTTTCTGAAAGGTAAAGTAACCAACAAAATCAAGTTGTGGAGTCCCCTTCTCTGGAGATCTTCAAGACCTGCCTGGATGCAGTCCTGAGTATTGTGCTCTGGGCAATCCTGCTTTAGCAGGGGAGTTGGACTAGATGATTTCTAGAGGTCCCTTCCAACTCTGACAGTTCCATGATTCTGAGAAGTTAAGTTTTCCTTGACCTCTCCTGAGGAAGGCAGCAAGATCAACCAGCTGGGAGTGGGAAGGCTGTAGGACCATCTTCTGTGACGGATTTTGCACAGCTTAAACCTGTTGCAAAAGTGCACAGTAGTCTCCAGGTGTCAGATGTGTTTATCCAATTCACTGTATGCCTCTCATTTCATAAGGCATGAAATGTAAAAAACAACCAGACCTATGAAGGTAAAATTTGACCAACACACTGGAGACGCCAAGTGGAAGAGCGAGCACTTCTAATTCATCTTTCCAAATAAACTCCCTTTCTGGTTGGCAGTGGCTCCGCAAGCCTGGCACATCTCAGCGATCGCATTCTTGCTACCTAATTTTTTATCCTGCAAACTCCCATTCAGTGACATTTCTTCTGAAAAGCTAATACCAGCTTCACTGCTTGTCCCCAGTTTGATCTGCTGGATGAAGAATTGCTTGGGTTTCTTCTGCTTGTGAAAAGACATCGGCAGGGGCGCTGCTATACTAATTACAATATATGCAGCTTTTTGACGGTCTGAATTTCCCTGGGGGGAAAGGGATCATTTTGCAGGGGGCTACGAGTGGCCCTTGGTACAGGGCAGCCACGAGGTGGCATGCTGGGCTTCTGCTGCTGTGCCTGGCTGCTCTGGGAGCAAGTTATTCAAGAAAAGCAGGCAGATCTTCAGTGAAGTTACGTAAAACACCATTCCTGTTAACATCCATCCCCCCTGCAAGAACAAGCTTTGATTTCCACATAAACGGCTGGTCAAATTTAAAGTTATTGTCATATGATTGAAATAGATCTCTTATGTCAGTCAGTCAGTCGAAACAGAATGGAGAATGTGAGTCATGCTTAGCAAAAAAGCAGGAAGTTTGGTTTTGTTGGCACAAATTTTTAATACACAGAGAAAATGATATGGTTGTATTGCAGTGTCTGTCTTAGGGATTTGTGAATAACATTGTCCATGCCTTAGAAAAATGTTTCCAAAAGAGAAAAGCAAGAACTTTTAGATTACAATTGTTATTCCTTATGCCTCAGTGGTAAGCAATCTAGGAGGAGGCTAGAAGAAAACACAGACTCTCTTGAAAGCTGTTAGAGCCCCCTTAAAATAAAAGGCTGCAATGGGAAGACTGCTGATCTGGGACAGGGAGGTGGGAAGAAATACAAGAGAATGAGGTAATGCTCATGGGTGTGACAGGGACACTTGCACAAGGCTGTTATTGTTTTGCCTTAAGCATAATAAACCTCTGTGAACCAGCACAAAGGTAAAAGTGCAAATCTACTTGTGCAGTATTCTCATATTCTGAAACTCGCTGGGGTCTGTGGTTACTGTGTATCTGTCTGAGCCTCTTCAATAACTAGTAGGAAAATCAGTAAGTTACTGTAGAAGGCATGGCACAAAACCAGTTTTTCTGCAGTCCATAAATATAATGGAGTCTAAAATTTAAATATGTTAGTTGCCCTTCAACATGACTGTTCAAAACATCGCTATGCAAGAAAGAATAATTTAAATGGAAGCAGGTGCAGGGGAGGGCTAGTGAGATGAACATGGGAGCAGAGCGCCAAAAGTGTAAGGGAAGAATAAAAGCCTTTGGCTTGTTTTGCCCAGCAAAACAGAAGGAATTTAATTACTTTCTAAACATATAAACGGGTAGACACTTGAGAGAGGAATTATCTAAATAAAGAAAATATTAGCACAAGACCATATGGGTACAATAATAAAACGTCATTTAAGTTACTAAAAATGGCATGAGCAGTTTGGCATGCAGCACAAGGTAAGCTCTTTCAAACTTTGTTATAATGAAGTAAGTTTTTATAAAAAAAAAACAACCCTGGATTGCAGTTCAGTGGTGGTCTGGGGAGCAGTGTTCATGAGCTGACTTTGCATACATCTGGTGCTTAAAAAAAGCTGTATTTCCAACTCATCAGAAAATGAGAGTGCAAGCAGGAAGAAAAATTTAGGTAGAAGGACAATTTAGCACTGTTACAAGCTCTTCAAAAAGAGTTCAGGGAGCATTCAGAGAGCCAAAATTTCAAAATCAAGAGAGAAAATACACTGACAATTCCTGTTTTATTAGTGGACTGAGTGATTAAAAATGAAAAATAAATAGCCAAAATGGGGAAAGCAAGAAATCAAAATGCGTTGGTATAAATAACGATATAAGTAATGAGAAGCAGATTAGTTATTGGAAGTGAAGCACATCAAAGGAAATCCATAGCTGGCAGGGCTAAATCCCAGAACCCCCTAGTAATGGTACAGGCCCATTACTACAGGGACATGATTAAAATGTCAATAATGATGCAGAAGTGTTCATTGAACACTTACGATCTATGTTTGTAAAGAAGGAGGAAGATACGTGGGTGGGTTACTTAACGGTGATGTGATAAACATCAGTCTATTAGTAACCAATGAAGCTCTTACCTTCTAGGGCTAACTGTGGCCCAGTAGCTCTGGAGCAGCTGGCTGTGGAGACCCCTTGTCTGTTGACGTTCATCTTTGCTAAACCTTGATATGCTAGGGAAATTCTGGAAAGCTAAAAACATCCCAGGTTGGTACCTTTCTTCAGAAAGGACAGTTGTATGAGATCTGTAGTAAATGTAGATGTAAGAACAGGTCCCGGCTGAGTACCAAAAAAAGCTCTTATGTGACTCTAATTAAAGATTTAGTAATGCCAGTCAGAGGTGTAACATTAATCTCATTTTATGCTTCAAGACAATAACAAAACATTCAATTTCCTCTTGAAGGTGTAATAAACTTGTCAAAGGATTTTTACTTAGAACTGCACAATATTTTAATGAAAAATAAAGGGTAACAAATCAGTTAAGCATATATTAAACACTGGCCACAAAGTGGGTTTTTTTTAGAACTGGTTACAAATCATTACTGAATAATCTAATGGGATCCCTCTAGGATCATGTATACGATACACAACACACATATGTAATCAATATTTTCATTAGTCATTTGGAAGTAAATACAAAATCACTCCTAATACAATTTGCAGATGACATCTGCATCAGCAGGATGGTACCATCAGGATGACAAAAGCCCTTGTTCCAAACACAGCTTGGATAAAGGGACTGGATAAGATAGACAAAAGCAAAGCCACGCATCTCAGGTACACACATGTATGCACCCATGGGGACCAGCTGGATGAGACATGGGGGTTGGAAGAAGAAAAGCATTGTGCTGTGTGCTCCCATGACCTACAGTCAGCCTTTGCCCCTATGGAAAGGGAAGGCACACGTAGGGATAAACTAGAGCCTTATCTACCCCTGGATAGAGATGAAGACAGCACCCTCATCTCCATATTCTGAAATGCAATGCTGAAATAACTGGAAAAAGGAGAGGGACAGAAAACGGTCATTTAAGGGCTGTAGGAAACATCTTACAACAAAAATTGAAGATTAACTAATTTGGTTTGTTCCAAAGAAGATGAATGTGTGACTTGATGAACTATGTACCTACCTTGACAGGGATAAACACTGACACAGGCAGACTGATGGTAGGAGGTCTAATTATGTCATGATCTGGCATTCGGTTCATTCAGATCATGGGAGGCCATAGGTGTTCAGTGGGCAACAGCCAGCCCCAGCGATGGGAACTGACAGAGCAGCCCCTCGTGCTCCCCAGAGCAAAGGGGGTGACGGCTGGAAAGGAGGGGAGAATGGTCCCTGAAGGATGCAGAGGTGTTACCTGCTTAATGAAGGAAATCAAAATCTGCAAATATACGGAGGAAACATGAGTTGCATGTATCACAGATGACTTCCCAGTCTGCTGCGACGCTTGGCCAACACACAGAGGCTGCTGTTCCTGGGCCTGTCAGTCACCGTGTTGTGGAACATACACGCCTACCCTCGCTTGTCTGTTGAAGGCCACACCAGCCCGGGCGGTCATTAACTGAGGAATGAGCTTCTGAGGGAAGCAGTTGATGCTGCCATGCCCATTCCTGAAGGAGATGCGGTGCCCGGCTGGACAAGGTGCCCGAGGCAACGTAAACCACCGGCCTCGGGAACGGGATGGCCACTACGAGTTCCTCAGCGGGACGGGTGCGTGTCAGTGCGAGTACAGACTTACCTACTCCCGCCCTCGCCTCGGCCGGCCGGTCCCTCACACTGCCCAGTGGGAACACGACGGCCCCTGGGGCCGTTCCCGCCGGAAGAGCCCATTCTGCTCCGGGGGGAAGTCCGTTACCCGTCCTGTCCACCCCCGTCCACGCGCGCCGGGTGGTGCGCGCCGCTGGCCCCGCCCTGCCGGCACCGGAGGAAGAGCCACGTCTCCAGCCCGGCAGAGGGCAGACGGGAAGGGGCGGGGCTGCACCGCCCGGCGCGCCAGTCAGCGGCACATTTTGGGCGCCGGCTCCGCCAATCCCAGAGCGGGTCGGTGAATCATTCGCTTTTTGATTGGCCGGGGCAGCGGCAGAGGGAGGGGGAGAGAGCGGCGTGACTCCGATTGGCCCGGCGGCTCTGTTGACAAACACCGCTCCTTCCCGCCCTCGCAGTCGGCCGGGCCCCAATCAAGAGGCAGCAGCTGACGGAGCGGCGTGGCGGCGATCCAATGGACTGCCTCCCCGCCGCGGAGGGGCGGGCCGGCGGCGCCGGGGGCGGTTGCGCGCGGAGTGCCGGTACGTGGCGGTGGGGTGGGGCGGGGCTGTGAGAGGAGGGCTGTGGCGCGCGGCTGGCGCCCATTCTGTGGCAGCGGCGGTGGTGGAGGTGTTGGCGGTAGCGTTCATGTCCTAACGGCCGGCGGCGGCGGGCGAGGCGGGGCCCCTCCATGCGGGGGCCGCGGTGCCGCAGCGCTCTGGCCGCCTTCACCTTGCTGCTGTTGTTGTTGCTGTTCGGGGGGGCGGCAGGCGGCCCGGAGTCGCCACCGCTGGCCGGTGATGCCGCGGCTGTGGAGGCCGCTTTCGGGTTGGGGGCGGCCGCCGCTCCCGCCGCTCTGTCGGCCGGTCCCGCTGATGTGACGGTGGAGGACGATGAGGCTGGTGTGGCCCCCGCGGCGCCCGGAGAACAGGAGCCTGAGGAGAGCGGAGAGGCCCGGACCGGCGGCAGGTGGGCAGCGGGGCCGGGGGGGGCGCGGGGAGGAGGTGTCGGTGGCTGGGATGAGGGTCAGCGAGTGCGTCTGGAGAGGGGGCGGGCTGCCCGGGGTAGGCATCAGTGCCAGGGGCTGGTGAGGGGAGGTCACCCGCCTGGGCTGGGGAGGGGGTCAGCGCCTGGTTTCGGGTGCTTTGGCGGGGGGCAATGCCCGGGGGCAGGGGTCCGTGCCTCCGGGAAGAGAGGGGGCAGCGTCCAGCGTCGTTGTCTGGGGGTGCTGGGGAAGGAAGGAAGGAGGGAGAGGAGTGGCATTTTCCAGGCTGGGAATCAGCATCTGGGGGCGGCGGGTGGGAAAGGAGCTGCAAGGTCCCGGGGGTCGTGTGTGGTGAAGGGGCCGTGCAGGAGAAGGCTGGGATGGGTGCGCCGCAGGGAACAGGGCTTGGCAGGGGCAGTAATTTGGGGAAGGAGAAGGCAGGAGAGTTGGGCTGTGGGTCGTTTATAGGGGGAGAGGCTCTTTGGGAAGGGGCTGCATGGGGAAGCAGGGGTGCCGCAAAGCTGGTGGGTGGGTTTGAACTGTAGGGACACCCAGGGCAGTATCTGAGGGTGGGAGGTGAGGCCAAAGGGTGGAAGAGAGGAGTCCCACGGTGGGGCTGGAAGGAGCCCTGCAGTGACGGACAGGCTGGACAGAGGGGTGAGGGAGGGGCTGTGGCAGTTAGGAAAGGGTAATCCAGGACCTCACCATCCCTAAGGAACCTGTTCTTTTCTATGGTTGTTAGTAGTGAGAACGGGTGCCTTAATTCTTAAACAAATATGCTGCCGGATGTCATGCTAAGTGACATCTGGCCGGTCTCCTTAGCCTGGTAATACCAAGTCTCGATCACTTCCTTGACTTGTTACTGCATGGCAGCGCAGAGCCGGGGGAAGGAGACCCACAAGCACTGCATCTGTTGTCTAAACTCTTTCCAGCACCTGCAACTCACAGTTGTTTGGAGCATTGTATCCCTTTCTGCCATCTTTTTCTTTTAAAGAAAATACAGTTCTCCTGTTTACTTAATTGTCTGTTAAACGCAGACACTGGTGTATGCTTGAAAGGAAGCCAAACATGCAAGACAAATTGCTGAACAAGTTTCAGAATGTAACAAGAGGAAATAAAATCCTTTAATAACTGCATGTGGCAAGAAGCTCTGGCAAAAGAGAGATTTTTAATGAATGACTCAAGTGCAGAAATGTTACTGAGCTGTTTCCAGTCTGTTTCTGAATTGGCTGAGAAAGATGAGGTGATAAACCACAGCCAGAGTTTCAAGGAAAAAGAGCATGACTAAATGCCTGCTACATTTGAGAACCTGTTCTAAAAGTGAAAAGCCCAAAGCTTTTCATTAGTATAGCTGAGCACTCACTTAGAGCAAGAAACTGGCTGATAACTTGACACCCTGTTTTCTTTGAGGAAAATCTATTGACTTTTTTTTTGTGATATCATTCTGTTGTGTATCAGGTTATCAAAATGCTACCTAGTTAATTACAATTCTACTGCATTCAGTTTTTAATAAGAACTTCATTTATTTAGCCCTGATAATATTTACAAATGGATTTTCTGTCTGATTGCTAGAGCTAAGTAAAATACACTAAAGATGTTCAATTTAGTAATTTAAGACTGAGATTAAATGTCACTGTTCTCTAATTGATCAGTGTATAGGAATAGATTTGCTGTCATCAAATAAAAATAGAATTGTTGCCTGGCCACAGTATCTGCCTGTGTTTATTTTTTTCATCTCTGAGAACTCTACTCACCTCAGTTAATTGTTCTTCAGCAATCAAATATCCATGTAATATAACAGGTCAGTATAATCTGAAAAACAAACACAACAAACCCAAAATCCAAAAAACAAACCCCAGCTGGTTTTGCTGCAGGCAAATGAATGTAATCATCTTGGGTTTGAGGATTTTTTTAATTTCCTAGGAAAAATGTATGGGTTAGTAAATTACCGTGCTGTTTACATACAAACATGCAGGTTTTGAAATTGGAATAGCTGCTTAAGAGCTCAAGTTTGACAAAATGTCCCAAATGGCTTTTGAGGGTGGAGGGTATTAGGGTTGTGGGTTGGTTGGTTGTTTTTTTTTAAACTGAAACAGGAGTAGTAATAAATATTGTAGCAAATAGATGACAAATTCTGCTTTGGTTTTCTAACAACACTCATTTGAATAGCTACATCTTGTTTTGCACAGTGAAAGGGTGTAGATAAGCTAAATAAGTGTTTCACCTCTATCCTGTTTACATATTCCCTTGCGATCTTAGCCCCTTTCTTCTGTTTGTAGGTAAATTAGATACCTTCACTTCTGTAAAGTAGAACAGAGTTGCGTTCATGCCACTTGATCTCAAATTACGTGCTGTGTTCATGATAGGAAATAAACAATAGCTTTAAAGCCCAGGACTGGCCTTTTGTCAATGTGGAAGTTTGAGTAGATATTTTGCATAGTTTCAAGGGGGAACACTATAACTGCACTTCAATAACAACCTCAAGTCTGTGAGTGAAAAGGATGGGAAACAGGAAGAAAACATTTTCATTTAACCATAGAGGCTGTTTATGGGTGGTCGGGGTGGGGGAAGTATGTCCAGATGTGTTTTCATATTGTCAAAGTGCAAATAAAATCTGACTAGATAGTGTTAGCTTAGTCTCTGCCAGCTACTGTGATTACAGAAACCTTGGTATGTGCTGTACTGTACTGGCCCCTTGGCTTAGTCCTTCTGCTGGCCATCTGTAAGGGCCCAGAAGGGATTTTCTTCTCTATCGCTTGGTTCATAATGTGTTCTGGAGCAGCAGCTAGAGGCAAGGTGAAGTACCTAAGTGTCTTCATCATTTTACTGAGATCTGTTTCTCGGGTGCTTCGTTGATGGATCTTGGGATTTCAGTAACTGCCTAGTTTGGAGTAACTCCTTTCTGTATCTTTTTGTTCTGGTCCAGGCTTGTGGAGACTAGTGCAATTTTGGTTTTCTGTAGGTTTGGTTTTGTTTGGTTTGTTTTTTTTTTCCTTCTCTATTATGTGTGTGATGTGATTCACTGCCTAGTGAATAGTTTGTTACTTTCACCGAATGCCTTGCTGTTTCAGGAATTTGCAGCTTTGATGCTGTTTATCTTTATCCTCCTCATTTCCTTGGCATTATAGTTATGAGTTTTGACCTTTTTACCTTTGACCTTAAGCTGGGTAATATTTTGTGTTTTGTGGGGTATGGTATGCATAATTTTGGGCTAGTTTGGTAGTGTTCTTAAAAAACATGTGTGTTGTTGGAAGCTGGCTTTGGTCAAGATAGTCCTTAAGCTTTACCCCAGTAAAGCTGGAGATGGTGTTGATGCGGTCAGTAATAAAGTGTCATTTTGCAGAGAAAAATGGAGGTTATCAGGCTTAACCAAAATAAAAGCTAATGTGGGAATTCCTTTTCCTTCTAACTTGTTGATTAGGTGTCCCTAAGATGCATCCAGAATATCACCATTTCAGTTTAATGTAATGGAATTGCAGGCACAGTCTTAACCTCTTCAGCCAGTAAAGTCTTCCAAAGAGATGGCTAAAAGGCTGGCTCTTTATTCTTGAATTATGGCCGTATTCTACTGGTGTTTGTAAGAATTTGCTTTAAGAATTGGGCTTAACATGCTACAGTAAACTTATAACACTGTGGGGTGACAAGAAGCAAGGTACCAGTTTGTTTTTAAGCTCTGAAACAGTTTCTTGAAGTAGTTGCCTAGATTGCTTTTTATCAGAGTGTGTTGATCTAGTGCTTGATTAGATTACCTGAAAGATAGGAAGATCTCTTGGCACCACTTCATACTCTCAGTATGCAAAGCTGCAAGCAGTGGAATCTCACAGAGAAAGGGGGGAGACTTGAAAAAAGCAGAATCTTGTAGTGAGAAGGTATAACACTCACATGGTTCTAGAGCACATGTAGACAGATTGCAGATCTTATACCAATTCGAGTTCAAGTGACAGGATTTTAATTCACTGGAGTCAGTCGGAGATGGGGAGAACAGCTATTAAGATTTTAATTTATAGAAAAATAGAGTAATTAACAAAGAATTTTGTTACAAGAGTAAGGGTTCTTAGCAGTTGTTTTCTGTCACACAGGATTATTGTTGTAGAGCAAGAATGAAGACAGGACCAGAAACATGACTGTGTGGTTCAAAATGAGTCAGTCATTAAAAATGCAGACAAATGAATGCTTTTCTTGTACCTAATTGCATGAAAGTAGCCATATGGAAGATTTTTTTGTATAGCTGAGCTGGTCCTGTTCCTGTGTCTTAGTGAAGTGTTTGCTCAGGAGGTGGAGTTTGTGAAACAAAGTCCACTGTAGAGTTGGTGGCCAAGGGGACTAATAAAGAGTACCATTGCACCGAAGAGAAGTTAGTATTTTTCTGGTATGCAGAAGCGGTTGGATAAACCAGTTTGTCAAAATGTGTGCTAGTGGTACAAAGGTTTCCTCTGAAGGCATGACTATTCCACCTGCCCTGCCACCCCTTTCCTAATCAGCTAAATTTAAAGTTCAGTGTGGTTACACTACAATTTGGGTGACTGGAGATCATGATGCAAGTACAGATTCCAAAACTGCTGTCTTGGGTCGTGGTGGCGAGGGTTAAATAATGAGAGAACTCTTAGGGAAGGTTGAGATTTGCATCTGGTGGGAAAAAATAATAAAGGTAAGATAGAAAGGCATAAAACATTTGCTACTTGTGGGAGAAGTCAAGCAAGAAGAATTATGTAAAGGGAAAACAATGTTAGTAGATGGCAAGGAAACATTTCACAGTCCAATTTTAGGATTTTTCTTTTCTGCAGTGTTAATGCCAAAATTCCGTCCTAGCTACAGTTCTACCTTTTTTATAACCTCATTGTCAGCTGGATCAACATAAATTTTAAAAATATTATTTCAAGTGGGTCTATTTATGTAATGCTAGAGGGCTTCAGAGAAATTGTTTTACCATAAAGCAAACAGATTCTGTTACATGTGTGTCCAAGGCCTTTAGTGTGTGAGCACTTGTTTATGGTGCTTGAGAATAGATAGTCTCCTTCAATCTGGTTTATTATTAACTTGGTCTTGATTTTGGTACAGTTTGAATAATTGTATGTACTCAGCTTATAAAAACTCATGCGTTCTACTGTTCAAATATTTGCACAATTGCTGTTTTTCTAGCAGTTTCTTAAACTGAGCTTTTGGAAGAATGTGACATTTGGCCACCTTCAGATGTGTGGGAGCTGCTATGTTATTTTTTGTAGAGGTTAAAGATTTAATTTTTTATTTATTAATGTTATAGTGCTATAGTACAGTATAAGGTCCTATAAAATGTGTGGGTTACTTTTACGTATAAAACTGCAGTGTTTTACATGATCTTTGTTATAGGTGATGTAATAAGCCACTATCCTTGAACATATTTTTAAGATCATTATTTTAGTTTTTCCCTCTTTAAAGAAAAACAATAGTCCACATGATTTCCTCTCTAAAGTTCAGCTTACTGCACTGGTAATTTTGGGCAAGTGAATATATTTGGTTTCAGTTCTACACAGTAATTAGGTGTCCCTTATTGTTTAAAGCAATGATTCATATACGTGTCTGTATGTGCATTATCTCCCCCCGGCCCTTTCACCCCACCCAAAAATAGTTAATCTACCCATCAGGTTTATTTGCACAGTTCCTTATTCTCATTGAAACCAATGTCTATAAAGGTCCTTCTGGGTCACTAGATCCAGCCCCCCTCAGTGCAGGCAGGCTGTAAAGTGATCAAACTCTACTCCCACAGCCTTTGAAGACGGGCAAGCCTGCTGCAAGCCAAAACTGGCAACACATCCCAGCTTTTTCAGGTCAGAGTGAAACAATCTTCAAGGGAAAAAGGCCCTTCAAAAAAGCCTTGTCAGGGTGTTTTCTCTGATGTGTTGTTTAGATTTTTGTTTGTTGTTCTCTTTTTGTTTGGTTTTTATTTTAATGCTTGAATTCTAGCCCAATCAGAAATGATTATTCTAATTGTACTGCTGTGTAAGATTTACTAAAATTGATGAGCTTCAGGTGCTGTAGAAATCCACAGCTAGCCTCCCATTAGCATGTATCCCCAGACAGGCTGCTTACAGCCTAAGCTGCATAAGGAAATTTGCTTGCTTTGTTATATGCAGATGTTGAAGGTTGATTTTGGTGTCCTGTGTATACCTTAGGTGAGATTTGTTTTATTCTAAGACTTGTCAAATCTCCAGGATTTCGATGTTTCATCCAGAGATATTGAAAACTTAGTTGCAACTTAGTATTTCTTACTTACTGATTTGCTGGGTTAATGGTTTCAGTCTTGGGTGTTTTGGAAGGATGTATTAAAGATCTATGTGGAAGGGACTGGAAAAAAAAGAGGATCTGTGCTCTTCATAAAAATATCTCAAAACAAGATGATCTCATTCAGTGTTGTGGTAACACCTGCATGTGAGAGCAAAAAGTCAACTATCTTCCCCTGAATGTCTTACAGCATTTAAATTAATTTATGACATCCAGCAATATACTTCAATTTTTCTACTCTTCCCTGTTGGTCTAGGTAGAGCTACCAAGTTTAATTGCTGTTTTGCATATTATATAGATTTAACTTTTAAGTTGGAGTTGCACTGTGTTAAATATAGGAAAGAGCTAATAGATAAAATCCATACTGCTGTAGTTTTGACTGAATACCTCCAACTTGCAGATCTCTAGTAATTATCAGCACTTTGGATGGACGAATTGCTGCACTGGATCCAGAAAACAGTGGGAGAAAACAGTGGGATCTGGATGTGGGATCAGGTTCTCTTGTGTCGTCCAGCCTCAGTAAACCAGAGGTAAGGCTCAATCTCTTTCCTAACTAAATCTTTAAAAACAAATGCAACTTTCTCTGTACTTGATAGATGTTAAATAATGCAGCAAACTTAGCATGGATAAAGTTTGATAGTTGTTCTGAAACTTTTTTTGGAGTGCTTACATCATGTTGCCATTTCAAACTATAATGTGTCAGCATTTTAGTCTTGCTATTGACATATGTGATAACTTTCAAACCAGATGATGTAACTGATTTTGGGAATTGTATGCAGTCGCTGATTGAAAATGAGTTACTTGTAATTTGAAGCAAATGAAAGGATCATCTGCTTTGTATTACTACAGTATTTCTTGGCAAGTACTGGCATTTTTTTTCCCCCCCTTAAGAAAAGCAAAAGTCCTTGTGACTTAACAAATGAACAAAGGATTACTGTTTATTTTTTTTCTTTAGTGTACTAGATAAATGGGCTGCCTATGAAATAGAATGTTGAAGGTCACCCTGAACTACCAAGCAGTAAAGGGTTGCATCACTTCTTGCTGGTGAACTGTAAGAAGGAAATAAAAAGAGTTAAATTTCTTGTTTGGTGCTGTTTCCACCATCAGTTTGAATAAACTTAGGCTAGAATTTAGAAGGAAGTTTTTTGCTGGTGGTTGGTTGTTTTTTTTTTCTTCCTCTGCACTGAAGAAGTAAGATCCATGAGTCATCATCTCCTAGGATAAGGAAGAGTAAATATACCAAGTAAGAGGTAGTTTGTGGTGGTGACAGAGTGCACAGTCCTTTGCTGTCATGGATAGTAGGGTTTGATGACCTGTCCTATATTGTGCTTTCACATGATGAGTATTAGAGAGTGAAAGTTGAATTCAGGGGTATTCAGACTGTATGAGCTTCTTGCTTAAGGTTCTTTCTTGCTGTCTACTTCACATGACCTCTGTTTCAGTATAAAGAAGTCCAAGGCAAGATTTGGTCTGTTGTTGTGGTAGTGTAAGTATGAGAACTAGTGATAATTATCTCAGATTGCAGAAGTAATATGCATGTTAACTTATGTTTCTTTGTTTCTGAGAGAGAATTTTATTTACGGATGCAAATTTTTGAGTCTTGTTCAGATGTACTTTTGTGTCTAAGATGTATTTTTGTGTTGAAGAAAAAGCACTGTGGGAAAGGAGAACTTCTTTTAAAACGTTCTAGAGCAGAATTTAAAAGAATCGAAATGTGTAAAAGGAACTGTCAGGAGCTCTGTAAAGAGGAAGCTGCCAGTTGTAAACTGTGGTCCTTCGCAAATGTTTTTAATACTAGAGACTTAAAATATTGTTCTGTTATCCGTTGTTGATGCAAATAGTTTCTAATGATCACTGTGAAAATAGAACAACTGGTTATAAAACACACATTTGAAATATGTGCAAATATAAATTTCATTTTCAGTACAAACTAAGACACAACCCCAGGTTTTTAAAGATGTCAAGAATGAAGCATTTAATATTAGAGAAGTGGTTTTTGCAAATCTAGATTTTGTTGCTCAACTGATATGTCCAGAGGTTTGATAATTTCCAGTGTGGTATGACTGTAGAAGCTAAAGCTTGATGCGTAGACGTCAAAAATTGTAGTTTGTCCATGCAATGTTTAATTCTCATTTGTAGCTACAAGTTATTAAATTGTGAGAATCATAAAAATACACTTGTAAAGAGCATTTGCTATGCATATAAGAAGTTTTCAGAGGGGCTTTCTGATTGTTGCATTTCTACATCTGTGACCAAAGACACTGATGGATTTTGGCAGTTAAGATGCAGAGCCTACAAGAGAACTAATTTTGGAAGTAACAGCTTCTAAAAGGCCAGAATGAAGTTTTAAGTGTTATGAAGATAGGCCTTTTTAGATTTACTGTCATGTAAACAAATGCTGTTAAGATAAGACAGAACTTAACAAGAAACAAAAGTGATGAATATTCCAAATATAATATTTAAATGTTTAATCTGATGTCAGTATAAACTGAAAGACTTCATGCAGTGAATCTAGACACTACTTGAGTGAGTAATTGGCTTCAATAAAGTTGTTGGGACAATTCTGGTTTGGGTCAACATATTAAATTCACTGAAGTCTCAGAGTCTGTCACCTCCCCACTCTGTGGTATTTCCTCTCTGATTTGGGCATGTGGCATGATAAGTTTTACTCTCTCTGACTATTAAGGCTTTTTCTTCCTCTTCCAACATTTTTGAGGTAAAAAAGGCTTTTGTGCCTGCAGCCACAACATTATTTTCATCCTAAACCAGTACCAATATGTAAGCTGTTAACCTACATCTTCTTGCAAGAAATAGCAGATGTGTAACACAAAAAGAATTTCTCTTGTGGTGTTAAAGATTTGTGCTCTTTCAGAATGAGGAAAGTGTGTGCTTCTGTGTATTAATTGTTTTGATAAGGTGTTTTTTTAACTATCTTGGGTGAGAGTGCAATGAGCTGTAGTTCCAGGTCCTGGTGTGAAAGCATCAATTTAATTTCCAAGTGGCTTTTAAAAGAAGACATGAGATCTTCAAACTTAGTGTTTAACAGAATAGTAGGTACTTCCTTTGCCTAACTGTAAAATGTCAACGTGACTGTCTGAAGCTCGTGTGTTAATTAGGAAAGTGAGGTAGTAAAATTTCAAGTGTTCCAGCAGCTCTGTCAAACACTTCAGATCTTGAAACTACTGCTTACGACACCGACAAGTGAGATGTTCATCATTTGTCATGTGAACAGATCAATTAGAAGGGAGAGGCTGCTGAACTACTAATTGTGTGTCTGGGTAACTAAAACAGTAAAATTCATTCCTTAACTCTAAGCTCCAACATAAACAATCGTGGTCGGCGTGCCAAGGCTGAAAAGGTTTCAGTCTTGTGCATAAGAATTAAAAAACTTTGTTTCCCCATCCTTTGTGTTAAAATGAAGAGCCCTTTTCTATTTACAACTCCAAGATTTCTTGTTACTTGCACATAAAGATTGCTTGTTGAAGTTCAGAGTAAAGTCATTGAACGTCAGCTTTTCTAAAAGGGGGCTTGGTTTTAAGGAAGACACTTTAATTTACTCTTTTAAAATTTAACTTTGTAATGAATACATCATCTGTACTTAGAAAAGAATACTTTTGGGAGAACCAGCCTGGTAAAATAATGATGTTTGATCATAGTGAAAATAGGCATCTGCCTCTCAAGAAGAAATGATTCATAGCACATCATTACTAGACTGTTGTCATTTACTAATGAGGGTGATGTGTTCTCTTACCTGCGTAGCTTTATACTAAAATACTTAATCGGGTTCCACCTCTTTCATCTATGAGGAGAAATGAAAGTGTGATCATGCCCGTATATTTAAATGATTGGCCTGTAGTGGCTAGCATGACTGATGAAACAGGGGAGCCTGAAGAAGAGATGGAGACAAGGAAAAAAGCCTACTATGGGCTGGATAAAAGGTAGAGATACTCCTGTGAAAAAGCTGGTGTCTGATGTTTGATGTGAAAGGGGCAAAGTAAGTGGGATACTTGATAGTGATGACATGAGAGTAACAGTTTAAAAAATACATTCATGACTGTGACATGATTTTTCTTTGCACTGTCAGGAATACTGCAGGGAGTTCAGCCTGATGGGGCAGCTCCAGTCATAGTAGTTTCAGTGCTCCAGACAGAGGCAGCACTGGAATATACTCGATAAAAGTAGCTGCATTGGCTCATGATTTGGCTGTTACAGGCTAATCCCTAAGTAAGTGTCTTATTTCCTTGTTTGAGAGATTGAGGATCATGAGACAAAATGAGTTTCAGTCAATAACGCTGACATTTATAGCAGTCATAGTAAACATACCACCATATCCTGGAAAAATGAAATAATTGGGTTATGCCATGTCACATGCTTTTGGTATCTTTGAGTTGCATTGTATATATATTAAATTCTTGCCATTTTTTGTGATGAAATAAACTTTTATACAAAGTTAGACATCTGTGTGATTATTTTTTTTTTACATAAGTGTCATGGTTTTGTGGAATACCCCATTTTTTGGTTGTTTTTTTTTTTTTCCCCAGAGAAATGTGGAGATGCAAAGAAGTTTTATACTGAAGTCAGCTGAAAACTAATTGCTTGGTAGGCAAACTGAACCCAAAGACACCATTAGCAGATTGTTCCTTTTTTGCCTGTTGGAGAAACTGGTCCTTAGAGCAGTCAGTTGGGGAAGGATTTTGAAATCTCCAAAGCTCTGCTTTAATGTATTATTGTACGGTGTGAATGTATCTTTTTTTTTTTTTTATTCCTTCCCTTTATCAGCATCATAAATGTGCAGATTTTCAGTGCTTTGATTCCCCAAAAGAAGTACTAATTTCTGCTGTGGAGTGCCCAAGCACCTGGGAATCACTTTAAGGTACTGACAGCCTGCACTTTCCTGCACATTAGATAAGGTGACCTCTGTACCCAGTCGAGCCAGACAAGAATCAAAAGCTGTCCTGGGTCACTTTGGGAATGCAGGAAGAAATTCAGCAACTCTCATCCTTTGGCCTCCTACACTCTGGTGCAGAAGAAATTGCAAAACCCACACTGAAGTGGGTCAGGGCAAGACAAGAGGTCAAAATGCCCTCTGAGGGGGTTGAACTATGGTGTCTGGATTCTTTTATGTGCCCTCCCAGAGGTTAGGGAAGCGTAAATAATTTAACAGTCTCTTTGAAGGAGAAATCTCGTGACATCAATTTTAGGAGAGTCACACCCACCACTTAGGGCACCCCTGCACCAGCATTTTATTAGACTGAATAAAAATGAGTCTTTTGTTTGGTCCTTAGCTTTCTACTTCAGTTTTTTTTCAAGTGACTGCTTGTAAATATCATCCAACTGGAAGCTGAGATATGTTTGTTTTGGGCATAGGTGAGGAATACTTAAGACTGTCAGACTTGTTTGAGTATTTTTGCTTCAAAGGGTATTCTATAGCAGCAGCTGAATACAGTGCTGAGTATTATGAAATTCTATTAGACCTGTATAAATATGTTCTGATGCTGCTAACAGTCACTGGAGAAAGCAAAAGGAGATTAGTACACAAACATTCTGAGACAATGGCTTTCTCTCTGGGTTCTGCTTAAAAATGAATGGATCTGTCTAGCCTCACTGGTGTTAATCTTAACTTTTAATGTATTTGTGCATGTTAAAACATCTGGCATGGGACATTTCAGCAACAGAAGCAATCTTTCCTGCTGGGCAGTGGGGTCAGACTTTCGTATACAGAGGACAAGAAGTGGGTTCTCCTAAGCTTTTGAGTATGTGCAAAACTTTCTAAAGCCAAGTTTTACTTAAGCAAGTGAAGAATAAAATTTTAAAAATGTCTATTAATGCTCTAAAATTACTTTCCTGCTGTAATATATTGTGATCAGATTTAAAGCCCCAGTTGCCACTCTGTTCAAGCAGGCAGAGTGTAAATCAATTGATTTGTTTTTGAGGTGACTAATCTGGGGAAAATCTGTTTCCTTGCAGGTAAGGTGATCTTATCTCAGTTGTCTGGAAGAGTATGCTAGTAGAGTTCCTAGTGTCCTGTAGCTGATCTTTTTTTTTTTGGTGTGCTACTGAGACAGATGTAAGACCTCTGATAGCTGAGGTATCCTTCCTATAGGGGAAGGCCGGGACATTATCAAGTTCTCCACTGTATAGGTTTTCTATAACAGAAATGAAAATAAACTGTACTAAATGAAATACAAGATGTGGGAATTGATAATGACAACTTTGTTGAAGGCGATCAGTTTAAAACTGAGAATACCGTGTACTAAGATCCTGTGACACGTTATCATTTCAATGCCTCTGCAGGGAAAGGAAATGTGATCCTGTGCTGCCTGCGGGTAGAGAGATATAATGTCTTAAATCGTCCTGGAAAAGCTCATAATGAATAAGAAGTGAGTGTCCAGAATTGTACTTCAAAGGAAGATAAATTCTAATTGCAATTGAGTCAGAGAAGGTTTATTAGGGTGAGTGGAGCCTGTGTTTGCAAGAGGAGAATAGATGTGACCGCTCTTTAACTACATAGATGTATTAAGATTCCTGATGGCACAAGTGGTTCTTTTCATTTCTATTGCTGGAAACACACATGGTGTGCATGCCCATAAGGAGGTGACAGGCTTGGAAAACTTGCTGGAGAGTTCTGTGGATTTTCTTTTTCTGCTTTCTTGGTGAAACAAAAAGCTATAATTCATAATTACAAATTATTATGGACTTCTGTAAGGCCTCTGACATGGTCCCCCCCAACATCTTTCTCTCTAAATTGGAGAGAGATGGAGTTGAAGGTTGGGCTGTTCAGCGGGTGAAGAATTTGGAGAGCCACATCCAGAGTGTAGTAGTCAACAGCTCAATGTCCAGATGGAGGTCAGTGACAAGTGGTGTCCCTCAGGGGTCCATACTGGGACCAGTACTGTTAAACATCTTCATCAATGACACACACAGTGGGATTAAGTGCACCTTCAGCAAGTTTGCAGATGTCATGTAGCTGCATTGGTTTGGTTGACGCACCTGAGGGACAGGGTGCCATCCAGAGGGACCTGGTCAAGCTCAAGAAGTGGGCCCATGAGGTTCAACAAGGCCAGATGTGAGGTCCTCCACCTGGGTCAGGGCAACCTCCAGTATTAATATGGGCTGGGGGCTGAAGGGATTGAGAGAAGCCCTGAGGAGAAGGACTTTGGGGTGCTGGTGGATGAAAAGCTGGATTTGACCCAAGAATGTATGCTCACAGCACAGAAGGCCAACCATATCCTGGGTTGCATCAAAAGAAGTGTGGCCAGCAGGTTGAGGGAGATGATTCTGCCCCTCTGCTCTGTCCTCATGAGACCCCACCTGGAGTCCTGCATCCAGCTCTGGATCCCTCGGCACAGGAGAGACATGGACCTGTTGGAATGAGCCCAGAGGAGGGCCACAAAAACGATCAGAGGGATGGAGCACCTTTCCTATGAAGACAGGTTGAGAGAGTTGGGAGTTTTCAGCCTGGAGAAGACTCCAGGGAGACCCCGTTGTGGCCTTTCAGTACTTTTAAAGGGGGCTTATAAGAAAGATGAGCACAAAACTTTCTAGCAGGGCCTGTTGCAATAGGACATAGGGTAATGACGTAGATTTAGATCAGATAAAAGGAAGACATTTTTTACAGTGAGGATGGTGAGATACTGGAACATGTTGCCTAGAGAAGTGGTAGATCCTCCATCCCTGGAAACATTCAAGGTCAGCTTGGACAGGGCTCTGAGGAACCTGATTCAGTTGAAGATGTCCCCCTCATTGTAGTGGAGTTTGGACTAAATGACCTTTAAAGGTCCCTTCCAACCCAAATTATTCTATGATTCTTCTGAAAATAAACTTCTAGTGATATTTATTGGACAAAAAAGTCATTGGTAAAAAACATAATTATTTTAGAATATTTGGATAGCTAGAAGTTGTGCTAGGAAAAGCAACCAAATTTCTTAATGCGAAGTGGTGAACCTGTGGAGAAGGGGAATTGCTGACAGATGCCTCAGCTGAGTTAGTGGTTAGTATGATGCAGCATCATGATTTTTTGTTGGGGTGACAAGTAGGGCTATTGCTTAGACAAGTGGTCTTACGTATTTATTGAAACTACGGATCTTCAAAGACAGTTATCTGAGTTCAATGTCTTGCTCAATTAAAAAACCAAGAGACTTCTATAATGGCAGCTTGGTGCCTTTCTTGCTGACACCTGACGACATTAGCGCTGATAAAGCTCTGATAAAGTGCTGACATGCGTCCTCTAACTCTCACTGTAAGGATGTTTGTGGGGACGACAGCGTCCGTTATGAGACATGTGGGAAGCTACAGAATGAGATCTTGTGGCTTGTATGATATTGGCACCCTCAACCCAAATCCTCACAAGTGATGATGTGCCTTGAACAAAGCTAGGAAAGTTTTTCAAAGTCACTCTGGGCTAATGTTTATCACCAGCTTTCATTTTTTGTCACGTTTACAGACATCGTCAAAATGCATTGCTGCAAATCTCCGAAAGGGTGTTTGCCATCAGCTTGCTGTCTGTGTTGTTTAGTTATCTTTACAGTAGCTTGTAATTTAATTACATATGGTACACTGCGTGTTTTGTATTGGCTGTTAAGCAGTTCTGGTGTTTACAGATATTAAAATGGATCGACTCTAGTAATGCCCAGACAAATACCTCTTTCAGTACAGGGAATGGTTAACTTAGCTTTTTGGAGCTCAGCTGCCTAAAACAAAACAAAGTGATTTATTCTGCCCTAAAAGCCTTTTTGCCCTTTCAGCCTGTATCTCCGTCTGTAAAAGAAAGTGCCTGTTTTAAGTGCAAAGCATTTGAGACAGTTTAGCAAATCATTCCTCTGGCAGCATAGTCACTGACATCTCATTTCCGAATTTCTTCTGGACTTTGTCTTCCATATGCAGGTAGCTATTAATCTTCCTGTCATAGTCACTGCATGTTTCGTACTCTGTACTTTCTTCCCATCCTTGAAAAAGGAGACTCTGCACTTGCTGTGTTCTCATCTCCTGTACTGGGCTCTACTTTCCCATAGGAGTTGTTCTGTGACTTAATTTTTCAAGACACACGGACTCTGTGCCCTTATCTTAAAAAACGCCCTGTCCAGGCAGCGCCAAGGGAAGAAACACAGAAGAGTCAGCAGAGATCAGCGTGAATCCTGGACCCCTGATGTGACATGGGCTTCTGATATTGCTTGTTTTCTCTGTCTCTGAAGAGAAGCATCTTGCTTAGTTCCCAGGTGGTGCTACAGGAGCCCAGGTAGTCTGCAAGAAAGCTTTTGGGGGGTGGAGTTAAAAAAAAATCTTCTTAAAACGTCCCAATACTGGAACAGTACTAATTTTGGTGTGGTGACTAATGAGCTCCTGTATAGGGCCTCTTTCTGTAGAAGCAAGGTTCTGGGTATTTTCACTATGTTCTCCCTTATGTGTTATTAGTTTTAAGGAGCTCAGTAGCAGCAGCTCTGGTTTATCTCAGAAAGGACTGCTCTTAAGTTCCAGAGGACTGTTGCAGTCTTTTCTTATTAATAAAACTTGCCATGTTAAAGAGGGGGATGAAATAATGTCAAAATAAAGTCTTTCTTAAAGCACCATGTGAGGTTTTTTTTTATTAAGGAGAACAGTTTTTAAAAGTCTGTTACCATGGCAGCAAAGCAGGCTGGCATGTCTGTAGTCAAAACCCCAAGTCTTGTTTGACTATGATTAAAGTAACAGTGGTATTTTAGTTTGCCAGCCTTCAGAAGAAGGGTCTGTGTGATTGCACAGCAAACAGTACTGGGGACCTGATCTCTTTTGAAGCTGGGGCAGTCTAGTTAACATACTCTATTTCCTCAGTTTCCCTTCATGGCTGCTCAAGGGAGGGCAGAAGACAGAGAAGGGCTGATTCTTTCAATGGCAGACTCAAAGTTAACAAGATACTGTGCGCCAGTCACTGGAGAGTATAATTCTTGAGCAATTGTGCTGCTGTCATCTGTTGCTTTTTGCACTGTTTGTATACAAGAAAGTTTTGTCAGAACCCTGGTAGCTTACACCTGATCAGATTTTAAGATCTGAAGTATAGAATCCCAACAGAGATACTAACTGTAGCCATTTCATAAAGTTCTTAAAAGGATGTTGGAGATGTTGCTCTGAGGAGAGGGGGGAAAAAAGGGAGTTTTCAAATGAGTTCTCCAGCATTCATGCAGGCACAGGATTACAGCATCACTTCATGCGCTCATCCTACACAAAACACAGGGCCGTGAAAGTTATGTTTATGACTTGTGTTCTCTAACCAATGAAAAATTAAATGAAAGCTACCAGCTTGTGGAGTATGATCGATGGTGGAAGAAGAAGAAAGACTATAATAAGCACAAACTTCTGTCATGAAGATCTTAACATGAATGGGAGGGGGGACTAGGTTTGGTCTCTTGACAGATTTTGTGAACTGTTACTGTCTGAGCTGTACAACCTGATGATAAAAATCATCCTGAGTTTGAGAAACATCTACACTCACTGTTGCTGTGCAGAGCTGGTCTGCCCTTTTGGTGTTTCACCCCAGCTGAGTTGGAAGTTATTTCCATGGCTTCTCTGACCTGATGCTCTGGCACAGGCTGGCTTTTACCTCTTCAGAGGAGGAAGGCCATATAATCCTGCCTGTATAAACTGCTCTGTAGCACACTGGTTTCATCAGATGTCCACGTGCAGGCTTTCTCACAGTCCTGGTCTTGAAGATGGTCTGGGCACGTATGCTGATTAACGGGAGTAGGAGCTAGTCAGGGATGGGAATGCTCATTGTGAACAACTGTAGTGCTGAGATGAAAATTAATGCCATTCACAAGAAGTTTTTCTAGACAGAACAACCACCTGTCTGTTGGTATTTCCTGCTTCAGCTTCCTCATTGCCCTTCAACACATCTCAGAAGGTCATTGCTGATGTAAATCATGGACTCCCCTTTGCAGTCAATTTTCTTCTTCCTTGGCTGGTTAAACAGCAAAGTATTCTCTGAAGAATACTTTGCTCTTTTACCAGTGCTGTAGGCAGAGGAACAGCTTAACTCGACAGGTTTTGTTTTTCAAAAAATTGTACTAGTGCCTGGGTCTTTGTTGTCTTCTTAAGGAAGCAGTGATGTTGTGGGCTTTGCAGGAAGTTTGAAGAAAAATACTTCCTTAGGTTTTAGCTGGCCCCTTCATCCCAGTGTACTCCTGTGTGATTAGGGTCTGCATGTTAGTAACAGTATGCTTGCATCCTTGTTAGTTCCCTATGCTTCAGGATTTCTGCAGGCAGCTGAAGGGAAAACAGACAAATCAAGATCCTGAGAAATAACCTCTTATATTGGAAAGAAGTCAAACCAGTGCATTTGTGCAGATACTTCCCTGTGTGTGTATCAAAAAAGGCAGATGATAAATCAGTTCCAGGCCAACCTGAACTAGGGACATCTCAAGACCTTGTCCTGTGTGTGTACATAGATATATGTACACACACCTAACACTGGAAGCACCTGTAAACATTGATACTAAGGATACCTGTATTACTGTATGCCTATACGTTTCTTCAAGAAATGTTGAACATAAAACAATTGCTTTCTCTTCCCAGATTTGTTTGTGCAGACTTTTGTTGCTGCCCTTTAGAGTGAAGCTGCCATATGTGGCTTTTTATGTGTTGTCTACGTTAATTTTCAAGGGGCTTAAAAGACATTGTTCTCACTGAGAAGTAGCTTTCTTAAGAATATGCCTGATGTTGGTTTTGACCCTGTTTGTTAAAGTGATGCTATTGTAGAGAAAATTATAGAGGGAAAAAAGCTGGTACATTTAAGATCATATAGGTTAGTCTTAGTTAATTAGTAACTGGAATGAAGCTCTCATAGTTTATCATAAGAGTGAGGTTTGAAAACCACAAGATGAAGTGTTAGAAAAACATAAAGATGTAACACTTCCTGTTCTAAGAAAAATATTTTACTTGTGCTTAGTTATTTCCTTGGAGTCACTGGAAAGCATAGCCCATCTGAAACTGGTAATATTGACTGTTTTGGCACCAGACTTGTCTCAGATGTGCCTGCACGTGAGCAGGCTTGATTTTTGCTTCACATGATAAAGAGTGTTAGGCATGGGAAATGGATGTCACACTTACTGTTAAACAGCTTGTGGAAGCTTTAGTGCTTCAGTTTGTTTTGATCTCTGTTTACACTTTTTTTTTCCTTTCTTTTTTTTTTTTTTTTTTTTTTCCCCTGCTGTAAATCAGCAGCTTTCTTCCTGCACTGATCAACCTGCCATGGAACCGTGCGTGCAGTGCCCTCCTTTCCAGTAAAGAGTCTAGACAGCAAATTCCCTGGTAGCGTATGCCATTTCGGATCGTTATGCCTTTTTGCTTTTTTGTGAAGGCTTTTTAGAAACTGCATTACCTCACCCGTCGGCCTGGAGATTGAGCAGCCAGCGCCGCTGATAGGGCTGCAGCACCCCGCGCCGAGCCAATGGAGAACTTAGCTTCAAACTCTTAATGAGCAAAAGAGCAGCGTCTTATTTAGGGCTCGATAGTTAATATGGGGGGGGGGGGGGGGGGGGGGAAGGTTTAAGTGTTACTTCTGAAAGACAAGCCACTTAACAATTATATGCCATATTGCTGACCAGCGAAGCTGAACAAATAGCTATTTACATTGACAGATCAGAGGAATGTGTAAGTGCATCGTGGTAACCTACATTTTCTGTGCCAAGAGATTTGCAGCTGACTGCCTGGGTGACTCACTCCTTGGATTAGGAGATGAGGTAATGCTTTAGAGATACAGGGTGATGTCATTCCTTTACCTGAGCTGCATGCCGATGCTAGTTGCTAGTACTCTCAAGGAAAGTCCCTTTGCTGCTTCTGCATAACTCAGGAGCTGTTATTATTAATGTCCTTCTAAAGCCTCTGGCTAAACTGCTCTTTTAAAGGATGTCAGCACAAGTGGCCGCAAATGCCTTTTGTTATGTGTGTATGTGGGCACCTGCAAGTATGCACATTTGCATACCTGCCCCATTCTTCAAATAAAGCTATTTTAGTAAAGGAAGATCTTTGTGGTAATCAGGCACAATCCCTTGTCAGCACCCTGTCATGTAATCCCATTTATAGATACATTCATCTTAAAAGAAGGTGATTAATATTTTTTTCTTCTGTTTCTGTTGTGAAGTACCACCTTTGTGATGGTTAGTAACTGGGATGTGTAGCTTGCACTTACTGTCAGTTTAACCCCATCTGCTCATCCTCTGGCATTGTCCGTCAGTGCAATCGCTCTTTCCCGATGTGTTTGCTGACAGCCGTGGTGTCATTCCTCAGCCTTTCGCTCCCAATGTCTCCCGGGACATGCTGCTCCCGTAGGTGCCCTGGAGGTTGGGCACAGGCAGGTAATCAGCAGAGCTGACCCAAACGCTCTCGTCTGTCCTCCGCAGCTTATGGGGACTGAGGTTTTAACAGATGAGCAGGCAGTGCCCCCCTGTCAGGGAATTTTGGAAGGCATGCGAGCCATGACCTGATTTGACCCATATCTTGGGAGTATACAAGTGTGTGTTGCTGACTGAGCTTCATGCATGTTGGGAATTTGAGTGTGTGGTTCCCAGAAATGGCCAGTGTTTTACCTGTTGGTTGCTAGTGGAAAATGTCCTACTTGGGCCCTGGAGCAAGAGCTTCAGGGCAAGGGGAACACTTAATGTGAGGTGTGTCACACTGTCCCCTGAGCTCATAGAGTTACCCACCAAGAGCCTCCCTCGCTCAGCAGCGATTCCTGGGCAGCTGCCCCCTCTCTTCCCAAACGGGTGGGATGGTCTGCAGCCCTTTGGGCATGCCACGTTACAAAGCCATTGTGGTTGTGACTTTCAGCAAGCATATCTCAAAGTCTGAACTTGCAAGTGGCTGTCTAGTTCCCACTGGCAAACAGGTAGTTTGACCACACAATATGAATTCAGCTGACTTATGGCCAGTAGAATTCCTTCCAGATCTGACTTGAAGGTCAATCGACGACTGGGTTTGCCAGGCTTGGGCTCTGTGTGCTGAAACACTGGTACAGGAGCTGGTTTGGGTTTTGTATATTTGGAAGGCTGCTTATAAAAAGAACCTTTGCTGTTCGTTCTGATTTATATATGGAATATCTCATATTGCGTGGGCCTATAAACTGCTTGCAGGTATCTGGACCATCTGCAGGAAGAAAATTTACAGAGGATTAATGCAAAGTAACAGCTGCACAGACTAAAAGTTGTCATCAAAATTATTATGCATTTCTGAAAGAATATATTACAAAACCATGATATGGTATTAATCTTGTGTTGAATGTTTTAACAAGATACTCCAACATGGTTACAGCTGCAACTTTGGCACTAGTATCTTTTATTTTTAAAAGGGTATTTTCTAAAATCTGCATGTTTTTTTTTTCTCAAGATCACAAGGCTGCTCTTGAATATGAATGTTTATGTAAACCTTATTTGTTTCCTTTGTTTTTCCACTGATCAGATGATTTCTACAAATGACCCCTCCCCACACAAATTTTTGCTTTTTTGCTAGTTTATTTCTGTAGGCGTATGTATAGAGCCGTGCGTCTGTACTTTTCCTCCCCAGTGGTAGGCCATAGCATGTTTCTTGTGTATCACAGATCTCATGCAATGTCTTTTCCAGGATGTTTGGCCTTTGTTGCCATAAGGTAAATATCTGGGAGGGAAAGAACATACCTCATTTTGTTTTATAAAATACTTTGCAGCTACTCTCAGGGATTTATTTTTATCATCTCTTTAATTACACATTGTGCTCCTGAGTTTTTATTTTAATTGTCAGTCATCATGAGGCTTTTCAAAGCCAGAAAGCATCGGTGTTGAATTCTTTAGGGATCTTAACACAGTCACCGGCGTTGTCAGATAACTCGCCTAAATTTTCTCTTCGAATGAGGTGTGTCAAACAGTGTAAGAAGAGGTATTAGTCATGAGATGAACTTATTTACAAGATCTGTCCTACCCACCCTGTTTAGGTGATTCCCAACTTTGCTTAGTGCTGATGCTTGTCTGTGACCCAGTTAGAGCAATAAAAAGTTTCATGTTTCAGAAAATTCTAATTATGCAGAAGATGTGGTTTCAGATCCTCACAGTGGTTCCAGAAATAATATCCAAAAACCTTCTGGATCTCTTTTTTATATATATAATACATATCTGTGCCTTGAAGTCTAAGCAGGAATATTTTGTTTGAAGTGACTGATACACATGTACCACAAGTAGTCTTTAAATCCTAACATGTAAGGTATCTGAATTTCTTGTAATTATGTTGTAGGATACTGCCCAAGTGGACAGAGGTTCTGAAAAGCATTAAAATCTTTCATGTTAATCCATATCCTCAATAGCTAAGATTACGTGGATTACAGTTTCTCACTGTTATTGATGGGCACAGCCACTGTGGCTCCACAGTATTAGTTATGGTCTATCATGCTGATAATGAGTTTCTTAATAAGTCCCTTAGTACTCATTGACAATGACTCATACTTCCGAACTAGGATATCCTTGAAAATCTCAGTGTAATGGATGAAATGCCATATCCTAGTGAAGATTTTTTTTTTTTTTTTGAGTGTGTTTAAGAAAAAGCCAGGCAAGTTTTAAAGGAACAGTATACTTAAACATAAGGAATTCAGGGAAGATATTAGGTTTAACCATCTGGAAAGGCAGAGGTGAAATGTGAGCTCTGATCTCAATGGTAATTGCTTTCTCTGCTTTACAGGAGCATAGATACTCTGGAGTGGTCATTAGTTGGAAGCAAGTTCACATACAGCCTTAGCTTTCTTTTAAAACTGAATTCAGCCTTCTGATCTAGAGAGAATGATTGATACTGTGTTTAGCAGTAAACTAGCTCCGGAAAAACAACAGTGAAGTAGAATTTTTCCTACAATGGCCCTGTCTTGAAACTGTCATAGATAATTTGCAACACTTGCACTTTACACAATGACTGTCTCTTCAAGAATGCTTCTCACAGGATTGTATTTTCTACAGTTTGGATGAATGTTAGTCTATCAACTGATTGAGCTTTAAAATATTTTACTTAAAGGAAGAAGTGTCGCATGCTGAACTGTTTTGTAACTAAGAATAGCAAAGTATGGATTTGGTTTGAATGCCTGAAAGTTTTCTGTCTTAAGTATGACTTTGAAAAATAAGACTCTGGGATATGAACCATAAAATAGGACATTGGAATTTTATGCACTGTACTTGCTTATACAGCATTTCTGTTTCCATTTGTGATCTGTGTGTTTTGATAAAATCATGGTTAAATGGTTGCTAACCTTCAATTCAATTATTTTAGGTATTTGGAAATAAGATGATAATCCCTTCCTTGGATGGGGACCTTTTTCAGTGGGATCGGGATCGAGAGAGCATGGAAGCAGTTCCTTTCACAGTTGAATCTCTTCTTGAGTCATCCTACAAATTTGGGGAGGATGTTGTCCTAGTTGGGGGAAAGTCTTTAACAACCTACGGGCTAAGCTCATACTCAGGGAAGGTAAGATCCTGAAAAGTTGGCTGACGTATCCATGTTTCTAGTACTGTCTTGCAAATAGGTTGCTTGTGGGATTTAAACTGCAGTACAGCTCAAACACACAACTGCACAGCACAAAAGAGAAGAAACAGCTTCTTGGGCAGCAGATGCAGTGGGCTGAAGTGAGTCTAACGGCTGGTACAGATAGATGGTATGGCTGAGTCCCTCACTGCAACCTCCTCCTGCCTGGGAGCTCCTGCTAGATCACCTGTGCTGGCTTTAGCACTTCTCTCACCTTTGCTAAGCTGATTCAACTTGCTCACCCACAGAAAATGGTTCACTTTTTATTGGATTAGTTTTGTGCTGGGTTAGCTGTAGCCAGCTCAGCAAGGGGCCAGGGAGTGCCAGAGCCAGCACAAGGGAAGGGGCAGGGGTTTTGTGACCAGCGGTGAGTGAGGGGACAAATGAGGGATGACCCCTTTCTACCAAGCTGAGAGAGGAGTTCAGCTTTATCATATAGCTCTGCTTGAAGTAGACTTTCCTGTTCAGCTTACTGCATATGAAAGAAGGCTTTAGGTGACACGCTTTTTTCACAGCCAATTTCACGTTTTCCACGACTGCTGAGGGATAGCTTGTTGAAAATAAGGAAAACATTCAACATACGCAACATACCCTAACCCTCCCCCAGTATTCAGGAAGTGGAAATTTCGGTTTCTCCTTTGATTTCTGGCTTATGCTCACAGTAGCAATGGTGTCTTGTACAGGAAATAGTGTCTGATTCTTCCTTGTTAAGAGTTTGGGCAGTCTGGTGTCTCTGGCAGTATGAATTTGATTCAGACTTCCTGAAAGTGTGTTCAATTCCCTTTTCAAACTACAATTGCCCATATAATCCAAATTCTGTTTGCGATTGGGACTGTTACAAAGTCTGTGTCTCCATGAGAGTTAAATAAGGTCATCTTTCCCCATTAATAGCTGACAAGGTAAAGGGGGGAGGTTCTGAGCTACTTTATATAAATCAATACTATTTCATTTGAAGCTAATAGAGTTATGCTGAGACAACCATGACATGAAAGCAGCATTATGCTTTGGGTCTTGTAGGAGTGTTCTTTTAATGTGCATAGAAATAGTGGGAAAAGAGAGCACTAAGATTTCTTTTTGTTAGAAGTAGAAATATGTGCAAAATATAGTCAAAAGGTAGTCAAAATAGCCCAAACTGTAGCCTTACTACAATCTTTTGAAAATTTTATTTCTGAAAAGCCCTTATCACTTATACCAGGCTTTTCAATCCCTGAAGCTGAGCATCTAAAATCATGTATTGCAAGGATTGTTAGCTTTGAATATTGCTGGTGATTACATTTGTTTGTCTTGAAGTTCTTCACAACTTGGAAGCACGTGTGACTCTCTTGCCTTGTCCCTTAGGTGAAGTACATCTGCTCAGCTATGGGCTGTCGCCGGTGGGATGATGATGAAACAGAACAGGAAGAGACGCTCCTATTACACCGAACCCAAAAAACAGTCCGTGCTGTTGGACCACGCAGTGGCAATGAAAAGTAAGTGTAACAGTTGTTCTGAAACAATCCGATAGAGATAAGTTCTTAATATGTAACATTTTAAGGATTTGACCTTCTTTTTACACTCCTTAGACTAAGAATTGCATGAGGGAGTTTAGATTGTTAACTAAAGGAATGCACCAGACTGTTGGCTAGAATCTAGCCCTTTTGCTCTTGACTGCTTGTGAAAAGTATCTTGAAATTCAGTTTTATAGAGGATTAGAGAGAAAATACACATACACATGTTTATTCCCTCTAAATCAAATGAAGATTACTTTGCTTGTCATTGCACACCTCAAAAGAGTTTATCACTGATCTTCTGCACAAATGTCCTCAATGTTAGTTCCAACAGTTGATTTTTGTACAAAAGGAGACAGTTTAAAAGTCTTATGACTTACTGATTGACTTTTAAGTTCTTTACCTACTCATGGTAACTGTTGTTTTTTTTTAACCTTGATGTCTTAGCTTTCATTTTAAGTTCATTTTAAAATGTCTTCAATCTTACTTTTTAAAAGTTCCATTTTTAAATCTACTTTGTTTCATAACGAGATGGTCTGTTTTTTACTGGTTCACTGCGTGACTTTTCTAATGCCGTCATGTTGAAGTTTTAATGTATCAAGATTTCTATAAAAATACAGACATGCATTCCACAAAAAAAAACCTGCCGAAACAAGCCAAAACTCACTTCATAAAGTGCAGGCTTAAAAGGCTGGTTGCCATACACAGATACAGTAACTGCCCAACAATTTAGTGGAGAACTAGTCATTCCCTGTTCCCCTGCTCCCCCTTCTGTTAGCAACAGGATTTGACAGGTTCTGCATCTGTAGTGTATTAGAGATAACCTAACTAGGACTCAAATAAATTAGCAGATCAGAAGCCTTAAAAGAGAAATCTTGGATTCTGTGGTTCTTGGAGACTGATATTGACAGGGAAAAGTATGTCATAAGAACAAGCTTTTGCCTTTGTGTATCTCTTTCAAAAACATAGCATGACATCTTGTGCACCTGAATCCCCCTGTCTTTGTAGTCAGAAACAAAGATGATTTCCTGGTGGCACAGTATTGTTGCTATGGAGTTTACAAGATAGCTCTGTGTTTTTAATCTGGAGAAAGAAGCCTTTGATATATCAACTGAATATAGAAAATACGCCAAACCTTTACCATAGGGGTATAAATCCTTTAAGGAGACAGTTTTAGCTCCTGGTTGATGCCAGACTGGTTTCAAGAAACTTTGGATACTCAAACATACTGTTCAAGGAATATTTCCCCCTTCCTTGCTGTTTCAAGACACAAACTTGACATTTTTCTCCTCTGCACCTTTTCTACAGCATTTTCAATATATCTTGGAAATAAGAAATGAATTATTCTTTCTGAAAATAATTTTGAGTTTCTGTTATAATTTTTTGGGTTACAAAAATTAAAGAGCTTTGGGCTGTGCAGGACAGGTCTGTGTTCCTTATACAGTCATCTTCTTTCACCTATGGGATGTGAAGAGTACTGGTTTCATGAAATACCTGTCAAAGAGATCCTTTGTTACATTGTGTGTGGGATTAAAATGAAAAAAAATAGCATTGTCTTTCCCCTAGCTTGAAAAACCTTATGTTTCAAATTAAATCTTCTTTATTAATGAAGAGAAATGTCTCGTGTAGAATGCTGCTTCCTAAATGCATTGGACTTATTGCTTTCATCAGCTATGTAACATTTTCGTACCTAAAGAGACCGAGCTGTACTATTTGATGGTTTTAGTTGCCCTCTCCATATACTGAACCTTTAATGCCATTGGCCCTACTTCCATCAGCTGTTTTTTCCACTGTCCCATCACGTTGGACAAGATTTTTTGGCTTGTTTAGTTTGTATTCTGGATTAGCACTCCCTCTCCTGGTACAGTTGTGTTCATCTGACAATCTGAGAGTTTAATGTGAAAATATGAGTCAAAGTAGTTCAGTTTAAGAATCTCGTGGACAGAGGATTTGTGACTTCCTTGGAATATGTAAGTTCTTTCTGCAAAGTTTTACTCTTTGTCTTTCAGGTGGAATTTCAGCGTTGGTCACTTTGAGCTCCGCTACGTCCCAGATATTGAAACTAGAGCAGGATATATTGAGAGTAATTTTAAATCAAATATGAACAAAGAAGAAACAAAAATTATTTCAGATGTGGATGAGCAGGAAGCTATGATGAAAGATACAGTGATAAAGGTCTCAGTAGCTGACTGGAAGGTGATGGCTTTTAACAAACGAGGAGGACATCTGGAATGGGAATACCAGGTAGAGGAAAAGCCAGAATATTAAATGTTATGAAAATAGAAGTTTTGCAGCATCATAGACGATGAGTTTTATCTTGAGTTTCAGGTGCTGTCTTTGTAAAGAACCACACATCTGCTTGTAATTTTTTTAACTGGAGTTCTGACTTTGAGCTGCTACATCTGTTACAAAAACTAAAACAAGGAAATTAGGTACATTGTTTAGCATTATTCTTATATGATACCTAGTTAATACAATACCAGTTTTCCTGTTATGTCTCTCTCCTTCAGTTTTGCACTCCAATTGCTTCTGCATGGCTGGTTAAGGATGGCAAAGTAATTCCAATCAGTCTATTTGATGACACAAGTTACACTGCTAACAATGAAGTATTGGAAGATGAAGAAGATCTTGTGGAAGCTGCCAGAGGGGCCACAGAATCCAGCGTCTATTTGGGTGCATTTTCTGTTGTAAACATTACTCTTTTCTCCATTGAGGTTGCAGTAAAGCACCTGTACTGTAGTTTCTGTACTGTTAGATTACAGTTAAGAGGAGCTGTAACATGTCCAGTCTGATATTCTGCATAATGTAGGCTGTTAAATTTACCCACTTTGCTTTATAAAGCCCAAAAATTGAGGCTTCACTAACATACTTCTCCCAGAACGGCACATTGACTTGATTTAAAGACTTTGAAAAGGTAGAGATCTGTTCTCATCTCTTCCTAGCCTGCTCTAAATCGTCTTTGCTGTTGCCATTGAAAGTCAGAGTTCTGTGTATGTATCTTAGAAATTCTGTCAATTAGAGAAAGTACGATATACCTTTGGCTATAGTAGAATTAATATCTGTGACTGTTTAGCCTAGACAGTGATAGTTAAAAGACCGATTGCTTTTTTTTTCCTTCCTTTTTCAAAACCAAAACATTTCAAAACCATAAATCTTTTCCATTTTGATTCCGAAATGTTCACTTCTTTGTAGTTTCAGTACATTGGAGATGATTGAAAGTCTTGAAATTTTTAAAGATAGATTTATAGCTAACAGGGCAATCTTATTGCTTGTTAAGCAATAAGCATATCTCCATCCAGCCCACTAATTTGTCACATTCATTTTTTCCTCTACACTGATTACAGTACCTTACCTCGAAGAAGTTTCAGTTAAGATTTTATGTGACAAAGTTTTCGTCCAGCTGTCAGAATTCATTTGATGTGGTTTGTGACAATTTGAGATAGTGACCCCAGGTCCTTCTTCCTCTCAGCTGTCTTGTCTGTCTCTGGGAGGTCTGGCTTTCTAAGACTTTGTCTTAGCCTTTTTCTATAAGTCTTTACACCTTGTAGCTTTCCTGTTAGTGGTTACACAGGTAAAGAATAACACTAGGAGAAAGCCAGATTGTTCCAGCCTTCCTGGTAATGGCTGTTGAGGAGTAATCTGTACCACCACTAACAAGGGAAAGGATGTCTGAAAGAAGTTTTACCATTGCAAAGCCCAAGATGCTTTATAGCTCTTAAAAATTGCTGCATTTTTCTGTAGCACCAGCTCTCCAATACTGAAACTGAGGTGTCCTGATCTCTTGCTTTCTAGAAGAGGGGAACATAGTATTTGAATTCATTCAGCTTAGCAATCAGAGTCAGTATCTCAGATCCTCGGAATATAAAGAAATAATTTCAAAAATTATTTTAACCATGTTCTTTAACTGGTTAATTTTATTCTGGGGGTGAAGAGAACTCAATTTTAAGACTAATAAGATCTCTGGTTTATTGCGTAGGTATGTACAGGGGCCAGTTGTATCTTCAGTCATCAGTCAGAATTTCTGAGAAATTCCCAACCAACCCAAAGGCTCTGGAATCCAGGAATGATAATGCAATTATTCCTCTTCCCAAAATCAAATGGAAACCTTTAATCCGTAAGTAACAATTCAGAGTTTCATTTACTGTCTTAGCTCTGAAAAGATAGGACATCTTTCTGATTTGCAGTATGTTTCAAACTAGTCTAATGTTTCTAGCTGTAAACCAGGACAGGAAATATCTCTGCCCTTTTTTAATTGTGGGGGTTTTTTCTAATTAAATGTTTAATATCTGCTTTCTTTTACTGTGGATTTGACAAGGGTTTTTTTAAATAATGAAATGTTGAGTCATCTAAATCAAGTCTTTTCAATAGAAAGATTAAGAACTTTTTTGCAGTGATGTGACTGTGAGCGAATTGACTTGTCCAAAACTAGTATTTTGTCAAGGGGGAGAGGTGCTAAGTAACCGTTACCTTAAAATATCCTTCTTAATGTTACCTTGCATTAATTTTCGTTCTTATGGTCTGCTCCAAGACATTTTCTAAGATTATGCATTTGGAATTCTCATGAAATGAATACAAGAACAGAATTTTTATGACAGTTCAGCTCAAGAAATTGTGTCTTTTCTATGCTTAGATTCACCTTCCAGGACTCCGGTGCTGGTGGGGTCTGATGAGTTCGATAAGTGTCTCAGCAATGACAAGTATTCTCATGAAGAATACAGTAATGGAGCACTTTCGGTTCTGCAGTATCCATATGGTAGGTGGAAGTTCCAAATCTTGAAGTGTTTTAAATAGCTGAGTTTACCCATTTATTATCTGTGAAGTCCAATAAATGGCTATTTGTTTGATCTTAAATATGTGTATTTTTTTAACATTTAACGAACTAGGAAATTATTGCGGAAACTAGGATTTCCAAATCGTGGTGTATATACAGTTAGTGCCACACACAGCACTTTGGAGTGCCAGAAATTCCTACTGCAGAGATACTGTGCGTACTGCTGTTGCCACTGATAGTTGGTCTGAGTGGAAAAAGCTTGTGAATTGCTTTTTTCAAAATTCACTAATAGTGTTAGAGACTCAGCCTGGCGGTATAAAGTTTTCCATACGGAAGATATTCTGGTTTAAAGCTATCAGCAGTCAAGCCTTCTGAAATGGTAAACTTTGATGGGAGCCCTAGTTAGTTGCCATGGAGTCCACAACCTTGATTAACTGAATTTACTGTATGCCATTTAAAATCATGGGCCATGCAAACAAAAATACCCTGTGTCTGTTGAGGAAATCTATTACTGAGAAGACAATTATTTTCTAGTTACCTACATTCCCTCTTTGTGTCTTTTGTACACAGATAATGGTTATTACTTACCCTACTACAAGAGAGAAAGAAATAAACGTAGCACTCAGATCACAGTTAGATTTTTTGATGAGACGAATTATAAGAACATTCGCAAAAAAGATCCTGTTCTTCTGCTTCACTGGTGGAAAGAAATTGTTGGCACCATTATATTTTGCATTGTGGCCACAACTTTTATCGTTCGCAAACTTTTCCATCCCCATCCCTACAGCAGAGTAAGTATTTTTTTTACTGAATCCTACATATAGAAGGTATTATTTTAGCCTTTTCTTTTGGTTTTGAGTCTGCAATGAGTGGTATTAATAAGTTAATAACTAATGAGATAACAAAATCAAAAACCTAAATTTATTGTTTAATCTATCTGTGAAGGCTGTCAGCTGCCATTTACAATTTGCTTAGCTGCTTTATCAGACAGATTAGACTGCTTCGTCTATATCTGACATCTTTGGAGATATTTAAACTGAAATTATTTACTGCCATATCTAGGGATACAAACTGGTCTCAATTACTTAAGGAGTTGAATTTGTTTGTTTTTTGTTCTTGTTTTGGTAACCCTGGTTAGCTGCGGAAGGAATCTGAAACACAGTGTCAGACTGATAGTAAATATGAGCCCACTTGTGGAGATGTTAAAGACAGCAGCTGGAGTGATGTCAAGAACTCTGGATACGTGTCAAGGTGAGCTCGGTTCAACACAACATGTACAGGGTTTCTAGTCAGTGTGACAACTAGTACTACCTACTACAGATGTTCACTTGTTCTTACCTACCCTAGTCCTAGTCCTCCAACTTCGCAGGATAATGGGCAACTGACACAAAGAACCCTGTCACCCCATCACCGATGTGTGATTGCAGTTATGATTAATCTAAGCAATCCCAGAGTGTCTACAGGATATCTGTGATCAGGAATGTTGCTCTCATATTTCCTGCTGACACATGAAATGGAAGATTGATTCTTGAAGGCCTGAATTAGTGTTAACTCCCTCTGTTTCTGTGTGTATGGATTAAAGCAGAGAAAGGCAGTTGCAGATGAAGTAGATGATATTTTATATACTCTGCAGAATAAGCAAACTATATTTGAAATAAACCTTTGTTGCTGTTATGAAGGAGTTGGTTAAGACAGAAGGGTGTATAGGGGCATGTCATAATACTCTGGAAAAAATGTGACTGTTTCCTCTACACTTGTAACTCACTGAAAGTAATAATTGGAGTATTTAAAATGAGGAAGAATAAGAAAGGTAGTGAGATTTAAAAACAGTGGTGATTCTAAGGGATGCTTAGAAGTACTAGTTGCAGAAAGAGTTATTTGGGGTAGCATTCAAGGCAAATCGTGATTTAGAAAATACTTAGCTGTCAGTTTGGGTATAGAAACTTGGGCTGCACACTCATGATGATCCAGTAAGCATGCAACCAGATATTCTGAAAAACTTCTTTAGTTTGTCATGTGTGTTCGTAATGGATCTTACTGGGTTGTGATGGAATGCACTGAATAAGTGCATAATCAGCAACTGTCCATTTCGTAAATAGGTAACCATCTGATTGTCTCAGTGGATGAGCAGGGAAAGAAGGTCAGAAGTGCTTCAAGTCATTCACATGTTTTGCCTGTACAGAAATATTTCACTCTTAGTCATGAATGATTGCATTTTTCTATCTATACTAATGCATTTTTCTCCTCTGTCCTCCCTCCATTCTTCTGTCCCTCCCTCACACCTTTGTCCTCCCAGATATCTGACAGATTTTGAACCAATTCAGTGTCTGGGCCGTGGAGGTTTTGGAGTAGTTTTTGAAGCCAGAAATAAAGTGGATGACTGCAACTATGCTATCAAAAGGATCCGTTTACCTAACAGGTAATGAATGAGTTAGTGGAGATATAGAGGAAGTAATGACTTGAATGGTGGGATCCCATCCTACACTGAGCCATCTGTTCCTGAATTGATTTTCCAGATACTGCATTAGGATGAATGACTTACTTTTAAATGGGGGGATGACTTAGTTTTGGCATCAAGAATTGGCATATGTAATCACAGCAGAAGGGTGACCTCTTGGCTAAAGTACTTGCATAGCAGGACCCCTGCAAGGATGCTGTGGCTACATGGGAACTCCTTTGATGTCGTTGATGAATAGAGCCTTTGATAACAGGACCGGTTATTTGTAGTGCTGTTAATTTGCTTCTCTCCTTCCTCTCCTTACCTTCCCTACTCCACCTTCTCTTTTCTTTCTATCTCCCTCACCAGCTTTTCTGACTCCATTTGTCCATTTGTTTCATTTTCTGGTCCCACAACCCCTACCTTTTCTTTCAGTCATAGGTGGTCAAGCCATGCTGCTGAATTACCCTACACAGAGCTTGCAGCAGTTCCTTTTAGTGGGAGATGGGAGACACTGCTTCTGGAAATCTCAAGTTAGAACAGCAACAGGCAGGCCAGTAGAGGGAGGGGGTAAAGCTATGAAATTTAGAATTACTATTTTTTATAATGTGTTAAATAAACGTGACTATTTAAGATTAAAGGTTTTGTTCAGAAGGTAGCCTAAATTCTTCCTTTTTGAGCATATGCAAACCCATTAAATAAAACCATCTGACTTCATTTGATCCAGTTACGGTCTTATGAAGAGAGATTATTCACTTCAATAAGATAGCAGTCTACTTGCTTTCCTGTCCATAGAACTGGGATAATATATATGCAGTCTCCATGTGTTATGCCAATTAAAAAAGAAATACTAAGGTATTACTATCTGTCTTCTTTTGTGTCAGTGTCTTCTACATCCCTGTAGAATATTGCTGTTTATTGGTCTTTTTTCTATCCTTGTAAACAGTTCAAAACAAGATAAACCTTTTCTTCTCAGCTTTACTGCCTGTAACTATTTGAAAAGGGATGACTAAATACTTAGCCATTATGAGCACATACTGCTCCTCTACACTTCTAACCTAAGGAGTTACTCTGAGGAATTTAGTACATATCTGTCTTTTTGGTGTGAAGAGCAATACTACTGGCCTGATTTATACTGGGCTAGCTTTGATTAAATTCCTTTGCAGAAATTTCTGTACTGTGCTGTTCCTTTACGTGACCTTGTCTCTGTTGTTCTCCTCACTCCAAATTTTAGGGAGCTGGCTCGTGAAAAGGTGATGAGGGAAGTCAAGGCATTAGCTAAACTTGAGCATCCAGGTATTGTTCGGTATTTCAACGCCTGGCTGGAAGCTCCACCTGAGAGATGGCAGGAAAAGATGGATGAACAGTGGTTAAAAGATGAAAGGTAACTCATGGGGTTTTTTGACAATTAAATTTGAGTTTGTACATCCACAGAATTGGAGAACTGGTAGATGATCCAGGAAGGTGGAGAGACTATGTAGGAAAGAGATGGTTATTACCCTGTCAACTTTTCAATTGAACAGGGTACCAATATGTCACATTTGTGCATAGCGTCTCTCAATTTTGGGGTCCTCTGTTGTGTTAAGGTCCTTCTTTTAGATTGTAGTTCTTAATTTAGCTTCTGTAATTGAATCTTTGGGTGCTTGGAAGGTCGAACTATTGCTACTGTGATTCAGTTTTTAAACTTGGGCATCTCTGTCCAATTTGTTCCTTTCTGCTGCATTCTTCCTCTTTGTTGTCTTGCTTTAGATGGATCTGATTCAGTGCTCCAATGCTTCAATGAATTTATTTCAGCAGAAATATGTGAGGGATAATCAGAGTGACGATTTATAAAGCTTGCTAGAAGTAGGTTAAAAATGGAAAATCAGATAAAGGAGTCAGAGGATGTTAAGAGAAAGTGGGTGTATGTTAGCATTTGAAGAATAAGTCTTAATGCAAGACTATTTAGTGGTCTCATAATAACAACTTAACATGCTTAACAATTTTTAGAATATAGTGACCTTTATATTTCAGGCATCAAATTAACGTTTCACAGCTGTAATTCTTCCAAGGCACTTTAAATAGTCATTGCATTGCATGTTCTAAAGGACTGAGTATTTTCTAGCTGAAGATAAGCCTGATTGCACATTGGGAATCCAGGAAATAAAGCTTGCTAAATTTTCTTTTATCGACACTCTTGTTGTCTCGATGAGAAAACATTATTCTCGCTAAGAAAAATAGATGCTAAATCCTGTTATTAGTGATTCCCACACTTGTGTAGTCATTTGCTATTATGGTATGACACAGTTCTCAGAGGTAGCAGTTGTTAAAACCTGGGCTTCTGAAAATGCATTTCTAGTGGAATGAAGTTCTGTAGTATTGATCTTCCAATTTTGTTCTTCTAGCACTGACTGGCCTCTCAGTTCTCCCAGTCCGATGGACGTCCCATCATTTAAGATCAGAACAGAGCCATTTTCTACAAAGGAGCACATTGAAGTTATTGCCACTTCGTCAGAGAGGATAACGTCTGTGGGAATACCCTGTGGTCAGTCTGATTCATCTGGAAGCCAGTTTTCTCCTCTGGAATTTTCTGCCACAGACAACAGGGACTTACACCAGTCAGAAGATCCACTATTAAACCTCCAGGACAGTGTCCTTACAGGCTGTGATAGAGAAGACAGTACTATCAACAATAATGAACTAGGGCACCCCTTGGAAATTTGTTCTTCATCTGTTCCTGTTGTACACCTGAGGGAAGGGACCTCCTCTTCTATTGTGTTTGAGGATTCTGGTTGTGGAAATGCTTCTAGTAAGGAAGGTAAAGTTTGTGTTTCCCACGATGAGAGTATTTCTGAGGATAAGGCAAAAAATACAAAGGAATCTGATAACAAGAAATCTGCTTCAGGAAGTCCCCTCTCTGTTTCTCCACCAAGGCCAACAAGTTTAAGTCTGGACCTTTCTAAAAATATTACAGAAAAAGTCAAGCCCACCTCTCCAAAGGTGTATCTTTACATCCAGATGCAGCTCTGCCGAAAGGAGAACCTTAAAGACTGGATGAGCAGAAGATGCGTGATAGAGGAGAGAGAAAGGACAGAGTGTCTGCAGATATTTCTGCAGATAGCTGAAGCAGTTGACTTTCTGCATAGCAAAGGATTAATGCACAGGGATCTCAAGGTTTGTATTCATAGATTACATTGTTTGGGATTATTTATTTATTTATTTATTGGCCTGATCATCACTGAATGCCTGAACTTTCCAAATTCTGGTTGTAACTGATTATTTCACTGACTGTGTCCTATAGGCAAACATTTTCTGGTTTAGTACTGTGAGATTATCTTTGGAGCTATCATAACTTGAATTTTCTGTGCCCAGAGTATCATATAAAAGTCCCCGGTGCTGTGAAATTCCTGAAGCATGTGGACTGATTCAGATGGCGTTGCAGAGTACCCACCTCCCTACTTCATTACAAACTTGTGCATCAGCAATTCCAAATTTGACTGCTCCTAATACAGCAGTGCCAGACTATTCAGCTCAGTGTCAAGTTTTGCTTTAAACTGACACACCATGAGTGTGTGAATAATGGTAATTTTTTTCTGTATGTGGGAGTAATACAACATTGGAAACAAACCCTGCTAAAATAGTTGACTCTTATCAGTGGCTTCAGCATAGGTGTTAAAAAAGCTGAGTTAGCGTCTGTGCAATAATCTGGAGGTGCAGTGCTCCAGGAAATAAACATTAATCATTCATTATTGCAATTAAAGTCTTTTTTACAGCAAGACTTCTTGTACCTGGCACAGATCACCTGCATTTGTTTTATGGCATTCTTAATTCAGATATTTTTATACAGGGTTGTTTATTGCTGAGCTGTGTGGCAAAGAAAGCTATTTTGGATCCTGTTCTACTGTTTCAAGTGAAGCAGATAATTGGCAGTGTTTACAGTTGGACTCAATGATCTTAAAGGTCTTTTCCAACCTAAATGATTCTATTATTCTAGTTCTGATATTTTCCTTCTTTCTATATCAATACTGCCTAAGAGCAGCAGTGTTACTCCTTGTAAGAGAAAGTAAAAATTAATTGCTGCTCTAGGATTGAAATACATACTGTTCCGGACTTAAATTCTGAGTCAGTGCCAACTATCATAATCCAGCTTTCTGAAGGATCATAATCTTCTTAATGTCTGATAATATCCAGTGGCTTAAGACTGGGAAGGGTGTTTGTTTTTTCCTCTAGCATTTAATGCAGCTGAAGTCAGGAGTAACTTTTTGTACCTCCTCTTTCATTTTGCTTCTGATCTTACCTTAGTGCCTAATCTTGCTGGAACTTTTAGCACTGGAAGTGTCAGTATGTGTTACCAAATACCAGAATGTAATTAAAGCACCCGGCTGAAGTTAGTCATTATTATAAACTCTGGGAAATTGACTGCTTTTGCCAAATGGTGGAGCAGTTCCCATTGCGCTTCAATTATTTGAGGAGGCATTAATACCTACCTCAGTGGCATAAATACTGAAATAAATAGAACCATTGTTGTAGCTTCTCAGGTGGTAATCATTTGGTATCAGTAAAAACAAAAGAAAAAATACCATCTCAGGTGTGGCAGTAAAAGGGGACTCGGATCCAGTAACACTGAAAAGATATATCATAGAAAAACTTACAAACCCATCTAAGTATTTTCTTTCCCCATCATCGTTAAGCAATTACCTTGAACCAGTTATCTGAAAAATCTTTGGTGCTCAAGAAGCTGACCAGAAAAGTAATTAAATCCCTATATTAATCTTTATCAACAATACTGTCAGTTGCGAATCTCTGGAGTCTTAAGTCACGGTTCAGTAAAGCTTATGTAGATCTTCACTTAAAGCTGTATTAGTCTTAATCTGCAGTTATGGGGTGTTTTGTTGGAACATCTTAAAAGTTCAATATTGGCAGCAATTTGAAGAAGAGATTTTATTTTGTTTACTTGGTGTAAGCCTTGGAAAGGCTCTCCATGAACAAATAACTTCCTGCTTCAGAAAGCGTCCCATGTGTGTATTGGTGGTGTTCTTGGATCCTGGAAGTTTATTTGTCTGTTGTGTCCTATAGTTTTCAGAAGCTCCCAGGAACATGTCTCACTAATTTTGTAATTTGTCCAAGAGATTGGTCATGCAACCGTGAGTTTGTGCCAGCACTAGTAAGTAATAACCTCTGAAGCTGTTCTGTCTTTGCTAGAGGCAGAGCAAGCTGATAGCAGAAGCCAGTACTTGCTTCCATTGGCACCAACAAAACCTCATTGACTTATGTGAAATAAATTTGTATGCATGCATATTAAAAGAGTAAAGATATTTTAAATATTTAAATTATCAGTGCATATTGAGAGGCATTAATTAGGCTCCTACTAATCAGAGATAGCATAATGACAAGGAATTTAGATAGGCAAGCAAATAGGTCACAGTTCAAATTATTTTGAAGAAAATTATCGTACAGAAACAGAAGTCTGTCTGACAAGGGAATTTACTGTTATTCCTAGGATAAGCCATCGGTCATGCCTGACAACTCAAAAGAAATTACGAGTTTCACAGAACTGCAAGAACAGCCTTAGATATGTTTTGCAGCATTAATTGAATTGAGCAGTAGCCTTCCAGATGTGCAAGTTGTTTATTCATATCTGTGAAAAACATGGGAACTTTTATTCAAAATTGTGTGCATCTGCCTTGATTTCCCCTTTCCGAATGTGGCCTTGATGGCTTATTTTTGTTGGCAGTTTGCAATAGCAGAGACTTTATTTTCCTTAACTTGTAGAAACTATATGCCAGCCCATTCACAGTCTGTTTTCAGAAAGATAAGTAGAAGAAATATAGTTTCTTGTTAAGAGTTTTGCTGCATGAAGCAAGACAGATCATTTTGACTTCTTGTGTGTTTGTGGGAGGAGAAAGAGGGGAATGAAGGCAATAGGGTACAAATCCCGAATGGAGATGTTTGTGCCTCGACCGTTAAAAATCTGATACAAAGATTTTGATAGCATGAGTGTGCTGTGTAAATGCTTCAGAGAAAGCCTGGAGGACACTTTACAGTGTAGTTGCTTTTGTGCATTAAATGAGCTGTGACTCTGAAGGGCATGACATTCATTACAGGGAAATATAGCAGGAGATAAGACCTAGCTCAGAAGGTAGTTTGAGGCAGGATGTGGGCACCGTGGAACTAACAAGTTATTATGTATTTCTGTAGTGCTTATCTCAGAGCTGTCCGTTGCTTAAAAAAAACAAGAAGCCTTTTTTTCTGTCTTGTTTCCCTCTTGCACAGAGTGGGTTTGTCTTTAACTGAGAAAGTCAGATGGACTTTGAAATAGCTCAGCTTTGCAGTCCTTTAATCTTGTGGAAAAATATTGCTCTGTATCTGTCTGCCTCCTCCTGTTCCAGGGTTTATGTCAACAAAGCATGGACCATGTTCTCCCAGCCTTGAAGGTTCAGGAGCTCTGTGAGGAGCTTGCCCAGCACCACCTGCCTCTTTACCACACCTCAGCCCTTCACCATACATCATCTTGCTGCTTCTTCCCCCTTGAAAAGCAGTCTGTTCTTCCCCCCCCTCCAAAAAAATTGTGTATCTGTATTTGTTACCAAGGTGGAGTGGTCCTGTTTCAAAGAAATAATTGTTCATTTGGCATGTAATACACTATCAGCCACAGTGCAAGTCTCTTGAGAAACCATCTGAGATATGTACCATTAGCAAGGGGGCATCTCAATTCCTGTCTCCTTTATCAGTACATTAAGCCACAGATGATGGTACCTGGCAAACAAGCTAAAAGAGGGTTAAGCCACGTCATCACTGTTGCTGCTTGTATGAATTACAAAGTTCTTGAGCTTCTGTCAAAATACTTTTTTTTTAATTCTGTTATGCAGGCCCCCATTCCCACAGTTAAACTGTGCAGTACCAACTGAAAAGCAGACCTTGTTCCCAGACTTCCAGTGTATCTATAATTTAACATTAAGCTGACGTGCTATGTGCTAGTTAATAATAGTGTGAACAAGTTTAACACTCAGAGATTAGATTTAAAAAAAGAGTCAGAACTCCAGCATCTGGTGTGAATTTGCCATGTGATGGAGAGCTGGATAACTCATCTGTGCTGTTCCCCACAATTGTTGACTTTTGTGTATGTCACTCGTCAGACCTATGTAGTGTTAGTGAACCCCTACTGGAAGACAGTAAATGAGCAGCCTGAGTTCCCTTTTTCCTGAACAGCTAAGATTCTTAGTTGGGTTTGCTAACATGCTGTTTAATGAGCACTTTTAGCCTTGACAGTGTGGTTATCTGAGTTAGAGCAAAGTGTTGTATCTACTGAAACAGAGACTTGCTTATTACTTACATTTTTTTTTTCTTTTCATGTGTTTGTTTTCTTAGCCTTCCAATATATTTTTCACAATGGATGACATAGTAAAGGTTGGGGATTTTGGACTGGTAACTGCTATGGACCAAGATGAGGAGGAAGAATCGGTACTTACCCCGATGCCAGCTTATGCCAGGCACACAGGACAAGTAGGGACCAAGCTCTACATGAGCCCAGAACAGGTTTGTGTGCTCTACTCTAAAGGTATATCTGGGGGTGCTGGGAAGACACCTGAATTCCCAGGAGCTCAAAGATCAGGCACTTTTTCTAGTAAATTCTTGCAGCCGAGTTACTTAAATTCTTTCCTGTCAGAGTTTCAACCTGAATTGAATTCCAAAATTAATATCTTAATATAGCTGTATTTATTATAGCAAAAAAGTGGCTAAAGAATCGTACTTAGATGCATTCGTTGATCTTTTAATGTAGTAGAAAGATATCTGCATAATATTCAGTTTAATTGAGCAAGGACGCACTACTGCATCTGAGGTGTAAAATGTTTCAACTGAAATTACAGTTGAGTGTGCAAAGAGACAAGGACCTTGCTCACCCATGCTTATTTGATGAAGTGTGCCAATGTGCCTGTCCTGTAGTTTTCTGCTCTGCACAGGCCTGATCACTTCCATATGTTGACTTGAAAGGGGGTTGTTCATGTCCTACATAATTACAGAGACTGAGTGGCTTGATTGACCTAACCCTAATTTTGAATTTTCAGATCTGTGGAAACACCTATTCACACAAAGTGGATATCTTTTCTTTGGGACTGATTCTGTTTGAGCTGCTTTACCCTTTCAGCACACAGATGGAGAGGGTCAGGGTATGTATGGTATTGGATTATCCTGATTCAATCATTTATTTAAAACAGTATTTGCTTGGTGAAACACTTGCAAGAGGTTCTTCTCAGTTTTGAAAAAGCCTTGCAATTAGGAGCACAACTTCTTTATCAGCCTTGTGCAGGCCCCCTGAATCACTGAAAATAAATTGCAGTCTTCCTAATGTGTGCAGTTGAATTGAGGCCTTAATTTCTTTATAAAGCTTCTCTGTTGTCAAGCCAAGTAAGAGAAACTATTGAACTAGGATATCCAAGAACTCAAGCAACAAATATAGCTTGTGACTTTAAGCCTGCCAGCTTGTTTTTTATTCAAGAATTGGAACCATGGTGTGCATTTTTGTCACTTCTTCCTTCGTTTGCATCTGCAGTGCTTTTTCACCCAAAGCACTTAGTAAAAAAATTGCTGTTCCTTTTCCTATAGGAAGTCTTAGCTGGGAGTCTCACTCAGCTTCAAGCACAATCTTCACAGTAATTGACGTCTTTCGTTGCATCAGCTGTGAATTTGGGAGGTTTTGCAGTTAAAATACATGTGAGATCTATCTTGCTCAGGGACAAGTTCATAGAGAACAGAGGCTACAGACAGAAAGGTTTTTCCTCTTGTATATAGTGATCAATAGCCTGTGCATGGAAGAAAGAGTCATTATAACCGTTTTGTATGTGCTTGGTGTGTTTAAATTCTCATGTGAAAATAGATTGTTTTTAGCAGAGATGTAAGAAGCATCTTGAGCCACACCATGAACGCAGCCTGACCAAAATGCTTCACCTGTGCTGGTGTTGCATTCTTTTGCTTAAAATACTCTGGCTTTTCATGGTACCAAAGAGAGCAGTCTACAGTACTAATGACAGTGCTTAACTTGAACCCCTTGCACTGGATCCAGTTTCAGTTTCTTTATGTAAAATCAGTTTTGCTGAGACACGTACCCAGTAAAGACCTATCCTGGATTCTTAAGATCTGCAGCAATGACTACAAGCTTTGCCCTTCCAGTTTCTGTCCTGAGTATAGAAGCAAAGCAAGTAATCAGAGTGAATCTTAAATTGCATCTAACCCTTTTAAGAGGGTAAAAAGAGTGGCTTAACTTACCATCATTTTCACTGTTACTCCACTCTGATAAAATTGAAAATAAACCCCCACCCCTTTATTGTCAAGTTCTGGAGTTTGGCTACTTCAGTAGTTGTTTCTGAGTTGTTACGCTGAAGTTTTCATTGGCATCAGGCAAGCATTAGCACTGCTTGCTGAAGCAAAATGTGCTGTGCCTGCCCAGGTAGCCCAGGAAATTCTAGGCATCTGTGACAAAGGGCTGGAAAAATCTCCAAAGAAGAGCAGGAGACCTGCATCTGCCTCAAGCTGTTAACATTTAATCTACGGCAGTGCAATTCATTTCCAAATTAGATGTTTAAATAGTGATCACTGAATTGGTAGAGAAAGAGAACAAATATTCAAAACATTTTATTGTCATAAAACTCAGTTCTCTTGTACAGAAGTTTGACTGTTGTCCATTACTGTTAACTGGTTAGTTTATACTTTCAGTGAAGTAATAATTAATTGAATTTTAACTTTAGAATTATTATATTTTGTGCTCAAATGTATGCAAAAGGAGGTCCTTCATAAAAGAAATTAAGTGTTAAATATTGCCCTTCTAAGCTAAAAACATGCTAAAGTGGGAAATTACAGAACTTAAATTCATATGGCAACCTGCTGCAAAAAATTGTGTGCCTGAACATGGGAAAATTACTGTCACTAGATGGAGCCAATGTGCTTGTTATGGAAGAAGCCTTGAAAGAGACCAGCTGCCTTGCCAGGACGTAGAAATATGCAACATGAACTGCTTTTGAAACTGCTGATAAATGTGCTTGGTAGTCCATAAACGTTAAACAAAGACTAGCACTTTCATTGTTAAGCCAGAGCCAGTCATTTCATGTGTCTTACTACTGGTAGGCACACCCATGTGCACTAATGGGTAGTGCACAGAAAGTACAAGTTTGTGTATTTGGCTAATTTAAAACTGCAAAGATCTCGTAACATGATTCCTAGTGCAGGCTGTATTCCTAAGGAAGCAGCAACTTGCCTTTTTAAGTATGTTGTGATTTTTAACCACTTAAAGCAAGAACTTAAACCAAGATTTTTTTCCATCAGACTTATTTGTTTGCACGTTTTTGAAAAATATTAGAGTAATACTATTCAAGATGGGTGTTTTGGGAAACTTACATTGTTTTCTTAATATATTTGCAGACCTTAAGTGATGTTAGAAATTTGCAGTTTCCACCGTTGTTCATTCAGAAATATGCACAAGAGGTAAGTATATTTAATGCTGTTAATTATAGCTTTTTCCTTAATAATTTTAGCTTTTTTCTTTGCTTTCCAATTGCTTTGCAAGAAAAAGTGGGGGAAAAATAGCTTTTGTGATAAGAAACATTTCTCTAGAGGTATCTACATATCTCTATGTACTTTTTACTACATTTCAAAGCTATAACGTTACAGTTACATGGATGCTGATGTTTTTGGCACAGACTTTACCTCCAGTAACTATACACTATTATCTGGCTTCCATTTGTCACTTGATATCATTCATTTGATATGTGTTATGACACAATTTCTTACAACAAATCTATATTCACAAAGAGAAGGTGCAGAGTTCTAGACAGGTAAAGAGGAGAATGTAGGTAGTACCATGGCTTTATGGGATCTCAGATAACAAGGAGGTGATGTACAAAATCTCTCCAATAAAAAGTTGAGATGTTTTCAGCTGCTTCAGACCAGCAGCTAAACGAGACTAGGCTTTCTTGCTTTACAGCCGCAGGCTGCCCAGGGAAATGTGCTGTGCTCAGCTGGAGCAGGACAGTGTAATTCTGATTAAATTTGAGACAAATATTCAACATACCTGTATATTTAAAGGAAAACCTCTAATTCACTGTGAAAAATTATCGTACGGCTTGAAACACGGTGGCCTAAACATGAAGCTAAAAATTACTCATAAATTGTGTTTCATATGTTTTACAATTATTTTGATTGCAAATTAATGTAAAGATTTTATAACTCTTACTGAATCTTGGGTCTGATTTGATTTGCCAAGTTGATTGTAATCCTTGACAGTAAAGACATTTTAATGGATGCGCAGTGATATATTTTTAGATGTTTAATGCACTTCTAACTACTGTGCCAAAGCACTAACACCCAAATTACTCAGAAAGCCACTGGATATATTTCCTACTTGTTCATACAGCTACAATTGAAGTCAGAACATCAAAGAAGAAAGAATTTATGAATTGGTTCATGTAGCACATGTCATGTTTTCTTTCAGTACACCATGGTGAAGGACATGCTCTCTCCAAGTCCCACTGAAAGACCAGAGGCTGCAGCAATCATAGAAAATCCTGTATTTGAAGACTTGGAACTCCCACCAAAACCAGTGCTTAGGCAGAGGTCACGGACAATGAGTTTATCAGGAAATAAGCATTCAAGACAACCAAGCAAATAATTATCCTCAGGATCACTTCTTCCACTCGGCAGGTTTTACAGGGATTGTTCAGTAGAAGGGTCCTATGATGCAGAATGTCTATCTTGGAAATAGTTTACTGAAACTTTTTTTGCCATGTTTAATGTGTAAGACGTGTTGGACAGATTTTCGTTTACTTTGACAGCCAACGAAAGCCAGTAACCACACTTCTCACATTCCATTTTTCTTACCTTAACTCTCCTAGGCGGATGGGTCCAGCTACTGTGCTTACCAATGATGTGCTCCATTATTGTTATTTTGGGTTTGTTGGGGGTTTTTATGAAGCTTGTAAAAGTCAGCTTGCTGGGTAAGTAAGAGATCTGTAACGTGTAAATAGAATTAAAATACTGTATTTTTATAGAGCAAATTACGGTCTCTAAGCCTAGTGAGTATCTGGGTCACTTGCTCTTTGGTGAAATGAAGATGATTTTGAAATGAACTATGACTCCATTTTTGTCCCTGGTGGGTAAACTGGGAATATGCACTATTTTTAAAGCAAAAAAGTACCACAGTTGTACATACTGTCACTCTCCATAGCCAGTCATTAGAGGAAATCATTTCATCCTTCTGCACTGTAGTAGGTCTTAGAGAATGCATTTTATACAGATAAACCTGTAGAAAAGGAAAAGGAGGGTTTTGCCATAAAAAGGGGGGTTTTATAGGCAGTGGTTGGAAGAGCCATAGTAAAAATTATGTATGAAAAGATTGTGATTCTGAAAACTTAAACCTAATGAAGTCATACGTGTCGTATGTAATCTTGTAGATTTGTACTTTTTAAAAAATCAACTGGTAGGCATTTGTGTAATCTGCTAATTTAACTGCCTAATGCCATGCTTTATTTCTCATTGTAAATATGTTAATTTTTATTTATAAAATACAGAATCAATCCATTTGGGTTGGTGGTGTACAGAATGCACTTGCTATAATTGTTGAGTGCATTAATTATCGTGACTTCTTTCAAGTCTAAATGATTTAATAAACTTTTTTTATTTATAAAAAAGAAATAGTAGTTGAATCTGTTTAGACCCTGCATCAGTGTGCGCTGCAGATGGCAGCCTGGTGCAGCTGGACCAGGAGGACTGCTCTGCGTTGCTGTAACTTGCTTTGCTTTGCTTTCCTGTCTCGTGCTTGCCACGGTGGACGTGATGATGCAAAGGTGCACATGCTGCTTGGAAGTTGGATACTAACAGAAGAAAGGAGGGAACTGAGGTCTTCTAAACTGAGCGGTTTACAAACTCGGTCTCTCAACTATCAAGAGAGGGAAGCCTTGAAGAGATGATTCTTATGCTGTTAGAACTGGTTTTGCATAAATGCATTTTCCTGTTTTACAGCCTTAAATTTTTGAAGTTGTAGGCTCTGAAATCAGTTTCTTATAGAGATGTACAACTAGCAATTAAACCAACTGACACTCTGCAGCCTTATGATAAAGCAAAACTGGGTTACAAATATTGTCTTTCTTGTGCTTGGATAACTCCCCTAAGTAGTGGCTTGTCCAGTTGAAGCCAGCATGCCGCAGTGAATATTTGGTCAGAAACAGAACTATCAATTTTAGCTGTGTTAAAGGAGGAGACAGTTAAGTGTGTCCTCTTCCCTTGGGTTTCCCTGTTATCATCAGCTATAAATGCACAGTTAAGTGGCTACGTTTGAAGCCTCTCCAGCTTCCCTGCCAGTTCAGTGATTACAGATGGAGCACAGGAAATGAAGAATAAGGTATTTTTACCTTGCTGTATATCTGCGCTGGATGTAAGTAGCTGCCTATTCCAAGAGCCTTGCAAGCATTTCAGTAACAAAAATGGCATATGTGTTCCCGCTAGGTGTGTCTGTGTATTCTGGGAAGCTACACTTACCCTCAAAGGCATGTACAAAGCCTACCCCGTGTGATGCATGCCCAGCCACAAAAGCACCTGGCCACCCTCAGCTCTTAACTGCCTGCGTGGGTGAGTCTGTGCTCCTTTTAGCACTAGATGCTGGAGTGTGGTGGCCCTGTCTTTGTTCCTTTTTTTTCCTAGCTTTGACTAAGAAAGTGTTTTCCTTCACCAGAGAGGTTTTCTTCTGAACTCAGGTCTTGCCTGCAAGCATTCTTTTCCCTGCCTTTGGCAGCTCCACTTGCTCTGCCCCACCCATGGGGGAAGAAGACATTTCTCTCTGCTATGAAATATCTGCCTAAGCTTCAACACCCTCATCAGCTCCAGACCTATTTTACCAGGCTGCCCAGAGGGAGGCAGCTTTCATGTTTTCTTTCTTTAAATCAGGTTTTAATTATACTACGCTTACCTGTTCCATCCCTATCCTTCTGCCAGATGATGTTCTTCAGTCAATGCAGACCAAATAGTCAACTGTTACTGAAAGACCAAAGACCTTTGGTCTAATGTGCATTTGCTCTATGCTTGCATCCTGGAAAGGAAAGCAATGAAGGCAGGGTTTTCTTAGCTTTGCACAAATGACAGCAGCAGCTTTCCTCCTTCTGTGTGAGATCCTGCTCTTTACATGGCAGCACGCGACAGGAACATCTACAGGATCATAGGCAAGTTTATTTGCCTTCTTTCCGTTTATCAGCCTCTAGCAACCAACTATCAGACTGTCTGACGTCTTCCTCTGGCCATAGAAATTGGCATGTACCTTCCTGCCAACACTTTTTGCAGGGGGACACCCAAATGTGGGAGGCTAGGACAGCTGCCAGCCCTGCAGAAGGCAGCTTTGGTCTTGGGCTCTGCTGCACTGTGGAGCCTGGGCTTGGCGGGTGCTGCCTCTCCCTCCTCCCCATAGCTTTTGGGGCTGAAACACAGTTCCTTGTCCAGCTTTATCAAAATTAACTGGGTGGCAGAAGTAAGAGTCTTACTCCATCCACCTTTGTGCCCGCTAGACCTAGATAATTTCCCCAGAATAAGGGCAGGATTGTGTAGTTACTCTCCTTACTCCTTCCATGGTGTTACTGGAGTCAGAGGAGCTGGGAGACCCAGCCCAGAGTGGGTCATTTGACAGGAGTACCAGTGTTGCAACCCCTGGTCAGGGCTGTTCCTTCTACCAGGCTCTTAAGGAGAGAGACCTTCGGACCCTTGTACCAGTGTCTTCAGTAGCTGAGCTGCTCAGAGCCGTAGTTACTTGCTTTTTCTGACACCTCTGAGGACAGTCCTCCTCTGCTGCCTTTGAGCTGGAAGAGCAGAAGGACTCAGGACTGTTAAGAACTCCTCCGATTGCCACAGTCCAGTAGTTTCAGCATTAAGTGTTAGCCCTGGCTGTCTTCTGCTGTTTTTGCTTCTCTTCCCAGGCTCCAGAAGTCTTGTCTGTCCCAAGTAGGTGATTGAGCACTCAGAAAACTTGAGTTTTAAACACCATCACTGAAGTGCTTCATGTCCATAGAAGACTGGTCTAAGAGCAGGCTCTGAGCTCAGTGACTTCCATGTAAGTCAGCATGAGACCTCACCAGAACTGTGCCAGGGGGAGCTATGAGTGTTGTCTGAGGGTTCACCAGACGTGCTACAGAAAAGCTGTGACCCTGAGGACTCGCCCCCTGCTTTTAGTCACTGTTCAGATGCTGCAGAGATGTTCACAGCAGTCCTGCCTTTTTGGAGTAATCCCTCAGAGAGGTATTCCGTGGCCCTCCTGCAGGGAGCTGATGCTGTTTGAAGTCCAGACAAGCACTTGGTAAAAATAATCAATCCCATTTATCATCAATTTTTTATGGCTGCGTGGTCCAGCAGTACACTATAGCTACACTTACAGTATCAAAGCATAGACATCACATTGCAAAACACACAAGGAAATAATAATTCCTCTTCACATACTGTCTTTAGCTGGTTTTGGTCACCTGTAGGCCCCTGTGAAACCCTGGGCAGTCAGTGCTTTTGCTGTTAGAGCAAGTCTTTCTTTTCTCATGAGGTCTGCCACACAGGATATGCTATTCCAGAATTAATAAGGAAACTCACAGATAATTCACAGAAAGCCAGTGAAAGCTCTGAACCTCTCAATATTTCAGAAACAAGTGAGTTGAACCCTGAGCAGCAGCCCAAACAGCAGAATGGCGCCTCTGGAAAGAAGTGACCTCTGCTCTTTGACCACATCCCTCCCAAGTCACATGCACAGACTGACACGCCTGGAGTTATTAAAACTGCTCACATCTGTAATGTAAGCGGCAAGATAAGAGCTACAGTGGCTAGATAAGAAAGAAATACTGTCCCACCTTACATTGCAGATCAGCAGAATGTCACAAAGACAAGTTTGTGTTATCATAACTGATTTTTTTCTCCAGCATGAAGATTGATTTTGTCTTAGGAAATACTCATTAAAAAAATAATTACCCAGGAAGGAATTAGCTCCATTGGTTGTAATAAATTAGGCCTAAAATATCAAAGTTACTCCTTAATAAAACTGTGGAAGATGAAGAAATGGACCGTTGTTGTATGCCCCAGCTGTAATATTCCAGGCCTTTCTTCCCCTATTTTCCTACCCTTTTTTTTTTTTTCCATTAGGCACTGTCTGTATCACCACCTCCAGCAACTGATTCGCAGTCCCTGTTACTTGGGTTTGCCCTTCAGGGCACCATTGGGCACCGGCACCGTAATGCTATATTCTAGGTCTGGAGCAGTCTTGGAGAAGGTGGCTATGGAAACCATGTCTTCTCCAATGTCCACCTGAGACCTGTGCCTGCAAATGAGCAGCTTCTTCAGGGCCCGCTGGAAGTCCCGGTTCAGGAACGCATAAAGCATTGGGTTGATGGTAGAGTTGCAGTACCCTAACCAAGTGATGATCTTGAAGGTGTCAACCAAGACCGTGCTGGTGGAGTCAGTGCCTCTGGCAGCAAGCCAGACATTCAGGACAAAGTACGGCAGCCAGCAGAGCACAAAGACTGAAATGATAATGCTAATGGTCCGTGTGGCCTTGTTCTCCAGCTGCAGATGGTTCTGCCGCTTGCTGTTGGGGTGATAGTGAATCTCCAGAGTCTGAGACATGATACGCGTGGCCTTGAGCCGTGAAGCTCGGTAGATGAAGAAATACATGCTGCACATGACCATGAAGGGGACGAAAAATGCCAGAGCAGAAGCCACGATGGCAAAAATCCAGTTGGTGACAAAGATGCATTCCCTGCCTGCATCAAAGTCCACCCCGGGGATCTCGTTCCAGCCTTGCATGACAGGAAGGAAGGAAATGAGGGAGGAGTATACCCAGACCATGCAGGTCATCACGATGCATCTGCGAAAGGAAAGAGACAGGGAGAGAAGAGACGGCTGGAGTTATTTTGAGCTGAGAACACCCAGTACGATTCAATCCCCATGGTAACCCGGGTGGGATATCACCGCTCAGCTGTCCCACAAGGCTTGGAGAAGTGACCGAGCAGGGGAGAAGCTGGGGTACAAGAAGTCCATATGTGAGTATTTCTAACAAACGCCTGGGTAATTGGGTCTGTGGCTTACAGTGTTGGTGTCAGCGTGAGGGATGCTCAGAACAGGCGGAAAAAAAGAAGGAAAGGTTTCAAGGGAGGTTGTTGTTAATATTTAAAACAACAGCATGTAGATTTTGCTATTTAGTTTCAGCCTTAATATCTGGCCATTATCTTATCCTCGGAGGAGCAATAGAGGTAGAAGACACTAGATTTGCTTGCTCTGCAACAGCCCCTGCCTCATTTTGGCAGCTGCCCGTGCTCCACAAACATCCCCAAAAGAGCCTGAACCCACCTTGTAAAGTACCCCACACCTGCAACGTCCTCTGTGTCCATCCTCAGACAACTTTCCCCACCCTACAGTCCCCCCTCAATATTTCACATGAAACCTTGGCAGGAGCTTGGAAACTTATCCTGTTTTCTCTCTATTTCCCCCATGAACAACACGAGTTTAAGAGAGGGAAGGCTCCTGCTACTTGCATTTTTCTGGGTGTCATTTCCCTTGCTTGAGGAAGTTCCCATGAAATGCCTGCAAAAGGCAGAAATTTTAGGTACGAGTCAGCCCACAACACCGATTTCTACCCCATTTTGCACCCTGTCCTTAACTCGAGAAGTGCTTTCCCAGAAGCTCCATCAAAACCAGCTCATCTGCATTCTCCTTTTCTCCTGCACCACATTAGAATTTTTCTGCAAAGTTTTAAATGGTGTGAGGATCCTTTTGTCACATCGCTCTGCTCTGGGGCAGCAACTGTCGACAACTCGTTTGGTGCCTAGTCAGTATAGGCCATGGGCAAGTAAAAATTTGGAGGTAAGGAGAAAAGTGAGGAGCAACTCACCTGCCTCGGGACATCCTTCTGGAATAGTGGTATGGTGTCACCACGGAGCAGTATCTGTCCAGGCTAATGAAGCACAACGTGACGATGGACGCAGTGCAGAACATGACGTCAAAGGAGATCCAGACTTTGCAGAACAGCTTCCCAAACAACCACATCCCTGTCACCTCGTAAATGATGCTGCCAGAGAAAACGGGTAGAAACCAAAGCAAGAAGGACTGATTTCAGGCATTTCTTTGAGCCTCCGCTGAGGTAATGCCCTGTCTTAATATGGAGAACCTAAAGGTGGACATGCAGCCTGGGGAGGCTGTTACACAGCAGATTCATCCTCAAACTTCAACCCAAGGCAATAACCCCCAAGTGGAGTGTAACTGAAGAAGACCGAATCTATGGTCCTTGCCTGCACTCTGTTATAGGTGGGTGCCTTGAGAGAGGTGCTTTGCTCCCCCCAAGAGCCCCCCAAATTTACATCTGCACAGCTTTATTTATCACAACTTTTTCTAGTGCCCTAAGCAGCACAGACTTCTATGAATTCTTCCCAATTCTTGGGGCATGGAAGATGTTCCCTGCTCCACAAAACTCACTTTTCATCGGGTCTCATGCTTCAAAACTAGAGGATTTTGAGTCCTGGTTGAAAAAAGAAAAATAAAATCCTAGGAGGAAGCCTACGTGGTTTGTCCATTACGTAGCTCACAAATGCCTCAGCGAGGTAAACACACCCACAAAGAGCAGACATTATGCCAAAATTATTTCTAACAAAGTCAAGAGGGACCGGTAAGAAGTGAGCAGCGAAGGAAGGAACATATGGCAGCCGTAGGAAGGCTGATGCGTGTTTCTATAGCATTCAATTAGATGCCATTCGCTTTCCCTTTCTTTCACCAGCTTTCTGCAGCTCCTGGGGTGCTGCTGAAATAACCATTGTGTGCGAATTTGATGTGAAAGGCTGAGTAACTACCTAGTCCTGCAAAGCTTTAATTATCCTGTAACTTCACAGCTTGCTGGTCAAATACAGTGAAAGTAGGGCTGCTGCGCTGCAGTGCACTCAGGTGGGCAATGCCACCCGACAAGGGCAGAAAGAGTCAACTTGATGTCCGAGGAGTTAGAAACCAACCCCTGCTCTCCATCCAATTAGCAACAACTAATTAAAAATGACTTTATGAAGGTTCTTTTCGAGCACAGCCAATGTAAGTGGGGAGAGTGCTGGCTGAAGGGCCCCAGCCCTTGGCAGCTTCTTGTTATGCAGGATGCTACACAAAAATCCAAGCAAGCATTAATGTCAGCAGAACTCGTCCCTACCCCCCAGTGTCCTTCACATGGGCATTATGGAGGGTCCCACTGCACACACTTGGAAAGGTTTATGGCTCTTTTCTACATGGGGAAATGAGACATACAGAAGTTGAAGCACGGGTCTGGTAACGGATTTGGGTACCTTGACACCATTCCTCAGAGGTCCTTCTTCCATCCAGAGATGTTGCAAAGCCTTTGGTGCTTACACCACAGCTTTCCAGAAGTAGACCATGCTGCTGTCATGAACATCCCTGCACACAGATCCCAGCTAAGCAGGTACCTAGCTCTCATCACCACGCATCTGGGGGGATGCTCCTGATCTATCGGATGTTCTCACAGCACAGGGTAATGGGTAACTGTTCCCTCTTCTCTGATGTAAAAAGTCTCTGCAGCCCAGGAATTATGCTGGTTAAAAAGGAATAATAAAAGCCCAAAGAAACACACAGTATGAGCAGAAGTGAAGTCACCTCTGTGTTTCACTTACTTACTAATAAGAAAGAAAAAAGTAGCTGGAAATATTCAGCCTGGAAAGGGCTGAGCTGGCTGGAGTACCCAGATGACAAGCTAAACAAAGCTGAATCACTCTTGCAAACAAGCCAAACCAGGAACAAAACAGAAGTCTTACTCTTATGAAATTAAAGCACCAGGTGACAACCTTGTCTTTCCTTTGTCACAAAACCTCTTTTTCCTGAGCCAAAGTGGCTTCTTGTTGGCACGTGCTAACATGCCCAGCAAGGAGCAAACTACAGTTCAAAAGAGCAACATAGATACAAAGCTGAGACAGTGGGGAAGATGTGCACCAACAGCCACCCCAACAGCAGGGCCAAACAACACCTGATTCACCACGTGGCCCACCAGCAGCCAGCAAGACTTCACACCAGGTGGCATCAGGACATTCAGGAGAGACACAAAGCATCAATCATGCTCTGCTCTCTGTTCCCCTTCAGTTTTGTTCTCTCTCTCTTTTTTTTTTTTTTTTTTTTTTTGGTTTTGTTACAACATCACTCTCCCGGGTGGGCTATTTTCTCTCTGGCTACATTGCCAAGCCATTGGTTTTCCACCCCTTTCTTTAATCACAGAATCACCTAGGTTGGAAGGAACCTTTTAAGATCATCTAGTCCAACCAATGGAGGAAAAAAAAAACCACACCAAAAAAAAAAAAAAAATCAAAAAAAACCCAGAAGCAAACAAAACAGAAACAAAACAAACAAACAAAAAAAACCCCACCACAAACCACACTACACCCAAAACCAACACCAATCCACTACTAATCTATATCCCCAAGCACTACTGTCCTCTACGATCCTTTGACAGGACCAAGGGCAATGTTTTTTTAACTAAAAGAGGGTAGATTCAGACTAGATATAAGGAAGAAGTTTTTTTACAATGAGGGTGGTGAAACACTGGAACAGGTTGCCCAAAGAGGTGGTAGGTGTCCCATCCCTAGAAAATTTCAAAGTCAGGTTGGGTGGGGCTCTGAGGAACCTGATCTAGTTGAGGATGTCACTGCTCATCGCAGGGGGGTTGGACAAGATGACCTTTAAAGGTCCCTTCCAATCCAAACTATTCTATGATTTTATTATTTCCCCTCCCCTCATGTTCTTTACAGCTGTGGTTCCCTTCTCATGCCAGTTGTGCCTTTCTTTTTCATTCTTGTGGGGTGTGAGAAGTCACAGACAGATTTCCCAAGGAAAGGAGCCCTTAAGACACTCAGGCTGGACTGGGATAAACTCATTTCTGATCTTAACAAGAACACAGAAAAAAAAATAGCAAAAAAAATAGCGCAGGGAAATGCCAGGCAGCAGAAAGGTTGTTGCTTTAGCTCATCTTTGATGTCTGACACACTGTTTTTCTCTTTCTGGAATGCCGAAATGGTCTGCTGCATTTTATGGCAGTGACCTCGTCCATGTTGCGGGAAACATCAGAGCTTCTCTTGGAAAAAAAAAATAAATATAGCATGTGCTACTGTAGACAGGAGTATGTGGATCATTTCTGCATCCCCTCCGGGCAAGGTAGGGGGAACCGTATAGTTTTGCAGGAAAGCCCAGCTCAAACCCTGCAGACTCCACCATTCCTGGTTGCAGCCCAGCTTCAGCCCAGTTTAGCCTGGTAGCTGGAAATGGGGAAGGAAGAGGACAGATAAACTGCCACAGCCATGTCAGCCAGGTCCTCACCCACACACCCGCTCGGAGCTGCTGGCGGTCCTCAAGAAACAAGATCAGCCAACCTGGAGACCCTTTCCATCCCTGTCTGGCAAAAAGCCACATCCTCAACCCCCTCCTTCTCTAAGGTAGAGCAAAACCCCCGCTATCAGCATTACAAATCTCCTGGTTAAGTCACTGCCCTCATTCCCACTGGCTTTAATAGGGTAGAAGAGGTTGGATCACTGTCAGCTAAGCTGCAGTCCAAGCCCCTCGGGCAGGTATTTGTAGCACCAGGTGGAGGGGAGAGACAGGTGAATACAGAGGGATGATTTCAGAACCTGAACTTGAAAATTCACCAAGCTTAGAATTTAAATTGGCCATACTATTTTTTAAAGGGCGTCATTAGCAGCTTTCTTTTTTTTTTTTTCACCTGACACTATAAACTTACATCTCAGTTTGTAATTGCTTGTTGGGAAAAAAAGATTATCTTTCAGTGCCAAATTCAAAAGCGTGGGCAGCCCCGCGAGAACTAAAGCACAAATGTGAAAGAGTTCAGATTTTTCATATTGCTCCAAGAACACTAAATGCGGTGGAGCCCCTGGCTTTACACAGACCTGTGGCCATTTTGCAGCACAAGCCAGCCAGGTAGTGAAGTCCTGTAAATATAAACCTCAAGGAGGGAGAGCTGTCCTCTGAAGTGCCTCTTCCTCCATTTAATATAGGGGGGGAGCCTAAATTACCCTACTCATACTGAAATAAAATCATTACATTTACACAGAGGAGGGAGATGGCCTTTGTCCCTATGTCAAAAGTGCCAGATACCGATGTGCGATGCAGTCAGGCAATAGGGGCAAAAAAATATCCCCCAGGTGCTGTGAATCCCATTTGTTATCCCACCGCAGACTGCAGCTCTCCTAGTCTGTTTATGGAGGCAAAAGATTTATTTTGCAAGGTCACCAGCCTTCCCCACAAACTCCACTGCTATGTTTTCTGAATCAGAAGGAACAATCAAAATTCTGTGATTCACAAAGAATATGAAGAATAACATCTCTGCAATAGCCTTTCAAGTTCAGTATTATGAAAACATTCATCTTCTTACATTAGTAAGGAACTTTGTTACTTCTCCCTCCCAATACCAGAAAATAAAAGGTTAAAGAAGTGTAAAATCCAAAGCACAGAATTTAACTCCACTAATTTCAGTGGTCATTCTTGTCTAAGAAAAATAAGGGAAAAATATACTCCATGATTAATACTGATAGTTAATACTGACATATTATATATGACATATATACTGACATATATTATATAATGACACAGTCATAGTTAATACTGACACACCAGTGACAGTCTTCACCTCGCATCCCCCAAACGCTCAAAGCATGAAAAATCATTTAGCAACAATGTTGGCCCCATGTGCAAGGCAGAGCTAGTCCTGGAAGAGGGGACTTGTCACACTGGAGCCATATTAAAAGCTGGATATCGGGCTCAGACCAGCAGCCAGAGTCCCTTTTTTCCCAAGGAAAATCTTCCCTTGGGAAGTCTCTCTCCATTCATTATAATGGGACCCATTATAAAGGGCAGGGAAACTGAGGCACGGAAGCACATACAGTCACTGACTCACAGATAAGCTCTTTTGAGAGCCCAGTCCTAAGCATGTGAACTTCTAGCCAGCCCTGCTCAAATGGTGGCCCCTGAGCTAGGAGAAATGAGGTTGCACGCACACACCACCTTCTGATCTTACCTTACAAGCACTTCTTACCTAAAGGGCATGACCAGACAAGCTACGAGGAAATCAGCCATGGCTAAGGACATGATAAACATATAGGTGACGGTGCGCAGCCTCTTTTCCACCACTGGGCAGATGAAGACTATTGTATTTCCCAGGAGTGTGATCAGGTCAATGAGGGTTAGTATCAGCCCAATGACCACCTCCTGAAAGCCGATTTCTGCCCAGTTGCCACCTCCTTTCACAAAGGAGGAGGCAGCAGAGGAGAAATTAGAGAGCCAGGATTCATTTTTGCCCATCAACATCTTCCCAATGTTAAAATCTGGAAGAGAAGAAAGGGGAAAAAATTTTAAATAAGGATTTTAATACACGTGACTTGTCGGTCTAGGTAAGAAAGTACGGAAATAATATTTATGCTTCATTTACTTCAAGAAAAATCCACACACCCTGCTGTGTCTGTGCCATCACTATGCCATGGTTATCAGTCCGTTAGAAGTGTCTGAAATCCCAAGGGTGAGGATAAACACACAGCACTGGCTGAAGTCCTTCATGGCAATTAAAAGCTCTCCTGTGAACAAAAATACATCATCAGGTGAAGTGTTGAAGTATGATACCAAAATAAAATAAAGCTAAATACTGAGAGCAGAGAGAGAACAAGCAAGCAACCAAAATTCAAAATCAAAGCAGTTCTGCTAAATCCTGCTGAACAGCATGCCCTGTCCACAAAACATGGGCTTGGAACTAGATGATCTTTAAAGTCCCTTCCAACCCAAACCATTCTCTGATTCTATACTCGCATTATCATCTTCACCACCACAGACCAGGTCAAGCTGCTTGTCCAGGCTGGCTGCTTTTGTAACCTCACGTGCTCTGTCCTGGGTTGTCCTGGTACTTTTTTAGGCTCTGAAGTTAAGAACTCATTACTACCACGGTGAGCAGCTCCATCCTACAGTCTGAATGGCCATGCAGAGCTGCCAGCAACCACACAGGGAGCTTCAGGCAAGTAAGCAAGTAATTGAGGCATCTCAGCTGGGAGAGGATGCTCCCAACTCCCAAGCAACTTTTAAGTCGAGGAAATTCACATGCTTCTGTCTGCAGCTCAGTTCCCAGACTTTGACCAAGTGGTGACTCAGGTACCTGGGAAGGTGGGACCAATGTACTGTGAAAATTCCAGCAGTTCAAAATTCACTGGTGTGCCTAACAGGAACACAAAGGCAAAACCTGTGGGGAAAATACAATTATACAAATGTTTCCAGACATTAAATTGTTATATTTGAGCACCACCACTTCTCCTGCAACTGGGCTCTGCTTCCACAGTATCCTCAGGTCAATCCCATATTCCCAGGGCATCATTACTAAGCACAGCATGAGAATGGGTCAGGATAAATATCCATGTAGTCCAACATGCTTTATCTCACAGTGGCCAAGCTTTGCTTTAGGAGGGTTATGAGAACAAGATTGCACGTATCAAAATTTCCCCAATGTTGTTTTTTTTTTCCTTCCAGCAGCTTATGATCCAGAATTACCTCTAAAGATGGTTTCAATGATTTCAAGGACTAAGTCATGAAGTTGTTCGGTTTTCCTTTTGGACCATGCAAACTTTCAGCATCCATGACCTCCTATAGTAACAACTTCCACAGCTCAGCTCTATGCCACACAAAGAATTCTATACACCGTGCAAACACCTCTTTTTGAGTGCTTTGAGCCTGTCACTAGCTAGTTTCTCTTGGTGCCCTTCCTTCTACTGGAAGAGACATCATGCAAGCAATCCCCATCCATCCTCTCAATGCCACTGATGAGCTCTTTAATCTCTTTCACATCCTCCAGCCACCTCGTCATCTCTTGGTCAAGCTGAGGAGCCTTCTTCAACTTGCCCATTCCTCATACAGAAGTGGTTGCCATCCCCTGGCCACCCCTCCTGCATTTCTGAGCCTCTGAGATGGATTAAAACTACAATCTCCAAGAAGTAATTGCACTGTGGATTTATATAAAGCCATAATGATGTTCTGTGTTTTGTCCTGCTTCCCTTTCATAGCAAACCCTAACGTGGTTTACTGCTTTTGATTGGCACTTAGCACTGTGCTGACCTTCCCACAGAACTGCCTATCACTACCCAAAGATGTCATTCCTGAGCAGTAATGGTCATCTCAGAGCCTGCTGTTTTAGATAGGAAAATAGGATGAAATGAGGAAATTAGGTTCTCTCCATCTTCCCCAAACTCTGTCACTTCACAGTTAAATTTCTTCTTCCATTTTAATGCTTGCTGAGCCTCATAAAAGCTTATTTGCAATTCTTTAAGTCAGGCCTTTTCCTTCATGTCTTGATTAAACTTTGTTTCAACTCCAAATATCACCACTTCACTAATCACAACTTTTTCCAGTTAGAGGTTTATTGAACACCACATAGCCCAGTCCCTATCCCTGTGAAGAGCATTGCTGACCTCTTTTCCACACAGAAACTCACCATCCACTTCCCCCCTGCCTTTCACCTTTTAGACGAATATTTATTCACACAAAGAACTTCCTTCTTAACTAAGGACTATTAAGTTTCCTTAAAAGACCCTACCATGAGGGACTGTATAAAAAAAGCTTTCAGAAATCCAAGCAGACTACATCAACTAGGCGCTTCCCACCCACATACTTGCTGACTTTATCCAAACACTCCTGTACTATTGTGAGGCTGGCTGCCTTTTGTGAAAGCAATACCATCTTTTTCCTTGTAGATAATCATGTATTACATGCACCCACTCATCGTTTAGAATTCTCAGCTCCCTCCCCTGACTTCTATTTACTTGCAGGATGTAGTGGATTCCTTTCTTTCAAGTCAAAAAATAAAAATAAAAAATAAACAAGAAATAACTAAAACTACCTAGGAAAAAAAAATTAGAAGGAAAGCTCCTCCTCTTCCCCTCCTTACCAGGGCTGGGACTTGCTGATTGAGACCTGAAGCGCTTCTGCTCCAGTGCTGAGAACAAGTGGGTTTGTTGGACTTCAAGCTCTACGGCAGACCCCTTAGCAGGTACTGCTAAAAGTCTACAGGGTGTCTTAAGTGCACCAGTCTTCATGAAAATGTTCCTTGGACAGCATTTCACTTCCTGATAACACCCCATAAAAATAAAATAAAAAACCCTGGCTACAGCTCTCACATCATTAACAGGAAAGAGGAGAACTTGCACCACTCTTTCTAACAGTCCCACTGAGGATGTTATCAAACTGAATGAGCTCCTGTGGAACAGTTAGATTTTAATGCAAGCACACTTTCTGGCAGAAAAATTGTTCATCCCATTCTTCTCCCTGCGTGGTCTGCACAGACAGCACAGTGACTGCTGGCTGGCAAAACCATGTGGTGACAACTCATGGCTGCACAGCTGGCCAGGTTACAGAACCTGCCATCTCTGTTAAAAGTCCCACCTCCATCTTCCAGCCCATCTGGTGATCTGCTGTCTCCCACACCTGCTGGGAGATGCTGGTGTCCTCACACCTCTGGGGCCTCTGTGGGTCGAGAAACAGTCCTCTGATTTCCACCCAAGTTGACCCATAACCAACATAAGCACATAAACAGCACCCAGACAGCTCTACATTCTCCCGAAAGAAGGTGCAGTTTTAAGACAGGCTCCCAAAACATAAATAGCAAAAATCAGGTTTAATGAAAAATCAATGTCAAATTTTAAGGCATAAAAAAAAATCAGGTCTTAAGGTTTAAAAAATCAATGTCAATTTTTTGGTCTATGGCCTGGAATAATCACAGATGAGAACGCTGGATTCACTGCCTGGGGTTTTTAGATGTAACACTGAAACAAGAAGGCTTAGAAGTCACTTCTATCTTCCCTTGCAAACAATGACTGTGCCCACATGGTTGTTAAGTATGTATCAGTGTTAGTACAACTCTAATTAAAGCAGATCATTACTTACACAATGTTGCTCTGGTACTGATCTGTGAACACACACTGCCCTCAAACTTTTAAGCAGAAGTAGGACACAGCTATTAGAGTTCACCTTTGCAAGCTCTTCATGCTACTTGAGTACCACCTTAGCCACCAGCCTGGGTTAAAAGGTTTTTGGAAGTGACAAACAGCAGATTGCTTAATGCAGAACACATCTAGGAGTGTGACACAACGACACACACAGGAGACGACCGTCTCCACAGTCACAAAACATTAGAGAAACTCTCTTGCATCATACTATTTTTTTGGTGAACACAAGGACAGGCTGTGGGGCTGGAAGTGAGTCTACTCCTTCAACCTCTGCAATTTCTCCAACCACAAATATTCAGCAAAAAGAAGGGATGATGGATGCTTGAAACTTCAGGTTCGGATTCAGGGTGCAGACAACAGGGTCCTGCTGCTTCTGGCTCCTTTTCAAGGATCCCCAGGCAGATAGTCCCAGGAAGCTCATCTACAGTCTCTGTCACAGCCAAGCACCCAAGCTTGACGTCTCCCATCCTTTTTGCTTCTGACTGGGCAGCCAGCAAATTATCTCTTGCTAGGAAGTACTACTCCTGAACCACCTGAAGAATTCTTAATACGAGAAAGCCGGGGATGATACAATCTTAACATCTCTGGGGAAATCTGTGGGACAAAGCAGGATGTGCCTTCCTTCCCAGGGATATACTTTCACAACTTAAATATTGATGTTTACGCTGCTGATATAGCGCAGTGTCTTTCTTTGACATCAGTCTTTCAGCCTTTCCTGTAAGGAACCCTCTTAAATCAGTGGTTTAAATGCCTAGTTGTACCACGATGTGGGATCATGCCAGGTTTCCTGGGCATCTCAGGTGCCTTAGGGTTTGCTTTGTTCTTATTTGGACACTGCAGTTTTTCTTCCCTTCAAAAACTGATGGGCTAATTCTGCTCTTAGTCTGCCTGAGAAGAGCAACTCCATCATTCAAATAGTTTTCCTTTAATATACTGAAAGTTTGACCTATTTTATTCAGCAGACAAAACTCAAGTAAATGGTTAATTTCATCGCTAAATGGTATCTTTTGATGGCAGGGGAGGAAAAAACAGCTCTGCGATCTCAAGGCTGACTGCACTTTAAAATCTGAGAGGAATGATGAAAGTTGGAAATATATTTGCTGCCAGACTCTGCTCTTCTGCCAAACTGAATACAATTCAGCATATGCCAGCATGCAACTCTACCTGCCCCAGGACCTCAAAACACATGTTCCTTCTCTCCTCTGCCATGAGCTGAGACTGCAGCGTCTCAGTAATTTGCCAAACAGTGCATTGCTCTGGAAGGCTGGCGTGCGGTGGTAAAGGAGAAGAAACATCCCTGGGGATGCTTCCACCTGTAAAACATGCATTGAAGGAGGCCATGTAGCAAGTGAGCCTTCGCACTGACTTTCCTTTCCTCTCTCCTCCTCCATCCAACTTTCCCATTTGAAGGGCAGTATTTCTCAGGGCATGAATGGTTTCTTTCCACCCCCAGATCAGCACAGAACAACTCCTACAACCTTTTCAACAGCTAACCAGCCCAGGGTCTGGAAACCTAGCAAAACACACCATCGTTACCTTCAAAACTGACCGTTGAATGCAGCCAGCTGGCTCCAAGCAGCTCAGCAGTAAAGCAGAGCCGGGTGTAGGGTGCTTTTCCCAGCAGCAGGGACTCTCACTGGGTCACAAGGCTCCCAGATTCCATCTCACGGAGCAGCTCCCAGCCCAGCTGTATGTGGCTGATGGTTTCTGCCCCAGCGCGGGACACCGAGCCCGCACCTGTGAGGCAGCACAGCAGTTTGCCATTTGAGATCTCCCACCCGGCAGATGCTCTTCCACAGCAAAACCAAGTTTATTGCAACCAGGTGCGAGGATAAACTGAAGCGTGATCGCAGCAGTAAAACTCAGGGCAAAGTTAAACCTGCTTCACAAACGACCACAGTGCCCACTGGCGTTAGGGGAGTGACTGAGCCTGGGTGCCAAACCCCAGCCCTCAGGGGTGCAAAAACCCCAAACCCCCGGCTGCGAAAACTCCAACCTCTAGGGTGCCAAACCCCAGCCCTGGGGTGCCAAACCCCACCCACCAGGGGTCCAAAACCCCAAACCCCCGAGGTGCAAAGCCCCAAGGACGGTGGAGGGTACATCCTCCCGGTGCACTAGCCCGGAGCAGGGGGACACTTCCCAGGGAGGGGCTGGGGGGGTCCTGCCTGGGAAGGGGCTCTCCCGCGGAGGGGAAGAAGCCGGGGGGAGGACTGCCCGGGGCGGAGGCAGTGTTTGGGGAGGGTATCCTTCAGGGAGGGGGGTTTACAGGACTTACCTGGGGGGAGCCTGCTGGAGGAAGGGGTCCCACCCGCAAGGAGGAGCAGAGGCAGTCCTGCCCGAGGATGAGGATGCCGGCGGAGGCATTTACCGGCAGCGGGGCTCCGCTACAGCCCGCCTCCCGCGGGGGCCGGCAGCCGGGGGAGCCGCCCCGCTCCTCTCCGCTCCTCCGCCCCGCTCCAAAACGGGAGGTGTCTCATCCCTCCGGGCATGGTGACTCCCCGTGGAAACGATGCATTTTTCTGCCTTCAAACCGGTCTTTCCTAGCACACAGCAGCTGCACGGGCAAAAAAAAAAAAAAAAAAAACCAAAAGGAAAAAAAAGGAAAAAGACTGGCTTCCCAGTTACTAAAAGCAAAGGGGGCTTTGCTCATAGACTAAACCAGAATGCTAAAAAAACCCAGAGTGTAAGAGGGATCTGCTAGCACTAGCCTTGGTGAGACGTTCCCTGCCCAGCCCCTCTTTGCCTTGCCAGGAAGGCTGAGTGGGGCTCAGTGCGTTGGAATGGTGGCCGTTGGGTTTTGGAGCTGAACTGGCCAGCTTGGAAACTGGGCACTGGGTTGTTTGGACATGGCCCTTGGGAAAACCTGGCCATATTGGCTGCTTGGCAAGGAGAGGTTCTCCTCCCAGCTGCAGGTCTGGGGTTGAAGAAGTGACTGGCACCTCTTGGACTCCTCGGGAGCTGACTCAGCTCAACAGTCTGGCAAAAAATGAACGCAGCAAGAAAAAGCATAAAAAACCTGGTTCTTTCAGTGCTTGGGTGAGTGTCATACATGAAGCTGGGAGCGTGTCACCTCACCAATAGCTCCCGTCCTAAAACAAGCCCTCAAATCACACCCAAGTGCATCAACTCTCCATGCTTGCTGCCACCAAAAAGTCCCTCTCCTTTCCTGTTTGTTTTCCACAGGAAATCACTAAGGTTTTGAACTGTGGCTTCACCTGTCGCCAAAAATGCGCTTGGAGAATTTCCACAATGAGTCTGGAGAGGAAACCTCCTGAGTAGGGTTAGTGGAAAATAAAGAAACCTAAATTTACTGTCCCCTCCCTGGAACAGCTCAGCTCTCGGCTGGCCACTGGACTTTCAGGTTTCAAACTTGGGTTTGACATTAACAATGAAACTGTGGTGGCTAAACATGTCTGCAATACTTTATGTCATATTTATTGCTTCAGAAATAGCACATTACCCTTTGAAAATAATAAAACCTACTTAAAATTATGCTTTTCCACTCCAGAAATGAAAAAGAAAGAAGGAAGGAAGGACAGACATAATCTCATCTCTGTATTTTTCTTTAATAAAGATGAAACATTTTCTATAAAGGTAGAGAAATATGTAATGTGTGGATGAGATATTTTGTGAATCTGGATTGATTTCATTACTTTAGTCAACATAGACTTATGTGTGTTTCTGAAAAAATCAGTTTTGACAACGTTGGTATAAAATACTTTAACATTCTTGTGTTTAAAGTTATAATTTACATTATGGTTTTTTTTTAGAAAAGCTTTCACAAAACTTGAAATTAGAGCAAAATATTTTATTCCTGATCAGAAGGAAAAAATTTCAAACTGAAAGAAAACTTTTGTGTACTCTTCACCAACCTTCGTTGCAAGCTGAGCTCTTGAAGCCACTTTCTGACTCCTTCCTCTGAGCAAAATGGGAGCACCTGACCAGGGAAGATAAGCTAAGGGGAATATGTTATAAAAAAAAAAAGATGGATTGAAGTTTTATTAAAAAGCTTGTACCAAACTATCTTGTTTCTCCAGTTCTGAAAACCAAGTATCAACAAATAGAATTAAATGAGATATATATGAAATACATATCAATTATATGCTATATTTTTTATTATTTGTATGATATTTTAAATATATTTTTTTTTTAATTACAGAAACAACAAAAACCATGTAATTTCAAATAATGGCTAATGTTTGTTTTTGTTTTTTTTGACAGAACCTTTCTAAAGCATGTTTTTTTTCATAAAATCACAGAATCATAGAATACTTTGGGTTGGAAAAGACCTTTAAAGATCTTCTAGTCCAACTCCCCTGTCATGGGCAGGGACATCTACCACCTCTCTGGGCAACATGTTCCAGTGTTTCACCACTCTTATTGTAAAAAATTTCTTCCTTCTATCTAGTCTAAATCTACCCTCTTTTAGTTTAGCACCATTATCCCTTAATCTTTTGCTACAGGCCCTGCTAAAACATCTGTCCCCATCTTCTTTATATTCCCCTTTAAAAGTGTTGATAGTCCATGATAAGGTCTCCCCAGAGCCTTCTCTTCTCCAGGTTGAACAACAACAACTCTCTCAGCCTGTTTCATCAGAGAGATATTCCAGCTCTCTGATCCTCTTTGTGGCCCTCCTCTGGACCCGTTCAAACAGTTCTGTGTCTTTCCTGTGCTGAGGGCTCCAGAGCTGGACACAGTACTCCAGGTGGAGTCTCACCAGAGTGGAGTAGAGGGGCAGAATCACCTCCCTCAAGTTGCTGGCCACGCTTCTTTTGATGCAGCCAAGGATGTGGTTGGCCTTCTGGGCTATGAGCACACATTACCAGTCATGAACAGTTTTTCATCCACCATTACCCAAGACCTTCTCAGCAGGGCTGCTCTCAGTGCCTTCAGCCCCTAGCCTGTACTGATACCGGGGGTTACCCCAACCCAGGTGCAGGACCTTGAACTTGGACTCCCTTTTCTTCTCCTCTATTTCCCTTGAATCCATGGTGCAAAAATTAGTCCAAAACCCCCGAAAGAAGTCGCCTCTGTCCCTGAATTAGAGTTAATTGGTCATTTCCGTGGGTCGGAGGTGGCGGTTGGGAGCGGCTGCCGCTGTCCATGGTACCGCAGGTCGCGCCGCCCCCGCGGCGCCTCGCCCAGCCACCCTCACCTCCCTCTCCCGGGGGATTTCCCTTTCTGTCTGTAATCTAGGAATGCTGTCAGAATAATAGAGTTTTTACAGAGTAGGGAGTAATAATAAAAGCCTTCAGTCCTTCAAGCGTAATAACACTGATTCAAAAAAAACTGACAAAAAAAAAAAAGATAGACAACAGCAAGAAGCAGCAGCAAGTGTTTTGGACAAAGTGCTGCAAAATTCTGTGTCAGCCACTCATATTAATGTCATCTGTCATCGATATCACCTGTCATCATGCCACAAGCCATCAAAAAACATGGCAAGATTTAATGTTTATTGGAATTTCTAGGATATTGTCAAGCAGGAATTTCCAGGATATTGTCTTAGGGGTTGCTGGTTTTTTTTTACATTATATGCAATGCTACCTGGAAAGGGAGGAGTAAGGCAAAATTGAATTTAATTGACTTTCTGATCTTGGCAACAAGAAACGGAATAGGAAATGTGCATTCCAGCACCTTTTGCATATCAAAAGCAGTTTGATCTCAGAAAATCTGAACAGTAGTGGAGCTATATTCATGCAGACACTGAGGTACAGCCAAAGGTAGAACATAACAAATCTCCTTAAATTAGCAAATAAGAGGGTATAGAGCGTCGAATACTCAGGAATGCTTTGAGGCATCATTTACTTTTGGTACCCACTTGGAAAACATTGTTCAAATGCCTGGGAAGGGGGGAAGGATGTCAGAGGAATATTTTATGTTGCCAAGTGGACAGATACAAGGAAACGCTTTCCTTGGTAGGTTTTAGACATCGGGCCTTCAGCAGTGGGGACACTACAATGGCATATGATAACCCCATCACACAAAGAGATCTGCCGAATGCATAGAGAATAGCAAATTTAAAAGGCCTGTAAATCACATGGATTGGGTAACTAGGCCTGTGGGAGTGGCAGGTTTGATTTTTTGTCTTCTCTTCCTTTGTCTTTTTAGAGGGAGCCTGTCCTGATGTCACTGCCCCTCTTCAGCATCTTTCTTAGGGCAGCTGCATGAAAGGTAGAAGGAAGAAATGAACATTTATTTTCCTGTCTGTCTTGATTTAGCCAGGTGTGAAACTTTACAATTGCCTCTAGTGTTAAATAACTCTTTAATAACTCTGCTGATTGACAGGGTTCCTGAACAGAAGCCACCAAATGCCTTTTGCTAACCACTGCTTTTCTAGCAATGCTACGAACCAGAGGCAGCTGCCTCTGAGATGTGCTTTCTGTCAGGTTGCATTGGCGTGCTATGCTTGTTTTCTGTATAAATGGTGTTAGTCATCAGCTCAAGCAATGAAGTTCCTTTGACACATGATACCTGCTGTGCTCCCTGATTGTGCTTTTTTAATATCTTATGTGCTGTTGTGTCTGAGACATTTCTCGTACTTGATGAATTCTATCTGACAATTTCCCTTTCAATTTTCCCTCATCGGACCCCATATATTTCTATTTTCTCTTTCAGGTGGGATTTGTAATCCTTCTAACTTGATATATTCACTCCTAAAATGAACACCAAGGAGTTACTCCTGTTGCTTGTTGCAGGCATTCAGCTCAGCTGTTCTATGCTGCTTCCACTTGCTCCTCTGACCCTCAAAGTGGTCTCACTTTTCTCCAATGGCTGTGTAGGGGAAATACACTCCTGATTTTTCCTGTCTTAATTGTATCTAATTTATATTCTGGAAGTAAATAGTACAGAAACTCCCACTGGCCTTCCACATTTGGTTTCCACTAAAGTTTCTGTTGATACACTTCTAACCCTGTAAACCCCTCCATGGCTTTGTGCACACCCTAGCTGAACTGTACCCTCAGTCATTCTGTTGTAAAATCAGGATCTTACTGGTTCTCAAGAAAACTAGAAATCCCCCAAACATTCCTAGTGAAATCCATGGGAATTACTGCAAGCTGGGATAGAGCTTATCAGAAACTTATTATCACAGCACCCATTAATTCAAGGCAGGAAGATAGATATATAATTATGGAATTATAGAAAGAATAAAAGAAAAACAATCCTTAAAACTTAAACTGGCTCAAGACAGCAAGTGTTTGTAAGCATCAGGAGGTTCTTAAGGAAGTACTCAGTGGTTGTGGTCTTATGGACAATTTGGGGTCACTAGATCAATCTCCCTTGGAGAGGAAGAAGAGCAATTGTAATTTAAAACCTTCAAACTCAAACTCTAGAATGCAATAGAAGTCTCCCATCCAAGTGCTAGTCCAACCCAGTTCTTCTTGGTGTTGAGGATGCAAATGTAGTGTCTGCAAAGAGCAGGATTGGACAGGATCTGCAACAGAGATCAGGGCAAAGAAGAGGGCTATTTTTCAGGGGAGCTCCTGAGGTATAGTCTGTGTGACTCATTTTGAGAGGACAATGTATCCTTGGTAGCTGCTTGTTCGTGAAAATCAGTTTCAAAATCCTTATTCTGTTATTCTACATGAGTTTCTCATTGGTACAAACAAGCAAAGGCCTGTGGTCACTCTCCCCATACCTCTGCTCATAATCCCTCAACTGCAGGGCTGTAGGTACTGAACCAAGTTAGATAATATATGGAGTTATGCATCCAGCTATGCTCTATTATGGATTATCTCTTGAGCTAGAGAATAGTTTGAGGCTTGTATGCTCTAAAAGCATGTTCAGAAACAGAAATGGCATAGCACAGCCCATGACTTGTAATGCAGACAGTTCCTGAAGGCTCTTTAATGTTTGAATTATTCATTGTAGCTTCATTTCAGCCACACTCAGGTGTTACTCCACACAGCAGTGAGAAGCTCCAGCTGAATCTTCATCACACCTTGAGGACACCTTGGCTATTTTATCCCATAAAGGGATAATAGATCTGATGTTGCCAGATCACAGTCCTTTCACAGTGACTGATGATCCAACAGTCATAGTTATACTTGAAACATCCTATAATTCAAATAGAGGTATCTACAGCTGCCAGAAAAATATCTCTGAGTTCACATGAAAGCAATGGTGATTTTTACAGTAGGACCAGCTGTTATGTATCAGGAGACTTTCTGGGAACTTTGGTTAGCTTGCACTGAAGTGTGCATGCATCTGCTATATATTCTAATGAAATTGCTTGCTCACACCTCTGAAGTGGCTTGTTTATCTCTTTGTAGCTGCTGGGCAGATGCCTTGTATTTGTGTGGGAGATTTCTCCAGTAATTTGATGGTACTTCTAAGCAAAATGGTTTTGCCTGTAAAGGGGCATGCCCTAGTTAATCAGATGGTCAGGTTTTCAACATGGGCACACTCGTTTCCCTTGCTTACACCACTGCACTTTCACCTGATGGTCACCGTGTTTTGAAAACAAAAACCTATTGTCAAGAAGGAGACTTGATATTTTTGCCTTTATGTTAATGAGGAATAAACCAAAACCCAGTGAGTAAGACCAACATTCCCCAAAGTGCTCTCTAATTATGGGCACCTCCTTTTCTAAGCGTCTGGACTGGTATACTTTGGCTGAGTTTGCAGCAGGGTTGTGTAACAAAGTCTTGTGTGTGCTTTGGGTTCTCAAAGACCTTCAGAAAATTCAAGCCCAAGAGGTATGAAGCTGCTCAAACTGAGTCATCAGAAATGTGTGGACACTTTTGTAAGCCTCCATTGTTTGCTAAAAAACTGCATAATGACTCAATGTCATAGTCTGAAACAAAACCTGAGCTCTGTGTGTTAACTATTATGTGTTTCTGATGTGAATGAGGAAGAAAAATATAAATCTAGTCAGAAATCCCACTGAGTAGGCACTAGAGATCTGTTGCAGAGACCACTTAGGGGAGCTGCAAAGGCTTTCATTGACCTCGGAAGAAAAGAGCACCAGTGGGCACAGTGATACACAAAACAGTGTCCGTAGGGGGAGGAGTGCACTGAAGTAAAGGCCCACAGACAAAACCACTGGAGAAAAAAAGTATATCCTACACACTGTATCAGGATGCAGTATATATTTGAATAGCTGTGGTATTTTCACTTCTTTTCAACAATTCTCTTTCATGGCTCTATTATGTTTTTCTAGCAACAGTGCTGAAATTATTTTACAACTCATTGGGGATAAAAAGCCATCTAAGAAACTTATCATTGAAACCACTTGTCAGGCTGCAAAAAGTTGCCAAAGAAAATTTTCTTTTCCCTTTTTATTGTTTTTCTGACAAGCTGGACAGGGGCTGTTTTCTCTTGTGCTGCAAAATCTAATTATAAACGTACATAAAAAAATAGACGACACTAACCATTTGTCTCGCATGACTCACCACTGTCTATCCAAATGTCATAAATGCTGGCAAGCAAACTACAACCACAAAACACATCAGTGTCTCACAAGGCTGCTTGTCTTGATTACAGGCTGGCAAGGATTAGGCTGAGTAATTGGGAGAAGATGGGAGGAAGGTTTCACTGGGCATCTGGGATTATTGTCTGCTGGAAACATTTGCAGAAGATAAATCACTAAAATATAGCCTCGTGCCTTCAATGGCAATCCCCATCACAGGGTGTAACAGTTTGTACAACCCAGAAGACGTCAAGAAACAAAGCAATGTCCAGGTGGAAGAGGAGACACCCACATTGGCAACAACTAAATACAACAATGTTTTGAACACAACTATTCCCTAGGAATGACTTTCTTCCGTGTTACTTCCCTGTTACTGCAGCTGCCACAGAAACCAAAGCCCAGACCTGCTCCCACCATGTCTCTGCTATTAGAACTTGAACTTCTTGCCCTGCATGGACCTTGGGGAGCATGCCGGATGGGATAAGTTGCACTTCTATCACAAACACAAACCGAGTGCTTCTCTGGGGTTGCCCTGCCTTAATCAGGCTGTCCAGGTCTAACCCAGGAAGTCGAATTTAGAGGCAGAGGAGTGTGTTGGGCTGAGTAGAAGAAGTCAAAAGAGTAAGTCTCAGTCTCAGAGTATCAGACACTATGAATCTACTATAGATAAGTTTTAAAAAATAAATAAATAACCAAAGTTACTTCTGAAACACTGGAGAACTTTGAAGAAATTGATCCCTTCAGACCACGGTGGGCACCGTATTTCTGGAATGCAGTGTTTCTTCAATGCTCTTCCCCAGCATTCATGGCACTGATTTGTCGGCACAGATGCTGATGCCAGGACCTATCTGTTCCAACAAGAGCCATTCTCGTTTTGATTTTACAATCCCATTTGAAAACGCATCCCCTGGCTGTTTAATTTCCTATCCCCAGAGCACAGCGCTCGGTCTCATTCACATGCACAGCATTTCCCCACGCGGTTCGAGCCAGGGCTGGCTGCTGAGCTGTGAAATGTGTGTGCTTCCGCGCCGCCGGCTCCTTCTGACGCGCCTGGAGCAAAGACTTTATCATCTCACTGGGTGATGTCGGGATGGTGGTGCCTGATCTTTGGAGAAGATTCGGAGTAGAAAATTACAAGTCAGGAAGAAATACTCAGGTAGACAGGGAAACTGTGAAAATTAAAGGAACTAGGCATGATGATTTTTTTGGCACTAGACTGCTTAAATCTCAGACCTTCCTATACTGCATTGAGACATTATGCTCTTTTCTACAACCAGCTGCATTACGTTTTTGTCATTGGGCAAATATAGCTCTGGTTTATTTTTAACTTTAATTGAATATCTCCTTTCAAATCTTATCACTGCCCACCCAGATCAAATGGAATGGACATAAATGCAAACGTAATGTAGACTACCTTATGCCAGAGAGCACAGCAGCAGCAAATTAATAATCTTTTTTTCCCAGGCATTTCATCACAAATCAAGGAGAGACTTGTTTACTGATGTGATTCATACCTGAAGAATAAAATGTTGTCTGGCAAGATTTATATTTCACATTTTAATATGGATTTTCACCTAAGGATCTCAAAATATTTACAAACCTTAAAGCCTGATCTACATACATTTTTTTTTCAGCAAATAGTCTTTTTTTTTTTTAAATAAGAACATGATTTTTCCCTCACAGTACTTCACAAGGTAATCACAATTACAGTTACAAAATACTTTAGAGCTGTATAAATTAATTCCCTTGCCAATATACAAAAAACTTTTACTAACTTCAGTAACTTGGGATGATAAATCCATAGACCATTCACATATAAAAACCATACCATCACTTGTCTTTTTAAGCTTAACTAATGCTGTAATATGCCTTGCAGCTCCATGAGTGGAAAGTTGAACAGAGCAGTCAAAGCCTTACTGTCCCACCAGAAAGGGCGGGATAATTGTCCATGGTTGTGCTGAGAAGACACACCTGACATGAATATCTACGGAGGTGTTTGTAGAAACGAGGATGTGTTTAAACTAGCAGGATGAGAAACTTGTTGCTTCACTGTGATGGGAAGTCAAACTCTGGCAATATTATTTTGCTCCAAAAGTAAGAAAGCCCTGGGGAGATTAAAGGAGCATGTCTTGGAAATTAGGTGTTATACTCCAAGGATACTTCTTTTCGTACAATATACAATGAATCTTACTTGGTCATAAAATCTGGATGGCAAGAGAAGGGCTAGGATATAAATGCAAGGTCAGTGAGGGAAGATAAAAAATGAAACTGTTTGGGAACCAGTAAGAATCATTGCACATGCTGGTAGGTTGTTAAGGGCATGTGTGCAGTGTGGCAGCAACTCCTGGCACCTTTGCTGGGGATGCCCAGCTGTATCCTCTGCCACTAAGCAATTGATTCTGCTGCATCTCAGAAGGAGCAGGAGAGAAGGAAGCTTCATTTGATAGGTTAAGATATAAAATCATAGAAAAATTTAGGTTGCAAAAGACCTTTAAGGTCATCAATTTCAACCATTAACCTAGCACTGCCGAATCCACCACTAAACTATGTCCCAAAGTGCCACATCTACACATCTTTTAAATACCTCCAGGGATGGTGACTCAACCACCACCCTTGGCAGCCTGTTCCAATGCTTGACAACATTTTTTGTGAAGAAATTTTTCCTAATATCCAATCTAAACCTCCCCTGGTGCAATTTGAGGCTGTTTCTTCTCAACTTATTGCTTGTTACTTGGAAGAAAGGACCGACGCTCACCTCGCTACAACCTCCTTTCAGGTAGCTGTAGACTAAGATGTCTAAGTTCATCTGCTAAGACGAACTACTATGAACTGTAATACATGGCTCTTTAGGAACAGGACAAAAATACATATTGTCAAACCCTTGCCCTTTCCAGGAACAAATATAAAGAAAGTGAGGAAGAGAACAAAAATCTTACAAAATCATTGGTGGGAACAACATAAATTGTGGTGGGACATTGCCCTGCCAAGGGACCAGCAGCTCTCTATATTGGTTCCTTGCTTTGCTCTATTTACTTTCTTTTTCCATTCCCCCTGATCTTCCAGCTTGGTAATTCTCTCCTAGGTGTTCATATAAAGCAGTGCACCAAGTGTTGTCTCCCTGGAAATCTATAACACACATTACTTTATCTAGCCAGTAATTAACCCAATAACAAAATCCAAAAAAGTATTTCTGTTGACACTATGTCAGACTGAGTCCTAATCAGTTCCAAAGACTTTCTTTCACAGTAGTAATCTATCTGCTTTCCTCTGCCTGATCTGGAATACTAAAACATAGATTTACCTACTTTTTGTTTTTCATGGCTGGCTCCAGCTTTGGTAATCTTATTTTAATGCAGTTTGGAAACCTTTTATTCTGATGAACACCTTTGTCATCTCAATAAGAGAACATCCACTTGTCTCCCATTTCCATTTTAGGTGCTTTTGATGTTTGAGTTTCTGTCACTGATGTATCGAAGACTGAGTATATCAATATGTGAGATATATATAGATATATATATATATGTCTGTATCTGCCAAGAAAACTCTGCACTTAATAACATAAGTGGGCTGTATTATACTTTTCAATCAAAGGTCTGCTTTCAGGGGTAATTTGGATATATTTGGATTATAAAGCCAAAGTTATAACTTCTATAATAAAAGGAAAAATATTCCGCCTCTTCTGTTTTCTTCCATGAATTTTATTCCCATCCTTTGGAGAACATAGTGCTGAAGAAAAAGTCTGTATGATTTAGTGTCTGTATTGACTCTGTGGTTGAGCTATACTCAAATCCCATTTTCTGCACACAACAGAAAGCTTCTTACCTTCTTGTCTGCAAGGACACATTGCTGGCTCATGTTGAACTTGATAGCCACCAGGACCTCCAGATCCTTTCCTGCTGAGTTGCTTTCCAGCTGGGTGGCCCCCAGCCTATATAACTCTTAGTGCATGAGGCTGTTCCTCCCCAGGTGAAGGACTTTGCACTTCTTGTTAAAATAAATTATTGCCATTATGACCCCAAAATCACCTGGTCCCTCCTCTCTGTGCATCTTAACCATGCTCTGTGTGATTTTGCAAGGTTTAAAGTGCAGAATTGTTTTATCTATGAATTCCCAGGCAGCATCAGTCTAGAGATAAGTAGCTAGGTGTTTACCGAAGCCATGACATGGGCTCCTCTAGGCACAAATACCAGGTTTTTGCTATTCCTAGCAAGTTTTCCTGGTAGAAATTCCCTGGAACAGCTGTCTGTGACATCTCAGGTGTCCTCTTTACGTTTTGGCTGCTTGTCTTAATACTTGGTCTATTGTACTTAAATACTTAAATTCTACCAAAGCTGCACTTCAACTCTTTGTCAATGGATCTGCTCAGGTGTCCAGTGAAGCTGCTAGATCAGGTTCTAAATAAATTTTCTTTTATTGCTTGAGGGAGTTATCTGCCTAAAGGCTTTGCCCATATTCACAGCAGAGGCACTAAGGCAACGATGCCCACACTGGGTTGCACAGGATCAGTGCCACGTGTTCCTGTCCTCACATCTCTTGCTGGTTTGCCAGAGGACTGGCTGTGTGCACACACTGATACCCATTTTAGTCAAAATCAGCTGCTAGACACTGACCTGTCAGCTACTTTTAAGCTGACCTGCATAATTTTAACTTGAATGGCTAAAAAGCTCTCACAAATAGCTCAGCTGGAGAGGGGAGAAGAGCAGGCACTGGCAGATGAGGGGTGCTCAGTAGTGAGAAAGTGGTGAGAGATACATCTCTTCTATCTCCAAACGTGGTTACAGAGATATCCCCTTTTAATCCAGCTAGACAATGGAAAAGACAGTGACAATATTCATTAACAAGCTGGGCTGTGGCTTATTTGACACTGACTAATGCTAGATAAATACGATTTTTGCTAGATTAATATAGGTTGGTTTCGAAGAAACCAAAGCTTCATCCTAGGGAAGAGGTACTTTTGATGGGTCATCAGATCTTAGGCTGTCAGGCATTTTTTGTAGATTATTGGAGACTATTAAGAGGGATATGAAGATGTTTTTTCTGATAATTGGATTTTTTTCTTCTTTTTATAGTTCAGGTTGCACAGAGCATTAATGGAGAGTACAGTATGCTGTTCCTTTTTTAATGAAAAAACACAAGATGTCCTCAAAGGCTGCTCTAATTAGACCAATTCAAGCACTTTCCAGTGAGGCGACTACTCCATTAAAAAGAAGAAAAAGTATTACAGAAATATAGACACGGTGCCCTCAGAAAAAAATAGAATACAGAAAAAGATGTTGGGGAACAAAAAAGAAACCCCCAGAGTTTCTAACAAAATAACCCCAAAGCTTGCAATGGGCCAGGGTACCCCCACACCACCAGGCTCAGACCTGACTGTCCTGTCCACTGCCCTCTTGGCTGTTTGACAGCTCTTGGTGTTACATCGTGTTGTGTTAAAGCCTTTATTTTTGGTAAAACAAAGTTCTGTTTTTCTGTCTAGTGCTTGTTATAATGGCCTCAAGGGACCTTCAAAAGTTCATTTACTTTACCGGGGTTCCGAAATACTTAGCTCAAGGCAATTAAGTTTTTAATTAAACAAGCACTAGGAGGAGGATTTTGCATATGAAATTTCTCCTTTTTTTTTTTTTTGAGACACAGCAATCACTAAAGTTTGGCAACCCTTGCACTACAACAAGTTAAAGCCCAAGAATATTTTTAACCTTCGCTTGTGAATTGCATGAGTCATAAAATTGAAGATCTCGGAGCAGAACCCTGCAACTCTATTTCTTTTTCCCAATGTGTTGATTTATGTATTGACCATATTCCCCAGGTTCCTCTGATAGAAAGGCTGTCATTTAAAAAATAAGCAGCATTTCATTTGTGGGCACTGTGCCTCTGTGGATTGCAAAGCCAATATATGCAATTCCGCAGCTAGGCTGTTAAAGCAAGAGCGTGCTCAGTAATTGATCTGCGTCAGCATCCCCCACCACTTGAATGATAATACATGTTTTAAACAGATTGGTCTTAAAAACTAGAATGAGCCTGGCAAAAAATAACTGAAGAGATCCAACAAGAAAGATATGACAAAAGAAAGTGTTATAGTCTCCTCTGTGCAATGTCTTGAGAGGGTATTTAGGTATTTGGTGTTCAGACGAGGTGACCGATGATGTAGATTTCAAAAAAGATTTCCAGTCTACTTATTGCTTTGTGGTTACCCAAAAATCAGAAACCTGAGGGACAGCAGGCTACAGAAAGCATTCCTGTTAGAAGGACGAGTCTCAAACCCAGTCTTTCATGCCTCACAGTGGGGGAAGGGAAACTTATTTCTGAATCTTCATAAACCTAACATAAACTTAATTAATATAACATGCAAAAATATTTTAGTTTGGTTGAAAAATAAGTCACGTGAAGTGAAAAACAACCAGCTGTAAAGTGAAGACAGGAATATTTTATAAGGATAAAGTAATCTCAGGTGGGATGTTTGCTTTTCTGTAAGACTGAATCTATATGAAAGCAATACAGGGAAAATCCAGTGCTTACATCTTTTCAAAGAAAACAATAGCCACCTTTGAAGATTTTCTAAACTTCTTAGGTGGAGTACCTAGCAAGATGTCTTCACTGACTTGTGGTGTGATATAAAATAATGAAAATATGTTACCACAGCGATGTGAAAACTCAGTGCAGAGCCAGAAGTCGGTCATCAGAGGTAGAGAATTAGCAGCAGAGGCAATGCTCACCCAAAACATGCTGCCAAGGTACCCAGGAGTGCCTGTGAACTTCCATCAGTGCAAACTAGAAAACATATTGATTGGCTTTGAGTATAAGATTAAACAAGCAGCAATTCTCTGTGTATAATTTATAGGCTCCTGGCGACAACGTCACACTTGGCTGTTACTTCTCAAGTGGCATCCTTCTCCTGTGGTTCACCCTCATCTCTATCAAGGATAAATGTGGTATAAAAAAATGGTGGCTGGAGCCAATCCATATTTTTCATTTCAAACTTTGACACATGAAAAATAGCCTGTTTTGACTTACTGCTTGGATTTTAAATTTACCCTTCCAGTTCTGTGTTTAATTAAAAAAAGCCTGTTTCCTTTTTAAAGATTTTGTTTCCTGTTATTCATCATTCTTTATCCCTTTAAATAGGTATCATTGGTACCTTTCTCAAGTTGGCAAAAACACTGGGAAATGGGAAACCCAAAACATTTTTTTTCTAAACTGAGAAGCAAAAGTTTTAATTTTTTATCCGATATCAGGTAGAAGCTAGTTTTAGTGAATAAGTGAACAGAGCAAACTTTTCAGATGCTCTTCCACAGCTATTCAAGTGTCATCTCCTCCCAGACAGGGCCTTCGCCACCAGAGCCCAGCATAAGGAGGCAACCTTGGCTGACCTACATTGAAAAAGCAATGAACAATGCCTAAAAGAGAATAATAATACTGTGAGATGAATGCTGTGAGCATTTCTGGTCACCCTTGCCAAAAAGAATCTTTGCTGCAATACTCAGCAAAGTGTTTGCAAGCTCCTGGACTCACAAGGTCCCTGCCAGCCCTGCAGAGTGGTGGGAACTCAGTGTGGAGAGGAACTGCACCAAGGCAGAAGGGTTTGGACAGTATCCCCCATCTCAGCCTGGCTCTGAGCCTCCGTCTTCTCAGTGGATGCTTGAGATGAGATCTTGTTCAAAAGGTTTGTTTTGAGCATTAGTCCCAAATAAGAAAATTGGGATAATACCCTAAATGTTAATTATAGATGAAATTAGACCATCCATGAAGAGGAATTAGGGCCCTCTTTCTTTGTCAGACAGATGACGCCCTAAATATCCTTTCTACAGAAACCATAGGGACACATGGACTTCCATTACTGGACAGATGAAGCTTTCAGAGCTGTAATTTGGACTTGTGTACCTAAATCCCTTTATGGCATAACCATTAACCTCTAAGTCATGGGGACAATTTGGGAAGTGACCCACATTTAGAAAATACATTCTCAACAGTGAAAAAAAAAAGAAAAAGAAAAAGAAAAGAGAGAAAAGTTTTGTTTTCCTTTTTGCCTGCAGGAATCCTTTAGCAAATGCATCAGGCAGTGCCTGCCAAGTGTGGTCAGCTGGGATGTCAGCTGGGGAGGAACAAATACGTGGGAGGAATCTGCCAGAGTCTGCAGGGCTGCTGTAGGCACTCAGAGATCTGCGCACAAAACCAACACATATCTCCACAGCAGGACTGACCTACAGCTTTCTTAGCCCCCCACAGAGGAGTACCCGCTTCTCCATGGCATGTATAGTCTGCCCATGGCATACGTTACAGTGCCATATATAGCACACACACATTGTCAGCCTTACAAGCAAAGGCCAAGGCACTCACTGCTCCTTTGAAATACCTGGAGGAAAACAAGCCATAAGTGTGAACAGGGATGCATGAAGGATTTAAACCTACTTACAGTGCTCTTGCCTGGCCTGAAAATCTTCTTGAGATACCTGATACAAGCCAAAGGCCCCAGTGAAATCTATGGCCATCAAACTGTTCCCCAAGAGACTCCAACCAGTGATGCTGCTGCCTTGCCAAACTGTATCACTGCTACAGTACGACCATTTGAATTCAAGACCCCACAGTAGTGAAACACACCTGTGTTAGTGTGGTCCACGATGGTCCATACTTGGGACCAAGTTTTTCTGCAGGAAAAAAAGAATCTAAAGGTTAGAAAAAGACTGAGGATACTATTGTCTGAGCTGCTCTGAAGTTACCAGCTCAGTATTAGACCAAATAAATTCTCTTGTTATCCATTGACACATGGCATCCTTGTGAAACAAACCAAAACCCTGGGAGTTTAATATTTTATTTGCGATGTGAAAAGATGAGGCTTCATCTTCCCCTTGGCATAATAAATAGACTGACGGAAGCAAGTGCCTACCCTACTTTATAATTACAAAATGCCTGCTGACCCATAACAGGCTTTAGCAGCGTATGCGCGCTGTATTTCTTGCCACAGAGCCAGAGAGAAAATGCAGATTTCATGAGTTGCCAGTGGAGATTTATATTCAGCTGGTTAATATCTCTGAGCTTTCTTAACAAGAAAAGTGATTTTAGTTGTCATTGCTTGTTGAGCCATGTGGCCAAGCCTGGCAATGCAATTACTGCTAAGGGAGGTGAAGGTGAAGGGCATGCAGGGACCACCACCATGCTTCTGGCATTAATGGATATCACCACTTACCATTTGTGATCTGGCAGTTCAATACACTTCCCAGATATGCAACCATCCATTGTCAGATCTCTGTAATCTTTGCTGCCAGAGCAACTAAATTATGATGGCACTAGACGCAGTTCAGAAGAGATTAATATTTATGACTGTTGCATATCTCTTAATAAATGTCTATAGAGTACCACAAGGTGAGCACAGGTTGAGCCACAGTAAGTATTACTGTTATGGAGAAGGGTGTGCAGCCAGAAAATATCCAAGTATGGCATTAAAAGCTTGAATTGAACTCCCAAAGCTGATAATTACTGGAGCTTGCCTGGGTGCTTAGCAAGGAGATAAAAGACTTGTGTTAATGAACGATTCATGACAGATAAATGGCAGATGGTAACTGGGTGCAGGAGGTATGGTATGATGCACAAAAGACTGATTAGGAGGAACTGTAACTTGGACAGTTGGGATGCCAGACATCTGGAGTGTGGGGTGCACATGCTATTTTCCCTGTAAATAGAGTATGGTGCCTATAATTGGGTTCACACACACACATATACATACATACACACAAATTTATATACACCATGCTAAATAAAAAATGGTCAAGACGAAACCCTTGCTACAAGACTGAGCAGCCAGAACTGGCTTTCATCCACATTAATTAAGGCTAATCCTCTGTAGCAAGTTTGTTTTGGAAGCTATGGAGTAAGTTACCAATTCAGTTATGTCGACCACGGTGGTCCAGTGATTCAGTTGATTTCTCTGGCCCTCTCATTTAAGAGCATAGATGTGCCTTCAGGATTGCTTTTAAACTCATTTTCCACGGTTTGTTTAAATGTGGAAACAATAAATAAATAAATAAAAACCCAAACAGCTTTCAATGCCATTCCCCAGATAAGACCATTAATTATTGATACTGGTCAAGGTTTTGAGTGGTCAAGGGACAGAAGAGTGGGTTCCTGCCACCTCCAAGGGGAAAAAACACAGTGCTTACTTAAATAGGAAAACATCTATTACAGGATGTGCAGTAACTGTGGAAAACATGAATCCAGGAGCAGCTTTATGAGGGGATGACTCAGACATTGGTCATCCCCAGAAGAGTGGTCAAAACAGTCGGGAATACTGTGAGGGGAAGGCACCTGCATTGCAGAGCTGAGGTGACTCAGCGGGAGAGTTCCATCTCCAGCCTCTGAGATTTCTGATCTGTCATGCAAGCCCCGTTCCCAGGACCATCCCAAATCCACACAATTCTTCCTTCCCCAGCAGCAGCAGGCCTGGCAGTCTGGGGCTCATACTCAGGCACCTTCCCCCTCCTTCCCAGAGGTGATATTTGGGGGGAAGAGAGGGTCTCCTTCAATTCATTCAGAATGAAGAACTGTTTTGGCCACAAAGCCATTTGAAAATTCAGATTGGTTTCACCAAACACTACATGCTGGCATAGTTAGGATGATGCTGACTGTAGGGACAGATGACTCAGCCCTTGAAAGGTAAGTGATTGGATTAGGTCAAAAACACATGGAAAAAGACCATTATAATTTTCTGGAAGACTGAGTATTGTCTTTTCTCAAGTTCTTTTGCTTTCCTGCCCTATTCCTTAAAAGCTAGAAATGTGTTGGTGAACAGAGAAGGCCTGATTCCAAGCCAAAGACTATTCCCAAGCTTCTTTTAATCTCTAGCAATTTGCTTCCCAAAACACAAAGTGCCCCATAGAATGACCTGGCAGCCCATCCCAACCAGGATGGGCTAATCCCCACACTCCACAGGGACTCCTGGCTGTCAGGAAATCTCCAAGTTATTCTCCATCCCAAAGTTCTACACCACCACCCTCTTCTAAGCCCTCCAGACCTTCCTTAGTCAACAGAGGGACTCCATATGGTCTTCCTATAGTCTCATCCTCCTTCATGCCTCACATCTTTCAGTGTGACCTCCAGAGAGGACTGGAGTTAGATAATTTCTAAGGATTGCAGAAATGCTGCTTTTGATGTTTTTCCTGCAAACGCAGTATTGGGTTGAGAAAGAATTGTATGTAAAGCCAAAGCATCAGAGCTGGCATTTCTCAGGCTGGCTGCACAGCTCCATTTGGAATAAAACCCATTTATTTTGTATTAGGCAAACAGGAAACTGATGCAAGCAACACGACTGCTGAATATCTATCATTCCTTGTATGTGCATTGGCTGGGTTTCAAGGCAGCACTGTACAGACATAAATATGCTGATGTAAATAAGAGTTTCATCACCACCATCTGACTCAGGCCCACATACCACCACACCAAGTTCTCCATCATCCTCCCTCCCATCCAAAGGCCCTTGAAACATCAGGGTCCTTGGGACAGGTAGCATGATTGTTGCTCCAGTGACCCCACAAGGACTTTCATCCCCTGTAATGAGCTCCTTATCATCCTCCAGGCTCAAGGTCTCACCCTTGTATAATCATGGAATCATGGAATTTGTCGGAGTTGGAAGGGACCTCTAGAGATCACCTAGTCCAACTTCCCTGCTAAAGCAGGGTTGCATAGAGCACATCACTCAGGACTGCATTAAGGAGGGTCTTGAAGATCTCCACAATCTCCCTGGGCAGCCTGCTCCAGGGCTGTGTCACTGTCACTGTAAAGAAGTTTTTCCTTGTATTTGAATGGAACTTCCTATCTTCCAGCTTGTGCCCGTTGCCCCTCATCCTATTGCTGGAAACCACTGAAAAGAGTCTGGCTTCATCCTCCTTCAACCCAACCTTTAGGTACTTGTAAACGTAAGTATAAGATGTCTAAGTCTCTGTGGAGACCTCAGCCATCAACCTCTGCCCCCATCCCTGTGTGCTGCACAGACTCAGAGGGCATCTTATTCCCCGGGCACATCACCTGTTGCTCAACTATTTTTTCTGCTGTTTCACCAATTCGTTTCTTCACTAGACTTGAAGGAGTTTCTTCCAGAAGCTATACTTCTCCAATAACCTCAGGGGCTTGTGTGTAGGCTTGAGGGCTCTGTTTTGAGCCAGTGCCCCTATTTTTAAGGGCTCTGCTAGTAACCCATCTTTTATGCCCCATCACACCTGGTACCCAGCACCAGTCTGTGCAGCATGATCACGTAAACAAGCGTAACTCAGCAGTGTCATCTTGTGAAGCGACTGTAGGGCACCGTCAGCATGAAACCTGCAGGCTGGCATTTGTAAGCAGCAATATTGGTTTTACTGGTTTTATGGCAGGGAGCTGCGACCACTGCAGGCACCAGGGCAAGGAAGGGCGATGGGGAAGGTGGGCGCCTTCAGCCATGGGACTGCAAGCAAAGAGCCACAGCGTGGGAGGTCCTCTCACTCATGTTTTTCCAAGCACTATAAAGTCTGAGCCTCTTGAAATAAGTGGAAATCCTACCACGGAATTCAATTCACAGGGTATATGAGCCCACCTGTCCCTGCAAGAAGGCAGAAGATCATGCCATAGTGAGAAATGCAATCTGATTTTGGGACGCTCTCTGTCACGTGTGAAGCAATGGCCCTCCAGGTAAATTAGTTTTATGCTAGAAGTGTCACAGCTGAAATGAAGAGGAAATAGATAATTATACACGGTAGGAAATCTCAGCCTGTATCTGTTCTCCTACATGACACACAAGACAGCTTCATTGAAATAAAATACTTAAGTGTTTGTTTTCACTTTTTGCACTTATTTATGTCTTTTATATGCACATTCCTTGGGTAAATACAGTGAAATCTCACACTGTGAACCAAGACTGAAAGCATGAGCAGTTGGCATAGCCAGGCTGGAAGACGTGTTAGAGTAGAGGCTTTCTGATATGACTGCTCGCCCTGCTGACCTATTTAATTATTTGGCTTGTTATCAGCAACTCAGCCAGGAGCCTCGTATCATCTGTGGGAATACATGGCCTATAGAGAAATAAAATCTACTTCTTCTTCCTATTGCTTTGGCATCTCATTTTACTGTTGAGTAACACATACAGCCGTATGTCTCCAGCTGGGCTTGGAAGGATAAGAAAGGAATTTGCAAATAGTAAAGCACGTTTTAATTTGACAATGTTAAAAACAAAAAAGGAAATGTTTCATATAGGGTTAGTTCCACATAAGATTGGCTCCTCATTAGGAGGACAGGCCTGGCTGAATGGCACCACCTTTCGCTGGGAGCATACAATGCTTAGGTCACCCAAAAGACAAGTTTCTCAGGGTCCAGTGACTGAGCAGCAAAAGAGGAATGTAAAAGATTGTGGTCAGCCCTGCCCTTGGTTGAAACATTTTGTTTTGATCTCACCAACGAAGAGCTGGAAAATATGGACAAAATTAAAATGTTAGTATTACAGAACATGTCATTTCCAATTTAAATAAAAAACAAAAACCAAACAACAAAACAAACAAAAACAAACAGTGGAAAATTCCAACAGCTTTCCAGCATGGCTTATATCTAATGGAGGCAAATCCAGCAGCAAGGTCCAAGCTGACCACAAAGCAGACAGAAGTGTCAGCACCAAGCCCAACAGCAGACACACGTATTTTCTTCCAAAAGAGGGAGAACTGAGTTAAAGCATCTGGTACCTGCCTCAGAGATGAGCATAGGCCATGTAGTTTCAGGTGGAGGACTTGCCATCATCATATAGTCATTTATAACTGTAAACTCATTTTTACCTTGCGGCATCATTAGACAGACCTGTACACCATAAATGGAGTTATTACATCTCAGTAATACATTCCCATTCGTTTTCTGCTGGATGATTCATGTAGTTTTTAATCAAACCAAAGAACCTCTCTTCGTTTAACCAAGCTCAAATAAAGGAAGACTACTTAAGTGCTAATGACTTTCTATGAAGGTAGTGTCCCACATTCAGTCCCAGCAGACACGGTCCCAAACAATAATAAAAACTAAGCCGCCACAAAGCAACAGCATGGAAACAAGCATGAGGTTAATCAAGGCTACTTGGAAAGCAAAAGAATTGATTTTAGGAAAACTGGGAAGAGTGTCTAACATGCTTTTGTTCTTGACTGCCAAGCCACGGGTTATTTCACATTAAGCCTCTCTCGCTTCTCCTCTCTCTTTTGAACTCAATCATTGGCCCAAGAAAGTTTCATTAAAATTATACTACCCCCAAAGCTTTGTTTAATCATCATCCCTTGACAAAAATCATAGTTTGGTGAATAGGTTAATTCAGAAGTTCTTTCCCTTTGCTTATAATTTCTGCTCGGCCTGATGGCTAAGCCATGGGCAGGACTTACCAGAGGAGACCTGGCTGCAGCAGACGGTGTTTTTGCCTTGTTAACTCTTGCTGCTTCAGCCCCTGCTGAAGAAGGGCATTTCCCATTCTCTCCATGACAGCTACATTATGAAACATTACATGAAGAACCTGTTCCAACACAACTCTTGAACACACGCTAGCTTTAAGCACGTGGTTAGTTATCTTGGACATCGGAGATGCTGCAGTGGTGAAGTCTTCTTCAGGGAAGCGCTCTTCCACAGGGATCCATGGGAACTCTGCTCTTCATCCCGTTGAAGCTGTGTGACTACAGATGTGCTCAAAGTTGTTTTGCTCTAACTATTAATTGCCAAACATGGTAGTGGGACTATTTACAAGGCTTAATGTTAACCACATGCTGAATGATTTATTGCATAATTGTGGGTTGGGTGGTGGCCACAGGAAGAATTTTCATCAAAGCAAGAGGAAAAGTTGATTTCTTGGTGATGGGTCTGAGGATCAGCCTTTAAATATCCTTGCAGCCTTCTAGGAAACAGTGGCTTTCAGTGAGCTGTGCTGTTTGCAAAGCAGACAGTGTGTCAGAGCAGTGTTACTGCAGGCGTTTTTCTTTTACAAATTTCCCATTATACCAATGAGATCCCAAACACCAATGTTTTGACTCTGCTGGGCTAAATCCAGCTTCTAACGGTGAGATCTAGAAAGCCCTGAAGTAGAGAAATAGTAATTATTGGATTAACCTCTGAACTTTTTGAATTAATTCTCCCAAAAAGGGTGTACCGAGTTACTTAAGCGTTCAGTCTGTTCTTACATGCTGAGAAACATAAAAGACAAAATAAAAGATGGAAAATGCTACTTAAAATTCATGGTGATGATGAGAAATGAACCCAGAGCATCCTTTTTCCTGAACAGATATTCCTTAGGACCATATCATAAGGAAGACATTTATTTAGCAATATAGTGGGATGAGGCAGAGTGTGGGATCCTGATTCTGCACCCACACACCCAGTTGCTAAATGACTGAATCTGCACAGCCAAGGGTGTTTGGACCACACGTTGCACCTCCAAAATGAGAATTTCCCCTTCCACCCAGGAGATGGCACTAAGGCACTCACACAAAAAGCATCACTTTAGCCTTACCAGAAACCTATTTTCTCTGAAGTTGTGTGTTGGGGACAAAACCTGCAAAATTTGCATTCACTTGGTTGCGCATCTTGTGATAGCTCCAACTCAATGTCCTGAGAGGAAACACCTTTCTGACTGCTCTGTGGATGCTACCACTTGGATTTCAAGTGGATCGCCCTTCTCATGGCTTTAGTACGTTTCCCACCAGACAACTGGTAGATCAAAGGAGCCAGGGATATTCCTGTTTCAGACACAGGGCAGCACCAAATGCTTGGGAGTAATATGCCTTGGGTTAACTACAGCAATAACGAGGCAATATGGTCCTGGAAAACACCTCCTAATTTCCACCAGCCACAGTCTGATTCATGTCCAGCTTGTTTTTCTACTCTGTTTATTTTTTTCCCTTGGATTTTGTGGCTACTGTCAAGCCTGACATTCTCCACACAAACGCTGCATCCCTTTTTGAATCCTGTTGAGCTCATGGCTGGTGCTATCTGGTGCCGTGAGTCGGGGCTGTGCAGAAAAAGGAATGAAAATGGATGGCATTGAGGTAATGCCAGTATTAGCTAGAGCCTCTCACCTCTTTTTGACCCCAGCGCTCTTTGATTTTACTCTTGTGTCACTCACATAAAGAGGCTCCATCCACCAGGTAATAAGAGCATCACTGCGGAGACTGTCTCTGTGACTGCTCCCTTCTGTCATCTGGATATATTTGCATGCACCCTGAATGTCCTCCATTACAACACGGTTGTGACTCCCTGGGGCGGTGTGAGAGCTTGCTGGAGCCACACTTGGAACTGTGCTGACCACTGCCCACCCTTCTGTGTGCTTGAACTGGCTTGAGACTGTTTTCATAGCAGGGAGTAGGAGGGGGGAAAAAAAAAATCATTAACAGAAATCACTGCCAACATCAGACAGACCAATAGCGGGAAGGGGCAATGAGGGCTGAGAAAACAAAGGTATGAAAGAAAATAAATGTAATTCTGGGAAGAGAAATGGCAGGAGATGGGGATGCAACAGGCTGGATACTGAGGGGGGTCTGAAATGTGAGCGCACAGATTTCGAAAGCCCAGCCTCTAAGCCTGCTCTCCAAAGCTGGAAAGTGCCTAAATAAGCCTATTGCCAGAATATCCAGGAAGGACATTTATCTTTGGTATCAGCAGCTTCCTTCCTTCTCCCTGGCACAGTAAAGGACCATGTTAGGAATTCCAGCATCTGTCTGCTTGATTGAATACCTTCATTAATGCGCCTGACGTGATGTTTCACAACCATATATTTTGATACAGCCATTTGTTTCCACTGTAGTTGCCCATTTGATTAGCATTTAGCAACATACTTTTTCCTAGTAAAGATGACTTGAAACTGCTTTGTAGATGTGCCCTAAGCCTTTGTCTGGCCACAAGCCCTGTCAGTGTAACTAACTGCTGCAGCAGAGCAATGTTGAAATCAGCTTAAGCAGCCTGTCTCCAGCACAGGGTGGCAGGATAATGATGATTTTTCAAAAGAAAAACCTATCAGTGAGGTCAAGGGATTCATTTTAAGTGGTGCAAAAGTACATGTCTGCTTAAGAACATCTCTATTCTCATGGTCTCCTTTCCCAAGGAAATCAAATGTCTGGGTCCCCTCAGCACCCTCTGATGTGAGTATTATTTTTCCCTACTTTTAAGTTAAATGCAGTTTCATTTCTTCTGCTCTCCAAATTCTGCAGCCACTAGTCCACTATGCTTAGCTTCAGTGGAAACACCCTATGCCATCCAGATGCCACATGGGCTGTGATCAGTAACATCCCATGCCAGAGCAGGGACAGAGGGCAGCTTTGCAGAAAAAGCGGCCCCTTGTACCTCCCTGTATCATCTGCCCAGAGCTCGGCCTTGCCACATGTCATTTTGCTAAATCCCTCAATGCTTCTCTTCCCGCAGGGAAACACAGACATGCACGTGTTTTTTCTGAGGTCCCGCAGCACGTTAATGGTAAAATTTGCCATGGGTAAGTGGTGATGGGTTGAAACACCTGCGGAGTTTCAGGAAGCAAGAGTGTTGATTCCCTCTGATGATAAACTCCTTGAGACAGGGAACAGCGTGCTGCTGTGCATATATATAGTCCCTGTCACTGTCAGGTCTATGTATGCTTAATATAGCTGTAAAAGAATCTATTTGTTGCCATTATTATTGTCTTTTGATATTTTGGTAGTATCCATTAAGAAACTCTTGCTTATTGCTAAATGCCACAATGATGTCTCATTAAAAGCAATACATTTTTAAGCACTAGGGAGGGAGGCCTCTACACCATTTACTCCAGGCTAATTCTGGCATCAATTCAGAAGACCCAGAATCCGATCACTAAAGCCACAGGTCTTAGTAGGAAGGCTGTGACGGGGGCCATCAGTCCTTCCCAGGTCTCCGATCGGTGGCTCTGCATTGCCATCTTCAGGCTGGGAGAAGCCTTACTCTTGCCAGAAATCCTAGAAATCTCCCATACACAACAAACTGAATTCTGGCTTATCCAGCATAGTTCAAATTGGTGCCCAAACCCCAGAAAGAGGTGCTAAATACAAAGGAGGGGAAGGAGCTCTGCAAGGCTGGTACTCAGCTGCCCTGGGTAACACGGCTATTTCCCTTCCTGTGAGTGTACAAGTCTTTAAAGAGGGTAAATTAACACAGGCAATATTGATTAATACATAGTGTGTCTTGTTGCGAGACAAAATTCATTGGAAAGTTTTCTTTAAAGTACACAAACTGAAATTTCCTGAGTGATTCTAGCTCTGTAGCCTACCCTGTCCCCCAAAAAAAACCTTTTTCTGACAATGACAAAAGCTCAGGTTCTTGCAAGATTTTAATGATAATATATGTTTAAAAAGGTCTATGCCAACCACTGCACAGGCAGTTGGTAAATACGGTCATGGGTTTGGAAGAGAGGAAGTTTCCAGGCTTCCAGGGTGATGGAACACATATTGTGATGGACAATATGCCATAGACAGCCTGGAGAGCCAAAGAGCTGTAATCACAGAACAACATAGGTAACACAGCCTAAAATACATCAGAAAATCATGGAATAATGGAGGTGTCCTGGCCCAGAATGGCCAGCTCAGATGAGGTTGCTCAGATCTTGTCTCATCACCTCATGAATATCTCCCTGTGATTCCTCCAGCTCTCTGGTCTCCAGTAAGTCTTTAACCACCCTTGTGGTAAAAAATATTTTCCGAATTAGGATCTAGCTGGAAAATCCCTTTCTAGGAGCCCATCAAATCATGGAATGGTTTGGGTTGGAAGAGACCTTTGAAGGTTATCCAGTCCAACACCCCTGCAATGAGCACAGTCAAATGCTGTTACTCAGAAGGATATTCCAGCTGTAAGGCTCTTGCGGTCATATCTCAGGTCTTGAGATACTTTGTACCAAATTTCACAACTGTTTATCATTTTTCCCACTGACCAAGTCCCTGAAATCCCACCATTACTCCCAGCGCAAAAATTGATAATCCTGGTACTTACCACGGCCACCAGTAGCACCACTCACTGGGCTGTGTCCATCACAGTCCCTTTCCCAAAGGACAGCACAGAGCACAGCCCCACAGCAGGCTGTGGTGACTGCTCCAGCCTCTGCGAGAAAACACTGTAGTTGTCCTTGTACTCGGATACCCAGTTCCTGCAAAGAACACGGAGAGGGCATTAAGAAGAGGACCTCCATCCTCTGCTTTGTGCATCAGGACAGGGGACCAGCCTCTCCTTCCTCAGTAGTTGACCACCCAGCCAAGAAATAGCATAGAGCTAACGAAAGCACATGCCATCAGCACGGGGGAGACGGGGAGCAGCCTGTCTCCATCAGGTACAGCACAGATGCTGCGACACACACAGCTGTCATTGGGACCAGTCTCCCACCTAGATCAACCATTGCACAGGCTCGGTCTCCAGCCTACACATAACTCCAGGATCATAGATCAAAATCGAGACTTCAACGCGGAGCTCAAATACATGTGTGTGTTAGCGGGAGGCGGGGGGATGAGGCAGCGGGGAGGAACTGCCCTTCCGGTGAGGCATGAGAGCTCAGGAGCAGTTCATGCCTGTTTGTTCATAGTGTGCGGATGAGTCACCTTGCAAACAACTCCTGCCCTGTCTGATTTGAGAGAGCCTTTTCCCAGGGGAAGCCTGAGCATGGAAATGTTGAGACGTGCCTCCTGTCCTCAGCCCCACAGGGACCTCAGCATCTTCTTTCCACAGGGACAAGGCTGTCCCAGGAGAAGTTTCCCCTCTCCTATCAAGCTCACTGAAAAACTTTTCAAGAAAAGGCTGAGCAGGTTTTGAGAAAGGATTTGGCTCCAAGGGAATTCATTTGAGCTCATTGCATAACATGGACACAGAGGAATACTCTTGAGAAACACCTTCCAACCCCAACCAGCTCTCCAAAACCTCCCCACCCTACTCTTACCCTGTGCCCACTCCCACCAGCCACCCTCAGCCCCCATCCCATCCTTCCCTTACTGGTTTAAGTTCTCATCTTCAGGGAAAATGTGAGAAATGCTCTTATTTGCTTTACAGTGTCCACCATGGGCTCCTGGCCAGTGCTGGAAATCTGTGTTGTAGGTACTTCTCCAGTCAAGGTCAAAGTACTCTAGTGAAAGAGAGTCCAAATAGTTGAAAGACTATTTTGGGATTCTATCTCCTGTATTTCACAGTCTGAGTGTTCCCCCTTCTCCCGAGATCCATCAGCTGTTCACACTTTCAGTGCTCTTGTTGGATCGAAGGGTTAGCCAAGGGAAAATGCAAGAAGTGCTTCCCTGGTGTAGATAAGGTCTTTTAGATGAGATTATTCAGCCCTTATTTTCTATAGTCTTTTATGCATGATGGAAGTCACGCAAGGCAGATCTGGAAACGGTAACTTGTGCTCTTCCATCTGGACATTGACTTGTCAGCTGACATATATTTTCCCTTACTGTCTAGATTTTCTCTTTCATCATGCCAGAACAATGCATCTCTGCTTTATTTAATCAGGGACTAAACCAGTGAAGAGATCCAGGGCCCAGTTAATCCCCAAGCGGGGACTGTCACATCCATTGAATTATCTTCCCCAAAATTCCCTGTAGGAGCTGGTTTGAAGGGGTGCCATCTCCTGTCCATCTCTCTCTCCAGAGAGCCCCCATCTGTCTGTGAGTAGCCTGTGTGTGTGTCCTTCTGACTGAGCAGGTCTGCCTGTGGAGAAACATGCTGCCACCTCTCGCAACAAAGCAGGGAGGACACGCAAAGAGCCACTGACTGTAGATGCACCAGATTTTCTGCGTATTTGAAAAATGACACGTTCCCGTAATGAGTCATTAGCAAAGTATTTTTGTTGTTTTCACTGAGGCTGAGGTTACAGGTATTTCGCACGTGCGTAGCCGTGCCAGGCTGTTTAACACAACCCCAGTGGCCGCAGCAGCGGCTCCCGTGCCGCCATGTTATTTCGGGGCAGGCCACACCGAGCAGGGCTGCACCACGTGGGGTGGCCCATATGGAAACTGGGACGAAGGAAACGTTACTTACAACACTCCAACCTCTTCTGGAAGATAATTTCTTTTGTCTGCCCTGCTTCTCCCCAAGGATATGCAGATGGTTACGGGGACTGTGCAGACCTTTCCCATGTCATTCACCTTCCCTAATCTCTCCCTGAATTACATTTAAAAAACTAAAGCCAGGCCATAAGTCACCCACATGGAGCAGCTGCCACAACCTCCATCCACTGACCTTCCAACAAAGCAGATGAGCTCAGGCTCATGTTCTTGTTTTGCTGAGCATCACGCTGCCTTGCCTGGGACGTCTCCGTGATGAATTGCCAGTAGGTGGGACAGGCCGGGGTCAGCTTCTGCCTGCGAAGAAACATCCCTGAGAGAGGAAAAGAGCACATTAGTTGGGAAGCACAATCAAATTACCTAAATCCTACCCTTGGGTGGGAGCAAGCAAACAACAATAGCAAGTTGGAGCCTCATCTGGCATAAATCAGAGCAGACCCATTCACTTCAGCTGAGGTGCATCAATTTTGTATTGATTTGGTTCATGAAGCCAGTAGGGGAAGGATTTATGGTGATGCAAAGCAAGTGGAAGGAGCTATGCTGTCTCCATGTTGCCCTGGAGTGCTAAAAGGAGCTGAGACCCTCTGCAGAAGGTTCAGGTGTGAAAGGGAAAGACTTTGGAGGAAATACTGCACAGCTGGGCTACACAGCGGCAGAGCAGGAAGGGGAAAGCCCACAGTAGTTTTGTCATTAGCACAAAACAGCTTCAGATGGGCTTGGTAAGAAGATGTTTGAAGTCCTCAGATGTTAAGTGGAGTCTAAATGAACTGTCCAAATGGACATCTGTCTAAATTTAGACATGTCTGCCTGAGCTGCTTGTCCAGAATTTCCTTCTAGTGAATAGAGAGAGAGGAAACGTGCCAGGGCTTACTTCACCTCATCCTCAAGGTGGCATTTAAGCTACAGGAGATAGTTGTGTCTATTCTCCCTACTGATCATGACAGAATCCAGACACAGACGTCCCATGCTGCAAAAAGTGAGCTCAGGGAACAGAGAGGACATTCCAGCTCACATCCTCCCGTTTGACCCTGGAGTATTGCGGAGCAATGCTGCACTCTTCTCCCTCACACAGGAGCTCCGAGGAAGATCTCCACTACTTTGGGAAGGTCGGCCACAGCTGAGTGATGGTGACCACTAATTTTGTTTTCCTGCCTTTCATCAGCATTTTAACCCCTGCAAGCAAACAGTTAAATGGTGTGGCTGAGGGCGAACTACCAGTCCCTTTGCTGCATTTGCTGTCAGAGAGTTATCCCAAGCAGAAGGCCACTACGGGCTGCTGGTGTGAAACACCCAACTCCCTGGTGCTCAACCACAGAGTTCTTTTGCCTCCCTGTGCTACTATCTGCTACCTGCAACACGGGGCCAACAGCATGTCTTTCTATCCTGAAGAAGCCGCGAAGATAAATCTAGAGACACTGCAGTGCCGACCTCTCTGCTAGCAGGGGCTCTTCATGCATCGAACACGGTTCTGCAGATGTTTCTAAGGCCACACCTCACCGCGCTTGCACTTTTGGCTGGTCTGGGGGCTGCATATTCATGGTAATGGGGTGCTGTGCCCTCGCTGCCAATCCTCCCTGGGCTCAGCCCAGTGCCGACACTTTGCGGGGATGCTGCCACCTGCGCACGTCCAGCCAGCGTGGACCAGGGACAAGGGGAGCTCAGCTGGCAGAGGCCCAAGCAGGCAGCCCCTCAGGTAGCTGGGTATGGCCACTCAGGTGTTCCCCAGCGCGGGGGGTTATACCTGCTGTCCCAGCAGTCTGAGCAGCAGCTGGAAGATGCTGGCAGCAAGGCAGCTCATTCTCCAGCTCAGCGAGAGCCTGCGGCCCCTCCGATGTCTCTGCCTGGATCGCTGCCAGTCCGGTGGCAGGGTAGTACTTTGGCAGGTAGCCTTCTGCAACGGGAAAGACTGGAGTAAAGCGGTCTCTCTCTGCCACAAGGTTTTGGAGCTGGAGGTGGTACCTTCTGGTTTTATACCTCCTGTGTGAACAGTACAACTGCTGGCTTTGGCGCTCAGCGCTGGGATGCCTTTTCTCCGCTGCCAGGCAACGCTGTCACTGAAGGTCATCACCTGCTCCTCCTGGGGTACAGCAAACTCCTTGGCTTTTAGCTGGGCATCTGCAATCTGCAGCTTCTGCCGGAAGAAGTCCCATGTGAACGGAGATGCAGCAATGGGAAGGACAGTTGCTAAAGCATCAACAAGCTTGGGTGTACTCGATCTTATGGTTGGACTCGATGATCTTAAAGGTCTTTTCCAACCTAAATGATTCTGTGATTCTCTAAGCAATGCTACATGCCCATTGAAAAACTCAGGCTTTGGTGGGGTCAGCACTCCTGGGGACCCAATGGCCACAAAGCAGCTACATATCTGTCATTAAAAACACATATCATGGCGTCCTCTTTCTGCCCATCTTGTGGCTTGGGATCCTGGTGGACAGTAGGAGGAGGGAGCAAGCCCCAGCACAAGCAGTGGTTTACTGTTGGGAGAGGGAATGGCTCCAGGGTTCATGTTGGGGAAATGCTAATGTGGCTGCTGGTGTGGCTGTTCTGGGTGGGTTTTCTGGCTCCAGCCTCTTTAGCTGGCTGCACACTACAGCTGCATCGTGGGCCAGTTGCTCCTTTCTAGGGACTCAGTAAGAGACTCTTCTGCTGTGACTTCTCCCAGGCTGCTGGGGCCAACAAAGACCATCCTCGCAGGGTTTGTCCATCATTGGTTTGAATCTCCATGGGTTTTTGTTTGTTCCTCAACCTCCAAGGTCCCCGGGGCTCTCCCTAAGGTGGCTTCTCTTTCATCATGATGACAGTAGGGATGGAGGCTGTAGAGCTACAGAAACTACCTGTATATTGGGGCTTCTTCCACTGAGGATGGCGAGAGCTTCTCATGAGGCATCAACAGAGAGATGAGTTTCCAGGAGCCCACAGTGTATATGGCTCACCAGCCAGAGCTTTCTGCCTTAACTCAAGGAGCTCCCCACCTTTCCCTTAAGAACTGGCTACTGTTTGAAATTTCACAGAGGAAAAAACACCACAGTGGTTTTAATCCTCATAAAAAAACCCCACCAACCCCAGCAGCACTAAGAGGGAAACCTGGGCCTCCTGAGTACCTCATCATCACACTACCCAGAGGGACAGCTTTCCTCTACAGGTCTTGGGAGTCAATAAAGAACCAAAGGGAGCTGCAATCTGAGGAAAGCAGACATATCTCAGGTGCTGCCCCCCTTCTTATCTCCCAGACTACACCAGGACCTCCACAGGAAGTGTGCAGCCTTCAAAAAGAAAAAAAAACTAAACCAAAAAACCAAAATCAATCAATCAATCAAACAAACAAAAAACAGAAAAGAAAAAGCAGTTGAGATGCACAGCTTGGAAACTGTGGCCCAGCAGGCAGGGGTTAAACCCTGCCCTCCCAGCCAGGATCTGGCTCCTGGAAGCCAAGCAGCCACCTAAGGCTGGGGCTGCCCAGGAAGAGCTCACCAGCCCTGGAGAACAGCATGAGCCCGGAGCGGGACTGTTAATGAAGGCTGCTGGCAGCAGGAGTGCTCCCCTGGGGCAGGACGAGGGTAGAGGGGAGGAGAGGAGAGGGCTCCCTAGGCTGCTGTCCAAGCAAGGATGGCAGCAGTGGCCACAGACAGCCCCTCTGCCCCAGCGGGCACCTTCACACAATGATTTCTCTGTTGTCCCCCCCGTTTTCCTCACCAGTCTGAACCTTCTTATTTTTTTTTTTTTCTCTTGTGAACATACGAGCCCAAAGCACTTTAGCAACCAAACATGCCCCCTGCCACTTCTCTGCAGTGGCCCAGTGCAAACCGCAGCTGTCCCCACCGGGCTGCCACAAGCAATTAAGCCAGGGCAGGCGGAGCGAGGCAAATCAGATTAAATAGCTCAGGGGGTTGCTCGCCCTGCAAGGAGATTAGAAAAAAAACAACCTCAGCTTCCCCGCAGAAGTCTTCTCAGGCCCATGTCAGGGCAAGGAGATATCTCCATCCCAAATGCAATCCCCCTCCTTGAGGCACTACTGGGATGGGTCTAATCCTGATGTACTCCATCAGCCCCACAGGGAGCAATAGGAGTCCAAGGATTAGGCAGGGGTTCAGCAAGCAGTGTTAGTTCTCTGACTTAATGAGTGTAATTAGCATCGCCCGCCCCAAACAGCTTTACTGGAGGGCTCGAGGGGGATTTCCCACAAAAGGGATGGGGACACAAGCCAAGGGCATTTGGGCGTGATGTGACCTGCTGGTGGGTCATAGTGGTGGGAAACAAAGCAGACCCTGCTGGTGTAAATGGCACCTACATCTCCTGCCCCCTTGGCACCGACCCCATCCCTGGCTGTTCTGTAGCCATGATAGAGGAGCTGGCACCATGGGCTAAAGAGCCAAGCAAGGGAAGGCCCACAGTACCTGAATGTCTTCCTCTCTGGGTGGCAGGAATTGCTCACACCACTGGTAGTCTCTCTTGTATGAACTCCTGTACATGCCTGGTGACACGTGCAGCTGAAATGAAAGAAGGCAAATACAAGGAGCTGCTAGGACTTGAGGGAAGCCTTCAAAAGTGATACAAACCCAAAACGCTCCCTCCCATCTTAGGAGAGGATAAGCTGCTCTTCTGAGCACAGTTTCTGTCCCAGCATCTGGGCCACGTGGGGCCAGTACAACAGAGGCACCCCTTGATCAGTTGGGCCCTGAGCCGGGCGGCCAGGAAGGCATCTTTTGGCAATCGTTCTCTGGGGCTCTTCTTGTCTCAGGGCATCCCTTGCAACAAACACCTTCCTTCTGCCTTTCTCAAGCCTCCTCTGATGGCTCAGATGCCCCCAGGCAGAGCACTGATACAAAGCCCTTGAAATACTTTGATCAGTTGCTGAGGTCCCGTGTCACTCAGGTTAAATCAGCATGTGCTTCCGTCTTGTATTTCAATAATATTTCCCATGTGCTTATCACATATTTAAAGTTAAGTGCTGGTTAATGTCAATACTCATTCTGCAAAATGACTGGAGAAACTATAGAGGAAAACTCTTCCAAGGGATATTGAGCCAGTGACACCTGTCCTAACACTGAAAATCATCGCAGTGCAAACTGATGGAGATAGGGAGAGGATTTTAGAGAAGAAGGACTATGTGCATATCTTGTTTCCTGTGCTCCTCTATTGGCATCCACCATGGGCAATGCTGGAGCCAGGAAACTGGGTGAGACAAGCCTTCAGGCTGGCCCAAGAGAGATGGTTTTATGCCAAAGCATTAAATGCGCTAACATCATTTCATGGCAGAGGACTGGGGGAGATGAGACCTTGTGCAGTAACTGAAGGTGTTACTGTGATCTCCACTGCTGCACAAACACATCCACCACACAGATGGTGGCCTGGCCAAGGCACAGGTCTGCACTCCCATGTCTTGTGATAAAAAGGAACCAGTAACTGCACTATCACGCAGCACCGTAGGGAGGACTCCTCGTGCCTTCACAACATCATCCATTATGGGAAAGGATATATTTTATACTCTTATTTCTTTTTTCTAACAGTTCACTCTTCTCATCCTCTGAGCTTCCCAGACTAGTGACAGTCTTTGGCCAGAAGCTCATTGTCACCAGCTCCTGTATCTTCTCAGCCTGGCAGACCTTGCAAACCCACTACTCAAATACCAGTGAGGATGAGTCCCATGTGTACTTCACCTTCGATTCCACTGTTTTCCTCATTGTGTCCCCCGTGGTGAGCCAAGAACCTCAGTGAGCCAAGAAAAGTCACTTAGTTAACAACTAGCAAACCAGATCCTCTCCTCCACGCTGCCCCAGGGAAGAGATGGCAGCACCCTACCACCAGAGCCAGCCAGGGGGTGAACATGGGTGTCCCCTCCTGGTATAGACTACATGTGCACTAGGATCCACCAGAATCTGTGTGGCCACAGTGTTTCCAGGGACAAGAAAAGCTTCTGTCCCTTTGTGAGACACCACACTCCAGAACCCTGGAAGCCTTCGTGGGAGGAGGTTCCTCATGAAGGTGTGGGGTGAGGGAGGAGAAGCCACCCCACAGTCATAGCTGAGGAGCTATGCTCCTTGCTCTTTCAGCTGCTGGCAGGCATGCTAGGGACACCTGGCCAGGAGAGGGACAAAGTCTGCTCTTTGTGAGCTCTGTATCTGCCTTAGCTAAAGATAGGAGCAAAAGATGGGGAAAAGCAAGGAAAGGCCCTTCTTTGAAGGTGCATTGTGGGAGTGGAAGAAAACAGCATCCTCACCTGACTGCACTGAGGGGTGGGAAACATTGCAGAAGTAAGGCAGGCAGGGTTCTCTGCTTTGCCCAATTCCTGGGAGTGTTCAAGGCCAGGCTGGATGGGGCTTTGAGCAACCTGCTCTAGTGGAAAGTGTTCCTGCCCATGGCAGGGGGTTGGAACACAATGATCTTTGAGGTCCCTTCCAACCCGAACCATTCTATGATTCTATGATTGGTCTTGGAGGGTGGCTGAGTACACCTGAACTGTTCCATCTAGATGTTGCAGCCACCTCCCTCTGGTGACCTGCAACATCAGACCACAGGAGATGTTCAGACTTAGTCTTCTGTCCCAGGAACAGACAGGAACAGCAAACTAGTAAGGATTATTTATTCTTTAAAAAATGTCAAGTGTTAACCAGGTTTGGATCCACCTCATCCAAGACTAATCTCACCTAATTTTAGATGTTCACAAAGAGGACATCCCCCTCTGAGCTGATCCTTCCTGGCTCGTTTAGCCCAATTATTGTGACCACGGTAGATATATACCTGGGGATGAAATAAACTGCTTTTTCAGAAAGCCTGGGTTTGGTCAGCTGAGTCTCATCCAAGAGTCCAGTTTCTGTAGCTACACATGAGCCTGGGTATCTGTTCAGAAATGGAGTTCTCTGGCACTGCAGTGGTGCCAGATAGTAGCAAATGCCTGTGATGATGGACAAGTCAGAAAGATGACACTCTCCTCTCCACAGAGGAGAGCCAGTGACAGACCTGGGTTCACAGGCACTATCGGAGTGACCTGCATTTCCAGAGTTATTTCTCTTTGCATCCTGTTACGCAGCAGCCTATAACGGGAGCTCTGGCACGGGTCCTGTGCTGCTAACACCTCAGCACTGGAGTCAGGCAGGAGGAGAAGCCCTTCATCCCCACGGTATTTTATGCAAATTAATATTGGAATAAATGATGCAACAAGGAGAGAAATTATTTCCAGAAATGTGAAACTCTCGTGTTCTCCTGTGCTTGTATTAAAGGGATTACACTCCATTTCCTTCTTAATACAGCTAATGCTCTATGGGAAGCCCTCAGGCCAGGGATTAAAGCACTTATTCAATTAATTAGGAACAAACTTCTGCCTTAAAGTCAAACACACAAATATCAGTAACCCCTTGAGAGTGTCTTCCTTCCAGGGGAGAGAAAAAGGATCCTATTTCTGGTGTAAATGAAACCAAGCCTGCACTGTAAAATTATTAGGAATAACATAAATTCAGAAGATTCATTTTTAAAATACTGGTGTTCTGTAAAGCAGCACGGTAAAGAAGGAATAGTGCCAACATCTTGAACTCAGCATTGGAACTCGCTTCAGTTACAGGAGCAGAATCAGGTCATACAAGATTAATCTAAATGAGATACAATTTTAGGATGTAACATTGGTAATTAGCTCCAAGCTGCACGCACAGCAGCGTTTGGATATATTTGAAGTTAGAGGTGAAATCCTGGCCCTGCTAAACTCAAAAACCAAAATGCTTATTCAGTAGGATCCGAATTTCACCTAAGGTGTCTGATTCATAACTGAGATAGGAGAAAATTTCCAAAACCTGGCTCCAAATCCTAATCTTCCTTGATGATGGCTCGATCCTTCCGTCTTCTCACAGGCACAGTTCACATGAAATTAAAAGGCATTTTGCCAGGATAGTTCATGCAGGAGCAGCCCATTATCGCTGTTCAGCTTCCCATTTCTTCTTCCCAAATGCCAAATGATAGGGCTGATAATTACCACCATAATCTGAATTAGAAGTGGGCAGGAACAAAACTCCCACCCCTCATCTTTTTCTACCTCCGAGAGAGCTTATCTGTCTCCTCATTGCTAATTCAGATATGGAGAAAAAGTAAACCAACCACATGCCTTTTTTTTTTTTTTTAAGTGGTTTTATACGTAAGGACTTTTTTTTTTAACTTCCTTCACAGACACTTGTGGGCTGCAGTGCCATTACCTTTCTCACAATACCAGCTCCCTGCAATGGTCCCAGATTTCTCTGAGCCCCCTGATACAAGGAAACTCAGCAGAAGGATGCTTCTGCATGTCAGATCCCTCTCCTGGCAGCCCTGCACACAGTGCTCAGTGCAGGCTGCTCATGAGAAGCACCAAGAAGGAAATGTACAACTGGAGCGAATGGAAATATTGCATTGACTTTAAATAAGATGGAATCACCCCTCCCCTATGTCATTAACTACCATGAGATCATTCAGACTTTGCTGAGCTACACAAAGCAGCGCCAAGCACTTCAATGGTACCTGTGAATCACAGCCACAGGGTTGCTTTGTAATTTTTTTTTTTAACCAGGTAAAACACTGTGCTTTTTCCTCCCCACCTTTCCCCAACTAAATACTTCCTGTATGTTTTTCTAAAGCTTCCTTGCCCAAGGAGTTCATTGGAGAGGGCTCACTGTACCCTGCATGGGTCCTGTCTGTGCAGCTGACTGCGCACCTCAAAGAGAAACGCTAATGCTGAAGACCAGCACTGCATTAGAAACATCTTCAGGACAAAATTGCTCTTAAATAATTGGTTTATTTTCACAATTCTCCAGAAAGGTGATGGCTGAGATTTCCAGGGTCAGGAGCCTAAACCAGTGCTCGTGTTTCTCAAGGCAATGCTCAGCCCAAACATTCAGGGAGATTTTCAGAGGGTGCCAGTCTTTTTGACCCCTCCACATCATGTTATGTGCATGGATATAAGGGAATTACAACAAGCCAACCAGGACTGGACTGTCAAAGGCAGGCAGTTACGTGTTTTAACAGCACCTTGGCAGAATTTTCTAATGGGCCCAAACATGTGATAGCTAAGTTCAGGTCCTTTAAAATCAGGTAGGAAGAGTTTAAATTAAAGTCAAGGACTTTATTTATAACATAAAACAATGAAATTTGTGTACCTGATCTGTACAGCTCCTTTCTGACATCCTGCTGGACATTTCCCTGCACTTAGAGGTACCCACATGTCTCTGGAAAGTCAGTCTCAGAGCCCCAGTAAGACTGCAGTGGTATATAGGGCGTGATACACATTTTACCTCAATTTGGCCCTAACTTCCCCTATTTGCTATTTTTTTTCTACTTGTGAAATGGCAACGGTGCTATCTAAGCCTGTATTGCTCTTTTGCAAGGTACTGCGTGCTGGGTACCAGCAGGGTTCAGGTGAACCATCTCAGCTATTAACAATTCAACGCAAGAAAACATGGCCAAGGAGGACATACATCCCTGTCAACCCAGCTCTTGACAAGCGCTCTTTGGGCTAGGAATAAGATTCATTGCCCCCATGAGGATGTTGAAAGAGGGAAGTGATTGGTAAGCAGGACCCCCATCGTGTGAAAGAGGCAGGGCGTAATCTGTGAATCTCCATTCACGTTATCACCACAAGGAGACAAAGCGCAAAGGGGAGACTCTTCTTCAAGGGATGAGTGTTGACAGCCCGTTCTGTCAGCGTGAGGTCAGTCATCCATTTGGGTCTAAAAACATGAACTTTCATGGCAGTGCAGCAGTCCAGCATGGGAAGATTTCCCATGGAGTTATTTATTTCATGCTTCTCTCCAGTTTTCTTGATAAATTGGTGCAGGATTTACGGCACCTTGTGGTCAGAAATACGCAGCATCCTTCAGTCTAAATCTGAGGCACCTGTAGCTCTCTTGCAGCCACCTAAATTGGTTACAGGACTGAGCCCTCAAAGTCAAAACTCCTTGTTGCACAGACACTCCTCTCCACAGAAGACAAAGGAAGCTGGTGAACTCAGGGGTCGTGTCTCAAATCTTCAGGCAGTTCTTCTGTAGCCTCCTAAAATAATCAGCTGTTTGTTCACAGTTCCCCCCCAAAAAACATCCATCAGCAGAGGATGGCTGAAATCTCACCACTGTCTATGTGACATGCGCTGTGATACAAATCAATGCATATTTATGCATCTGTGTAAGGCAAATACATGTACGTACTGTTGGAGAACCTCAAGCTGCTCACTAATGCCGTTGTTTAAATAGCCCTTTAACCACATCACTTTTCTCCCCGTTAGGTTAAGTTGCTAGAGGTGAAAAAGCCCTTCCAAAATGGTTTTCACTCACTCAGTCAGTCCAAAGTAAATACGCCTCTGGGACCATTATGTGTATCAGATATCCGAGGCTTTGTTAAGAGCTTGCCTGTTAGGTAAATTCTGCTTCTCTTTCTCATTGGAAGGAGACAGTTAAAATTAGAGATGGGCTGACATCAGTAAGGCAGAACAGCCTCATGCATTACAGACACCTCGGAATAACAGGAGAAATTCAGAGCACTGCACACAAGTGACCCAGGTCTCAGGAAGGCTCTTGATTTAACATAACTGTGTTTAAAATATGACATTGGCTTGACTTATGCCTGTCATAATCACATTTGTCACAGATCTTGCAGTGGCCAAGAGCCTGGCATTTTCACCAGCAGTCAGCGAAGCCACCGTACAAAGCCCACAATAATAAGCACAAGTCATTGCTAGCAATAAATACTGGAGAATTGCATTTATATGTATTTATACATATATATATATATGCTAGAATTATGGCATGTCATGGAAAATCCTCAAGCCATATCCCCACATCTGGAGGAGCTCAAGGTTTTGGCCAGCTGGACTTTCCTCGAGTCTCACCTCACAATAGAATCTACTGGTCAAAGGCAAGTTTTGCAGCATAATGACCACTCCAAATCAGCTCGTTTAGATGTCATCCACAACTGACTACAGTGAAGAGGAGCCTTTCCATTGACTGCACCAATGTTTGGACTGGGTCTACAACCGGGACATTTTCCCACTGCAGCCATTAGCTGTTCAGCTGATCTAAACTTGTCAGGGAGTATAAAGCAACCACCTGCACACAGTGACAGGAAAAGTAAAGTGAGATCAAACGCTAGCAGGAGCAGAGAATTTAAGCAATGTGAGAGGTGGTTGCATGTCATTTCAGAAGTCACCTTTTGTCTTTGATCTGTGCTTAGGAAGTAGGCATCTCCTGGATCAGATGGTCATTAGAGAAGTGTGCCACCGAAGTCATCCCACCTTGAAGTCCCAAGTGTTTGCTTTCCTGGGGATCCTCCTCCTACTTCCGCCGCCGTGTAAATCATCTGCCCCGAGATTTCCTTCAGAAAAGCCAAGTAATACAGACTAGGGAGCAGCAACCAGGACTCATGTCCTCCTCTAATGCCAGGATCACTCACTGTGATGAAGCTGAGGCTGCTCTTTTATAACTGTATTATACACGCACAGGTAGGTCCTCTAAAGATCAGAGGAGAGTTATTATAAAAGCTGTTATGCCAACCAAAAAAGCCCTGGGCCTGAAGAGCTTACAGTCTAAACACACAAGACACATAAAGGACTCTGACTTGAAGGATTTTTAAAGATGAAGCACTCTGAGACAAAGCAAGCTGCAGATCACACAGAAAATCTGTGGCAAAACTGTGGATAAATCCCACTTTGCTGAACCTTCACCGCTGCTCTTAACAGCTCCCTGGAGCGCTGCCTGCTTATTCCTAACAAAGTATTTGTTTTAGCTGCACACTTTGGGGAAATAAAATACTGTGCAGTTTTTAAGTGGCAAGCACATCCAAAAGCTACCCTCCAAAAGCAGATTTACAGCAGGTGTGCAGGCAGATATTTGCCAACCTTGGGCATGCAATAAAATTGCATTTGTTTTTTTTGCATTTTGTATTTGGTTTGTTGATACCTTTGGTGACTGCTAACAAGAGGCAAAATCATGGGGAAGTGAGAGCCTGGTCTCAGGTTACTCCATAAATTGGTTAAGGCTGCAGAGAGGATTACAGTCCCAGAGCCACCCTAAGTACTGAGATGTCATTACGGCAAAATCAAAGGTAACCACGGGGCTTGGCAGGCAACTGTCAACAGCTACGGGAAAGAGCCAGCCCGGGAAGGAGCTCCGCATCAGGATGAAATTCAGTCACCTTTATTTTCATTTCAGGTGAGGGGTCAAGCAGAAAAGCTATCCCCAGCGGCCTTTATTTACAGTTTTCAAGGGAGCGGCCGACGAAGCATTTAGAGGAAGAAGGATGAACCCGCTCATCCCTCACTCAAGGAGTCCAGCCCGATGACAGACGGAGGATGCTGTAATGCCATGAGAGCTGGGAAGACGCCTTTTATGAATGAAACGCAAGAGGTGGCCAGTGGCCCTAATGAAGTCGTTAACAAAACTCCCAGTGACTTGAATGGGGCCAGGAATTAACCTATACTATCTGCAGGGAGACCAAGGAAGAGATCTTCCCATCAGGACGCTTGCTTTCTGCAGTGTAGGAGCTCACTCCCAGCAGTGATAATAACAGCAATGCCCCATAAGCAGATTTCAAGGCATTTCAACCTGAGTTTTCTTTTACATTTCTTCTCTCCATCCTACCTAGGCAACCAATCTTAATTTCTAGAAAACCAGAGTATGTTCTTTTTTTTTTTTTTTCCTCCTAGATATGTAGACAATTTGCTATAAAAACTTTGTTAGTTTTTTGTATTTCACTGGATCTCCTGTTGATGAATGAATACGAAAGCTATAAATGGTTTTGTGTTGTCGAGTCAGAGTAGGTACATACATGCTGGAAAAAATACCAGGAATTGTTCTTTGGCCCCAAGCTCACATCCCCATAGGGCAGCCAGCACTCCCCATAGCAGACCGGTCCCATGGAAACTGCCCACTGTGAAGTTTATAGCCTCTCAGCCATGCCTGGTCATGGAAGAGTACTGTTAACCGCAAAACACGCCTGGACCATGCTAATAATTTAACTTTATGGACTACAGCAGGTCACGGGCTAGGCTAGGCTAGGCCCGTGACCTGGTCCTGTTTAATGCAGCAGTGGAAATATAGCCAGTGTGTACGCACTGGGCATCCAGTAATTTCTATGTTGCTATCAAGTAAATGGTAGATGACTTGCAAGGGAGTTCTAAGACCTTGCAGCTTCAAACTGACCATTACAGCAAGGTAGAGGGTGATGGCACCCTACAAGGACACTGCAAGGCACAGCCCTGGCTCCTCCACAGCCCTAGGCTGCAGCAATGCAAGGAGCTGAGAGCCTCCTGCCATGCCCAGAAACCTCCACCCAGAGCAAGAAACTGAAAACAAAATGCAAAATTTCTCCTTTTCCACTAAGACATAGGAAACCTTCCTTTACCTTCCTTCCTCTTTAAAGACCTAAATCCTACCAGCAGCCAGTTTTGCAAGGGTTAACCAGCATGAAATTAATGTGGGGAGACAGTCCAGGTCCATAATCACTTATTATTTTCAGGTAATATGCTTTATCTCTGACTAATCTCCTCATCTGGAGAAACACTCACTACAGACAAGAGTCACCGAGGTTATCTCTGATGATGGGTCTCTATGGACTACTGGCTGCGGGGGACTGAGGAGAGGCCAAGGAGAGGACTTCAATTATGGCCTGAACTATGCTCTGGTAGCTGAAAGGCCATTGTTTAATCTACTAGAAATCATCTATTTTAGCAGATAAAGGGATTACTTGGAGTTTCTTTTCCCCAAGAACAGCATGTTATTCCAACTACTAATGGAACATTTGGTATTTAATTAAAGAAAAAGCACAGGGAGAAGCAACACAGGCATCAACATCACTTCTAGGGAAATTCAAATTGATTGTCACCCTTTGATGCTGCTCAATCACCTCTATCTCACTCACCCTTCCTACAGCCCAGATTAAATCATCCAGTTCTCTCCATCCTGCACACTTGATGGCTGGGGTTTTTTTTAGGGATCTCATCCGAAACTTTGGGACTACACAATGTGAATTCACGACTCCGCAGAAACCTCTGGACTTGTAAAGAGCCACATTACCCATCAAGAGGAGAACGTGGAAATTTGAGTTGGATTTTCCTCTTTTTCTGCACACTTGGTGCTGGTTGCTGTCTGGCAGGGTTCTGTCTGCCTGGCCCATTAGAGTGATCTGGTGTCCTAGGTCCAGTGTTTGGAAACTCAAAGTGGCTCCATTGCTCACGGATGAACCTTGAGTGCTGCATGCATAAATCTTCTGTTTCCTCCTTTTCCTTCTCAGTTCCCTTGTCTTTGCTATCTCCATTTTTAGAGAGGTTTGCCCTTTTTTTTTTTTGTCCCACAGACCAGAAAAGATAGTTACAAGTCATTCTCAAGTGCTCCACTGTGTTCAGCAAATATAGGCTCATTTTCTCATGTCATCCATCCTTCAGTTCCACAGACTGCAGACTCAAAGGGTCTATGAAGGAAGACTAGGAATAGTAGCTTATAGAGGAAGGTATAAATTCAGTACAGAGGGGTACACACCTCTGTCGAGAAACTTGTAAAGCAATAGAAAAAAAAAGTCAAAATGAAAACCAAAAGTCTAGTTTCTCCTACCATCAGCATCTTAATCCTCTTCCCTTTACCAAAACAAAGAACAGGGTACCTTTAAAGTGATTATCCAGTCGGCCAGCAGCCAGAGTTTCCTCAAACAGATGATCATCCCTTTTGTAAAATCCTACTGCTGACTGTGCCATTTCTGACATGGTCTCACAATCTGTAACATTTTGTTGTAAATATCAGTTATTATTTTTTTTTTGCCTTCCTGATTGTCCATTTCTTTGCACATAGAGCAAGGACAAGGACATACTTAGCCACCTGATTTTTGCTTTCATGATTTCTCTGTGCCTTTTAATCTGACTGTTTCAGATGACCTATGCCTCTATAGAGGGATCTGTTGCTGTCCTGTGTGGTGAAATTTCTCAGCTAAATAGGGCGGTCCATCTTGTCCACCCTGCTGCTACCTGACAGTGTAGTTCTCATCCTTTCTCCCTTTCCTCCTGGTCCTCGTCTGGCCCACGCCAATGTTTGGTCTGCATCATTCACCATCAGACACAGAAACCTGACTTGGCACATCTGATGAACTGGCAACACCACTGAAGATGTGGTCATCCTCAAGCTCTTGATCTCCTTGTCTGACTTTGCCTAAAGTCTTTGGTGACTGTAACTCCATCCTTCACTTCCTACAGGCAGCTCCAGAAGTTGCTGCAAATTATCAAGTCACCCTGTCTGCTACCAGTCGTTGTGTTGAACCAGTTGTTCAGCTTGTTCTTGACCAGGACTGCTGACCTCACCTCTTCATAATGTTCTTCAGCAGCTTCTTACACATATCTTATAGCCTTAGGACACTCCACACACCTATTGCAACATACTGGGTCAAATGACTTTTAGAAATTGTGCAACTGAAGTTCTTGGTATCTCTGAACTTGCCACTGACCAACCTCTTGCACTGCTTTTGCTGTAGTGTCCCTCTTGCTTTGAAGAAACTGAATCCACTTGCTGAATCCTCCAGCAAGGAACACAATGGGGAATTTGCTTAGATGTCAGGAAATGCACGGAATTTAAAAGGTCACCATTGTGGGAATTTGCTTACTAGGATCTTTTTTCCTTGTTCAGGGTATTTTTTCTTCCCTGATAACATACAGTTGCCTGGCTGGGTCAATGACCCATGCTGCAGCTCCATCAATCCATTCTCAGCCCCTCTGATTTCTTCAGTCTCCTGACCCTTCTTTCCAACCTCTGCCATCAAGATTCTTCTTCTCATCCTGCCCCTGAAGCGTTATAATCTCTCAAACACTGAGAATCTCTTCATCTCTTGATCGGTCATCTGTAAAGACTCTGGTAATATTTCACCCATCTCTTTAGCCTGTCCTTTTCTGAAAGGAGAGAGCCCTCCTCAAATTTAATGTTGTAGAGATGTTGTATGCTTTTTATATGCATAGAGATGTTGTGTGCTTAATGTTGTATGCTTGCTCTTCTTCCTTAGCACATGTTATAAAGGACCATCTTGATTTGGACTCTCATAAGAATGTTTTAATGCTGCCTTGCTTTTTAAACCGATTCTCCTTGACTGCCCTTGCTTATTTGACTTCCGCGCAGCTCTGGGTATGCCTGCTGAGGGTATGTCTTTTCACCTATACATTCTGCTTATCCCTGGCCAGGTGGAGAATGCCTTCCAACACCCAGGCTCAGTAGTTACCTGCTTTCTTTCTCACCAAGTCATTTTAAGTAAATGTTGTTGAGACAGATGATGAGGTTACGACTGCAGAAGACCATTGCTCCAGGGGATACCCAGTATTTGTTCTTCCTCTAATTGCTAATTTTGGTCTTCCTAAATGCCATTCATAGATTTTCAGCTCTATTGCCTATTTAGTTTGCACTTGCACTTCTTTTTGCATATGTAGAATCTGTAGAACTTCATGAAAGCCTGTAGGCACTTGCCATATTTGCTCCTGGTTAGTACTGTCTTTGCCAACGTTTGGCATCTGCCAATCAGTCATGAACATCAGTCACTAGGTACATGAACGGTTCACTCCCAAGGTACGGCTTAGGCATGCCTTGACTGGTAGTTAAATTGCCTGAAATTCTTCAAAGAAATCAAGGGAATTCTTCCTCAGTATTTGTCACAGGAGCCCATATGTCTATAAGCTCTACAGAACCTGTCCAACAGACCAAACTGAAGAGCTGATTTTTGAAATGTGACAAATCTTGGGTTGACCAGGGGTTTATTTCTACTGCTGTGATTCCTGCTGATGCCTCTCTTGTGTTTTGCATCATTGCCTTAAAACAAGGTTTTCCCATATGGCATCGCTACCTTGTCTTTCCACCTGATTTCCGAAAGGTGCACACTATTATCCTGGTACATCTCTAACTGGCTCACTAGGAGTGAAATTTTACCCAAACCAATCTCCGATTCCTGCTTCTCTTGGCCAAAGCTTCCATTAACAGCAATACTTTCACTGGACCACTTCCCCTCATCAGGCACTGACCTAGTTACGGATATCAGACAGCATCTACATGGCTACGAAGACTGAATAGAGCTCAAAACTCTTTTTGCCAATAGACTTCATGGCAGACATGGCTCTGTGGGTTTTAGCACACATTGCTCTGCATCATACGAGTGGGTTTTTGGCCTAGATGACAACACAGTGCTTAGCCCTTCTCATAAGAGCCATTCTTCCAAGAGAGGGAAATTCTTATTTAAGCATCACAGCATATCTAAATTACCCAAATCACCTGCCCGGCTGGGCACTAAAACCTGGACAGAAATATCACTGTATCAAACAAAATTAAGCACAGTGCAAAGACAGAAAAGCAACTGAGGGAAGCTGTGAGTCTGGAACCGGAGTATAGTGCAACGTCCAAGGGAGGACTCGTGGTGGGAAAATGGGAATATGGGAGATCACTGTGGACAGCCTGCATGCATGCAGAATGATCCAAGCTCAAGTTTCTCTTAGTAGCTGTCTTCTTTCAAGGACGTATTAGAAAAAATGTCACTCTCAGTTACATCAAGAGTTGCTCACTCTTACTGGAGAACAACAGCAAATATGCCTATTTTCTATATATGCTCACTCATTCACATTGATTTCATTGCCTTCCTTTAAGAATTCGTTGATCAAGTGATATGCCCACTATTTCTTGCCTTTAACAGTGACAGGCTGACAGTCCTAGCATTACCCAAGTCATTTGGCCAATCTTTTTAAATAATGAGCCAGTATCAGCTTTCTTAGTCCTCTAAACTCCTTCTAGCGCCCCAAAATTAAAAGTCAGCATTAATAGCCCACACAATATATGCCTCGTTCCAAGAGTTCTGAAACTCTTGGCTGTGAATTACTGGGCCTGGCTAATCACAAAATATTTAATTTATGTGGCTGTTATTTAATATAATCCCTAGTTATTAATGGAGTCCAAAATGCTCTTTCACCAGTTCCTGATGCTAATACACTATCTGATTTTCTCCCCCAGACAACCATGGAAAAGAAATATTAATTGAATACTCCTCCGTTTCCTTGTGGTGGTGGTGAAGGCAGCAACTGCCTTTATCTACTAACAGTTTTGATTATTTTTACCTTAGCTGACCATAAATTTGTCTTTTTGTTTTTCTACTTACATTACTCACTCCAGGGCAGAGGCGGCCTATTCAGATGAATTAAAACTGAAAGTCATCAGCCTTTACCTTACTGTATAGGAGTGATTACCATACAGCAACCAGCCCAGAGCACTAAGCTCCATTTCAAATATCCCATTACACATCAAAAACACGTAAAAACTACAAGGATATTGCTTTATTTCAGCCCAGGTCAGCTTCTAACTTTAAGCAGGAGGGCCGAAGCTCCCTGCTAAATACTCTTGGAAAAGACACGATCCAATACTACCAAGTCAGTCACACCTAGTTGTCAGGTGGATTTTTTTATTGTTGCAAAAATGAAATGAGGAAGGGTTAAATTCATGAGATCGGAGTGGGGATTCTAAAATGCTATTTTATGAATCTTAAGAGGAGAAGCAGGAGGAATGCAGGGCGCTGAGAGCTTCTGCAAACATGCTTTCAAACACCTGGAGCGTGTGCTTAATCCACCTGCAAACAGATGACTTCCTTCTGTTTCCCATCGGGCTCCTCTTCCCCCCAAAATCCAAAAGTCAGCCTTCTTTCTCAGTTTTGGTGAACTCGCCTCTGGCACACAGAGCTACTGAAGCCTGGCCGTATGCCTTTGTCCCTTTACACTCTGAAATTCCCAATTGCAACTGTCTCACTCCCAAGGTGTGTATTTAATCCCACTCTTATTAGGAGCACAGCGCCGGGTAGGTTACAGAGGTTACAAACAATGAAGCTTTTATCAAAACTTTGGCTAATCAGTGACTAACAAGCTCTCATTCAGGAAGGGGCTAGGCAGGCCCAGGCTAAAACTATACTGAGGGGGTGAAAAAAGGGGAAAAAAAAAAAAAAAAAGAGGACTGGGGAGAGGGTGTTCCTTTAGAACTGCATCAGTGCCCCAGTCCACAGCCACAGAAATATCTGTGTGAGCAAAGCAGACAGAAAAAGCATCCAGGAGCAGACACAGAGCAGAACAGCTTCTTTCAGCGATGGCATTCGCTCTCGACAGCCTAAAGTGCTGGAGTCACTACAGCTTGCGATAAACTATGATTTATTCCTCGCTTTGTGGTGGAGTTGAGGGACTGCATCATGCTCAGCATCAGGAAAATACTCGCTATTCCAAAACGCTAACCCTCGGTCTGCAGCCTGCAGTGCTTTTACGGAGACCATGAACTAGAAACAAAATCAAACCAAGCCTGTTGTTGGTAGCCTGAAAAGTTGTGGAATGAGGACATCTCCCCAGGAAATGTTGTAGGGTCTGAAAAATCAAGAAAGATTTGAAAACCACTGATCTTATCATAAGGTAAGCTGGCAAAATTCGATCGCCAGAACTTCAGTCCAATAGATGACTAGATACAGGGAGAGAAGAATATACATTATTCTCATTAGGTAAGGGATAAAAATGACTTCAACCTGTATACATGTACACAGAACACCCTTCCCAAACTCAGGGCAGCAACACATCTATTGCACACCACCAGACATTCTCTCTCTGTTACCCATTTGCAGGACAAAACAGAGGGTGATAGGAAAAAAAAGAGACTTTCTTAGAGCAGATTAATAGATGTAGAGTACCCAGTCTAGGAAGCAATAGGCTTAGCTGTAAATAAGGGAGTGGTACTACTCCCTTTTAAAATTTAGTTTAAATTTAGTTTGAGATTTTCTTAATCCATTCCTTGATATACTTGAGAGTGGAGCGATGGTCCCGGACTACTGCAATAAAAAAGATTAATTCTCCTGTCTTGTCCCAGAGGATGAATAACTCATTCCCAACTTCATTGATGACTCCGGAGAAAGATACAATCTGGAAATGAAGAATTCTCTTATATGTGGGCCATCAAGTTACTGCCTTGCCAGCCATAGGGAGAAAGTGAGACTTCTATTGCAAATGCAGCCAGAACAAACCCAACCTGTGATTCCTGCTTCACTGCAGCAATTCAGAGCCATTGAAGGGATCCTGGTCTCTTTCCTACTGATAAACTCAATAGCAGCCAATATGGGTTATTACCCCGATCCCCCAACACATTCCCTGTGCCCAGACCCCAGCGTCCTCGAGAAACAGAGAGAGACCCAGTTGGGTTCAGGTATTGGTTCCTGCTGCGAGGCTGGGTGCGCAGGTCTGAAGCATTTTCAGGTTTCCGTGTTCAGCTGTACACAACAGGAAAGTTAAGCCTGTGCCTACATGTTCAGAGGAGCAGGGCCTTAGAGGCAAAGACAGTGTCTTCCTAGCAGGGCGGAAAGTGCTTGCCGCACGCACGACAGGGACAAGCCACACCACCAGAGCGAATGGTGTGGCTACTACAGGGCAAGGTCGGGGAGGACTTTGCTCTCCTGCAGCCCTTTTCCTCGGGAAGATTTGAAACATTTTCCCGGGCAGCTGGCTGAAGAGGATCTCAGGCAATCCCAGCTGGCTGGGGATACGGCTCAGCCCCAACTCCCAGGTGCCACGGGCCCCTCTACCCGGCAGACCTCCCTGCCACACTCCTAACGCCAGTGCTAACGAATGTCCCAGTGACTCGGGAATAACAGAGCAGTTTCACAGCACTGCTGAAGCCTGAGTCTGCTCGCAGTGGTGGACGGTAGCCTCGGACTCTTACCTTGGAACTGACTGCAGTTTCGCCTTTCAGCCACCTCGCTTGCCAGTTTCAGGTGTGTTTCGGGAAAGGCAAAAGTGTCCCAGACCTCTCTGGATAAAAGCCACCTTCAGAAAGCAGAGGGGCAGAGAGCTGGATGTCTTCATGCTGTTCTCCTCCCGCCTTGGCAGAAGGGAAAGGCAACAGGTTTGTACGGAGAGCTGATGATGTTTTGAGGCAACACTGCATGCTACTTGCAGGACAAACGCATTAAAGAAAATTAAACCTTTTTACAGCCGTCACACCATCAAAGCTTCATTCTCTCCGCGCTTTAAATTAAGAGTTGGTTTGCATATCCGTGCCATCCCGGCTATGTAGTAACCTCTCTATAGCTATTTTTGTTTCACATTCTTTACTATTTGGTAAAGCAAGGTGGAGTTTTCTGAGGAAAAGTATTTTTATTAGAGCTAATTCAGCATTATTTTCTCACCCGTTTCCTTTGTTGGAAGCACAGAAACCAACTACAGAAAACTCGAAGGCAGCATACCATGTCCCTGAGGGAAACTGCCTTCCCCGCCTCGTCATAGCCGGGCTGTTCCTCTAGATGGCTCTGCCTTTGCCCAAATCCATCAAATCCCTGAAGCAAAAATCGCAATTTCGAGCGATACGGTGATATCACTGACTGCTCCTCTCCCTCCTGCAACGATCACGGAGTTTTTGAGCAAACGGATAAACACTGATTTGTTGCAATTTTACAGAATAACATTTTTGGTTTAGCTCTTCAAACACTGAGCAATGTTGCTTTTTAAAAATCTACCTGCTTCTTGTCAGTTAGATGCCCTTTTTAGCCGTGATTTCCCAAAAAACTGCTTGTTTTAGATGCCTGTTGTCCAGTTCAGACTTCAAATCAGCATTTTCCAGTGCGACTCTTCTGCAAAGAAATGCAGAGCTGTTATAAATAATAAGACAAGGAAGCTGAGAAGGAAAAAGACACCTTGCAGAGCATAATGTAAAATTTTCTCCTGCTGCTCTGGCTATCCAAACACACACAGTAAGCTCTTTCCCCAAAAGATGCATAGCAAAATCAGCGACAGAAAGACACAAAATAACAAGAGGAAAAAAACCCAACCCTCAAACCCCCCCCAAACCCCAAAAAACTAAACACCTCACCTTAGGAAATTCAGGAAGAAAAAAAAAGGAGGAAATTCAAAATGATAATTCTTCACCACACTCACTTTTAAGCAATTCTGTGTCCCCAAAGTGTCTGTCCACTCGTTTTAAAATGAAATATAATGGTGAAAATTCTCCAATTGTCACATCCCTGCTTAGATCACACGAGGGATGAAAACTTGGAATTGTATCTAGCCCGGGAAAGCTGCCTCGATCCGGCTTCACTGATTTACATGTGCATTTATAACTATTTTATCAAAGACATAAAACACAAAGACTTTTCCCAAACGCTCCCCTGTCCCCAAAATCCTGATGTCAATTCAAAACACCAGGCACTTGCAACCTTGGGGAGATTGCTTCGCATCTGAACCTGGAAAGTGGAATTTTACGCATTTTTACCAGCAGAGAACTGAGTAACAAACCCGTTTAAGACTCGGCGATTTACAACATCTAAGCGACTGACAAAGACTAAATTCTCCCCCACCGTTGGCCGTATTTTACTTGTTGTACGTGTGGGTCCGACCGTGTGCTTTGCCCCGGACGAGAAGTATTTTCCTTAGCGGGTCCTCGTATAAACCCCGGGGTGTCGGGATCGGTATGAACACCCGGGAGCTTTTCCTCTGCAAAAGGATGCGCTTTTCCTCCAGCTCCCCCGAAGCACGAAGGCGAAAATCAACTTTTATTCATTAAATCGCGCCCCGCGACCGCCAGCCCTTTCCTCCCGCAGTACGAGCCACCACGGCGATGTTGTTTATTTGTTTAATTTCGGGCAATTCCTTATCCAGAGCTAATTAACTGCAATCTCAGCCCCGGCTGTTACGAGACGGGAGGCAAAATTACACATAAATAGCACAGTTTAGGCGAATTTCAGCCTTCGTGTTCCCGTCGGGGCAACCGCAGCGATGCTAATCTCCCCCGGACCTCAACTTCGGGGCCGAAGGGATCAGGGACGATCGCGTCCGTGGGAAAAGCGGGGACGGGGACCCGTCTCTGAGCGCTGGGGCAGCGCGGAGAGCTCCGTGGGGAGGGGACACGATGGGAGGGACGGGACGGGACACGGACGGGACAGCGGTGGAGCTGGGGGGGGGGGCAGGGACCAGGCTGAGGGATGCCGCCCCCGCGCTGCCGGGACCGCATCAGCCGGCAGCCAAATCCCTGGCGCCTCCCGCTGCTCCCCCCGCCGGTCCCTCCCCCATGGCCGCTTTTGGGGCTCGGCCTTGCCCCCCTCCGCCTCCCTCCCCGCCGTCGAGCCGCGCTACTGGCTGCTCCCGGCCCCAGCCGCGGGCGGGGAGGCCGGGCGCACGGCAGCGCCTATAAGGGGGCCGAGCCGCAGCCCCCCGGGATTTTTGGTCTGGGGCCACCGAGGCCGCCGTCGGGGGTGGGGGGGGTCCGGTGTCGGCGGTAGAGAACGGGAGCGGCGGGGGGGGGGGGGGGGGGGGGGGGGGAGCGCCGGCCGCCCTGCATGGCCAGGGATTATGAGCGCCGGTGAGTTGCAGCAAGCGCAGCCCAGAGCCTCGGCGCCGGCGGCCGCCCCTGCGCCCCCGCAGCCCCGCAGCGCCCAGGAAGCCCCCGACATGGCGGTGTACTGCAGCGAGAACTTCAGCGTCTACCCCCAGCCCAGCCTCCACCCGCCCGGCGCCGCCGCCGCCGCCGCCGCCGCCGCCGCGGCCGCCGCCGCCGCCGCCGCCTCCTCGGGGCAGCGGGCGGGCGGGTACGCGCTGGGGGACTACGGGGCGCCCGCCAACGCCGGGTACCTGTGGGGCATGAACAGCCCCGCGCCCTACCTGCAGGGCCCGCCCGGCTCCGCCGCCGCCGCCGCCGCCGCCCCGTTCCTGCCGCCGGCCTCCTACGGCTGCTCCCGGGGCGGGCAGCTGGTGGGCTCCCCCCCGGCCCCCGGCTCGCCCTCGGCCGGCAGCGCGGAGCTGAGCTGGCTGAGCCTGGCCAGCCAGGAGGAGCTGCTGAAGCTGGTGCGGCCCCCGTACTCCTACTCGGCGCTGATCGCCATGGCCATCCAGAGCGCCCCCGAGAGGAAGCTCACCCTCAGCCACATCTACCAGTACGTGGCCGAGAACTTCCCCTTCTACAAGCGCAGCAAGGCCGGGTGGCAGAACAGCATCCGCCACAACCTCAGCCTCAACGACTGCTTCCGCAAGGTGCCCCGCGACGAGGACGACCCCGGTGAGGCCGCCACGCCGGGCGGGAGGCTGGGCTGGGCCGGGCCGGGCCGGGCCGGGCGGCGGGGGCATGCGGGGGGCGCGGAGCCCGCGGCGCCGCCGGCACCCCCGTGAGGAGAGCGGGCGGCAGCCGGACCCTTGTCCGACGGGTCTCTTGTCCCCTCAAGCCGGGCGTTGTGAGGAGGCCGTGCTCCCGTGTCCCCTCGGGGCTGGTGACACGAGGAGACCGGGCTCCCGTGTCCCCTCAAGCCGGGCGCTGTGAGACCGTCCCCCTTCGCCCCCCTGGGGCCCGGCCGAGGCACGCGCCGGAGGTTGGTGGAGGTTGGCCGGCCCCAGCCCTCGCTCCCCGGGCTGTCCGGGTGGGCTGAGCCCGGCAGTGCCGGTTGTGCAAGGGCCGGCTCCTTCGGCCGTGATTCACGGCTCGTCTCGCCTGCCCGCCGCTCGCCGGGCCGGCCCCGGGGCACAGCCGGTGCCCGGCAGTGGGCGGCAGGCGCGCCCGGGAGGGTGCTGGGGCGGCCCGGCAAGGAGGGGACGTGCCGGTCTGGGGGGCTTTTGGAAAGACGTTGTGGGGTCACTGCTCCCATCAGGCCTGGGCATGGGCAAGAGGTGTGTGAGGACAGCTAATGCCACCACAGTCCCCTCACACTCAGTGGCCCCGCTTGCTGTCAGGCAGGCAGAGCAGGGGGAGCCCGCTTTGTGTCCCCTTTGGGCAGGTCTGGGGTAGAGGTGTGAAATCTTCCAGGGAGGGTCATGCTCGGTCCTCCTGTGGCCTTCAGGTTTGCGTGGGCACTGGAGGAGCGGATGTGATGATGTCCTGGAGCCAGGTTTTGGGTCCTTATACTGGATGACGGGTGTAGGAGAGGTGTTGGGTTCCAGAGCCCTGGTGGAACAGGCTGCCCAGGGAGGTTGTGGAGTCCCCTTCTTTGGAGATAGTCAAGACCCACCTGGATGCAATCCTGAGTAACATGCTCTAGCTCTAGGCAATCCTGCTTCAGCAGGGGAGTTGGACTAGATGATCTCTACTGTCCCTTGCAACTCTAATAATTCAGTTAAATTCAGTGAAATTCAGGGTGCTGTGCCCATTGGACAAGACATGGGTATTGCTTATCTGCCTGCGGCGGGGCTCGTTGCCACACAACTTGACTTTCTCTCTTGTTTCTCCTGTTTTCCACCAGGGAAGGGAAACTACTGGACCTTAGATCCCAACTGTGAGAAGATGTTCGACAATGGGAACTTCCGTCGCAAGCGCAAGCGGCGCTCTGAGCCCAACGCCCCGGCGGCCGCGTCTGCAGCCTCCTCTCTGGGGGGCCTGAAGGCCGAGGAAGAGCGGCCCATCCCAGCCGCAGGCAAACCGTGTGGCAACAGCCCACCCCCAGAGCTGGACCCCTCGCCTTCTGCCAGGGATCATCCAAAAAGTTCCTCTCCCTCTGGTATCATTTCATCCACCCCCAGCTGCCTCAGCACCTTCTTCAGCGGCATGAGCTCCCTGAGCAGCGGAGGCAGCCGGCTGACGGGGAGTCTCGGCAGTGACCTGCACCACAGGAACTTCTCTGCTGGACAGCTGAGCAGTGGCACTTTCACCCCTTCCAGCAGCTCTTCTCAGGAGGTGCCTTCGCCAGACCAGCTGCAGCGGGTTGCGGGACCTTCCCCCGCCTACTACAGCTCCTTCCATCCCAGTAGCAGCAGCCAGGGAGCCCAGTACAACCACTACTACAACTTCACGGTTAACAGCCTCATCTACACCCGGGATGGAACAGAGGTGTAGGATGCTGTGGCAGTCGACCGGCAAGCGCTGCGAAGGGAATGGGAGTTGCCGGGTGTATTTGGCAGCACGAGGGACCATATGCTTTTGCAAACAGCATTTCAATGTGGACACTTCCCAGGAGTTCTTCCAGGAAGACAGATCTTCCTACCTTTCAAAATAAGAACACCCCTTAAGCACCAGCAGAAGGCAGATGCAAAGTCTTTTCCCCCATTCTGGAAAATGTTAGGTGGTTTAGATGGCTTGCCATCTAAATTCTGCAGACAGAAGTGATCTGAGTTAATGTTTTCAGAGGTTTCTAATCCTGAATGTAGAGTAAGAGGTTTAAAAACTGTAACCATAAAGCGATATCAGCAAGAGCCGTGTGTAGACATCCAGTGAGTCTTGAGAACGGGAAAAAAAATGAAGAGATTTCTTATGAAGTGCCTTGTACAATGTATTAAAAAAACTCTTCTGCCAGCAATTGCCTCTGTAAGCCCTTGCTTTCTGTCCTGATCCCGCAATATGCGATGCATGGGGCCGGAGGGGAGGGGGATTCTCTGGGTAAACACCCACCCAAAACCTCCTCAAAACCCCCGGAGGTTCGCTCTGGTCTCCCTGTGTGCGGCATATTGTACAGCCAGGGCCGTGCGTTGCAAAACAATCTTTTTTTCCCTGAGCTTAGTACCAAAGATAACTCTAGCCATGCAGCTTTAGCACGAGAATAAACACTGGGGTATTTTTATACATATTTGTACGTAATGTAACTCTTCTGTACATATGTTTCTATGTGGTTTTATATTTGTAAATTATGCTCTGGAGCTGTACTTATTTATAATGTGTTTTAATCTTTGTTAAAGTTTATTTTACTTTGTTTCCCCTTTTTTTGTTGTTATTTGTTTTGAATTTTTTGTTGGTTTTGTTTTTGTTCGTTAGTGTATTAATGAAACTTTTCAGGCTGAACAGCTGTTGGGAATAAAATGTTAACAATTGTTAGATTTTTGTCTGGTTGTTCCTCAGTATGTTTGAAGTATTTTAAAACTCAGTGGGAGACAGGTTTTGCTTTCACGTGGTTTGGGATAAAAGGTGCAAAGATTTATGAACAATTTCATCTGCACAGTAAGATGGAAAAAAAGTGCTCTGGGCCCAAAGGAGACGCATCTGAGCTCATTTGCAGCATCTCATAATCTCACTGTGCAGAGTGGGCACTCTGGGCTTTTTTGTTTGTTTGTTTTTGTCAACAGTCTGAATTCGGACTGTGCTTTTTCAGCCTGGTTTAGTAAAAAAAAAAATAAAAGCTTGCAAAAGAGGCGGGGCTGGTTCCAGCCTGGTGCTAGCTAGCAGGAGGCACGAAGCCTGAGCTTGGCTGGTGGCTTGATGCGTTTTGCAAATCCATTTTTCTGATAGATTTGCACCTGCTTAAAGCAGCAGGCTGGTCCAGAAGTGGCACCTTCTGAGCTAGCAGGGCAGGCAGAGCGTCTGCTGGGAACAGGCACTCCTGAGGATCCATCCCGATTCCCGCTGCTGGGAAAGGAGACTCCCATCCTCCAGCAGCCGCTATGCAGAACCATCGACTCCCAGTTCTTGTCTTTTGCATAAGCTGCTTGTTGGGTGCCACGTGCAGGATACAGCGTAAATATAAATGTCTTCATGAGGAGTGTAGCATTAATAATGACATTAAGCGTGAAATTGCAGCTATTTAACATATATGCATCTGCCATGATGTAAGGCCGCCCTGCAGGCGGTTCATAAAGCCAAATTGTTTTATGATGCGATGCAAGCGCCTCTGCACTGGCTGCCTGCATAACGTACAGGGGAGTGATGCAAGGCAAACCACTGGCCTGATCCAAAATGTAATGAAGCCATGACGAAACGTCAGGTGACTTCCATGTGCTTGGGATCGGGACCAAGTACTTTCCCCAGCACTGGCCAACCACCATTTGTGCAATAGCAGAGACCAGTGGGTGGGTGGCAACTCCTGCCTCATCCCCCTCTCGCTCACCCCTTCCCAGCACAGATACCATCTTCCTGGCTTTAGGGGTAATTCCTCTGTGTTTAGATTTTTAATTGCCTCTCAGGTGATGCAGTGGTAGCCACCCTCAGTGGGAGGGTGAGGGTAGACTGCCACTAGTGAAAAGACACGGTGGTCAGTCTTGTCCTACTCGGATTCAATTGCACCAGGTGTGGAACAGCTTTATTTGGGGTTTGCACTGCTAAGTTTCATCTAGAAGCGGCAGAGGGATTCCCAACACCTTCAAAAGATTTAGGGCCAGTCCTTAAGTAAGCCAGGAAACATATATCTAAGTGACCATTGCACCCCTTCTCTACTCCACCAGCCTTTTGTCAGACCTTAGCAAGCAGTGGGCCAATGTGGAGACGTGTATGTGCCCAGCTTGTGTTCTTCCACCCAGAAGATTTGTTTCAGGTTTTACCCTCTGCCGCTTCCATCAGCTGTATTTATCTGCAGACAGTACCCATAAATGTTTGCTCCTGAGGATCCTGAATCGGTGGCAAATTTGTGTTGCTGCATGGTCTGCCTCTGGCTGTGTGTCCTCAGCAAGCGTCCCAACACCTCAAACACATCCCAGAAGCTCAACAGACCTTTTCGTGCCACATCGGTTGAGTGGTGACATAGTCAGAGCCTGCCAGAGCAGAGCCAGGAAAGGATTCGCCCACCACAGTGCTCCAGCCCCGCTCCTGAGGGATGGTGGCGGGCTCTAGGGAGGTTCTGGCAGGTCTAACTGTCCCCAGTGCACCTTTCCTGCCATTAGCACCAAATTCTGCTCCCTCCAGGGAAAGTGAGCCCTCAGCTGGAACCAGGGGCTGTGGCCCCTCCTGCAGACACCCCACAGGCTGGTGTGCTCATGATAAAGCAACCTGCCCAAGGGACACTTGAGAGTAGATTTCAGCAAATAGACACCTAGTCTGCAGAGAGGAGCCAAGTGAATGAGGTAATGGCAGCCTTTTAGCTTTTCTTTTGTCATTAAAAGAGACTCTTCTTTTAGCAAATCTTGGGAGAGGGAAGGCAGGAGGATTGAGTTTAATGAAAGGCACTTAAAAGCAGCAGGGCTATTGTCATGGGCTTTGGGGATTTACTGATTCCCCCATTGAAGGAGGGGGAAGAAAAAGGCAATTAGCCTGCTGGTCCCACCCTGAGAGTCCCCACTCTCCTCTAAATGCCAAGGCCATGCTTGGGATGGGCAGTTCTCCATGACAATGAGCCTCTTCCCAGCCTGGGTCAGGTGACAACCCTGCTCCCAGGGAAGTCAGCAGAGAAATGTCCTTCCTTTGGAGAGAGTCTCAGACTTCAGGCGTCTGTCCTCTCTGCTCTGGCAGCCATAGGAATAGCCCCATAAAATGACGACTTCTGGCTTGGAGGGAGCAGTGCTCTCATGGTGGGTATTTGGGAGCCCACAGGTCCTGACTGCTGGACGCTAAAGCTAAGCATCACAAGGAGTCTCATCTTTGGTTGGTTTCTCCACAATTTCTAGGCGTCTGGAAAGATGCCACCTCAACTGGGCAAGACTGATGCAGAGCAGCCAAACTCAATGTGAAACCATGGTCACGCTGATGACTGGAAATGCAACCTCCTGGTACCTCTGCCTGTGCCCTCCGACTCTCCCGGTCGGGATCTGTGGCTCTTCCAGTGGAGGTTTGCACACACAACTACCAAAAAAGGCAGTCGCTGCTTGAAAAGAGGTTCAGTCCAAAGGCTTTTCAAGACACACGTTGGATCAGTAACACAGATGCTTGCTGGCTCCTACGTGTGGCTCTTCTCCAGCGCGGGGTCGTTTAACTTTGCTCAGCGCTGGCCTTATCGACATGCCAGCAAAGGTTCAGGCAGGCACCCACTGCAGGTCTGCACTTGAGCTGCTCCACAGTACAAAGGCTTTGCCAGTACAGCTGGATCAGCCCCGTCCCCTAGAGGAGACCCAGCTCCCATCAACAAAGGAAACTCTTGTGCCAGTAGAGTTAAACCCCCCACCCCCAGCAACACAGAGTGCATTGCGGGGTGGTGGGAGGGGATTCAGGAGACAGAACACAGCCATCCGCGCTGGGTTTCATCACCCGCCAACTTTTTTGGAAATAGGGCTTCAATTACTGCCACTGGCCATGGACTGTGGTTTGCATCTCTTCTGAAGGAGGAGGCTCAAAAAGTCCATGAAAGTTGGCCACAGTGCTTTGTACCTGCACAGAAGGTTTTACTGCCTTTTTAACACTGAATAGAGGTGATTTTTCCCTGAAATCTTTAGGAATAGTTCAAAAGAAGTAGTAGTGTTCAAGGAAACTACAGACATCCTGCCCTTGCCCTTACTGTATCTCTAGCAATGGAAAATCTTCATCAGACTTCTTGAGGTAAAGCCACAAGCTATGCAGATCTCACCTGGCTTTGAACACAACGTACCTGATTCCTGTCCTGCTCTTCATGGGAGGTGGTCCTGTGGGTCTCCTTCTAATAGTGCGTAAGATAAGAGAGCCCAAGTCTCATTTTGCAGCTTGACCCAAGAGAGGCGAGATTGGAATCAGACCTGGTTGATGGTACATGGATGGCTGGTGCCTCAGCTAGAAATAGCTGTGCCAGCTGGAGACTGCAATTGTTGGGAAATTGTTGTTTCTTCTTAGGCTTTGGCAAAAAAAAAAAGGCTTGCTTTATTGTCCTGTTAGAAATCCCTCCAACATAGATTTTTCCTCCCAATTATTTTTTTTTCCTCTGATTGTTAAAAAAAGAGGAAAAACATGGATTTACCTTTCCTTTTTCCTTATTTTTTGCAGAAATCTCCATCAAGGTGAGCTCTAACACCCCCCCCCCCCATCATTTTCTATTAAAAAGAAGGTTGATGGAATGTTTTTGACCAAATTACCAAGCACAATATTCACCTGGGTAAGGTGACGAGAATTTGCCCCTCAAGGAATAACTGAAGTGTAATGTAAAACATCAAAGGTGTTATTTTTTTTTTTTTTACCTTATACCTGAGCTATCTCTGAATCATATCAAATAATCTTCCCATTTCATAACACCATACAATGCAGGCTAAAAGTGTATGTGATCTGCTTTGTGTACTGCTGAATGGATGATTAAACTGTCTAACCTGAGGGATATTCATCCAGGGCCTGCCCCAAACTCAGTGAAGTCAGGGGAAAGACTCCCACTGACTTCAGAAGGCTTTAGAGCAGACCCATAATCAGCCAGGCTCTAATATACTTCAGGTGGTGTCTATGAGACTGCCCGGGGACACGTAAAAGGAGCTAAACATTGCACATTTGTGAATTAAACATTGTAGGTCTGATCCAGGCAATTGGCTACCGTAGGAGAGCAGAAGCCATCACCTCCATCCGCCTGGGCTCCTCGGATCATTTTCCCTTTCCTGCAGTCCATTGTGTCTGGGATCTATTGACAAAGCAAAGCTCACGCCGTGCAGCCAGTCCATGCTTGCAATAAACAGTGGCAAATCAGGTCAGGACCGGTGGTTAATCTGCCCTCGGACCCTTCAAGTGGTGCTGATTTTATATCTGATTAAAGTAAATAGTGAAGCTGGGCTGCACCATTTCCCTCCCAGGCAAGTTCAGAGGTTGGCAGAACTCATACCTCGACTTGCCACTTCAGGGCCACCAGAAATAGTGATCCTGAAACACAGAGGGGTAGTGCCTTAACTCCAAGAAAGCAGATGGAGCCAACACTGATATACAAAAGAACCAAACTTGGACTTCCTTCAGCAAAATGAATGATACTCAAATGGGGCCAAATTATATTGTGTGTCTGGAGAAATGCTATTTAAACTCATGTAAGTGTTCTTCTAGTCTAGACAATGGGCATGTAGTGAAGCTGACAGGCCACAGGTCCAAAGCAGACCAGAAGAAGTGGAGAAGTGCCTTACTGGTAGTGGAGATGCCCTGGGGATGTCCTTGCTACAGCAGGATGGAAGCTTGTAGGGAGGCAGGATGGGTTCATAGAAAGGGCCTGGGAAATGCAAAGACCCTCATCTTTAGGTAGAAAGTTCATGAACTGCAAATTGTTGGAGCATGTACCACTGTGCGAGACAGGCTTTCCTAGGCAAACGCCTTTCATCACTGTGAGGCAGGACAGTGAGTTCGGCAGTCTGACCCAGCAGAGCCATTTTATGGTCCTATAGTTATAGTAGTGTAGTTGAAAGCATCATGGGCTGATGCAGAGCTCTGGCCAATCCTATTGGTTTGCAGGAGCACTGAAGACAATCAGCTTGCCGCAGCAGTTCTCACCCTAAAAAAAAGTTGGGTAAGTTAGGGCAGACAAGTTGCTCTCTGCAGGTGCCTGTTTCTCTCCATCCAATGTCGAGGAAGCTCGGAGAGCTAATTTAGACCAAGCTTTCAGACCTCCCCCAGGGCAGGAATGCGTGGATATTTGCAGATATGGGGCAACTGTCATGTGTGGTCTTATATCTGGTACCATGGCTACCAGAGGTAGAGGAGTCGAAGGAGGTTTCAAAGCAAGACACAGGCCTACTATAGGTGAGTCTCCTTAGTCATGGGAGAAGTATGGGGGAAGAAACCTTGTGCATAATGTTTCCTTCTTCCATGCGGCAGCATCTCAGCCTTGCTTTGGTTTATTCAGTTCTGGGGAGAGCTAGGGAATTTCTTAGAGGTGGGACAGGAAGATCTGATGAGCTCTTTTACTCATTGTATTCCTGTTCACATGCTGCCCTAATCAGTGTAGGCACCTTCCATCAGTGCAACATGATCAATATGTCATGTGTACTCTCTTTTTCCCACTGCAGGCACTGCTCGTGAAGTGTAAAGCTTTTGGTTTTGCAGAAAACTATTGTTTCCTACTCGGCTGGGCTACTCTGCATTTCTCATAGAAAAAGCCATTTCCAAAGGGCAGCCCGGCTGAAGGCGGCAGCTGAGATTTGTGGTGTGCTGAGATTTGCAGCTCCACTGCACTGTAAGTTGTCCCCAGCCCCTGTGGCAGCAGTTTTGAAATCACAAGCCCAAATCACTATTTGATCAGTAGCATCAAAACCATTGGATGTCTCAGTGGCAGAAGGCTGGACAACCTTTGCTGGACAACATCAGAGCAGCACTCATGAGAGAACTGCAGTAAAATGCTCCGGCCTTGCACTGATGAAAGCTTCATTAGGGCCCTTCATTAGGCCAGAGCTTATCTTCGAGTTCAGGGTAATGGATTTACATCCCAGGGAAGACAACATGAGTTGTGACTTTCCCACAAGTTATCAAGTGAAAATAAACCATAGTCTATTCAGACAGAGCTCTCGGCTCACAGGAAAGGCAAGATCCACTTTGTCCCTGCTTGCATGGAAAGCCTTGTGAGCTAATGGAGAGCAGCTGGGTTTGGTAGCCAAGGCAGTGGGTGCCTAAATGTGGATAGCTGTTGTCAAAAGATAATAAGAGCTGTCATACTTCGGTGGAGAAAAAAATTACTGTCTTCATCCTCTCCAACATTTGCAGCTTGTCCTTGGCAGCACGGCAGGGAAGCAGACCTGACAAGAAACCAAGGAGACTCTTCAAAGAATTAGGGAATGTGTTTATTATAATTGAACAAGGGAATGTATTTATTTTCACTGTCCCTGGCAGGGAATGTGTGAGCAGTGGGAAGACTAGAGCAATGAGCATGTCATGAATGTTAAGGTCATTTATCATAACTCTGAATGCTGTTTCTTTCTCAACAGCAGCTGCTTGTCACAGTGTGAAATTTCATTCCCTACCCTGGAAAGGTGACAATCCAAAGAGACAAGTATGACCGAGGAAGTGTTACTGGCCCCATTTTACTGCAAGAGGTCAAGGAACATCATGGGAAAATGATTTGCTAAAGGTCACACAGTCCTATAGCAGAGTTAGGTGTCAGATCTCTACTTCCCAATGCCTCCATCCCTCCCGAGTCAGCCTGAGACACTGTAGCAAGGCTCCAAACTCATCCTTCCTTGGTGCTGTTACAGGAAAGCACAACAGATCACAACATTTCTTGCCTAAATCTTACCTCTAGCTGCTTTACACAGGAGCATACATGCTCCTGGAAGAACTTTGATCTTGCATAGGGAATCTAGTAGCATTTAATTTTTCTCCATCCAAACCCCACAAATCGCCTGCATGGACAGGGACTAGTTCTCTCCCAAGGGATTTTCATAGTAAGAACCGTTCTTAACAACAGGACAACTGGAAATGTGCTAAACCTGCCAGAAACAATACCAGCATCTGGGAGCTGCAGTGACCAGAAACTTGAGACCCATTTCCATGCATTACAAATCTGTTCAGGTTTTATAGTAGCTATATTTAGTTTGCACACCATGATCTTAGAAGAAAGGGTTAAAATGCATTATGAGCCGAATCCTGCTCTGGAGATCTGATAATCTAATTGCAGCAGTTCAGGTCCCTTCTCTACCCCCAGTGCAATCATGTTTGCATCCAGGAGTGATACCGATCTGATTCCACCCAGTTTGAGCTCTCTCCAAGCAGCAGCCTTGCGCCCCGCATGACACGCGCTGCTTGCACTTGTGCACCCCCTCATATCTGCTGCAATGCACTGGGAGCATCTGCTTTCCCTCTTCCCAGGGGCAGGGGGAGATTTTTCCCTAGTTCTGGGTGGACAGAGGAGCTCCTGACCTCTGTTTTGGTGAAATGCTTTGGATGCAGGAATGCTGCGTTTCCCCTTGCCACTGGCATTTTGTTTCCACTAGGAGAAAGTGATGCTCAGTGCCTCTGCAGGGAGGGTGCTGGAAGCAGGAGGAGGGATGACTTCCGAAATGACCTCAGAAGTGGCCTTTGCCTGGCCAAGCCACTGCGACTAGATCCTCAGCTATTAGGAGGTGTTGGTTCAATAAGTCTGGAAAAACATGTCAATTTGCAGCAGAATTGCCCCAGCTCACTTCACGTCAGATATTTCACTGTGTGACTCACTCTTTAGATTCCCCTGACTTTGCAGAGTGTATTTCCCCTGCTTCTTGCAGGACTTGGACACCTTTCTTACTTACAGACACCCACCTGCAGACACGAACGATTCAGTGTCTTACCTGCAAGCTGCGTCCTGCCCTCCCTGCCCACCTACATGTCTGGCTGTCAGATCCTCACCAAAACTCTTCGACTCTCTAAGAGTGGGATTGGTTTCACCAACTTCAGGTGATTCCAGCACAGATGTTTACATCTGAGCTAATCATCACCCTTGTCTCCCTTTTGAGCTGAAGTGGAGAATCTGGGGTGATGCACCTGCTTTTTTCTTGTTTGTTTGTTTTGAGATCTTTTTCAGGAACAGATGAATTGGTCCCCGATGTCTACTGCAAATGTAGAGGGGCAGATATGCTTTAGTAAGATCAATTCCCTCCCTGTAGTACTGCAAATATCATGAAAGCCATCAAGGGCACGGAGGGCAGAGACCCAAACTAGTACCTCTCCCAGGAAAACTGTTATAATTCATCAATCCCGGCCTTCAGACCATGCTGCTGTGAGGTGGGAAAAACTCATCAGGAACCATTCATTCGTTTCACTGCCCATGGAAGAGGTCTTTTTTTCTTTTGCTCTAACACCTAGAGAAACCACTCTTTTTCTCTAATTGTTGAAGGAATGAGGCCAAGTCCCTCTTCTGATGTAAATCCTCCTGGATGCATCCCGCTATTCACAGTGGAGACAACTTCATTTGCTCTGAAAGCAGCACAAGGAGCCACGCTGGGCCCAGGTTGACTGACTGACACCAAGAAACAGAATTCAATAGCTCTGATTGTTAAATGCCGCTCAAGCAGTGAAGAGAAACAGCCTGCATGGCCTCTCCTAACCAGGGAGTCGCTCCAGTTGTGTTTCACTGGAAGAGCGCAGGCGGGTTTGTCTTCTGACCCATGCAGGCTTTCCAGCAGTGTTGCGGCTTGGAATCCACCACCACCAGTCCTAGGAGGTAAAGAGAAAATCTCCCTTCGCCTTTTCCAGGGGCCAGTGGGGCCCTCTGTGTTTTCCTCCCCTCTCCTCAAGGTTTTCAACAGAGGGGAAGAAGAACCCCCGAACCATCCTTTCACACTGTTTTTCCAGCACCTGTCTGGTCTGCAAAAATCAGGACTGGGCACACCAAATTGCATTCAGACATAAATCACTTCCAGGTTCATAAATGTTTTCCAAAGCTTAACTGCATTTCTAATTGTCCCACCACTTGTATTAAAAGGTACTGTATGTGTTAATCTCAAATTCTTTTCTTTTTCCATAATCTTTTCAAGTTTTCCTGCACTCAGGCAGTAAATCCAATTATGTCCATGGATGTTAGTAGAGAGCCAAATTTACTTTTTATCTCCAGACGTTCTTTTCTTTTTCCCTTTTTCTTTTTCTTTTTCTTTTTCTTTTTCTTTTTCTTTTTCTTTTTCTTTTTCTTTTTCTTTTTCTTTTTCTTTTTCTTCTTTTTCTTTTCCTTTTCCTTTTCCTTTTTTTTTTCTTTTTCCTTTTTCTTTTTTCCTTTCTCCTTTCTCCTTTTTCTTTTTTCCTTTTTCCTTTTCCCTTTTTCTTTTCCTTCTCCTCTCCCATGCCATTCCCTCTTCTTCTCTTTCCTCTCTAAACCTTTCCAGAAATTGTACCAATACCAGCACTCTGCTCCTCTGCACGTTCCCCTTTCTTCTGTAGGCTGAAACTGCTGGAGGTAGAGGTGTGGCAGTGATGTTTGATCTTATTTCACATTAAAACTCTTCTACTGAGGGCTGATCCACCCACGCACTCCTTCATCTTGAAGAGCATCCTACTCTATCAGTGCTCTGCGGGAATGAACAGGCAGAGTAAGGTAATACCCGTTGTAAGCAGGGCTGGAGGGATTGGTCCTTGAGCAAGTTGCCATCCCCACAGGGTATAAAATCTGTAGCCTCCTCCAAAATAAAGGTGAACGTGATGGCACTGCTTTTAAACAGTTTGTGCTGTTCACGCCTTGAAGCATATTCTGATTCCAGCTGAGTATAAAACCTCACCAGGGCCAGGATCTTACCTGTGTCTCCCTCCGATGAATATCTCGGAGCTGCCCGTGTTGTCCCTACTTTATTCCTATGAGGGGAGAATTAGGCATTTAAGAGCACCCTGTGGCCTTTTGAATTCCCAAATACAAATGAGTGGGGATTATGCAGTGACCAATTACATAAAATAGAGAGATACTTGGAGAAAGTGTGTGCATTAGGGACCATTAAAGATGAGTCAGGTGTGAGGAGCATGCACTCCCTGAGCTGGCAGGTGGGCTGCAGGATTGTCTCTGATGCATTTATTGGGTTTAAACAAGTCCTTCCTTTGTGTCACTGTAAAGCTTTTGTGTTACTAACACTGAATAGTTTCCTCCCAAAAATTTTGAAAATCACTACATGGAAGCAGCACTTCAGATCTCTGCTGCCCACCTCCACACCCTGGGAAACGCCTAGTCACTTTAATACCATCAGTTCTCAGCTTCAGGATTCCACATGGACAACGCAGCCCACCTAGGCAAAGTGTCCCATTGCAGACAACTCCAGGGAAAGCACAACTCTCTTACAAGTGAGTCACGCACAGGCCTCCTGGGCAACAGCCCCATCATGAGGGAAGAGAGCAGCTCAGAGGAGGGCAGGCTGGGAGAATTAAGCAGCAAAGCTTGGGATACTCTCTGCATGGCACACCATGCTGGGGACAGATTTTAAGTTAAGAGCAGAGAAGTAGAAGTCACTGCCTGTGCTAGTTCCCTTTAGAGTGAGCAAGGAAGGCAGGAAAGGTCATGTCTGTTCCCAAGGCATGGAGGGCTCACCCAACCCCACCTGAGCACGGATGTGGGAGCTGGAGCAACCAGTCCCAGCTCTGGTTCCTGTAGTGCCATCAAGGTTTTCCTGGAGAAGATGCACAGCAGAGGCCTCCTCCATGGTATTTCATGGGCTGTGCACCAGCCAGTGGAGGAGCCATACCTTGGCTCCTGTGGCCACAGGTATCGTCACTACCATTGGTGAAAACCCAGACATCGCTGTTGGTTCTTCAGGCCCTCCTTCCCCGGCAGGCTGGACTGGAATATTTGGACAGGGAAAAGACATGGACAGCTGTGAAAAAATTCAGAGAAGACCAATAAAATATCCAAGGGAGTGAGAAAGAGACAGAGAGAGTAATTCAGTGTCATTAGAATGGCAGACAAGCCAGAGGCATGAAGAGTCAAAGGATCTGGGCCTGGTATAGGTGACTGCCAACCCAGCAAGATTGTACAGATGCCAAATAGCCAGAGGAAGGACTCTAAGCATCCCAAGATCCCCACAGGTAGGATGGGTTAGGACTATAGTTATTGCCTCGCTGGGATCAGACCAAGGTCTGATTCCTGTTTAGTATCTGCTTCTTTATGACAAGGAGGATTTCAGTCTTCCTTCCTGTCCCCAGCCTATTTTAATTTGGGGTATTCTCATGAGCATAGAAATAGCCAAAACCTTTTAAAATCCTCTGAGCTCTGGGCAAGAGTGCCATCTAATAGAGTAAGGTCGACAGCCCAGCTGCGTCTCTGTGGCAAGACCTTTCCTTCCCTTGTGTTCACATGTTCTCCCTTTTAATTGTGATAAATCCTCTACTTCTGCATTCTAAGAGTTGGTGAGATACCAGCCTACCAAGATTTGCCCACTTGCATGGCTGCTTTTATGAAAGCCCTTCCATTTAACAGCACAAGAACATAAGCCCTATGTCTATGGTTCACTTGAGAATAGGAACCAGAGCCATTTCAAGATGTTTTGTTTGTTCCTATAGCATGATTTGGTGAGGAAGGGATGCTCAGTGGTCTTCAGAGCCTCCTTGCCCAGGAAAATATGAGTGGCTTCATCAGCACTGTCTTTGAGTGAGCCAGTGATTAACTTGTTTTAAACAGCTCCTGGGGGCACACTGCTTCACCAGTGCATGACACCTCCTCACTGCACTCATGGTTACTCATGGTGGTTAGTAATACAGGCTCCTGGTTTGGTTCACTTTCTACCGAAATGGCTGCCTTTCTGCAACCACAAGAGGAGACGGTTGATTAGAGGAGCCACTGCTACCTCAAAACCCTATCTGAATATAACTGAGATTCATCTTGGACATTTCTTTTTGGTGGGCTACCTCATGGGTGATTCTGTCCAATTCGTATTAGGCGTAGTCCTCACTGTGGTACATAGGATTAGCTTTGGCTCTGAGGTCATGGCAAGGTGGCAGTGCAGTGCCATCAGTATCCAAAACGTCCTGTGGTTGGATAATGTCTGGTCACTGTCAATTCACACAAGGACATGGGATATAACCTGGACATAACCTGAGCATGAGCCATATTGCTGTGTACCCACATATTCCCCTGCTCCCATGTCCTGCCATCGTAAACACAGATAATCCCCAGCTCATGCTCAATCTTTCCTTCGGAAACCACTTCATGGTCTTGAATTTAAGCTCTGCTTTATGACCAAGGGAGCACAATCCTTGCAAAGCTCCAGTAATCATAATACACGGAGGCAGAATTGATACATGTGGGCTTTTTCTATCACTCAATTAAATGGTTAGTTTATGCAACATGCCGTCTTTTTGAATCAAAGCTGGGTCACTGTTAGGCTGAGGTAACATTAATTATTTTTCCGCTTGTCGGATCCCATGAAAAGGATGTGAAAATGGCCTGTTTATGAAAGAGTGCGGGCAAAGGCTGTGAGCTGATTATGTCAAACATATTCAAAGCTTCCTCTGCAAAAAGGATTGTGATCAACAAAGCATAGCCCACACCTGCACCCATTTCACAATGAAAGCTGTTAGGGCCATGAAGCTATTGGGGGAAAAGAGAGGTTGCATTAACCCTTTTGGGGAAGAGGGTCCTCCAGTCCTCCACTGTAAAATTTATACACGCACAAAGTTGCTTTTCTCATTCCTTCAAGTGGATCCCAAGAACATTACTAGAGGAGAAAAACTAGTCTTTTCTGTCTAACCTTTTTTCATGCATGGGCTTTTCTAAGATGGATGAAAACATCAGATTGACACATTTCCTCCTGCTTTTTGTGGGAGCACTGGAGCAGGCTGCCCAGGGAGGTCGTGGAGTCCCCTTCTCTGGAGATCTTCAAGACCTGCCTGGGTGCAGTCCTGAGTGATGTGCCCTAGGCGTTCCTGCTTTAGCAGGGGAGTTGGACTAGATGATCTCTAGAGGTCCCTTCCAACTCTGACAATTCCATGATCCCATGATTCCATGAGCCCTGTGAGAAATTCCCTTGAAACAACTGAAGGCAAGGAAGGTAAGATCCACCACATGATTGCAGGAAATTCTCTTATTTCAATTCTTTATTTCTAAAACTGGAATTAAAAGCCAAAACCTCATCTTTTTCCTGGAAATAACACCCTGCAAAATGTTCATAAATTGCAACTGTCAACATGTACACATACTTTCAATATGTTTTTCCAAAATCTTGGTATTTTAATGTTCTAAGTAGCAATTCAAGCCAAAATATTTTACTTTTATTTTGATTTTTTTTTTTGTCTTAGGAAAAAAAAATAGCTTTTTAAACTGATAATCCATCATGGCAACTTTGAGGGGAGAAAATGGTGAGATAGGACCAAACCAGCTTCAAAAAACACTTAGAAATGATTGTGGAAAAATGTAAAAACAAACTCTGTCTGAAGAAAAATGTCTGTTTTCAGGATCTGTCATTTAAAAGTAAACTTCTCCTCTGGCTGAGAGCAGATGCTGATGCCGTGTTGGTCCCTAGCAGCTGCTGCATCTTCTTTGCCTCCAGTCTCTCTTGCAGGATGTACTTTGACAGCTGCAGGCACTGTGAGATTGCACTGGTGCTGCGTTGGCTGGTTTGGACACTACTGCAACATTGCTAGCAAGGCTTCTTGAGCAGTCCCCTACAACACCTGAGACTCACTTGTTTTCTGAAGAATATTTCTGTTGCTTGGAGTACCTACCGAGGTGCAGCATGCTTAGGGGCCAAATAGGTGAGGCTCATCATGAGGATGAGAGGTAGGTGTCTGCCTGGGCTGCCTCTCCATCTAAGCAAGCCCCTGGGGTTCTCTTCTCATCAGAAGAGAGAAACTGGATTTCTCAGAGTCTGACTCCACCATTCTTTAATTCAACATCTGCATCTGACTGATGAAACATGCCCTACTTTGCTTTGTTGAGTATGGAGGTGTAAAGGTGATGTGGACAGCTCAGAAGCAGACATCTACAGTACAGACATCTGCAATTAAGCAAGATAAGTCCTGACTATCTATCCTCAACTGATTTGGCTATTCCTCTTCCTTTTCCTTGGAAAACCACTGAAATGCCAGCCAACCAGGCCAGGAGCAGGAAAGATTCTCAGGCACTGCCCATCACATTTACATCCTTCAACATCTGGGACATCAGCACTATGAGCTGCCCTTCCTAAAGCTTTCTCCCTTTCAGCATGAAACTGAAATGATGACTCAAGCCCTGTAATAGCACAGATATAGGAACTCAGGTGTAGTTACAACTCAAGTTCAAACAGAGGGGCAATCCAGCTAAATTCTGAAGAAGCCACTAACAACATAACTTTTTCTGGATTTGATATATATACCCTCCACTATTCATTCCCATGTGCTACCACACCCTTGAGGAATACCATGGATCCCTCACAGCGTGGTCCAGAAAGACCAGTGACCTTGTCCAGGTCATGTCCAGAAACCCCGTCGTCAGTCTAGTGGTGGACAACTCTGAAATCCCAGCACAATTGCGAAGCAAGAATAGAGCATCATGGTCATCTGCAGATTGCTTGGCTGCAAAGATAGCAGAGGGAAGGAGAGAATGGACAATTATCTGTAAGCTCTTCCTCCTAGACATCACCCCTTTCCTTATCCCTGATGGTGTTTTTTCATGTGTGGCTTGGGAATATTTTTGGAGTTGAGTCCCAAACAGATAGGGAATGGAGTCAAAAAGTAACTGTTTGCTTATCTTTGTTTGTGAACCTGGAGGTGAGGCTTCTCTGCCTTAGTTGTATTTCTCTTTTTTTTCCAGAGCTTTCTCCAACATCTCAAGTGGCAAATATAGTTACTGTTCAGAGGAAATGCCAGCAGGAATTTAATGACTTTCCCTCTCCTCCAAAGGCTTGACTCTAAATTATACACGGAAAGATACACGAGAGATTATAACGAGAGGAATAGCAGGCAGCCAAAACTAAATTGATTTATGTATAGTGTGTGACATATGGCAACATAAGACAAGATCTCTGGCTTATGGGCATATTGGCAAGACACAAGATGGGTCCTCTGGCAATGCCTTGTGTTTGCACTGCTCCTGTTTCTGCTGCTCTGTCCTGGTTTTTCTTTCATGTCTCATCTGTAGGCCTTCAGTGAGAGGGCCCCAGTCTTCCTTGGCCAGTTGTGACTTAGACATTGCTTAGACACATATCTACAGCTGAGAACCACACTGCTTCAAGCTCTTCAAGGGATAAAGAATCTCAGATAACATTTTTGTCCCATTTTCCTGGACTGTAAATGAAGATAGAAAATCTTACATCTTTTTTTCACCTCAAAGGGTAGTGTGAGGGCCAGATAGTGTTTTAAAGTACCTTCTAGTTGTTGGTTATTTTTCTTATCATCAGGAAAATGAATAACCTAAGAGCAGCCAGTCTGGCTCAGATCAACCCTCTGCCCAGACCAGTCATCCGTCTCCACCAGGGCCAAGAGCAGGAACTCAGGGAAGGGGTATCAGGATAAAGAAAGACCCTTGATTTTATGTTTATGCAGCCTTCACTTGTTTCCCACTAAGCTGAAATAGTAATAAAGGATTGATTATTCCTATAACTACCATTATCTCCCTTTCTTCATCTCCAGCTTCCAGGAATGAGTGCCTGTGCAAGACAGGAAGGCAGGAGGTGTTTGCTATCAATGGGAAGAGTAGCTCTCAGTCAAAGGCAGTGGGGCAAACCTGCTTCCTACAACCAGGAAGGGAGTGGAAATTTCCAAGGGGCTGGTGCTCATGAGTCCCACCAGTCTTGTCTGCAAATCCTCTACCTTTGATTCCAGGGTCTCCACACAATGAATTTTTTATGCATCGTTCCATCTTTGATGACTACTGCCAGGTTATTTTTCTTATCTGACCTAGAAAAGATCTAACAGGATCAGTTAGCTAGCTCCAGGGTAGGTTCTTTGAAAAGCAATGATTTAACAGGGCTTTCTTTTACCTGCTCTTGGGGTTCGCCAAACTTTCTGGTTTATCCAGCTCTCTGAGACATAGTGCTGCCCTCAGCGATGCCCGCATGGGCTTGGGCAAGGTACTGGCACAGACTGACCCATGGCTGTAATTCCTCCTTCAGCGAGGCCACATGGCTGCTGATCCTCACTGCAGAGAGCATCTCCAAACACAGCCCCAAGACAAGGGGAAACCTCTTTGGGTAGCATGGAGGTCCAGGGTACTTGGAAGTGGCAGGGGTGTAAGCACTGAGTTAATTTGCCCTAAAAGCAGCTGCTAGAAAACTCTGGTTTTACATGCATCTCTCCTTTTGGCCTCCTCACAGCCCTCAGTGAAGGGGTGGAAGGAGAAATGGAAGGTAGAAGGAGAAAGGTGGAAGTAAGGAAAAGGAAGGTGGAAGGAGAAATGGTCTCAGCTCAGCCAGGTAAACATTCAAATGTTTGGCTGGTTTAAGCATAGTTGACTGGGATGGAGAGGAGATCAGCAGCCACCTGAGGGTGATTATGAACCAGGCCTACACACTGAGAAGGACTGCTGGGACCCTCCTAGGAGAATCAGAAGGATGCAAGCCCACAAGGTCTCAGCAAACATCAGGCACCTGGGTCTCCTTCATGGGAAACACAGCCACATGGGGCACACTGGCTGGCAAGAGGTCTTGCTGGAGAAGCTGTGATGTGAAACCAGTGGTTTGTGGCACTGTCAAAAACAGAGTGGCTCACAGAGGGGTTGCATGCTTGAGCAGACCCGAGCAATTCACAGTCAGAGCTATCAAAGCAATGACCCAGCTCCTTTAACATGCTGTCTGAAATCATGTTCAGAAACTTTAACACAAAATTTTAATGCTCCATTCTATTGTTACAGACAGGCCAACAATGATGTTTTACGTTTACACGTCACCTTCCACACGAGAGACTCCCATTGGAAAGGTCTGAAGTGAGTTCAGGAGACTTTGGGGACTTAAGGTATTATATAAAATGTACATACAGGCAAACAGCAGGTCAATGAAATAAATCCTGGTCTCCTTCCAGAGCTGGAAAAGTTTTAATGGGGAGGTGTATGATTTCACCCCCCATGGACACACAGAGCGGTGTGGATTCACCAAATTTAATTGTCTGTGCCTAAACTACTGCTCTCCGTGTAACCCCATCGAGTAAGGGGGAGGCAGAGGCATCCCATCCACCCCAGTGAGACCTCACACCTTCCTCAGGCTTCTGCTCTTCTCCTTTGTCCTCAGAAGAGACCAGAGAAACTAGTCCATATCAGATCCTTGACCTTCAGATGAATGAAGGTGGGGAAGGTAAATCCTGCTCACGTGTGCCTGTATGCGGGCAGCACCACTGAAACACGAAGAAACCCTTGACAGAACCAAAGAAGGATTTGTAAGGATGTCCTTCCTCACAGCTCTGTGTGGCATTGGACAAGTTCAGAGAAGAGGTAGAAGAGCTGTAAAGTTCAACAAAAGTCCAGTCCCTCATGTCCTGGTTTCATTGCTATGAGGGGACAGGACAAGGGTTTTTTAAGTTTTCCGGTGTTAGTTGGTGTGGCAAGCTGTCTGACACAGAGGTCCTTACAGATGCCACTAGTAGATGGAAAATGGAAATTCAGTGAAAGAAGTGGACTTTAGTGCATGGACTGGGAAACCAATAGGGAGTCAGTTGTGTAAGCAGAACTGTTAATTGGAAAACTTCACTTACCCTGAAAATTGCATTTCAAGACAGACCTGTAGCTCATGTAAGTTGTTATGACCACCCTGGGCCATGGGGAGTAGCTGTGGATCCCTGTGCAGCTGGGGGCAAGGGAGAAACCTCTCCTACTCAAGAAGATACCCTAGTAGTGGGTATTTGTGAAACAGACAGGTGGCTTTTTGTGTCCTTAGGCTGCTTCCAGACCTTGACCCAATCTGGCCCATCCATCTGCCTGAAGGACTCCTGCTTAGTGATTACTTCTCCTTGCTCTCAAAGTGCCCCGTGTTGCTCATAGCTCCAAAGGGCTGGAAACCTATTGCCTTCTGTGCCTCTAGACCTCTGCTCAGCAAATCCATACATTGGCTTCACTTAACATCAGACACCTGCCTACAGTCTTACTGATGATAGCCAGGGAGCCTTCAACATGCCCAGAGAGGTCACCATCCAAACCAGGGGAAGGCAAAGGACAAGACCATTGTTCAGCTGCAAGAAGTTGGAGAAGAGCTCCAATGCCAGGGCAGCTGGAAAGCCCTTTATGGCACAAAGGGAGTCCAGGCAGAAGAGAGGAAAGGGGGAGAGGGGGCTGTGGGAACAGCATAGGGCTTGTAGCGATGGGGCTGCCTGTCTGCTGCTCGCTGGGATACCTGCCATTTGTCCAGATTAGAGCTGGTGATACAGCAAAGATCTTTCTCTCTTTATTTTTTGTTGTTCAGAGAGATAGAGTGTTTCTTTGGTTGCCATATACATTTCATTTCAGATCTGATGCCAGAGGATATTCGATATGAGATCTAAACAACGCCGTGTGTAAATTCATAATGCCGTCTGTGCTGGAACATGTTGCACGACTTTGAATCTTACTGTATGTTAGTGCCATCAGATATACCTTAATACAATCAAATGTTACACGTCCAACTAAAGAAAAGATGTGACACCTTTGCTGTAAAGCTAACAGAAAACCAGCCAAAAGGGAACAAAACCTGATTTGGCAAAGCTTCAATCAGGTCAGAGGAAAATCGGTGTTCGTAGTGTGTAGATACTTCCAGTACCCAACGCAGAGGGTAAGAAGCGACTTCTCTGAGCAGAAAGGGAAAGGAGGCTTTGGCAGCAAGGTACTTTAGATAACACTTCTCCTGATCTTGCCTGAGATTCACACTCTGCTCCAAGGCTGGGAACATCTCTCCTGGATTCACCTGTCAGGATAAAGAGCCTCCAGCTCTGCATTACCTCCCTTCCTGCCCAGGGAGTTGCATTGTAATCCCCACTCTTTAAAACTTTTCCTTAGCAGGATCTATAAGGGGAAGCTTGCAGATAATGTACTTACAGTCAGGGAGAACTGCTGGCTGCCAGGCAGGAGAGTCAGTGTGCCTCCATGCTTGCATCACTCCAATATGGGTTGTGCGCAGTCGTGACAGCTGGTGCACGCATAGATGAGCTGGACTCCGCATCTGTGGCAGGAGTAAATTCTCTGCCATTGTTTCAGATGTTTCAAAATACCTGTAGCTATCCCAGTTTCCTCTCACAGAGATTTCTGCCTTCCCTGTGTGTGTTTGGCAGTTGGAAGGGAAAGCTTCTGTAGTTTAAATGTGAAAATCTGCTTATGCAGAAATTAGAGTATTCAAAATTCCCTACAGCTTCCAGAGCACTTCAGTTTCCTTCCTCTCCTTTTCCAAGCATATTTTCATTTGGCTAGCCATCCCAGAATGGGAAGTAGCACATCTCCTGCAAAGGCCTTGTGGTGTGTAATGAAGCAGGGAGTCTTCAAGTGAGCTCTTGATTAGACAGCAAGATGGGGGTCATGTATTAAAAGATAATTGCTTTTGTGTGGTTTTCTGTACATTTTAAGCATGCACAAAATGGACTAGATGACCTTGGTATATTTTTCTCTTCATGTTCAGCATCTTCTAAATAAGTAATGCACAGAATATAAAAATATAGAGGCGAGACTCCAGAACATTTCCACTGAATGTGAGCACACAGCCATCATTCTGCAGTAGTTTGGTGTCTCCTTCCTACATTTCCAGCACTCCCTGTCATTCACTCACGTGGGGAAGCCCATGGTCATTTTTCTTACCTGGCCCTATAAAATTAATTTAATTGGTTGTGGTTATGTCACACCTGAACAGCCTGCAACATGCAACATTTTTTTGAGATGAACAACAGAATTGTCTCATCCATCATGGGGGAGAATGGGATTTCTGGCATCTGTTTTCACATTTAGATGCTCAAGAAATTTGTCTTGCCATCATTTCTGCATTAAGGCTGAGCATCACAGAATCACAGAATCACAGAATCTTAGTGGTTGGAAGGGACCTTTGAGATCATCGAGTCCAACCACATTAAAA
>JAOQGH010000032.1:45312763-45386810 GCA_025769975.1 Gallinago jamesoni
TTGTCTACGCCATGATTTTCCAGTTTCTCCAGGAGAATGCTGTGTGGGACGGTGTCGAAGGCCTTACCAAAGTCCAGGTAGACAACCTTGCCTTGTCACAGTATCCCTTTGTACAGGAGTGACCTCGCAAAATGACAACTGTCGCTGAAATTAGTATAGAGAGGGATTGTCATAGGAAGGATGGGCAGTGTGTGATGAAAAATGTGTGTCGCTATAAATGGCCAGATAGTTTGACATCTTCTCCTGTAAAAATACCTCTCCAAGTCCCACAGCTACCTTCCCAGCTTGCAGCCATTTTTATTTTTTTTATCAGGTAAACGAGAGTTTGACTCTGTTTCTCTGCTGCTTCATCATTATGGGAACTTCCACACCCAGAGAATTTTGTGGTCAGAGCACTGGGCTAGTAAGCAGAAAATTAAGTTTAGTTGTGGCTTTGGAATAGATACCTACATGCCTGTGAGCCAGCTCCCCACCTAGAAGATGAAGATATCAATACTTTCTTATTCCTGTTGATTGTCTTCCACGCATATCCCTGAAGATCTCTGTCAGGATGACCTCTACTTAAAGAGTTTTCATGAGGACTCTGATTTTGGTCAGCCCTCATGGCCACTGCTGTGCCCCTTCCCTCCCTTCACACCAGCCTTCACAGCACAGAAAGTGGGTTCTTCTACTATGTGATGATAAAAATTGTGCGTTACTTAAAACATGGCCCAAAGACCCTGAGCCAGCATTTTATTAGCGGGAGGTGACTGCCTACATCGGATGCTTCTGGTGTGAGACAGAGGTTCTGACCAGCTCATAAATATACTTCGTTTCATTTGTCAATTATTAAAATATGTTGTATTGCTAAAAATTGAAAGATTTGTTCGGTTCTGGGCACAAGGCAGGGATAAGGGGCCAACCGTGGTGACAACCAGATGTCAAGAATGTGAAAGCCCCTAAGCATAGAAATGGAGGATCTTTTTCTTTACGAGGCAGGATCTCATGTATGTTCACACATGAGTTGATACGTCGCCTTGAGAAACAGTTTTCCTTCCCCAAAACTTCTCTGCCTATAATTTTAATAAACTCTATAGATATTATTTCACATGCAACTTGACCTATGTTGAAATAGGTACACTGCCCATCCTGTTCTTCACAATTTTGTTAATGATTCAGTACAAAATGTACATGCAGGTTACAATGAAAACCAACAGGAAGAACAAAGTAGAATCCAAATGCAGGTAACAATTAACTGTCAATAAGGAGCCTCTATGGTCACTGTCTAATGACTTGCAGAGAGCACACTTTATTAAATAGCTGCTTATTTCCCTCTTAAATTGATCCCACTTCAGGTCCCCTGATGCTTCTGCAGCTTTTACAAGTAACAGAATAGTAAATCTCAACTCTAAGAGACGAAATATGAAGGTACTCACCACCGTGTCTTTTCTGTCTTTTTAAGTGCTGGAGGTAGCTCTAATTACAAGTTTGAGTTTAGGCACAGAGGAATAAGTGAGGGCATTTCAGAACTTAGCCCTGGATTTTGGAGGTTGGAAGACCTTTAGGCAAAGTCAGGACTTCAAAAATAAAAAGGCTTGGATACTCTTGGGGGAGAGGTTACATGGCTCAGATCAAGTAGCAGAAACATGCTAGGAAGGATTCAGTACAGCAGCCCATTCTGAAAGCAAAGTAGCTGGCTTCATGAGTACCTTCCTGGATTATAGGGACAGCAGATTGCAGAGAAGACTGCTACTAGCTCATCAAGAGAGTGACTTTTAGTTCGCTCCTAGGTTTTGAGAAGTGTCTGTCTCCCTTCAACAGAGGGGATGATGCGTCAAACAATAGTCATGGAGACCCACCATTAAGGATCAGCTGTGACGGACCAACAGCACACCAAAGGAGAGGGATTCAGAATGAGCTTGCCAAATCACAGATTCAGGCTGGAGAACACAAAAAGTTGTTACTTCAATTGCACAGATATAAGATGCCTGGCTGGGCTGTACACTTCATTACAGGACCCGGGGATTAGGCTGGTTGAAAAGCTGAATGGAAGTCAGAACACTGTGAAAGCAGCAAACACCAACGGATGTGTAAACACCAAACCCTTGAAGCAATCCTTCAGCTCCTTCAACACCAGTGGGGGTTTGCTGGAATAGGATTTCAGTTTCTCAGAATAACCATCCAAAGAAGACACGGGCCACTGGAGAGAGGCTAGAAGTTGTTAACAAAAAAATGTCTGTATCAATCATAACCTACACAGAAAGACCGAATAAACAGATTGCTCAGCCTAAGGAGGAGAAAAGAGAGTGGGAATAGGTTTTGAATATGTAAAAGGCTGCTGTGGAGAAGAAGGGAATGGTGTGTTCTCCATGTCCATAGAGCAGCACAAGCAGTCACGGACTCTGAATTCATTTTAAGCAATAGGAAAGCTTTCCAGCTGTAAGGTCAAAAAGCAGTGAAGTAGTTTTGCTGAGCAGGCTGGGATTCCTGCATCACTGAACACCTCCAGAAAATGTGCCCAACTTGTGAAACAACTTTGAGGTGTGGAGATAGGCTTTTTGAGGTCCCTTCCAGTCCAATGATGATGCCAGAAACTAAGACATTGGTTAGAGAACTGGATTTCTGATGTCTCTGCACTTTTTTTCCCCCTATAATTTTTAAGTGGGAGATAGTAGAATTCATGCCCCTGGTCTGACAATTTTAATGAGTGGAGAAGCAAAATATCAGCGTTAGGATTACCTGTGCATCACAGTTAACCAGATAAGGATATAAAAGGCATAATTTATAAAATCACAATATAAATGCAAAAGTTCCTGAATCTGAAGAGAAGCTGAATCCTTGGTAAATCCTTGTCTTATCAAAATGGTGAACAGGAGTATAACCCTGCAGTTAAGTAAGCATTCAGCACATGTGTGTACTTAGTCCTCTACTATGAATGTATGTGTGTTTGTACACTCTCTCATTTTCAGACTCTTTTTTACTGGTGGTAATAGTGTAGTACTGAGTGTATAATGGAATCTCTGTTTTCCAACAGACATTTGATCTCATTCAAAAGTGAATGTTTCTTTAGCCATCCTCAGGATGATGCAGGCCCCATTCAAAACAGATATGTAAACACATTTTAGTAGCATGACTCATCACTGAACTTTTAACTATATACAGTTTTAATATGACTGTGTTAAGATTAGAGACAAATTATATGCTATTTCTTCTGGGTTTTCTGACACTGGCAAATTTAATACTAATTTACATATCTGTATTCACTACATTTCTACTTACACAAAGTTAAAACTGCATGACCTAGACAGGTGTGATGAGGCATATATGGTGAAATACATATTTTTAAAACCTTCCACAGGCAGGGAGAATGGAGATCAATGATTGCTAGCTACAAAAATTTGCATGTCTTTTGAAGTTGTAAACATTAAAATTTTACAGGCTGTTGAGTGATAACATAGGAACATTACAACCACAACAACAAAAGGTTGATGACAAATAAAAACTCTTATTAAAATATCATGGTTTGATATCGGTCTCTGTGAATTTCTTATTTTTCATCTGCACAGGTGCATTTGAGAAGTCCAAATATTATTACATCATGAAGAAGATGACATAACTGTACTGCTACTACTTGTATTATTACTAATGCTGCTTAAGAACATGTGGGCTAACCAAGAATGGATTTCCATGGTTCTTCATGAAGGACATTTACTGAGTGATAGTTTTTTTTTTACTTTTTACATTTACTGCTCCATGTCAAAGATTATTATATATTAGAAGACAGTGGAGGCAGTAACTGCTTATGATCACATCCACTGAGTAGGTAGTAATAAATTATGTTTTGTGCAGTTAACTTCTAAACATCCCTCAGGATAGGGATTCCTCTTAGGAGTCGATTTTGTAATGGAAAAGGTTGCTAACCTTCTCTCCATTGGGAGTTTATACCATTTTCATTTCTCTCTTTCTGCAGTTCCCATGGCAAAGTACAAGTGTTTTCTACTGAGCAAATTCAATCCATGATTTGCATTCGCTTATACCTACACAAGAAACTCCTCAGCATCCTTCAGATATCAGCTGACAGTGTTCCTACCCTCCACTCATGGACTTTCTCAGCCCCTGGCAAGCTGGACGCATTCACCTCTTTCCATCTTTTCCCTTAACACAGCCTTTCCAAGGACTTTATACACACAAACTGTCCTCAGCACTTGGTGTCTGATGACCCAAATGCACTGAAGTCTCCTGGTCCCCGGGAGTTATATTAGTTTCTGCATGCTTAAAAATCAGCCGTGTGATTTAAGAGCTTAAACACTGATTTTAGACTTCTAAACTTGAAAACTGTGCCTTGAATGGCCTTCTCTTCTTTTTCACAAGGTGTTGGCCAGCTGAAACCCTGCCAACACAGTGGACTTAACCCCAGTGCCTGTTTGCAGAGCAAGGAGTAAGCACCACAACACATTAATGCACTTGGATGTGACTTTTGTGTGACGACGATGTACCATGTGTCTGGGCTGTTCTATTATCCTGAGAATCCAGATGTTGGCCCAAGTTCAGGTGCACACAGGCCTGCAGAGCCCAGGTCACTGCCAGCACTGCAACCACAATCATGGGAGCCACAGGGGTGGCTATCAGAGGTCTCTGTTCTGCAGGGAAACATAGAGCTCAAAGGGAAAGGAGCTCACCAGAAACCTGAAAGGAAGGACCAATATAAGGACTGTCTGAATCCTGCCATTACTATTCTTTTACTAATGTGCTCCACACTGTTCTCTTTATAAATTACTGAATTATCCTAAGGAACAAAAGGTATTAGGGTCCTGCAAGCTTCTCTCAGTTTGTGGTAGGACTAATTCATTAATGTGGCTCCAAGAGGAATGTGTGCAATGTTCTTTCTAATTGGACATGACTGGTCAAGAATGACTCGGCCTCCATCCAGATCACACTGTCACTTATGCTGTATAATAAGCTACTACTACTGGCCCATGAATCAATTTTTAAACAATCTTCAGTAATGAACTTGGACGGCCCATTGTTGTTGACAAAGAAATGCACAGTCCTGCTATTGTCAAGGGGCTCAATTATGGGTTCTTGCTGATAAAATAGAGGAGGGGGGATAAGAGGAGGGGGCGGTCTACGGACAGTAGTGACAGACTGAAAGAAGTGTTTCATCTCTGGGGTCCTTACAGAGACTGACAAGCCAAAAGGTCAGTTTCATAGAGGTTTAACTCGAAATGTCTGAGGAGAAAAAAGGCATCTGGAATCATTAGGAAATGTGAAGTTTGACTTGCACCATTGGAAATCCTTAATATATTATTTTAACTGTAGATCTGACAAACTCCTTGCCCACTGGGTGGGAAAGAGAGGTTAAGGGAAGTAAAAGCTTTATATTTCTCCAGTGGGGGGGAATAAAAAGGTTAATTTTAGTAACTCTGGGAAGAGTTTGTGGGGAAACTGTCAATGTTTCAGCCCATTTGCCATTGTCCTGAGCCAGTGGAGTCAACACGGGTAGCGGGAGAGGCTGCTGCCGGCACTGGCTGCTGGACGCCAGGCTCCCAACACTTTCCCCTCAAATAACCTCACCAGTCACCAAAATGTCAGGGCTCTGCCCAGTTCCTCTTGCCTGAGCTAGCCTCATCAGCACGGCAATGCTGCCTACATACTTCACACTTTATTCAGGATTACTCGCACGTTACCAGGATTCCCTGAGCCCGCCAGCATGAAGAAAATAAATATAAGTGAAGTGACTATGGCAAGCTGGGTCTGGCATGGAAGATCATGTGTTTGCAATACTCTTCCCATTGACCAACGCCTAACAAAGTGAGCTGTTTGTCCTACTCACGTGGGGCCACAGTTGCCAACTCTTATTTTAAAGGTTTAAAAATACCATGCAAAGTCAGGGAATTGGTTCCAGGTTTTGTCCAGCAGTAGAGTACACTGCTATGAACCCGTGGAAGAACGTATACACAAATTAAGACAAACAGGCAGGGTGTAAATTTGCAAATGAACATGTCTTCTGGGCCCATGGGCAAAAACCTTCTCCCTTTCCTGGCGATTTCACCACAGAGACAGAGGAGAAGGGCAGAGAGCAGCCTGTACTGGACAACTCCACTGCATGTTTCCCAGGAGGATGAGTCACCTCTCCATCTGGATAAGACATCTCATCTCCATTCCCCAGCCACAAAGCAGGACAACCTCGGTGCCTTTGGAAGGCCAGCCTTGAGCAAAAACAGTTGGTGGGATGTAAGAAGGACGGGAATCAAGTGCAGCCCAAGACTTTTGGGGTGGGAATCAAGCGCACCCCGAGACTTTGCTGGACCAGGAGTGAGTCTGGATGTGCATGGCTAAAGCCTGTTCAAAGGCAGAGTCTGAGCCACACCTGATGTTGCGAAGGCTGCTGGGGCTTGTCTAGCAGATTGGCTCATCTCACCTTCCAAATACCTTTCAGAAGAAAGGGGAGGGAAGGTACTAGGACACCATGCTCAGCACATCCCAACACCAGCTTTAGTCAGGGGTAGAGGACCACACATGGCAGCACACAGGGAACTAGTGGAACACGTTGTGCAGGTGGTTCGTGACTCAGCAGAGAAGAAGCCCACATGGAAGCATATAGCTTGGCATTGTTGGCTTTCTGTCATTGCCCTGACCCACAGCATGCAGGAAAAACCCTCCCGGGGAGCAATGAAACAAGGTTGGGGAGACCCTCAGCAGAGGAAGGTGCTGGGTGGTGGGCTGAAAGATCTTTGCAAACACAAGCTGTCACTGTTGGGATATGTCCTTTGGACAAGGCTGGTGGCACTCCCCCACTGAATTCCCAAAATAGCCAGCTTGCAGGTGACTCCCAGGTTTCTCAAAGAAAAAAAAAAAAAGGAAAGCTTCCCCTGCCCATTCTCCCAACTGGCAAGAAATCCTCTTTTTTCCTCCCTAGAATATGTGCTCCTGTGAATATACCTGGAGCTGTGGTGCTAATGGTTTGTGATTCACCAGGCAGGAATGCATCTCTACGTCCAAGCACTGGGCTCTGGCTTTCCCACTGCTCCCTGGGATGGAGGATTAAGAAAAAGGAACGGATTAGAGCCCAGTCAGAGACAGAAGGGCTGAAGAGCAGCAGGCACACTGAGCGAGGGTTGGCTGTCCACCCAGCACACCAACCCACTGCTCATTTTGGTCATCAGAGAGCTGAAGACAGCCCTTGTGCCTACCAGCAGCATTTTGAAACCCCTTGTACCCTGATCAAGTCGTACCGCAGCAATCCTGGACCATGGGACAGAGCCAGGTTTCGCAGTGAAGGTGATTCCCATGTCAGCCAAGGTCTCCATAGAGGCTGAGTGGAGGAGAAAGGTCTTGGGAGCTGGATCTATTTGGGCACTGGCTGAAAACCCTCTACTTACACAGCCAGAGGCTGCAAGTGCCATATTTGGTGCCTGTCTCAAGTCTGGGTGACCCCGTCTGTTCCCATTAGGAGGCCCAGGCGGTAAATTGGGCCCTGAATATATAATTAAGCAAAGGGCACCATCCTGAAGCCAAGGTTCACACTGATTTGTTGTGGCTGGGGTGGGAACAGCCCTTTGCAAATCAGTCGCAGGATGTTGCTCCTAGTCAGCTGGAAACTTGGTAGCGCAACTCCATAAAAGCTGGATCTAACGCTTCAGCTCCCCAGCTGGTTTCGGCATCCTGACCAGCACGCAATCCTGTGGCTTGCTTTTCTGCACGACAGTCTGGAAACCTTCCTTGAGAGCCTCTTGTTTGCCGGCTGCCAGGATTTGCCATGCAGATTCTTGCCAAAGGGATAATATAAACAAAGCATAATGTCAAGTTTCCCACACAAGTAAGATGATCTATTAGCACTGCACTTTGTACTAATTATTGCACAGTGGGTGGGGGCTTGTGAAAGGAGATTTATGCATTCAGCTAGCCTCAATTTTATTATTTGTAAGTACTTTTTGGCAAGGAATGAGCGAGATATGTATTTTATTGTTACGCTGTTGCAAACATCCTAATCTTCTGCTCTCATTAAAACCTCATAACAAATAGTAAGAATGATATATTGCAGCCACAGTGAGCGTCTCATTCATCCCCAGGTGGGGGGAGGGGGCTGAGACACAGGGGAGAGGGAGGACAGGGGAAATGGAAATGTGGGGGTTTTGGGCCATGGTCATATTTGCAGCACATGGAGGGCCCAGGTACCCAAAGGGTGGAAATAAGGCAAAGGATGGGGAAAGGCTGCTGGGGTGCCAGGGTGGATAGGGAGCTTTGTGGTCAGGTTTTGGTTTGGAAGGAGGATGCTGCTGCCCCAAGGCATGAGCCAGTGCTCCCGGAAAGTGAGAGCCCATCTATGTCTTTCCTGGCATGAAGGAGTTAATCTGTGCATCTGCTCTGGAGGATGACACATTACTACCCTTGGAGCAGCCCAGCTTGCAAGGCTTGTGCCCATGTGTCAGGACCTGGTGTGAGGAAGAGTCCAGGGCACCCTGGGAAGGTGCCTCAGAGTATTTCTGCACTGCCTGGACAAGCAGAAAAGGCTTCAGAAGTTGCCCGATGGGTCAGTTTGCCCTTGGGTAATACACTGCTACGTGATGAAGGCTGGATGTCGCACTGATGCAGTCAGGCCAGAGTGGTCTGATTGTCGTGATCATTGCTTTAATAACCCCTGGTCATGACTTAACTTTCCCAGTGCAGCACTTGGCTGGTGACACTCCAGGAGAGATGTAGTTGACCACCAAAGTGGGGACAATTCTGCTGCCATGGCTCCCTTTGCAATGCTCTGCCTTCACTGCCACACCAACAACCTCCAAACAGCCTTACTAATGCACAGAGCTGAGGTGGACATGCCCCAAACATCTGCCTTGCGTGAATAGCTCAGGACAAGGGTAGGAGCAGGTGGAGCAGACTCACCAGCATGGTACTCATTCAAAGCCTCATTTTCCAAACCAAAGCTCATGAAACTCTGCTCGCTGCTTTCCTCATGACGACAGCAAAGTAAGTTCAAAGTGCAGCCTTTGGGTGTTGTACTTGTTGGGGACATGCCAGGTAAAAGCCAAAACATGACAACTTTGGCTGTGTGTTGTTTTGGAGAACAAAGTTCAGTGGAAAACCTTGTCACAGGTTGAAGGCATCGTGGTACTTCCAAGCAACACAATAGTAGTAGGGGATTTTTTTCACAGGAATTCCCAGGTAAAGTTCAGAAAAGACAACCTGGACTTGTGCATACATTCTTGAGACATTGGAAGAGATTGCAGGAAGAGTTGGATGGAGAGGTGGCAGTAATCCCAATAAGACACAGTACCACATGCCCTGGCCTGCACACGTTCTTGGAGCTGTCCCCATCCCTGGCTCATACTTACTGGAGACAGCATGACAGCTGGGGTTTCTCAGCATTCTCCACCTAGTGAGAGCCCTTCTTGATCCACCGTTGAGTCATCTGGAGGGACCAGGGTAAGAGAAGGACTTTCATCCTCTTCATTTGCTATTCTTCGCACCCTGAAAATAGTATTTAGATTATTACAGGCAGGGCTGCCAGCCCAGGACTTTTCCCCTGGTCAGACCATGTTTGGGTGTCCTTTTTTCTCTTCACCTGCTTCTTCCAAAATATCACTTTTATTCTGTCTCTTTCTAGCCTCCAATAAGTAACATCGCTCAACTCACCTCTAAATGCAAAGGAGGAGACTGTGACCCAGAGGTTACTTTTACTGTCAGCGCTAGCCACTAGTGTGGAGCAGACTAGGCAGAAAGTCTCGGACACACTGTTTCCAGCACAGTTTTGGAGTGCCTATATGTGTCGGGAAGTCAATTAGATCCTTCACAAGGTACCTCCAGGAGGCGACTGAGAAATTGTACTGACTTTTCATCTCTCCAAGCTCAAAAGTCTTGTCATCATCTTTCTTCTTCAGTTTCAGGCAAATAACGTTTTGGGACTAGTTAAAAATGACAACCCAAAAGCTTTGAAATATTTAAGGAATACATCCTTTATGAGTTTTCCAGTTGATGTTGAGTTACCCCTGGATATTATAGATATTAGAATCATAGAATGGTTCAGTTGGAACCTTCAGTTGGAAGGGTCCTTCAGCCCGTGGCCAGTGTAGAAGAACATTTCACAGAGATCCTTTTGGGGATTTTTTTTTTTTTTTTAGATGCCACATTTAATTCTAAATGTTTCATCTTCCCTTCTTCTGGCTGAGCCCTGTTTCTGCAATGGCACTATGGGCCTGGAAGACCAAGGAGGGCATGTTCCCATGTGGGAACAGAATAACCCCATGCCTTTCACCGTATGCCCTCACTCAAATATAGGAGGTGGAACAAGGTGCTAACGTGCTCCACCATTTGGAGCATCTCCAGCATCTGGGAGGGACAGATCATTTATTACCACAAAGTCACAATGTGGTTAATATAAATGCAGAGGTTTAGGTCAGGTCCCCTGCTTATGTTGGATGCATAGCTGGGAAATCAGCACCTGGTGGAGAGGTTGGTTCCCAGACCTGTTGTCAGCATGTCCAACATGGGACATTGAGAAGATGGTTTCTGGAGAAAGCTTGGCTCCTCTTAGAGGTGAGGAAGCAGAGGTGTAAGAGGGAGTAACCTGGCATCTGAGATGGGAAGAATGAGGATTAGGAAGGTTGCTGGCATGAGGTAACACATGTCTCAGGCTTAAGAAAGTGTCAAGTTGCCAAAACAGAGATCACAGGAATACACCCTGCAAGGAAGAGTTTGATACTGTCTTGGGAACCACTGGTGTGAAATCAAAATTGCTCCATTAAGGTTCTAAATTGCAGGCCCACGCTATGGGGGGCAGGATTGCGAGGCTGCTATTGCTGTTGGTGGCAGTGGGCCGTCAGGATGTCTGCTTTGCCACCCCACCCCACTGCAGTGTGAAACCCCAGCTGAACAACCTCACTTCACTCCTTCCCATCATCAACAGCCCCTCCTGCAGCTAAACCCTGCCACATGCCTGTCCAGCCATTTGCCCATCCTTATTTGATTTTTTCATCCTTTCAAACCTTACCCAGGTCATAAACTTCAGCCAGAACTGAGAAAGTCCCTCCTTCAGCTGGTGTCTGTTATAGTTTGTTATTATTTTTATTCCCATCTTCTTTCCCCGTCATCTCCATTGCAATGCAGACCTTCATCCCTTCCCTCCTCCTGTCTCCCCCTACCCGCCGTACTCATGCTCCCTTTGCACAGGATCACCCTGCACAAACCTCTTTTGTCAGGCCACCCCACACAACAAGAAAATTAGCATCATTCGGGCATGTTGAGGCCACCACAGCAGCTACAAGCCGTGATTATGGTGCATGTGGTTAGCACAGCCTGCAACATCAAACAGCGTGTTTACAACAGATGTAATCCGTAATGATATAACAGGTGTATAACAGTCAATACGAGCATTGTAGCGATCAAATAACTTTGTGGCACATTCACATTGATCCGGTATTAATCCAACTCCCTCAGGGTTTTGGTCTGTGATTTATATGACTCACTGGGAGGTTTCGGCACCTATTTGGCACAGCACCAAACGCCAGGAAGGGATCAGTATATAATTTACCTTTGCAGCAAGAGCTTTTTAAATCCACGCTCTTAGCAAGCCAGGTTTGTCAATAGCACTTTGAAAAGAAGGGCTTGTCGGAGCACGCACAGACACGTTTCTTTCAAAGGGTGATTCATACGCTGCAGCTTTGGCGACTGTCCTGGTTTTACATGCTCGAATGCTGATGAATTTAAAGCAGCAACAGGAGTGTAGCCCGTGTCAGCTCTCACAGGCTCCTGCCCACGCTATAAATTTCCTCTGCCCTCCTTTATACGTTATCCCAAATCACTTACCTTGGTGAGGAGGCACACAGGAGAGGACAGGATAAAAGCATACCAAGGGAAGGAGGATGGGGAGCTTCTGAACAGGAATCAAAGCAAAATCCCAAGGTGGCACATCCAAAATCATTGGGGAAAACACTTTTCCACCCAGGCTCTGGTTAAATTGTTAAATTGGTGAGTTTCAAGAAGGGCACCACAAGTGTTCAGAGGCAAAAGAAGACTGTCTGCAGACATCTAAGATATAGGATGCTCACCCAGAGCAGGCATTGGAGCATGGCTCAGGGGTCTGCTTCCCCCCTCACAGGAGTCAGGCCACTCTGGTTAGTTGAGGGTCCTCATTTAGAAACTCACGACACACCTGATTTTAGTTCACACCTCTACAGGCAATTTGCAGACAAAACACCAGCAATCATACATGTGTGGCAAATTAGGAGCTGCCTTTTAATAACGAGGGTGAAATATGTTGCTGAAGGAGCACAGAAAGGAAGCTGGTGTTGTGCATGTTATAATCCAACAAATGAGCTTTGCTTGCAGTGGCAGCAAGCTGGTAACTTTCCTGAGTGTTGAATGCAATTAAAGAAACAAACACTCTCCATCATTCCCCAGAGTGAGAGATATTATCAGTTGCGGCTTTGTATTTTTACATAATCACAGTTTAAAGGAACATTTTTCCATATGTGGAAATTCCCTGTTTTCTCCTCCAAACGCTAACAAAATCCTTGCCGCTGGCTGGCTCCTCTCTCTTCACGGCTCCCTGTTGTGGCACTCCTGCTTGCCCCAAGGCTCCGGGGAGAAGAGATGAGCCCAAAACAAATGCCAGAGGTGAACGTGCTGGAGATCCAGTCCTACACCCAAACAGCACACGTTCCCTCCGCTCGGGGTGTTTTTTGAAAATTCCCCTCTCCCGATGTTGAAAAGGCTTTTGTGATCTCCGAGCCCTCCTCTTTCAGGCTTCCCGCCCTCACGATGTGATCAAGAGGCACATCCCACCCATCACTGCATTCCCGTCACTCCGAAAGCAGGCTTCCTACAGGATTAAGTAGTACGGAGGGCACAGAAACCCCGGGGAGCTCCACGGAGTTTGGCCTAACTGAGTCAAACCAGCCTGGACCACTGGGTGGACACTTTGGGATCTGGCTAATGATAACAGCTTCCTTCTCCGCTGCAACTAAAGCCATTGAGTGCAGCCTTGCTCCAAGATGAAACAGGTCACACGTGGGGCTTTGTCTCAGAGCTCAGTTGCTCTGCAGTAGCTTCATGCCTTTCAGTCTGAAACCCAACAACCAAGCTATTTGCCCTCCTTGATGGGGAGCAGGGCCAGATAGAGCAGGCTTGGAGGGAGGCTTGCGCCAAGGACGCACTGCTCAGGAGACCCGTAGCTTGCACGAACATGTTTGCACACGCAACCTGTCTTTCACGCCCATCTAAGAAGTGTCCACACGTGGTTGTCCATGAGTCTGTCTACACCCTGTTTCAGTCCAGCCGCAATGGCAGAAGGCAGATGTGCTTCTCCCACATCTTCAAACCATTGGCCCAAGAACCCTTTGCACCGCGTGGTGATTTCTGGCTGGCTCAGATAGCCTTTCCTCAGCTTGTTTGTTTGTTTGCCACACATGCAGTTTGTGTGCAGCTTGCCTGCTGAGCTTTTCTCTGCCTGCATTCAGTACGCGGCCTGGCCTGCTCCACTCTTGAATATCAACTCACTTGGTTGCAATTCTGCAGAAGCTGCCCAACTCTCCTGACTCCACCACTCAGCCCACGATCAAACCCCCAGCACGACCAGGCCTACTGCGGGGGAATAAGGTGAGGGTCTTGGAGCATTCTGAGCTCTCCCACCACCTCAGCTCAATTCCGAGAGAGCTTCTCTACAGGCTGTAAACCTCATTACCAAACCTTGAAAAAACAAAGGTCTGCTTTTGTGGTGGCAGCAGGAGATCTTATGGCATGAGCACACAGTGAATAGGGGACACTTCATTATGCTTAACTTCTCATGGATGTTGCCTAAGGAGATCTAAATCACCATAGAAATCAGTCAGAAAAGTCTATTCATACAAGATCCATCTCAGGAGACACTTAACTCGGGACTAAACTTTGAAACCTACATCCATTAGATGATCCAGATAGGTCATCTCAAGACCTGGGATACTAGCCATGTGTCCAGGATCCCTTAATAAAACAGGGAAAGAGAGAGGAACCACCTCTCTGCCAAGCCACACCATGCTATTCATTAAATATGTCAGCAAGGGACTGAGCTCCACGTTATACTGACCCATATGGTGTTTTCACACTCTCCCGCGTGCACATTCCCGATTTGACATGAGGCAAACAAGAAGACACCAAGCCTTTGAAGTTTTTCTCAGACCGAGGCAGTTATTGCTGTTATTTTCCATCTGGCAAGACTTTGAGGACCTACAACTGTTTCCAAATACGCTTTCTGGGAATGTTACCATATTAGAAAATATTTAGATATAAAACGTCACCGCTTATGGGAAAATCTTGTTAACACAGAGCCACAGGCTGGAGCTCTCATTAAAAATTCCTTTCTGCTTGATAAAGTCTTTCCTTATCTAAACAGTGGTTTGGTGTCCTCCCCCCAGTAGGCTGGTGTTGTATCATGGAGTCTGGGAAGGTTTTCCTCACAGGCAGAAGACGGAAGTCTAGATAAGTCACCTTTTAGCTGTTGTTTAGGTGGCTTGAGCCCATAGAGTTCACATCTGCTATTACTGCCAGGAGAACCGCCTGGACCTCACCATGTGGTACGGTGCTGCAAGCAATGAGAACCAGTCACCTTCATAAAAACAAGGACAGACACATATCAGAGGCAGATCACGGGTTCTGTTTACAATTGGTGTTGTCTATCATATTGCAGAGTCACAGAAGGACAAGTCTACCAGGGAGACCAGCCCTTGGGACAGCATGAATCCCTCCAGGGATATGTGCAGGCAGAAACTGTCTAATCTAAGGCACTGCTCTGGTCCTGGCCCCACTGGCTGTGCACCAACTGATGTCCTGGAAGCAGAATCAGCCCCTCCATGGACAACCTGATAACCAAACTCAGGGACATCACTACCACTGTCTCCTTTCTGTTTCCCTCCTCTTCTTTCTCTGTTAAAATCAAACCATCCTGGATACTGATCATCTCTGATGCTCATGCTCATTCAGCCACAAAGGGCTACATGTAGCTGCCATTATTTGATTTTATTTCTGATCTGCTGTCATTTTTTTGTCAAATCCCTTTAAGCCCCTTTTAAATATCTCAGGGACCATGAAGATCTATTTCCCAGCTTTACTTCTCCTTGTGCTCAGTCTCTTTCAAGCACCTTTAATTTCTTGGCCATTTTCACCCTTTCTGTTCCTTGTCAAGTAATGAGTATATTGCCTAGAGTGAAAACTCAGCTTCTCTCAACTCTGATGGGCAACTCTGCAGACCAAGGACTTCCCTAGTAGCTACTACATGAATTTGCTGCTCCACCACCTTTAGCTGCAGGATCTTTAGCAAGGATGACCATTTTCTTGAGCAGCTGCCAGCTTTCCATTTGGACTGGAGATTTCAGGGCTTGTAGGCTGTGAGGTGGGCTGGTTCCCTCCTAGGGGAGCTGAGGAGTTGATGCAAGCCCGGGAAGAGTTCAGGTGTCCAAGGTTTCCCAAGCCCACATCTGCTTATGCAGGATCCTAAGAGCCCATCACTGGATGTCTGGCTCTTGGATTCAAGCCTGGAGCTAGTGGTCTGGTGGCTTCCTAAGGAAGTAACTTTGGGGATAGGAGAAGAGGGTCCCCGGGCCTTTTGGCTTTTGGCTTGCAAGAGGGAGGTTGAAATCCTGTAGGTAGGTTTACCTCTTCACCCCAAACTACATGGCGAGGCCTCTGCTTCTGGTCCGTGAAAGCTTGCTGAAGCCCAGATATTCCTCGCAGAGGTAATGAGGATAAGCAATTTGGCATGTTTCTACAGTGCTCCACTTGCAGTGTCCTGTGGCTGCAGCCATTGGGAACCTGAGCTGGAGGCTGGAGGGGCCAAATTAACCTGGATTCCCTATGTGCACCTATATAGTGTCCACCCTGGCAGGGATCTCCAGGAGCTGAGTCCAAGACCCTCACCCAACCCACCCCATATGAACCATTGCTGTTTGGGAACCTCAGTGTACAAGCAGCTCCCACTGAATCCAGCTTGCCTGCAGCTTGGGAATATCTGCAACTCACACCCCAGTCTTGATCACTGCTATATTTTCCAAGCCTTTCCTGCTTCTCCTCCTCCTCTTCCTCAGTCTTGCTGAGTTGCAAGGTGAGTCAAGTGATAGCTGAAGGATTCACTGGAGAGCATCGCTCGCACTTTTGATTATGCAGTTCAGAGCCCTCAAAAGAGCCCTGCAGCCACTTAGCTCATGATGACGACTGATACCAAACACCGTTTCCTCTTATTGCAAGCAAGTAAAAATAAACAACATCCTACTGTACCTGCCTCTATCCAGGAAAGCACAGTAACCGGTATTTATAGATAAACAGAGATACATTGCCTGCTGGGGTCTGCTGCAATGAATTTAGACCTGAAGATTGGAAATCCAATTGTGTTTATAAATCAGCTGTGACATGCCAGTGTCATGTCATCAGTCGAAGGCAAAGGGCATGTTTACTACAAGCAAAGGCACATGCTACAGTCATATGCAAAAGCAAGTCTCTGCGCAGACAGGTTATTTTTTGCATAGTTGTTTTTTGATTTTTCCATGACTTAAGGATAATGCTCTAGGAGCCTTCTTTTTTTCTTTGTGCATTTTTTTTATAGTAACGTTGTTTTTTTCCCCTTTTGTGATTGACTGGAGGTTTTGTTCAGTTTTGGTTTTTTTTAATGTTCTGAAGAGTGTTTGTGCTTTTTTTGGCATCTTATTGCATACCTCAAAAAACCTGACTAAAGCCCTGGCTTCTTCTAAAGCTCCTGCCAAAAGGAATTAATGCACCTCTAAATTTGCTGTTCGTATTTCTCATTCCAACTGATATTTTAAATAATAAATATGGTTACTAAGAATAGCATTTTACCACCTCTGTCAGCTCCAGTCTTGTATTTAGACTCAGATCTCATCCTTGGGTTAACAGTTTGTCTTGAACAAAAGTCAGCACTGTGTAAAGACTCTGTGGGGACTCTTCCAGCAAGTTTTCTGGTGTCTTTAGGATGTGCTGCAGGGGGCCAGCCCTGGTGCTGCAGACTCCTACACGCCTCTCATCTCCGAGGCGCCCTGCTGTACATGGCTCAGACCAGGCTTTCCCAATCCCAAATCCCTCTCTGTGAATCACTTTGTTTTCCTCGATGATGCCTATTGCCAGTTCTGCAGCCAGGTTTCCACATCCCTCTCCTTCCATCACGCTAACCACTTTTTTTAGCTGTTTTTTTTTTTTTTACTTTTTTTTTTTTTTATCCTTTAGACCAGGCCCTCTTATTAGATATGCCCTTTTCACTGACCCTGAATTATTGCTACCCATGGTCTTAGAAGAACTGTGCTGGTTGTTAGTCTAAGAGCACATGTGACAACCTTCTTTCTGGCCAACACCAGAGGTTGCACCAGAGATTTCCAGGCCAAAAAACAGCCATTTCAGCAAAAGCTACGGGCACTGAATGTGATCCGTGGGGTCAGAAGAGGACAAGGGAATCATCATCGGTTTGAGGACCTGCCGGAAGACACTAATCAGAAAGACGTGCACAAATTCTGTCCAGAGCACGCAAGAGTTTCCCCGGGCTGAATCTAATCTCTGTTGGTGGCAAACATCCCGTTCCCGCTGCAATGGGGCTGCCGGCAGGAGCCAGTATTTTAATTCCCAGGAGTTTTACGGCAGCCCTCACGTCTGGAGTGAGCGGTGCCTGACCGAGCCTGCCCGGCGGCGGCGGGGAGCAGGACATTAATGGGGAAGGGCATCCTGGTCCATAGGGGTCTGGGCTGGAGGAAGGTTCCCAGCTCCGCGGCTCTTTAGGGTTTGCAACAATTTGCAGATTAGTGTTGGCACTTCCAAGGCTGGGCTGGCAGCGAGACCTTTAACCAAGACAGACAGATTCCCTGCTGCGGCGCTGTTCAGTGGCTTTCAATGGAATAACGACGTCTCTCCAGCTTGGGTGATACTGGGTCAATCTTTTTCTGTTTCGTCGTGTTTCTGCCCCCAACACCGTCCCCATCCTCCCCCCGGTGCAGGTCACCGCCGCAGCCTGGGCTGTCGGGAGGGCTGCATGCTGCCACTCTCTGCCTTTGTGCTTTGGGAGGTGGTAGGGGGTGGGGATCATTTTTATAACTCTTTGTACCAACGCAAGCAGAGCTAATGGTAAAAGGCAATCAAATCTTCTGCTCCAAGGCATAAGCTGGTTGCCTGCAGGGTCAGGGAGGAATTTCACCCTCCCTTTCCTCTGGGCTTGGAGGCTGCTCAGCATCAGCACAGTTTGAGCCTCACCTCAAAAAAACTCTGTTTTTCTTAAAACTCTTCTTTTTTTTTTGCCGTGTTGCATAGCTGTGAAAAATCACAGAGGGAATGATAGGTGTTTAAGGGGTTTTTGAGGAAAGTCCGCATTAACAGTTGCAGCGAGTGGGGCTATGGGAGCTGCTCATGGCTCTGATGGACTTCGGGGGCAAAGCCCTGCACTGCTATGGGACTGCCTTTTCTCTCAGGGCTTTTGACTGCTTCCCTCTGACCTGCTGTTCTCCCTCCATGGCACAGCGGGAGTTTTCTGCCTTTAGGTCCTTCCCTTTCAACTTCAAATCCCTCTGAGTGCTGGATTCACTCGGACTAAACCTTTAAAATGTGTCTGAAGAGTGGAAACCTTGGGGTGGGAGATGCTCCCACCACCATCCTGACGTTCCGGCCCGAGCCCCTTCCCCAGAAACAGCTCGCCTTAGCTTGGTCAAGGTGCACCGGCAAGACACACAGCAGAAATGCAAGCAGGCACAAGCAGAGAAGCAACCGTTGGGAAGGCAGGAGTTCAGAGGTAAGCCGGCTGTCCTCAGGTAACAAACTCCGGGCCACCCACATCAGAGCACCAGCCTCAGCTCCCTCCCAGCAGAAATGACCAGGGGCAAATCTCAAAGGCAGAGCCAACGCACGAGACACACACACACACACCCCTATCGGCACAGTCTCGTGGGGGAAGAGCAGGCATCAAAGGCATCGTGGCCTCTTCTCCCGAATCCGGTTGTGCCGCAGCCCCGGGACGCCGTGCCGGGGAGGATGGAGGTGCAGGGCAGCTTCGCACAGGCTCCCTCCTGGCTCTCAGCACCCCTCTTCTCCAGCCAAACCCTCAGAGGGGTGAACCCGCTGCAGCTGCCTCCCACAAGAGAGAAAACAGGCACACGCAAAAAGAATGGCTGGAATCTTTTTTTTTTTCAGTTGCATTCTGAAACCAATAATTAAATTTTAAAAAATAACCCAACAATAATTACAGCAAATTAAGTATGAGGTCTAAGCTACCGGCAGAAGTTTGATTCAAAAACAGCAAGCAAGCACTTTTGGTTGGGAGTCCTGATAGTTTGTTTCATACGGATGGTCAGAGAGCCAGAGAGAGAGAGGGAGGGAGGGAAAGTGGGTGAGAAACCGTGGCTAATGCAGGGTATGACCCACAGATGGAATGGGACCCACTGGAGCTGGCGTGTGGGTTATGGCCATAATTTCCCCCTCTTGATTTGCACCAAAGGACCGTTTGGGTGGCTGTGGCTGAACAGAACTGGTTCCATTTCACCATCTCCAGTACTCATGGGCTGCTCCTGACCAAAATAAGGCCAGGGGAAACCTTGCACCAAAATCAGAGAGCTCTCAGACCTAGAGGGGCAGGCAGAAATGCGCAGGAGGTGCTGTGTTCATGGGTGTGATTGTACCACCCATCCCCACCAAGCATCTTTCTGGGGCATCCTCTGTTTTGGGGGAAAATCCCTTCCCATTCCCGTCCATCTTCCCTCCTCACATCTTGGGGAAAGGTTGGTGCCTCTTTGTTCCCAACCACTAAGCCCAAATCAAGGGTCTCACCAACATAAGGCTGCATCTTTCTGTGCTACAGCCACCAGCTCATCCCTTTGGCATGGATGAATGCCCACGTCACACGAGGCATGTCTATGTCCCCCCCTGAAGGTGTAGACAGAGGGGCTTGTTCTGTCAGTCCCCAAAATACATCACTGCACTCCAGACTCTCTTTCAGGGAATAGAACCCCGCAGCCTGTCCCTGAGGACATCCTTGCTCACCCACCACAATTATCACCTGATGGTGCCGCTCAACCTTTAAAAAAAACATTAAATTGTTCCTTTTTTTTTTTGAAGTGAGTCTCTCTGCTCATCCCAAATCCCGAGCTATCTGGGGAGGTAGAGGAACGGAATATGCCCATTTCCCTCCTGGCTGACCCCCTTGGGCAATTCTTACCAGACACTCATAGGACCGCGGTGTCCAGCAACCCAGCTTCTTGGGGTTTCAGCTCTTGGGGCTGACCCCTAAAGAGGGGACTGGGTATTTTGGACCACCCTGGGGGACAGGAGCAGCAAACCCATGGGTTCAGGGGAAGGGCTGCAGGCTGCTTCCTCCCTCCCCCCCCCCCCCCCCACACCCCCACCACCCCTCCTGTTCTCCGCAGCCCCCTCCCCGCGTCCCCCACCCACGGCCCTTCGCCAGGGGAGCCGCCGCACAGCAGAGCCTGCCCAGGGCTGGCAGGTCTGCGCCTTGCCTTGCGAGAGAGATCAAAGTCTCGCCTGGAATGTGTGTGGCTCTGCCGGGCTGCGAGAGATACGGAGCCAGGGATCATGAAAGAGATACTGCGATGGTTATCGCCCCATCAAATCAAGGGGAAGCTGAGCGTCAGGCTTGCCAACAATACCTGTTATTGTTCCTCCCCTGCACGGTGCTTTATTAAGCGCTATAATCATTTTAATATTCATGCATCTCCGCAGCCATTCCACCACCACCACCACCACCCCCCCTTTCTCCTCCTTTTTCCTTTTCAACATATTCCACATTGGAAAGTGCCTTTCTTGCATTTCCTGGGAACTCACTTTCCCTCCGGGCAGCAGGTGTTTCGGTCCACAGCACCCAGGCAACATCCCTCTCTGCACCAAGAAAGGGGGATTTTCTCTTGGTCTTTTTCTTCACTTCCCCCAACACCTCCTTCCATCTGCCCCTGCCCCCTTTACCTTCAAGTAAAAGCTAATTAACCACCACCCTGCTCTAATGATGGCATTGTTTCACTATCAATGCAAAGGAGAAGCTGGAAGCCCTTAGTCACACAGTGCTCCCGTTCTGGTAGGGTATGTGTTCCTAGGGCATCCCCTCCATCCCCAGATGGATCAAGAGTGGTGCGAGGGTGTCCCCACATCAATGCTGTGAGGCAGATGCTTTCCAACAGTTGTTCATGGGGTTGTGGTTTGCACCAGCCAGGCTTGCGAAGAACAATTGAGGCACAATGGTTTGCACGATTCATCCGTCCATGGTCCCTTTGCCCATCTTTCTCAGGGTCTCCAGACTTAATTCCTCAACTCAAAGAATAAAACTGTTTGGGAGTTGGGTCTTAGTGTGGGTAGCCCTGTGGCACCCCTTCCCCAGTCTCCATAACCTGTTGCCACTGCTCCTCGGAACTGGGACAGGCTCAGCCGCAGCCAAACCATTAAACAGCCAAAAAGCCCTGCTCACCACCTCCATCCTCCTTCCCCATCCCTGAGTCGGTGGGAGCTTGTCAGGACATCTTTGTTGGGAACAGGTGACCATGCAGCGTGCAACAGCTTCAAGTGGCAGGATGTTTATTTGGGGATTACAGCCCTAAGAAATCCCTATGACATGGAGATTTATTTTGTGGCGTCTCATCCGCTCTGAGCTGGGCAGTGTTTTCCCTGGGATGGAGGTGTGCCTGTCACCAGATCCCTGGAAGCAACAGTGTCACCCGGTGGCTGTAACTCATTGAGAAAACAGCAAATGTGGGAGTTGTTTCATGGGAAAATGCCACAAAAATCTCCTTCCAATGGCCGTTCACAGGATCAGCTGCAGGTAAGGGAGGAGAAGCACTGCAGCTAGCAGGCACTTGCAGCAACGGCTGCTGCTGAGGACGTTGGGAGGCAATTTGGAGAAGAGGCTCTAAGCCTGACACTTTGCTGCTTCACACCTTGCCTGGATGCTCACAACATTGCTCTCCTCCTGCTTGGCCCAGCTGTGATCCACTCCAAACAACGGGGCCACGGTTTCATGAGCTTTCCCCAGCTATCCAGCCAGCCTTGATGACAGAGTGAGGGACACTTTAGCCCAAAGCAAACCCTTAGCAGCAGCACCTCCACCTGGCTTCCAGCTCCACCCAGAGCACGTTGCTCATCCTAAAGTTTACTTTCATTTTGGATCAACTAAATCCCTTTTTAAGCTACTTCTTCCGTTCAGTAACAGAACATTTCACTTGGAAATGAGGTGGGGAAAAGGTACTTCTGAAATCATTAGAGTAAAATTAAAATTTTAGAAAAGGTAGAGTGGGATAACTGCCCAAATTCCCCCAAGTAACTTGGGATCGGTTCCAAACCCTGGCTTTCTGGTTACCATATTTGAGTAAAACCTTCCCCTATTTGGTGTATTCAGAGCACCTGTGGCAAAGAGAACCAGGTGCATCCAGAGTCTGATAGCAACGCTGGAGGAGCAGATCGGGGACTGTGAGCTGCCAGGGGACAGGTGAGGGGACAGCAGACCACCATCCAGGCCAGGGAAAAGTGTTGGCTACGCACCATGCTCTGGGGCCAGGCTCCCTGCCCATCAGCAATGCTGACCCCGAAACAGGGCGGGTCTTGTTTCCAAACCAGGCAGGACTGGGTCTGACCGAGGGAATGAGCCCTTCTCCTGCTTCTCTGGCAAAAACGCCCTCTTTTCCAGTAGCAGGTCTGGAGCCCGGTGCTGGGCTCACCCTGGTGCGGTGCAGGATGCGGCCCCTGGTGCCTTCAGCTGTGGCTGAGGTATGCACAGCTGGGGCTCGCTGGCAGGGCTCTGCGCCGCCGTGGAGTTCCCCCGAGTTCAAAGCTCTGCTGCTTTGACTTTGTACCCCGCTGGAAGACACTTCCCCTCACCGCCTTCTGGGTGAGATTTCATAGCTGCAGGAGAGAGGGCTTTTCATCATTTGGCCTCAGCCTTTTTCTTCTTCTTTTTTTTTTTTTTTTTTCCCCTCCCCTTCTTTTCTTTTTTTGGTAACAATATCCTATACAGAAAGAAAACAAACAAATTAACCACTCGGTCTCCAGGCTGAGGCAGCCTCACCCACACACAGCAGCCGTCGCCCTTGATCCCAGAAACACTGCATCCCCTGCACCATCCCACGGGCATGGCAGCAGCGGAGCTGATGGGGGCAGCGGGGGTTTTGCAGCTGCATGGAGCCTCTCTCACCCCACGGCAGAGCTCGAGGTCGGGAGAGGGCTGCTTGGCTGGGGCAGCTGGGGTTCAACCCGGGGCTTGGCATCAAGGGTCAGGCATCTGCAAGGCTGGTGTGCAAACATGGCTCTGCTTCAGTCTCCTTCTCCTGCAGGGTTTCTCCTGTAAGCGTAGAAACTATTGGGTCTCTTCACCTAGAAGGCAAGGTAAGTGATGCCAGGGTACATCATTGTAACTATTTCTGTAATAGTCACACCTCACATCTAGTTGCAAAGCAGCATGGAGCCTTAAGGGAGACCAGTGGGTGCCTGGTGCCCTGTCTCCTTCTGCCCAGCCTGTGCATCAGCTTAATGGCAACCTGCAAGACAGAAGCCTCCACCAATGCCACCTGCATCATTGTGTCTCCCTAGGTCACAGGACCCTGGACCATGACCCCTGGTCTTTTAAGGGGAAAAATGAAGCATGCCACCAGTGTTCTGAGCATCTAGCAAGGTGAAAACGTTTAAGTACCAAGTCTCCTCAGAGCACAACTCTGTTGCCACCAAATATTTCAAGATACAAGACCAAATGTTGGCAATTGTGTACTGGATGACCTAAATTCTGTCCCTAATTTTGAAGCGATGTAAACCTAATATATAACCAACAGAATGAAGTAGCCTAAGTTTAATATGGGGCACACGATCATACTCAGAGCTTACAGTAAATAGGTAAGTCAGGCATCTTAGCGGATAACAATCACATTCAGGGGTTAGGGTATTGTTAAGAGCTGTTTAGCTAAGATAAGATTTCTAACATCCATCATTGCTTCTGTCAAGCCTATGGGGTTGTGAGCGTGATAAGAAGTTGTCGCGGTTTCACTTTGTTAAAAGGCTTTCTAGACTTTAGCAAAGAGATTTTAGCAAAGATTGATTTTGCAGTGGCCATAATTCCCTGCAAATTGGAAGCATTCCCTATAGCATCTTAAATAACTGTTTCATGACTATTTTGGGAGACAATTTTGGGAGATACTTAACTATATTTGTCTAGTATCTATCCATTTATCTTTTTATCTGTTTATCTATCTATTTTTCTTTATTTTTACTAGAACCAGCCACCAGGCAGGTAGCTATTTCTGTTGCTATTGTTCAGCTGAGCTTGGTGGGAACCACGACTTTCCGTGAGCCACTTTAGGACTCGTGGTCAACAGCCTAATGGGGATTTATCAAATTACCACTCGTTAGCAGAGCTGCTTCGGCTTACCATAAACAGAGTAATTCAGCCCAAACCTCCCTTGCTGAAGGCTTTACCCCTCACTGGGGCTCTGCATCGCTCTGGGCCTCCCCATCCTCTCTGGGATAGAGGCAAAGGAGTAAACCTCCCTCTCCCAAGAGTTCAGATCACGTGGGAAAACCGCAGAGCGTGGAGGGATCTCGGCGAGCAAATGTGCGGCACCTCTTCAAAGCTCCAGCACAGAAGCTGTTTACACTGTAAATAAACAGACACAAGTAGCGGGTGCAATCCTTTTCCTCACCCTCCGCTCCTCTGGGAAAGAAAGGCAGCTCCAGAAGTGCCATGCCTGAACACAACAGAAGCAAAATCCTCCTTTTATTTGTTTCTGGGGTGGTGGTGGAAGGAGTCCCCTGAAATAAACTGAGCAGCAATGGACTGAGGATGCTGGAAATGGTGGAATAGCAGGATCTCACTTTAAACAGCAGGTTTTCAGAGGAGGCATGCACAGGTGATGGTGGATTTGCTCTGGCTGTCCTGTGCCTGGGCATGTCCAGCTCCTCCGCCGGCACAGTCAGCGCTGGGAAACGGGGGCAGTTCAGGGCCGGCTGGAACCACCCATCCCTCCTAAAGCACTGGTTTTCAGAAGGGGAAAAACGAACTTCAGATGAGCAACAAGTGAATCATTTACTCCTGTCTGATTATTAAAAGAAAATCTGGACTGGGATGACAGGTTTAGTGAGTATGTGAGTTCCTGCTGCAGGTACCAAGCTCCAGGTCCCTCTCAAGGGTACAGTTTTTACCCAGGCTGCGGAAGGGTCCTGCATGCAGGACCTCAAAAAGCAGCCCTGAGTGAGCTGTGGTGGGGAGCGAGAAAAATTTTGCCCCAGCTTGGGCAGGGAGAGGAAGAAGGAAGGGAAGAAAAAGGCCATGTCTCAGTGACTGGGAACGTGAAGCAGGGCAGAGCAGCATCCATCCGTGGAGAGGGCAAAAGGATGCCCATCCAGTCCCCTGAGCACCCGGTGGGTGACAAAGCAAGGACAAGATCACCACAAGTTGCTGTCTGAGCAGCCTCTCAGCAGAGCTGTGTAGATGATCTCCCATGGGTGACACTTTAAGGTCCAGGACAGGTCTGCAACATTTATTGGGACTTTCAGACCTAGTAGTCCCTTTGACTTGGCCACCCAGCATCCTGGTGTTGGGCCTTGGAGGAGGGAAGCAGAGCATGCCTGACCATGAAAGCAGCATGAGACCTTCAAATCATAAGGGATAAATGGCAGCCATCAGAGCTGTGTGCCCAGAGCAAGGAGCAGAGCAGCTCTGCAAGGTCCAGCAGCACCTGGTGGCTTGGGTGGCACTGATGGACCAGCAGCTTTGCAGGTCTGCTTGGCTTTCAGCCACTGAATGTACTTTCTCCTCCTGTCCAGCCCTGTGGGATTAAACTTTCCTCCGCCAGGTGCTCTGTGGTTGGGGCAGGGCTTGGAGAGGCTGGGTAGTGGTGGGCGAGAGAGCTTTAAAATAATCCAGGGTGTGGACACTTCTCTGGCACTCATGTTAAAAAAGGGCCTGACTTGCCCAAACAGGTTATGTGCCATGTGTCCTTGGCCCTCGATGGTGGGTACCTCTGCAGCGGTGGAGTCATCTGCAAGTGTGTTAATGGTGACCAAGCCTCAGAGGCTTGTGAAGGACCAACACTCCCTTGGTGCACGGCAAAGGCGTCCTTTGCATGTCTACAAATAGCAAGACTCTGGGTCAGGCTGCCCCAGGGCTTGCTGCCAAGCCTTGGAGAGTTGAGGCTGGACTAGACAACCTCCAGAGGTCACTTTCTACCTGAATTATCCCATGATTTGAAGAATTTCCCTATGACCGCAGGAGCACTAGATGCACATCAAGTGCTGCTCTGTAATGAAGCCATATCCAAAACTCCTCCAGACAGGGCTTGGGTCATACTGTTTCTTGATATAATGACACTACCATCCCAACCAGTGCAACAGGATCCTGTCATAAAACAAACGTTATATGACAGAAGTATGAGACAGCTAACACCCACGTCCACGGACAGACTTTCACCAGCAGTCAGGCACCGTTGTGTGTCCAGGTGTAAGAATCTGGTCCCACTACATACTGAGGGTATAAAGCCAAGCAAGGAAGACACTACACAGGTATCTCTGCTACCTGCCCATGCACTACCTGTCCTCCAAACCAGGCTTCAGCCACGGTCACCTCCACCTTTGGGTATTTATTTCCACCTTGCCTGGTATCACCTAGTTCTCTTGCTCTTGCCCCAATCCATTTCTATCATGGGGCTGGTTCACAGCATCTCACCTGGGAAACCAAAACTGGCCAGAGGATGAGGTGGGTTGAGGCTGTGGGTTCTTGCTATGGGAAGAAGTGAGACATGGCAGGAGGATGGCAGTACAGCCGGGAGAGTGGAGGTGGCTACACCTGCTACTTCTGGATGGATGGGCAGAGAGAGCTACCAATGGAGTGGTCCTCAGCCTGTGGCTCCCACAGTGGCCATCAGCACAGCACCACGAACCCCACAGCTGCAGGCTGGGGGCTTTTTGCCAACTGAGCACCCAATTGCTCACATTGCTGAGGCCTCTGTGTCCCCCAGTGCCATCCTCAGTGCTGCCTTCCCCACTGACAAGGGAGCACTAGTGACGAGATCCCATGTGTTTTTATTTGTGCTGGCTTTGCTGAGATAATTGCCAGCAAACACTGTAGCTTGATAAGCAAAACATTGGCAAGCTGCAATTTCTAAAGCATCTTTAGCTAAATTTGTAGCGGTTGTCTCCAATTTGCAGTCCTGTTTGTGTCTGTGAAGAAGACACACACTTTCTCAGCTCCCTTCTCATGTTCTCACTTGCCTTGCACAGCCATGGAGGTAGAAGGAGGATTCCCCTCTCTTTATGCAGCTTGGCTTTGACTGAATAGCTTCCAGTTACCTTGAAACCTAATCTTCTTTTGAACTCTTTTTAAGTCAGTTGCATTCTTGGAAGGAGATGAGCCTGCGAACTTGTATCATCTGATGAGAGAGATAACAGCTCTGCAGAACCTACGCCCGGTGGCAGGCACAAGCCAGAAAACATCTGCACCTGCTCACATGGAAAAAGCACCCAGGTATTAGAGGAGGCGATTTGCCTTTCATGAGTTTTGGGATGTTTATTCCATCAGGGAGCTTCTCAGAGATGTCCTGGCTGCCTGCTTTGGGACAACTGCCCATGGGTCCTATGGGAGCTCTGAGACATGCTGCAAGACAAACAGGTACCTGAACTTCTCCAGATGAAGATGATCTTCATAATTTGCTTTTTGGGCTGGTTTGATACTGGTTCACAGCTGGTAAAATGTGCTTATGGACAGAAGCCAAGAGCTCTGCGCCTCCTTAAGTCCAGGATTCCCAAACTTTGCTATTTCTCTTGTCGTAAAATAGGGACTGAGAAGTAAGATATAGAATAGAATCATAGAATGGTTCGGGTTGGAAGGGACTTTAAAGATCACAGAGTTTCAACCCCCCTGCCACGAGCAGGGACACCTTCCACTAGACCAGGTTGCTCAAAGATCCATCCAGCCTGGTCTTGAACACTTGCAGAGATAGAGCGTCCACAGCTTCTCTGGGGAACCTGTTCCAGTGCCTCACCACCCTCACAGTAAAGAATTTCTTCCTAATATCTAATCTAAATCTCCTCTCTTTCAGTTTAAAACTGTTACCCCTCATCCTATCACTACACTTCCTGATAAAGAGTCCCTCCCCATCTCTCCTGTAGGCCCTCTTTATCTGTTCAAAACTAAGCTCTATCTTCTTTGCCAGTCTACTTCCCAGTGGCAGCAGGTACCCATGGCTGCTGGTGACCATGGAGGGAGCCCAAGGATCACATAATATCTAAAAATCATATGCAGGCTACCCCACTTGTTAGGATGTTTGTAGAGCTGTTCCCATCATTGGCCCCATATCCTAATAATTGGTATAACTTTTGGGTAGTCTGTCTAGTTTCCTGCACAGATGTACATCCCTATAGGGTCCAAGTGTCTCTGATGAGTGTTGGAGCTTCCACCTGCAGAAGCCAAGAGTTTGGTGTTTAGCTCTTCTCCTCTATGTGGAGCTAGCCTGGGGTGGCCTCACTGTGCTGTTAGATTTGCATTAGTAAAGTTATTATTGTTAAGAAATTAACCTGAGGGAGCAAACAAGGAGAGGCACAGACTACGTGAGAGAAGGAAACAGATCTGTTTGCTTTCACTCATTCCTCCACCCAAACTGGCCATGAGACAACATGGTGGCCACCGCCTTTGGTCTCCACTGTGCAGCAGAGGACCATCAAAAGAAAGAAGGGCTGGAGAGAGGGAAAAAAGCCGCTGCATATAGCATCAGGAGGCAGGGATGGATGCTGAGCATGAAGCAACCAACCTACCCGAGGGCAAAGATCTGAGCCCTCAGGTCTCCTGCAGGAAGCTGGGATGACGCCACTTTCTTTGTGTGCCTTCTGTGCTCTTCCATGGCTCCTTGGATCCTCAGCTTCAAACACAGCTGCTTATCTTCCTACATTACTCAGTGCTTCCCTACGTGTGCTCTAATGCATCTTCAAAACACGGCGCTCACCACAGTGAACAGACCGGTTGATTAAATTAGAGTGATTTCTAATTGTCAATGGTAGTGACTGAGAGGTTTGGGGAGACATTTTGGGGTAGCTGGGAATAAAATTGCCCTAAAATTGCTCGTTGTCAGAGCCATTCAAGGAGAGACCCGTAACAACTCAGGAACCTTCCATAAGGTCTCACCCTTGCAGGAGCGGAGGAGCGGCTGCAAGAGCAGACGTGTACTAATGGGTTTTCCTTTTTTAGTAGTGTTATTCCCACTGGGATATTAAAGAGCTACCCCAGAGCATCTGGGCAAACAGTTAATTCCCCTGAAACCCGGGGTGGTTCATCAGCCCAATCCATTCGTTCTGAGTTATTCTCAACGCTCTGAATGCCAGATGCGGGTTTCAAATTGTTACAGCGAGGGCAAGCGAGAGGAAACAATCAGCCCTTTTTCCCCTCGAAATTCCTTTGTTCATTAAAAAAAATGGCCCAAAAATGGTGAAAGTCTGAATTCTGGTTCCAGCGAGCATGTCGATGCTCTCAGCCAGAGCAAAATTGGGCCTTTGACAAAAGTAAGCCCTTGGTCCCAGGCACCTTGTGGCCACTTGTACTGGTCGTTGTTGTACTGACTTTTTTTCAGTATATCTATTTTTCAAGCCATGGTGTTGCTGTCTGTTTTCACCTTCCCCCAAGACAGCAGTGTCTGCCCTCTCAGCCGCAGTGGGACGGCATCAGGGTCCCCATGATGACTGGAGAGAAGCCTCTTTGCCAAGCAACCCAACTGGAGTCCTCCCAGTATGTGATGGTCACATGATGGTTGCGGGGCTATGGGAAAGGAGGTGAGTGGGAGCGGGATCGCCGGCTGCCAGAACAGTTCATACAGCCCACAGCGTGCTCCTGCCCACATCTGAGGAGCCGTTGGGAAGGCGAGCGAGAAGGAAGGAGGGAGCTGTGGACCAGATGCATTGCTCTGGTGGGCCGTCTCCAGCCTGCAGGCCATGGGGAAGGCACGCCTGCACCAACGCTCCCGGCGGTTGCTCTTTGATAGGTGCCGTGGAGCAAGATCGTGCATCGGAGAGAGAGCGGTGGGGTGATCCAGTCCGGGAAGTCGTGTCTATCTTTGTTCTCCTCCTACCTGATTGTGGGATGACTCATCCCCTTCAAACCAGCGAGGCTATTTCTGACACGAGGTGCTACTTGGCGTGAGTAAAGATGGAAAAGCCTGCCCCATAACTTGGATGATAAAAAGGATAATAATTATGCTTTATATAGCAGACTTACAAATAATGGCTTGCTTCTCTGGCTGTTCAAGACCACACACGCTTTTTTTTTTTCAGGGGGAGAGGTGTGGGGGGTTAATTTGGGACTTTTTTAGCTGGAACAGGAGATCTGTGTGGTCCCGTAGGCTCCTGTATAATAATTCTTTTAGCTTAATATCTTTTGATCTCCTCTAAGTTATTCATCAGCCCTGAATAACACACTGCTTGACAGTCAGAACTTTTTATTGGTGAAACGGTGCTTCATTTCACCTTCAAACAAAAGCAGGCTCGATGCTGCACCTCCCCAGTTACTGCAGGAACCCATGGGCAGGTGTCGGCTACGTTAGGAGAAATGGGATACTAAGTGGAGACAGGAAGGAAGGGAAGGAAGAAAAAGGAGAGAGATCAACAAAGAAAGGTACAACTTAAAGGAACAAAAAGAAATATACAGCCCAAGAAGACAAGGGGTACTAGGAAGGTAACAACTAGTAATAGTTTTGGGGTGTTTTTTACCCATTTAAATAAAAATAAAAGGGGAAAGAAAGGTTGCAGTGAGGGACAGGTAAAGGGGCATTGGTTCAAGTCATCCTGAGGCATCCAGTGACTCTCTGCTACAGGTCCCCACAGGGCACACGGGAAAAGGGAATCTGTAGCAGACTGCAGGTACGGTTGAGGAAGTGGGTTGAAGTGGTCAGGTCCAGGGAAGCAGGTTGTCTCATCCTGCAAAAGCTGTCAAGGTGGGGAAGGCAAAAGTGAAGACCACCTCCGGTTGAAGAACAGCTCAGGCTCCCTATATTTGAGGAGAGAGAAAAGTGGTCTGTCCAGGTAAGCTCTCTGGCCTGGAATTAACAGCATGGCAAATCCCAGAACTGATGGGGGATGATATGTTTTTACAGTATAAATGTTTTGGAGATGTAAAAAAATGCTGTAAGACTTTGGAGTGGCACACAGGATATGGCAAATTCCTCTGGAGGAGATGGGTGCTGCCATGAGCTGGAGGGGAGCAGAAACCCACCTGAGGGCACGTGAGCAGTGACCTGTGCAGGAAAAGAACAGCTGAAGGGCAGGGAGATCATTAACAGGGCTCCCTAAGGACCAGTACTGGAAATCATCTCACATCCTCCCTGGTGACTTCAGCACAAAAAGTAGCAGTGTGTTGATAAATCAGCTGATGTCAAAGAGGAAGGAAAAGCATAACCAGTCTGGAAAAGGGCATGAATAGCAGTCCAGAAAAACTGTCAAACTCCAATGACAGGGACACCAAAAGTGGGGTGGCACTGCAGAGCACCAAAGATAAGCTGGCACATTTAGAGTGGCATTCACCTGACCTTGCATCAACTGTCTGAAACTAGTTTAAACCCACTCTATAGCCAGTGCAGAGAGAAAAGCAGAAGGTAGTTTCCACCTAAGATGTGTGTCTGGCTTTTCTATGGCTGAAATTCATGGTAGAAATGAAGCCCTCCAGTAGGAAGCAGCAATGATAACTTGCCATACATACACCATGTATGAGAACATCATGCAAGCCAGTGCAGAAGTGAAAAACTGATGCTTGCTCTAATACATGGTTTTCTCTATGGAGAGGCACAGGCAATGCAGGACAGGGCAGGGGACAATCCCAAAGACATGGAGAATCGAGGACATCACCAGCATCTCTGCAATATCCGCTTTAGGAAGAGATAGTGACACAACGGTGCTTAGCAGCACTGGGACATGGAAGTGCGGGAGACCACAGCAATACAGCAAGGAGCTGGCTACCCAAGGTGGTGGCAGAAGATGGCTAACCAGCTTGGGGTTAGCTTGCTGGCATGTTCCCAGCTCTCATCAGTAGGGATTTTGAGTTTCATCATCAAGTCTACTTGGGACAGCGTGGTGATAATCCATCCTCAGGCCTCCTACCAGTGCTTCTGTAATGTCTGGAGAGCATTTATTCCCTGGCAAATCTGGAAGAGGGAATGACTCTTCTAAGGCCTCTGCAACTCATGTAATACTGTAGCCCTTAATGCATCCATCCCAGCCAGGAAGGATTTAAACTCCATTAATAGCTGAAGGATGACATTTCCCTGCCTTCCCTCTGGGTGCCAAAGCTTACCCCGAGGGGTACAAAGAGGTTAAAAGAAAGTGAAATGAAGGCCATCTCAAGGCATCTGTAACAGAGTCACTTTGATCCTGACCTGAGGGACTTGCTGCTGCCAGGCTGGAGATGCCCTCTTGGGAGAGCAGAGATGCTGGGAAAGACCTCTACAGTTTTGTGTCCACTACATGTGCCTGTCCATTCTGAGACCTCTCTCTAACAAGAGTCATGGGCTAACAGCAGAAAACAGCAAGTGATTTCTTACATCTGGGAAGCAAGGGAATAGACGCAGAGGTCAGAAATACAGTCCCAGTGAACTGTGGCCACCGTTGGCGAGCTACTCAAATCAGAGATTCTCTCTCCAGGTTTTAACTCCATCCTTGCAGCACAGTAGACAGGTCAATGCCTGCTTTGAAGCGAAACCCAGGTTGTAACCTATATGCCCAGGCAGGCATGTAGCCAGGTTCACACCATCAATTAACCCTGGCTCTCAGGGCTGCTGTGCGGACAGTCTAGGTGAAAGCTTTGGTGGAAGAGTCAAAGCTGCGTGGGAAGCATGCTCCTCAGGAAAGGGGCCAGTGGTGTAAAGGCTGCGGCATAGCCAGGTGGCAAACACTTGGCAAGTGAACTGACGAGAGAAAAAGTGCTCCTACACCAGCAAGCAGAGCTGGCAGGCAGGAACCAGGACCGAGATCCTGCACAGGCATGGCTGCGAGGAGACACACTCTGGCCAAGCCCCTGTGTTGGACCCCCTGGGTGCGGTGCTTTGGCAATACCAACCCATGGCATTGAGAAAAACCCAGCAGTAGGCAAGACAGTCACAGCATCCAGATGCCAGCAAGAGTAGGGCCGTGCTCTGCCTGCTGTCCCCATGGGGGCTTTGCAAACCAGCCTCACCCTGCACACGCTGCCCTTTCCAGAGCCACCCAGGAGCAAAGTCTTTATGAAAGCGCTGGGAGGGAGAAAGCAGAAAGGCAGAGCTGCTAATGCACAGTCTGGATCTGAGAAATCTGCAAGGTTATTGGTATTAATATTTTGGTTTGGACTGGAAAATTAAAGACAGAGGGCAAAGCATGGTATTTAGGCAGAGATAAGAAAGGAACAGTAAATAATGGGCAAGAATGTAGGCAGGAACTGGATAATTTGTTATGACAAAGACAAAGGTGGCTGAAGGCAGGAGAAAGCCATGGGTCCAGGGCTGAGTGGCAGAGGAGGAATGGAAAATAAAGGCCAGGCTGAACCAGCGTGTTTGCAAATGTCTTTGTGCCCTTCAAATGCAACAAGCCACAGCTAGGACCCTGGTGCTGGTTTTCTATGGGGATCTTGGGGGTGGTGTGGGGGTGGGAGGGTATTGAACTGCAGCCTTCTGTGCCTGTGAGGATTGAAGATAAACCAAGCAATGGGCTCAGTTTTGGGGACTGTCCTGGCTCAGCATCTCTGAGACTCTGCTCTGAAAAGGGTAGAAACACACACGGGAAAAGTTGAAGCTGTGGCTAAAATCTGTCCCTCTTTTCTTCAGCTGGAACTATAGGAAAGTCATTTTAACCTCAGCTGAGGAGCAGAGCCTTTGGCTAAAAATCTGCTGCCTTAAGAGAGGTGTTCTGATGCACTCAAGAACCCCTCCCCACCCCTTAGCCACCCCTCCAGAAGAACACTGTCCAGTCTCCTGTGGACACATAAACCAGCCCTCCAGAATGTCTCAGACGCCCCAGTGCCAATGAAATGGCCTCAGGTGCCCACATGTAGTTGACAAAATTTGGACCTCAGAGTGAGTCAGTAGAGATGCTGGAGAGAACTCACATGGCCCAGACAACTACTATAGAAACATCCCCAAATGTATGGATTTATGCATCAATTCTGAGTCCAAACTGGTTGAGAGTAACTCCACACTTCAACTGGGGAATCTTTTTCCTGCTTATTACCGAGCTGCAAACTCTCTTGGCCATAACGGTGGCTGCTATCAACTAGCTCTTGCACAAGATGTAAGGCTCTTTAAGCAAAGTAAAATTCATACATGCAACACTGATAAATCCTCATGAGACAACAACGGAGCTGATAGGTCAGACAGGTCACATTTCCATATGGCGTAAATCAGCTTCACTGCATTCAAATGAAAGCAGTCACATCAATTTACACTTGCTGGAGAAGTGGACCCGAGAAACTTGATAGTAGAGCTATTTCATCTGTCATGGCTTCACTCTGTGAAGCAGGTCGTAAGGCAGTTTATTGAGTGCCATGTTCAGATATAATATGATAAGGCACTTCCATGCCTGGAAGAAACACCTGTCTAGAGAGATTTTAATAATGACTGCCTTGAAAAAGGGCCGTGCTGTTGGGCAGCAAATGTCCTCATTCAGTCTGTGAAGAAGATCTGCATTGAATCTTGGTGCACCAGTTTTCCTGTTAAACCAGACTCCTAGGAAAGACTAACACGGAAGACGATGCAATCAAGGCAAGCCAGTGGAAAGATAACCCATCAATTACCCAGCGGCTTGGGATATTCCTTCAAAGGCCCATTCAATTAGACATCTGATTTGCATGTCTTTCCCATTTGCTGTAGGTACTCATTAGGAGCATTTAAATACAACCCTGACTGCATCCCCACAAAGCCTTGGGTGGATGCTTTCGAGAACCTCATTTTAGTTTATCAGAGTTGTCAGAAGTTGAAATTACTGTAGAGCAAGAAACAAAGTGCTTTATCACCCCTTTGAATCTACTGGGATTAACGTCCACCCCTTGCAAAAATAAGTGTCTTTAAAGATTCCAAAGATCAGGATCTCTTAAGTCCCATCAGAAAGACAGGTACAGTGATCCCCAGACACGGGCAGTGATGTATGGCTCAGCTCAATGCCACCCTTTCCCCCCTCTTTTTATTAAGTTTATGCCCAAGTAATTGGTTGCCATCCTGGTCCATGTAGACTCGTACCAAGGTTCAGACTAAGCCAGGGAAAGCTGATTTCACTTCAGTGAACCAGGATTGGGTCCTGCAGTATCTTGGTTTTTCAGCAGTGGAGAGGGGACCGCCCTGCAGTCCCTGCCCAACAGGTCTGTCCTGTCCTCCTGTCCTCCCTCCCTGACCTTTGCTACTCTGTCCAAGCTTTGCACTCTCCCTCCTAGCTTTTTAGGCTGAGCTTCTATTTCAACATCACCTGAGCTGAATTAGGACTGGAGTAACCTGTGGACCCCCAACCAGCTGTGGTCAGATGTTTGGGTGAGAGTTTGGATTCTACAGCACAATACTACCAAGTCTGGTCCATGGTTGGGACATTCATGCTATCTCTCTCTCATGTGGGTGCTGATCTCGATGGAGGCCAAATTTACCTGGAAACAGCCCAGGGGTCTATTTTCATATAAGATGTAGGAACTGAATCTCCTTAAGTCTGCCTACACCCCTGAAAATTTGTCAAAAGCTTCAAAGATAGCTGTAGAAGGACAGGGTTGAGAGCTGATAGATCCCCGAGGAAAATAACTAAAAAAATCACCCCTCCCTTTCTCCTTCCCTGCTTTGGCAGAGCAACACAAGCAGACGTGGTGTAGACACAGCTGTACCCACACACAAGGGCTTTGGTCAGCGTAACATGTGTTATCGTGGGAGGCAGTGCAGCGAAACACGCTCCAGCAGGAGAAATCTTTGCAGCATTGGCCCAGCCTTGGTCAATATTTGTCCTGAGTTTTCACAGAGACAGCTCTGAAGTCAGTGAGGATGGCTTCATGTCCCCACACGTGCCAGGCCAGGAGACCTGGGCTGTGTCTCAGCGGTAGCACATTCCCAGCAGGTCAGGAGGGATGCTGGAGGAAGCCTGAGAGAGAAACCAAAACCCATCCAGCCTGGCCCCACCAAACCCTTTGTGTCTCTCTTGTGCACCAGCACCCCAAACAGAAGCAAGAAAGCAGATGGTGTTTTAAAAGAAGAAAACCACGTTAGCCTTATCCCAGCCTTTGATTTCTGCTTGGATGTTCTTGTACAAGGTATAAAGGTAGTGTCTCTAATGAGATTACATATTATAGTCAGTCGGGAGCTGTTAAAGGGCTGTTTCTAATGGGATTAAAATGTATAGCACCCAGTTATAGCCGTAATTGTATTACACCCCTAAGGAGAGCCTGTAGTGTAAACTGAAGGCAGGTCAGGGATTCGACGCACACTGCTTCGCCTTAGTATCTCCTGAGCTGCTTCCCTGTTTTTCCTTTTTTCCCCTGTCTTGGATGAAGAACAAAGAGGGAGAAGATTTAGCAGAGTGTCAGGAAGTGACTGGAGGCTAATCCCTCTGCTGACACTCCCCAGCACCAGGGGGAAGTAACTGAGATCAGCCAAATTGGCATATCAAAAGCCTTCTAATTATGTCACTGGTGGCTTGAGCCAATTCCTAACATTCTTATTCATGGAGTTTCCAGCACAAGAAAACCCTTCTTAATCCGAGCTGCTGTTGTGCAGAACTGAATGTCATGGATGGGTTTCTCTTTGTTAGCACTGGGGACACAGGGACGGCTCCCTGCCCGTGGGCTGCAGCCCCATGTGATGGTAGGACATGGCAGGGCGTCTCCTGGTTGCTTTTGCATGACAGGGTTTTGTCAGCCTAGATGTATCATCCAAAAAAATAAAATCAAATCCCTCCTCCCCACGCACTTGCACTTTGCTCATGGAGAGCTGCACGAAGCTTGGCCAGCTTTTTCAAAAAAAATGATGGTGTGACAGGAGAGATCCTGGCTCTCTGCATGTCCCCCCAAGGTTGTGCTGCTCAACATCAACCCCAATGCTATCAAATTCCACTTGCACACGGTGCAGTGACCTGCTGGTGTTAAACCCACTAGGGCCAGCGTTGAAGTAGTTCACTTGGCTCCAGCTTGTGTCCTAGCTCTTAAAAAGATGCTTTTCAGCAGCTCCCCATCCTAGGTTTGCATTCCTTGCTGCCACCCCAATGCCAGCAGCGGCAAGGGTCTGTGCAGGATAGCACGCAGGATGCGCCTACGGCCATCGAGCAGTCAGTGGCAAGGATGAGCTGAGGACCCAGGGCATCCTGGCAGCCAGTGTTTGCCCTGCCTGTTTGGCCACATGCCCCTCTTTAAACAGGGACAACCAGCTGGCTCAAAGGGTGCGAGTTTAAAGCAGTAATAATACTCGGTCCGTAGGTAGCACTTTTAATCTGCAGCCTTAAATCTCTTGACAAATATTGCTCACAGTAGCAGAGATCTGAAAAGAACAAAGGAATTGGGTTTGTGCCCATCTTGCTCCTTTGTAATATGCAAAGAGGGCCAGAAATCACTTTGTTCATGTTAGATTTTATTTATTTAACTAAGGTATTAGAAATGCAGATCTTCATTGCTCAAGAGAAAACAGTACATTCATATCATGGAGCAGGCATTGAGCAGGTGACACTCGAGCAAACAGGGAAGTGATTTGTTCTCAAGCTGCTTAAATGACTGCCTTTTGTACCTTTCTGTTATTGTTGTTACAACTCAAGAGGCTGCAAAACTCTTTGGGAGCAAAGAGATGTCTGGTAAGACCTCAGCACAGCGCTGTCATTGCTCAGGGGAGCTGAGATGCTCCAGCCCCAGCTGAGATGTTGGAGCTGCTGTGCCCAGCGGTGCCCAAGCCACACACGGGCTGTGTGGGGTATCCAGCCAGGGCACGGGGTTTTGAAAAGCTTTCAGTGCCCTTTACCTTTGTCACCTCTGTCAGGCTGGGTGAGGCACCTCTTTGAGACTGTATTTGAAAGTAGCACACAGAGGCTTCAAGTTTATTGTTTTGGAAAGCACCTTTTACATTTTTTCACTCTATTTTAATGATGCAGCAAAGCATCAGTCCATGAAAGACCAGCAACCATCTCTCCCAGCTCCTTGAGTGGTATCTGCCCTCACCAGTAGGCAAAGCTGCCTCCAAAGCCACCCTCCTCTAACCCTCCTAAGTCACATCCCTGGCAAACACCTCTCCCTGGCTCCAGCATTCCCAGCACCACACGAGACCACCGGTGCAGCCAGGGAAGGGGTGATGATTCACACTCCGAGAGCTTATTGGATCTGCAGCTGGACAGCTGGGGTGCTCAGCAGACCTGGAGATGCAGGTGGCATCTCCAGGCTCTCACTGCTCTCCCTGGGCCCCAAACGGGAAGGTGAAGCTCTCCCAACCTACACAAGGCAGGGCAAAATTCTGGCACCTGCTTACTGCCCCACAGCGCTTGATCAAAGGGGCTCGGTCCAGGGAAACGTGCAGAGTGGAGCATAGTCCTGAGGTGACTCCCGAGGAGTGTGGGAGTGAAATCAGGGCGGGGGGGTTGGCCATCAGCAGGACATTTGGGCTGAGATGGTCCCTGCTAATATTAGACAGGGATGAGCTTCATCTTCCTTGGTAGTGGGAAGTGATGGACTACAATGGTCCTGGGGACATAGCAGTGGGAACAGAGGTCTCCTGAAACCACTAGGGAGGTGGCCAGACCAGGGACCTGGCACAGGTTTTTAGCAGAAGACAGTATGGACCATGGCTCAGCCACATTTCAATTTTTTTCCAATTAATGTTGGCTGTTTTTCTAGCCCAGGTGCTTGGGATGAATACAGGGTAAATGAGTAACAACCCCTCTTGCATTACACAGCTGGCAAGAGGAGAGTATATAAGCTCCTGCCTGCCCCAAATCCCATCAGTGCTTCACTGCAGGGAGATTTCAGCCAGGAGCAGGGCTGGTGACACAAGGGACAGGTGAAGCCCTTTCCTCAAGCGTCTCCTGGCTAATAGGGCTAGATGGGCATGGGAGAGGAAAACAGTTTTCAGAAGCAGGAGGCAAAGACACCTGGACATTGAGCACTGAACTGCACTGTTGGCCCCATCCATCCGTCTGTCTGGCCTTCTGACCCAGAGTGGCTACTTGTCCCAGAGTGAGCTGGCAGGGGGGACACCCCTCTTCAGAGCCCGAAGTCCCAGCACAAACCCTTCCTTCTCAACCAGTGCCCCACATCAGAGCCGAAGCTGGAGATGCTCAGAGCAGGGGCACTCAGTCCCACCCCTTCCCCCTTCATAAGCTGGAGCAGAAAGGAGCCACCCTGACTCCCTAGAGCTGGATCTCTTGAGATGCTGACGGGCAGAGCCAGCAGTCTTGCCATGGGCTACCTGCGCCAGATGCACACTCCATCTCCTACCCTACTACTCTGTGTCCAACTCGCCTCCCCCAGCTACGGCATCACCTGCCTGTTTATACGGGAGATTTGAAAGCTGTTACCTCCAACTCTTTTTATTCCTTGGTCTAATCTAGATACTGTTAATGATATTTACTTTCAAGATGCTCACCTTAGATTGGCTTTTCAACATCTAAATTAAGCGTTCCATCCCAGTCTTTGATATCATGACGGCACTTCAGCTACCTTTGATCATATCTACTAAGTATTCTCATTAGTAATCAACATTACTTACTTAAAATAAACACATGTTTTCTTGAAGCTTTGTGGTTACACTTAATCAGCCGCAAAAATTCCCCTTAAGACGGTTTGTATCATTCAAGGGCATTTGCGTCCATAACCCTGTAAATAGTTGTTGTTTTCCGTGCGCTCTCCAAAATGCCATCTGCCGAGATCTGACTTTCCATTAACAGGATTTGATATCTGTAACATCCCCTCTCTCCCTCTTTCCACCCCCCCTCCCCCCCAACCAAACTGCTGTTCGATACTGCCGTGCAAACTGAATCACGGTGAGAATCACTCTTGGCAAACTCCTTCGTTCCCATCCCAGACCGGCGGCTTCGGCAGAGGGCAGAAAATGGCTCCCATGGTGCTGAGCCTGACCCCTGACTTCCCAGCACCAGCAAAACCACCCAAGCCATCACAGCACTCCTCAGAGAGATAGCTGGTGGTGCTTTGAATGGGAGGCAGGTGCCACTGGGTTTGTACAGCCCCTGTGCCCTCAGACTGCGCCGTATGATTTAGGCAATACAGGTTCTTAAAATAAAGGTCACTCTGACATGCAGGAAATGGTGAGAAACTTTTACGTTCTGGGTAAGATGTATGCAAACCAACTGCTATTTCTGCACTCTGAGCAAATAAACCCTACCTGGCTCAGGGTCCTGCATCCGACACACTTCACATTGCTAATGAGCAGCTTGGTGCATGAGCAGCCCTGACTCACCCCTGCCTGCATCTGAGGAAGCCCTCAGGGGAGGCAAATAGCTGCCTCCCTTCTTCCCCCAGCTCTGAATGTGTCCCCATGTCCCCTTCCACCTCCTGCCTCTGCTACTGCTCTTCTTCCCTGCTGTTCCTCACCTCTGCCCTTGGGGACACCACCCTGGTGCCCCCAGATCCCCCCAGTTCATCAGCAGCCACTCACAGTGGTGGGTGGCAGAGGAGGTGGACCCCAGGAGATAGTGATGGTGATGCTGGGATCCCACCAGGACTTTTCCAACCCGCCTGTCTCCAGTGGGAGAGGATCACGCTGCCTCCCTGCCTGCCGGGCACAGAGGGATTAGGGACACAAAACCCCCTGCCGGAGGGTGGAGGAGGGGGGGAGGAGGATTTTGCAGGGTCTAAATCTTTCCTGCTGCTGATAACGTTTCCTCCGGCTTCACCCCATCCCCTCCGCCCTTTGATGTCAACTGGAGGCACCAGGTCTAAAACATCCACTGCTGTTGATTAGACCTAATTAGTCCCTAATGCCCTCTTAAATCCCATTTTAAAAGGGAGTCATTCAGCACATCCAGGGCTGAGACAGCCCTGGCTGAAGGCAACGTTAAGGGGTCCTCGATCAAAAGGAGGGAGAGCACTCACCAGGTAATTCAAAACGGCCAGGGTGCTGGGCAGGTACTGGCTCTCACAGCATCTGCTCACACGGGCTGAGTAGGAGGGCAGATAGCATCCCCCCACAGCTGGGGGCAGCCAAAATCCATGGCTTCTTCTCCAGGGGGGAATCACTAGTGTTAGGGACCACTCGTTTCTCCACTGAAAGGAGAGGCTGATGTCTGATGGGGACCAGAGCCATCAGCAAGATGAGGAGGAGGAGGAAAGGGGATGAAGGCTCTGGCAATCCAGGAATAGTACATCTGGTTTGACTATCAATCATAGTGTTTTTCTAACCAGATTTATTTTTAGACCTCTGTTGAATCAATATTCCTTAGAGGCCATCCCTTGGCTGGGGAGAGGAGAGCATCGTCACCTTTACCCACTCATCTTCCACTAGCGCAAGAGTATGTACAGAGCCAGGCCTGAGCACTGAGAGCTTTGGTTTAGGAAGACACCACAGTGATAAAGTCCCATTTATCACTTGCTCCAGTGCCACTAACCTCCACAGCTCCTTGGCTCTCCATCCACATCCCACCTCCTCCATGAGGCTCAAGAACTGGGAATGAGATATTCTCCAGCCTGGGCCTTTGCCTCAGCCACACGACCAACCTCCCGCCTTTAGGTCCAACTTTCTCTAGAAACCAGGCCAACGTCCAAATTAATTTTCTGTATGTGTTGTTGGAGCGATTAGATCTGCAAATCAACATAGCCACAAACTGAATAATGCACCAGTGCCTAGTGCTGTCGGGGCAAAGCCCCAAGTTCCTCATCAAGTTCAGTCCTGCAGAGCCTGTAACTAATGATTTTTCTCACTTGGCCAGGAGTCAGCACTCTGTCTCTCACATGCACACACAAACATTGTACGTGTGCCTCGTTAGCATAGCATGATCTGCAGATAAAGGAAGGGAGAGCTGCGTACTGGCACTGGGACCCTCGTGTGACACCTCACTCTCAGTGCCAGCTGGGAGATGCTGAGACCGGGAGAGATGGCGGGACGTTGGGAGAAGCATCTCACCAGCTGGCTCCAGTCATGTGCCACCTGCCCTTTTCCCTTGCTAGGACATTCTGCAGGTCTCTTTTTTGTCCTGTTTTTGAGGGCTGGCTCAAATCCCAGAGATGTCAATTAAAGTCAAGGACGAGTTCAGTGGTCTGCCAGGTCCCAGGCCTGGACACCACCTCCCTGGCCACACTGGCACGGAAGTAGAAGGTGTTGGTATCCCCCAGAAACTCCCCAGGTGTCACCTGGTTTGATCTAGGGAGAAGAAACACAAGGAAGAACCAGGTATGAGATGCAGCCTTCTACAACCTTGTAAAAGGTTTCTTTATTGGAGATGTTGGACCCTGATAGGGTCACCTCCCAACAGGTTAGGGTTTCCATCTCAGTTCACGCCCTTCTCCAAGCCACAGGCTTCAGCTCTGCAGGTGGATCTCCCATGGCCCACAGGCTTTCGGGCCAGAAATCTAGCCCCATTTGAGACGCAGCAGGCATGCTGGTGGGGCACAGGAATGTCCTGCAGTGGTGAAGCCAGCACACAGCTCTGGGCTAGTCTGCCCTACAGTCATCCTTTTTTCAGCCATTGTAGTGGGCCCACGCCCTCAAGTTCTCCAGTAGCCTGGTGGGAGGCAGAGAGTTTAGACTAAAGGAAGAGAGGATGCTCATCTCCTAACTTACCTCCTAGAAGCTACCTGTGGCACATCTACAGCCCACAGCAAGAGACAGGGTACACAGAGGATGATCCTGCTCCATCTTCTGAGATATGTCTAGGGCAGGTAGGCTGAGCTGCCTATGGACATAGGTATTTTTCTCTACTCTCTATTGAAGAAGCCCAGGCAGCAAGGGGGACTGGGGTGGCATTCACATCATTCACCGGTCAGTCTCTGCAGCATTGGTGTCTGGAGCTGAGCAGGTACCTCAGCTCCCTTTGTAGCCGCCAAAGGCCCTCTGGAGGTGCAATTCACCCAGCCTGATCGCAACTGCTTTAAGACAAGATGAACTGCACCCTAAATTCCCCTGGCTGTACAGATTAGATCTCCATCAACTTTGAAGGCAGCATAGTGAGACCTCCAGGCCTTTTACCTGTCTGCATTTACTCATATAGTTCCCACCCTTGGTGACTGAAGCTGGGTAAGATAAAGACTTGCATCAATTGCAGAGAAACCAGGGTAGGTGGGGCCCCAAGGCTGGAACACAGAAAATGATTAGGAAAATGGGCTTGGGGTGAAAAAATTGATCTGCCCCACAGAGATGTCCTCGCTTGGATGGGATCTGTGTAGATGACTGCTCAGGGCAGAGAGGACGTCAGCAGTGGATGCCAGTTTCCATGACACAGTGGGTATTTAGTCCCAGCTCCTCACTCCACCTAAAAGCAGCCTACGGGATGTGTGGCATGTCCCTGGGCTGTCAACACTGCCATGCAGTGACACAGAGACAGATCAGCTCATGGCTTTAGCTTGACTTAGTTAACCTACCATTGCACCAGCCCAATCCACCACACTGGTGCCAACTCAAGGGAGATGTCATTTTTCAGGAGTACTATGACATTTGCTGGAGAAACATTTTTAAGTGGTTTGATCTCCCAGCCTGACATCTTGTGTTGCAGACACATGAGGTTTAACACAAAGCAGAGCAACAAACCTTCCCTTCCAGTGCTGAACAGGATGCTCTTGTTCAGCCATAGCTTTTGCTGTGATCACCACCTGTATTATCCCCTCCATTGTCCTGTTCATTCAATTTCCTTGTGATAAAATTGTCATTTATGCTTGGTTGTGAGTCAGGTGTGATAACTGTAGAGGAGGTTATTCTTTAGATTACACCTCCTAAACAGGCCGAGACCTCCTAATATGAGAGCAGCAGGAACAGATCTATCTCCATCAGTCCCGTTTTCCCCAACTATGAGTTGGCTGCTAGTGAAAAGGAGCCCCTCAGTGCTACTATTTCTACTACTACAGTTCCAAACACACTCCTTTAAGGTCCTTTCAAAGGATATCACCTAAGCATGAGCCTTGAGATGGAGGTTGTGTGCTCAACCCAAGTCCATCTGTTCCCCACCCTACCCGTATATCCCTTGTCCCCTTCTTTGTGACCATGCAATGGCTCATCTAGCTGAACACTAACCTGTTAGGCTTGGTCCCAGCTGAGTTGAAACAGGATGTTTCTACAAGTTTGGGATCTTGAGGGGTTGCAAACGTATCCCCTGAGCCCATACAACATGCTACTTGTGCCAGGTGATGGGGAAGGAGCAACGTTACCCTGGTGTTCCCCCATCATCCCCTTTGTGCCAGCACTGATCTCCTGAGGTAGACCTAGTTCATACCAGCAGGAAGGGAAGTCCTGCAGGTGTAGCTTGTACCAGCTTGCCAGGGAAAAGATCAGTGCAAAAGAATGTACCTACAAGTATAACTTTACAGATTTACCTTGGGGCCTCTGTCATTGCAGAACTATTGCCCCAGCTCACACCCCAACCAAATGTTGCCACACAGCAAAGGTTTCGGATGAAGTCACCCTTGAGAGAGCAGAAGCCAAGAGAACTTCTGTTGTGGCCTGGCTGTACATGGTGCACACGGCCACAGGAGGGACAGCCTGTGCTCCCCAGTTAACCACCCAGCTGTCCACCCTTCCCCAGGGCATCCATCAGCTACTGTTCTGCTGCGAGAACCTGCCAGGGACCTTTTCCTTTTTCCACGTTTCTCCCCTGGGAAGCAAAGCTATAGAGCTGGCCAGATAGAAGCAAGACATCTAGGAGCCTGGGAAGGGCACAACTTGCACCTGCTGCTTAGTTTAGGTGCCTTCAGGGAGGATAGGTCCAAATTGTTCTGCTAGCAGCAAGTCTTGCTCACATGTCCCCTTTCTGCAGGAGACAGATAAGGACAGTCACCCTTGGCGGTCCCCATCTCTTCTTATGTGGCATTGAAACAGTGTCAGGGACATGCCCATGAAGCCCCAGTGTGCACCAGGACATAACAAGAGGGTGATGGTCCCTGGCCAGATCCTGACACAAGGGGCTCAATGTAGAAGATACAGCCCCAGGCTGGTCTCAGCCACCCACTCACACAGCATCTCCCCACACTCCACCACACGGCTTCTCCTCACGCCTTCAGTCTGCAGCAAGATCAAAAGGCATCCAACCCACTGATCACTCAGTTTTGTGTCGAAAGGCTCCCCGATTACCTCACCATTAGCTGCACCCATTAAACAAAATCCTAAAGGTTTTAGACAAAGCTGAGGTTTCAGATGAGAGGGCGAAGGAATGACTCAGTGCCTTTAAACGCCAAAGTCTTCTCCTCCGTCCTGTTTGTACAGCACCTAGCACGAGGGGTCCAGGTGCACGCCTAGGGCTCTGAAACACCACCACAATTAAATAATAAGTGTAATAGCAGCTGTACTCCCACCAGCAGGGTTTCATTCTATTATTTAAATATCCAGTTACGCTCGGTACCACCTCTCAGAGATGCAGTTTACTTCAGCGAAGGGGAGAATGACCCCCTGGCCACTGGCAGCCACCATTGCAGCATGGGTATGGCTGGGAGCCCATTGGCACTGCCCATGGGAGCAGCCCTGGTGCTGGTGAAAGCAAGGAGGGGGCAGGAGGCAGCGACCTTGAGATCCTGCAGTTCCCCGAGGGTTGGGGCAGGGCTGGGCGAGGGGGTTTTCTGCTGATATTAGAAGCTTATAGGACCTATAAGGGTGGTGAGCCCCACCGTGGGATTGGTCAGAATGAGACTCAGGCTCAGGTAACTCTCCAGTGGAAAACATCCAGGGACAGTGTTGTCACCTGGAGCTGAGTGCAGGTGAAGGGGAGCTGGGAGGGGCATAGAAGTTGTCTTCTCCTCCCTTTCCACCTGGAGGATCAGCAGGAAACACCAAATTTCAACCCTAGAAAAAGAACCGATACAAAACAAGCAGTGCTGTGGTTTGGCAACACTATCTGAGGTTTGGTCTGATGATCATTGACTCACCGTTGGGCAATGAACCCAATGGGAAGGCAACATCCAGGAGGACAGGTCTCCACAGGGACCTTGGGGACTCTCTATCTGTCTCTCAGCATTGGCTAGGTTCATCCCCCCATGGAGTCCACTGCTGGGTCTCAGAGCTCCTGGGAAGCAGCTTGCCCTCAGCCTGGTGCTTCTTCTGCCAGGTCCAGTTCAGAGCAGTGGTGGGAACCGCCAGCATTTATCGCAGAAGAAATAGTGCCATCTACTGACATAAATAACTCTATTCCTAGAAAGCGAGGGGCGGATGCTTATCTCCCTTATGCTGGCAGGTGTTCAGGGTAATGCCAGCTCCAGAAACGTTCACACAGGGCCATGCTGGTGGGGCAACCCCATGAGTGGCCCATGTACAGGGCTGGGACATGCAGGCAGCCTGAGACACCCATGGACATCGAGGGTGGCCCCATGGTTGGGACAGCCTCGGTACAGGGATGAAGCACCCTGAGCACCCCCAGGAGAAGAGTTAGAGGGGAAAGTCCTGATCACTGCCACCCAAAAGGATTTAATTAACCTCTTTTGCCCTTCATTGTAGTTAATGAACAAACCTAAACCCCTCCAACAGGCTGTCTTCAAGGGTCATCTCCCATTCTGTACAATTCCTTAGCATATCTTTTTCCTTCCTGATCTGTGGTCCTGCCTTCTCTGATCCTGTGGGATGCTGGAGTTCCTGGGCCTCCTGGAGGAATTACTAGAGAAAGTCCCTTATTTGGTATGGTAGAGGCTGAATTTTTTTTTTTGATGGTCCTTCCCAGACTCATGAAAGCCTCAGCTCCCATACAAGTCCCTGGGAGGTAATTGCATTCAGCACATGGTCCCTAAATATAAGGGATATACTAGATATAAGGAATAAATTTTTTACAATGAAGGTGGTGAAACACTAGAACATGCTGCCCAGAGAGGTTGTAGATGCCCCGTCGCTGGAAACATTCAAGGTCAGGTTGGACGGGGCTCTAAACAACCTGATCTAGTTGTGCCTGCTCATTGCAGGGGAGTTTGGACTAAATGACTTTTAAAGGTCCCTTCCAACTCTAACCATTCTATGACTCTTTGGTACATATATTTATATATATACAATTTATATGCACAATATATAGATTATATATATGTTGAGCAAGGACCATGACAAGTGACACCACTGGTCTCAGACACTGGCAAGGCAAAAGTCACTGCTCACGTCCAAAAATCCTTGGAGAAACTCTTTCCTGGGAGCACACTTTCCCATGAAGGGAGGCATCACGACTCTAAATGGGGAGAGCCCCACGACAGGGAGATGATCCCACTACACCATCACCCCAGGGACACATGAGTTGCAGGAGAACAGGTTGAAATTAGACAAGGATGAGCTGCAGGATGATTCTGCCAAAACCTGGCAGAATCAGAATCAGAACCTGGAGTTTGGCCTGGGAATGGCCCATGGAAAGTGAAGCTGCTCATTTTCTGATTTTCAGAGCTGACCTACCAATAGCGAAACCATCAAGGCAGTAAGTGCATTCCTGAGGTCTGACCCAGCAGAGCAAAGTCAAGGAAAGGTTCCCACTGAACTCAACGGACACTGGACCGCAGCCACAACACTTACACGTAGCCAAGATTTATTTATTATTTTCCCCCCTGGTTTTATCAAAGATTTCATCCTGCCAGGACTCTGTTTCACCCTGCAACAAGTCAAATTTATCCTACAGAGTCATTTTAAAACAATAGATAACTAAATATATATAGTTAGAAACATTACCATGTATATATATATATATAAAACACATATATATTATATATACATACAAATAACTTCTTAAATGAGGCCAGCATAAAAAAACAGAGTAAACACTGTAATAATTCTAATTATGCAACATATTCTGCCTAACATATTTTTTTTTAATGATAGTCATTTTAATAGCTCTAAGGCCCTGAATTAGTCCAGTATGTTCTTAACTATGTTCACTTTAAATACAAATGTTAATGACTTTTCCAGAGGGTCCAGCACCCTGGATGAGCTTGCTGCACACCAGTGTATTATCCTTAACATGTTTACATTTAATAACAGGTTTAATGATGCACTCGGGGCCTAATAACCACGTTTAGTCACAAAGAGAAAAACCAGCTACAAAATACTTTCTCTAAAAACTAGGCTACAGGGGATTTCAAAGCCACACCGGCCATCCTTTAATGTGCCTCTATGGATTTCAGCTCTGCCTGCATCTGGGCTGGGGACCCCAGCCACAGATGGATTTTTTGCAGCCAGTTTTGGGGTGACTCTGGGACCCCGCGCAGTGGCCGAGCCATTGAGGGTGAAGGACCACCACTGGATGTGGCCTCACCTCCTCCCACCAGCAGTGCTCTGTGGTTGGATCTGGGGAGACACGCGGGGCGGGTTTCAAAGGAGGGTGTTTCGGAGGCATCCCAGGGCTCTCGCTGACGTCGCTGGCAGAGACGTGCCAAAGGAGAGCACGTTTGAAAAATCACACCCACCATCCATTAAAAAAAAAAAAAAAGAAAACCACTAAAGAAACCCCAACAACAACAACAACAACAAAACCCCAACTCCTACCTTCAGCTTTAAGTAGCTCACCAAGAGCTAGAAAGACACCTAAATTAAGAGCCAGGCAGCAGCTGCTCTCTGCTTTCATGCTCAGATCAACCCATTCCTGTGAGCCCGTAGCCCAGCCAACCCTGCTCATGTCTCAGTTTCCCAGCTGTGGCTGGAGGCAGGCGGGACCCCCTGGGCACATCCACCACGGCAGAGAGGTGTCTTCAGCTCCCCCAAAAGAGAGAGTCATCCAACAGCACGGCTGGCAGGGCTTTGCTCTCCCTGGCTGTGTCTAGACCTGTCCGAGCCCGGACCTGTGTCCGGACTTGTGAAATCTCACACGCCAGAGAGATGCTCAGAGATGCCTTCGTGACCTGTGGGCATAGGACCAGCCTGACCCATCCCTTTTCATCCACGGTTTGAAAGATCACCCCAGGTGACGTCACAGCTGTCCCCAGTGTGTGGTGGATCCATGGCAGCATATACTGGCAGGACTGGAGCTACCCCAGAGGTAAAACACTTCTTCCCATGCATGAAGCATTCAAAGGCATGCATCCATGCATCTTGGATGGTGATCTTGGACCTTATGGATGGTCCTAAATGTAACCGTGGCAGACCTCACCAGTCTTCAGCTCCACTTGCATAAAAAACACTTGCAAGGTTTGAACCAGCTCTAATTTGTATACTTTCTGCCCCAGGGCCCGAGCGAAACAGGAGGGTGGAATCCAATAGCATGTTGTGCACAAAAAGATTATGCCAAAGATAACCTTATTGCTAATAATAACCCTGGAATCCGATCCTGTGAATAGGCCCTATTGAATGTTTGAACACAGGCATTCCTCGGTTAGGTTTTTTCTGCCTACAAATATTTCACTTGAGTCTTTAAATACTAATCACAGAATTCAGACGAAGGCTTTTTATCTTCAAAGTGCTGCAGAAAAAAAAAATTAAAATTAATTCATTAATCAAAGATAATTATAGGGCACAAAATATGCCTTTTTCAAGCGCGGGGAGCCAACCAACACAGCGTGAAGCCACCGCGGGAACTCTGAGCATCTCTCCTGCCGCGAACGTGATTTTCCCGGAGCGGCGCCCAGGCAGTAGCCTTGCTTGTTTCCAGCAGCTCCGCTCAAGCTGTCTTCCTGACATGTGTTAGGCTGTATGTCTGCCACGCAGGAAATAGGGTTTGAAGCTCACAGCCAGGAGCAAAAACTGAGATTGAGGCTTTAATGAAGCTGGGATTGAGTGGCTAGGGTGGTTCAGTGAAGCAGTAAATGCAAACACATTATCACCTGAGAACTTGCTCCAATTTCACACCAATTAACTAGGAATGAGAGAGGAGGGCTGGGGCTGGCTGCAGAGATGCCTGATAATCCCGTGAATGGGCAGAAATGGCTCATACCAGGAGGCGCTTGTGCCAAAACGAGTTTGTTAGATAACGCCAGTCCCAGCAATTTTGTCTTGGGGAGTGAGCATGTCATTACTGGAGCTGCTTTTATTAGCAAATATTAAAAACATTTTCAGAAATACAGATGCCCGTGAGGGAAGTACGGGTGGCGAGTAATAAAGCAATAGCTGATTATTTTATTTCTCTGCCAATGCGTCATATCACAAGGGGAGGGAAGGGGCAAGGGGAGAGGAAGAAGAGGGCTGGAATGTGAAGGACTGCTGGTGCAAAGCCGGCAGCTCATGGAGGGGAATATCCCACCCTTGAGGAGCCCCTCGGGATGCTCAGTTCTGGATTTGGAATGGGTTTAACATCTAACCCACCACCTGCAGATGTAGGTCTGTACCCCAGAAGGAGGGCAGAGTGGTTCCCCAAAACTCACCTTGGCAGCAGTGATGGGATCCATCCCCTCCACCTGCATCCAGGAGCCAGCTCACCTTCACTGCACTTTAATATTTATTTCCTTTTTTTCCTGCTGGGATTATTTCCAGGTTAGGACTTAGTGTGGAAAAGGAGTAGCAATTTAGGGGAAGTGCTATTCAATGGATTTCTATGGATTAAATACTGAAAGAAATTGCATCCTCAGTGTGCTGGGCCCCACATTACCCCTTCATTAACTGCTGGTTTTGAGGTCTGCAGGCAACCAGCCTGATCCTCCAAACTGCTCCAGCTAAGAGACAGTCAGCAGGTTAAACTAAAGCAATTTCTTGCATTTAGATGAAATCTTGTCTTCATTTTGAAATGCATCAGTGATAAAGAGGCTAGTATACACATGCAAGGGCAAGAACCACTTACTGGGTTTCATGGTGACACACCAGGCTGCAGAAGATCTCAAAAAAAAAAAAAGGTTTGGGTTGTTTTCCTCATTTGGACAGGAAATATATGAGAGGTGGGGAGTTTTTCCCTCTCCTGCTGGGTAGGGTGCCAGGACAAGGCAGGGAGAGCACCTCATCCTCTTCAGCGCAAAGTCAGATGGATGAGAGCCCCCCAGGCTCAGCACCGCCGCTGCTCAGCCACCAGGCTGGTCCCATCCAGCAGAGGGATCTGAACAAACCACTCAGGAGCAGCAGCACCTTAAACCATGGCAAAGCAACAGCTTGGCTAGCAAAACACACCGGTCCCCTTGGGCACGTGAGTCTAGGTAGATTAAATTTGATGCTCTAGTGTTGGAAGCTAAAGAGGCACTTCATGAGGGGACTGAAAGAGGCTGCAGCATTTTTAGAAGAGACCCCTGTGTGCACGGTTAGCCCTGGGGAAGGCCTGGGTGAGGGGTCCTCAGTGCTACCCCAGCTCCTCTGTGGAAGGCAGCACCCGGGAAGTTCTGTTATCCTGAGAGCTGGTCTGTCCTGCCGCCCAGTAGGGAGATCCAACAAAATAATTGCAAGAAATGTGTGAGCAGGGGAAAAGCAGTTGACGCATTCTTCTCATTCAATATGGAATTACTTCAGGCTATGGGAAGGATTGAGATATCTTTAACATCAGGGAGATGTTTTCTCTGGCCATGGAGGATCGATAGCCAGCGAGGGACCAGGGCAAATCATAATATCCTAAAAACACCCAAGTATGGGCCACCTCACTAAGAGCCAAGGAGAGTGCCAGGGCTGGGTGAAGGCAATGCCTCATCTCTGGGCAAGGGGGACCCTGAGTGCTATCCTCCCTGCTGTGAATCTGATTTTCAGCATCACCCTTCACTTCTCTTCTGAATGGGCTTGGAAAGAAGGAAAAAGCTGTGGCTGAAATGCCGTGGCAAGAGCCAGCGCCTCCCAAGCCCGCTGCTGGGAGATGCTCTTCCCTAGGGTGAGTGGAGTGGGGTGCAGGGGCTACCTCTTGCTCCAGCTGTTCCAGCCATGGGGAGCAGGGACCTGCAGTCCTTTCCTCCTTGCGGCATGCAAACCGCCCTTCCAAGCAGGAAGAACACTGCTAAGTGGCAAATCTCCTGTACCATACACAATGGTGTGCCCAAGCCCCGGTGCAAATCCACAGGACTCTTCCCGTTCCCTCTCTCCAGCCTGTAATTATCTTAAAGGCAACAATTAAAACTATTGAAACGCATGTGATGGGTTTAGGGAGCATAGCCCAGCTAATCCCCACAGGCATCCCAGAGGAGTGGAGGTGAGGAGCTCCCAGGGACTGGATGTCGGTGCTTTGCCATGGTGGGGCTGCAGAGGAGTAAGTGCAGGGAGAGAAGGTGGCAGCAGCCCAGTTCCAAGCCAGCAGGGAACCCAAGAGTTACTCATGTGGCAGCGGCCAGGCTGGTGCCAAGGACTGGGTGTGCTGCCCCCCTGGTCCCCATCCCTGGCTTGGATCTCCCCGAGGTCATGCAGATAGCCAGCAGCAGAAAAGAACCCATCCCCCAAGAAGCTATTTTTTTTGCTTAAAGCTCTGAGTGTAAGGTTTAATGGCAAAAATGTCATCTTTCTTTTTCTGTGGCAGCCCAAACAGTGGACACATCGAGTCCTGAGGCATTCTATTTGTCAGGTACCAAACTAATGCTGTGTTCATACGCAGCCTCTTCTGCCTTCCCTGTCTTTTACCACAGCATCCCACTGCTCTTTTTGTATTCACATACAAAGGATGCTCTCTGCTCTAGGTGTCCCAAAGCAAAAGCAAGGAGATGGACAGTGAAGAATTGTGCAAAATATCACTGTCTTCCTGTGCTCACTGCTTCTTAATTACTTTTTTAAAATGAACAGTTATTTTCGCTGTTTTTCTGAAATCATCACCCACCCAGAACAAAGTTATATGTGATTCTCTGCTGCTTTATTTAAGAAGTGGTTTCTAACCTTCCCTAAAAACATTGAACAGCTTCAAGAGCCCCAAAAGGCAGGGAACTAGAGAGAAAAAAGAGAACACAAACTCTTTGTTCTCAGTATCTCGTGATCTTAAAGCGCTCAGGGTGATTTCAGGGGTGTCAGAGCAAGGACAGAGCCACACGGGGCATCCGCTGGCTCCTCTCTTCTCCAGCCTTCTTGCTCCAACACAGCAACACTTTTCATCCTCCCCCATGTGACCCCCTTTTGTGATATGGTATTTTAAAGATGACTAAAATTTCTAAATTTCTAAATTTGTTTCCTTTCCCAAAAGTTAAACAAATTTTAAACAGTTAATACTAAAAGTGAGTCATTTTGGCTTTAAAATGTCTTTATTTTAGCTCAGAATATTTTTTAAAATTTCTCCTCAAAATCAGATCATTTTTACTGGAAGAGTTTTTTTGTTACAATCCAAACAAATCCAAACAAATTCCTTTTCAATTAAACATTTAATTTCTGAATGCAAGTTAGCTTTACTTTCTGCTTTTTTTTTTTTTTCCCCCCTTCTCTTCCTTTCTCTCCCTTTCTCATTTATAAAATGCAAATAATTGGGGAAAAAAACCTCTTCTGAGCAACTTCTACTGCCACTAACACCAAGGCCCCCGAGGATGCTCCCAGCCCTGTGCTCCCCTCACTGGGGAAGGAGCCTGCAGAGTGTCCCAGACCCCCTCCAACACCCTCCATGTAACCCTTCTGGTTACACCAAAAAACGTGGGACAGACCCAGCTGTAGGGCTGGTGGGACAGAAAAGCCCACAGTAAATCCAGTCTTGGGCTGATAAGACCCCAAAAGGTCTGTGGCTGTTTTCTGGAAAGGGTGGGGAGCCATCAAGGCAGAGGAGCATCATTTGGGGCTGCGCTGCCCCAACTGGGAGACCCCTTCAGAAGCAGGCAACGTGGCTGTCTTATATTCTCTGTATATTTATCACGCATACTCTACAGAGCTCAGGTTATAAATTACACAAATGCATCTTTAAATTTTTTCATTCAAAAAAATATATACATGAAACTGTTGAACACACTTCCCACTGTCTTCCCCTCAGTGAAGCTCTTCACTTTCACTGTCTGTCAAGGAGCAGGTCCAGATGATGTGTGGATTTGAAGTGACCAGCAGGAGCTGGGTCCGTTCCCCTTGTGCCTCCTCTCCTCTCTCCCACTGTCCCTGCAGCATCTGTGGGAGAGAAACATGTTTCTCATGGCCTGTCTCTGATCAGGACATCCTCCAAGTGAGTTGCATCTTCCCCCACCACTCTTAATAAGTGATACAGCAGATGAACAGTGTATTATGTATTTATTGATTAACAGCAGTATCTTAGATAAATGAAACTCAGTTGCCTTTGATGGCAAGAATAACATTGGGCGTAAGTGCAGCTGGCATATGGAAAAATTTATTTGGGAGTTGCCTTCCATCACGTGAGTTTTTTATTTGCATTTCTAGAGGGCTTTAGAGATGAGTTTCTATTTGAAGCCAGGGAGGCGAGAGGGCTGTAGGATGGTGGGAGCTCAGGTTTTCCCAGGAAGCGCTCTCTGTGTTGGGAGATTAATACTGACCATGGGAGAAGCACAGGGACAGAGATTCACAGCAGTGCCTGGTTTTTCACAGTATGGGTGAAAAAAACTGGGAGAACTGAGAAGCAAATGAGAGGGACAGATTCCTATCTCTAGAGCTTCAGATCAAGATGTTAATAAGCCAATAAGTTGATGGGCTCGATGAACACAGAGCAGTGATGTTCACCAGCCTGTCTTGCGCCGGAGATTAAACAAAGTGATCTCCTCTGACTGTAAAATGTACGAAGCTGCAAAATCTTAAGGGCATATAAACTTACTTTGATTGCAGGGCTTGGATCTTGGAAGTCGCATTCCTTTAATTTCCTTGAGCTGGTTGCTTTCCCCATGAAGGACATGTACAAGGTGGTGAGTTTTCAATGGAAACTGGTTCTGCCTCATTTTCCACTTCTCTCCTGCTACAAGGAAAGAAGTGCAGAGCTCCGGAGGCCTGCCTGCCTTTCTCTATGCAGACAGAAAGGGCTGGGTGTCTGTGTTTAATTACAGCCTGAAAGAACTGCATTTAAAAGACAACAGCGAGCTATTTAATTAATACTTATCATTAGCACACATAGGAATGCCTAGCAGCAAATTGCAACAACAAAGCAACTCTTTTTTTTTCTCTTTGCACTTGGGATAAATTAATTTTAAAAAAGAGTAAACAAACCATTTGCACCAGATTTGAGATGACTTTATATGGAGTGGGAGTACTGGGATAGTAGGTATTACCCTAGGACAGCAAAGATCTATAAGAGCAGGCTTTTCAATCTCCAGCTCTCCTGGCCAAGAAGCATATCTTCATCTATCCATCTATCAGTATTTCTATCTTGGCGTTTACACTGGGCTCATCCCCATGTCTGAGCGCCTACTTGTCTTCATGCCTGTCCATAAATTACACGGCACCCCCAAGGCATTATAAATAATAATTCAACTACCAAACCTTCAGAACACTGTTTTAAAGAATTGGCTCATAATTTACCACACTGTGGACTCCTCCTCCCAGCCCATAAAGGTAAAGCTGGAGCAGAAGGATGTGATGCTCTGATCGGCAGAGGAAACGCCGCAAAATCAGTTCCTTGTGCGGGAGGGATGGGGTGGCAGGCCTGATCTGGAAGATGGGAAAGGACATAGTGGCAAAGCACAAGGGAAGGCTAGACTGCTAGACTGCTCTGCTTGTGGGAAATAGCATCCTCATCCTCAGCCCATTGAGGATGTGTATATTTGTTAGTCCCACCAATTTTTCCTCAGCCAGCACTGCAGGCAGCCAGTCATCCCATGTCCCTCTTTAATTAATAGCACTTTTAATGGCACTGTTAATGATTGGAGTGTCAAATCACAGTGTGGCTTTGCTGCTGATGTCCCCAGTAAGGTGCAATGCCAGGGAACAACACTAGCTCAGAGGGAGATGGCTTTAAGGGTGGACCCCATGTGTAGCTAGACAGATCCCAACTCAAGCATGGGACAAATGACCCAATCCCATGCTGAACACACCAACAAATGGCTACAGGACAGCAGGATGCTTTGGCACCTGTAGGCCACTGGGCAGAAACCTTCAGATGAACCATGGGGGACCCTATTTCTCTATCCCAACACATTGCATCTCCATCCCAATACAATACTTCCTACTTGAGGTACTTAGGGGTTAGGAGCAGGTCCCAGACATGTCTCTCAGTGTAAAGGTTGTTCAACCTCCAGGGCCACATCCCTCGCAAAACATGGAGTCCATGCAGAGGATGGCCACTGGCTCATGGGCAACGCTGTCTCCTAAGATGGGTGGGTTGGATATGCTCAGGGTGAAGAGCCTGAAACTGGAATTTTTGCTGAGGAAAAGTGTAAGCAGTTGATGTGCGAGATGAATTATTTCACAAGTCTGGCCTGAACAGCTCTGGAAAGTGCAGAAGTAATATCAATAACCCCAGGAACACATCCAGCTGCCAGAACTTGCAGCTGCCCATTAAAGTGTTGGGCAAGGAGGTACCATCTTCCCAGACAATTTTCCTCCCTGTGTTTTCCATTTTTCTGTCAAACAAAGCTGACCCTCCCTCTCAGATGGAGACCTGAGGAGGAACAAGCAGAGCGCCAAGCACCCCTTTTGGGGCCAAAGTGGGAACAAAAACCCATGGTGTGAGAGCAGCCAGGGATGCCACAGTCCCTGAGCAGGCGGTGGGACTCAGCACACACACAGGTCAGGTTCATCCCTGCCACGGGCAGCCGTGCATTGCCCTCTGTGGGAGCGTGGCTGCTCTGCAAGCCAAGCGTGTCTGTGCACCCTCCACCTCAGCTCCGGGCGTGAAACAGGCTTTTCCTGCTGCGCTTCTGCCCCAGAAATCCCAGGGAGAGGTTTCATAGTGTCCTGCCCAAAAAACACCTCGTTTGGACTGGGGGAGAAGAAACACCCTCACACCACAGGGCGATAGTCCCCCCTAGGAGTATTGTCAGGGATGTTTGAGAATTAACCACCTTTTCACCCTGCATGGGCATCGTCTGCTGCCTCCCCGCAGAGAGGCTGGACCCTGTACCCATCCGACTGTTTCGGGGCTCAGGGATGGTAACGTTGGGATGTATTCACCACACTTTCTGCTTGCAAAACACACCAGGGCTTTGGCAGACTGCAAACCCCTGTCCTCCCCGGCCAGGGGTCAGGGTCCAGCCCCTTGGCCTCCCACCTCCACCTTCTGCTCCAGTCCTGGCAGCAAGCTGGACTTGCAACCTCTCCCTCGGATGCGGAGCTGGATGCAATTTCAGGCCTCTCCCCCCTCACAGGGTGTCTTAAGCTATGATTAAGAGCTAGATTACAACCGGGCAGCTGTCCGGGGCCGAGAACCGCAAGATTTGGGGAGGCACTTATTAAAGGCTGTGGAGCCCAACAAGTACAATATGTGCATCAGGAAAAGGGACAGCCCATCACAGGGGTCAAATGGGATCAGAGGAGTTTCTCATTGATACCACCAGTAATTTGTTGGCCCACCCCCCAGTGCAAAGCCATCCTTTGAGGCAAGGTTATTCATGAGGATTCCTTAAATAAGACATTTTGCTGGCCAGTTTGGCTCTTAAAGAGGGGTGAATCATGAAGCATCAGACCTTCCCTTGGACCCCTCTACCGCTTTTATCTCAAATACTTGATCCACCCAGCTAGTAGAGCCATCAGCATTAAAAACATCCAGTATGCAAGCACTGTGTTTTTTTCCATCATTTTCAACTAAGCTGTTTCCCTTACCCCCTTAATTGGGATGGGGCAGCCTCAGCCCCTGCCTCAGAGGAGGCATGGGTCCCTTCCCTCCTGCAGGGTTTTGGTGGGATGGAAGGAGGTGGCATGGGGCCGGGTGTGCCGAGGGGAGCAGAGGAAAAGCTTGCCCAGGTGCCAGCAGGGCGGCTTGCAGCCCAGGCAAAGCTTCCCACTCTTCCCGCACATTCTGCAACATCCCATGCTGATTCACTTCACAGCATTTTCTTTTACCCTGCTAAATGCCACTAAGCCTTCAAATTAATCCTCCCATTACGGGACTTCCTTTGATGTCAAAGGGGGAATTTTTTTTTGATGGCAAAGGGGGATTTTTCCCCCCTTGGTGTAATTATTCCTTTTTTTTTTTTTCCCTTTTTAGGCACAAGAGATTCCTGCCAGATGCACGACTTGTGGAGGCAGCTCCCACACGAGGTATTTATATATTTATATGTATATGATGGGAACGTAGTATTGAAAGACCTGAAGTTTCAGGCTAAAGATAAGGGGAATTTCCCATTTCCTATTTGCTTCAGGAAGTTGCCTGAGAAAAGTCTGCAGCAGTACTGGTACCAAAAGCTGCAAGATACGGCACTGGAAAGTAGCTCTTTAAAATGAATGTATCCAAGGAAAACATCCACTATTTAACACTATTACTGAGTAAGTTTTGATGCCTGGGAATGTTCCCCAGCACTGCTTAAATTATGGGGATGGGTAAAGCAGATCCACTACAGCTCTGCATGCATTTCCCGTTCAGTGTCTCGGGTGCTACTGGGATCACTGGGCTGAACATCCCAGCACGGGGCCAGAATCACTGGATAATCCTCAGGAAGATGGTGACTGTGGGTAGTGCTAAAGGAGCTTTCTGTAACAGCATGTAATGATGGACCAGGCAGGTTTATTCAGTTTCAATCAGTTGTTACGGATTTCTAGGAAAAAGGGGATACAAATGCAGAGCTCTTCACTGAAAATGTTATGTACCCTTCAACGGAAATGTACAGACATGGAAAAGTCTGTACCATTCAATGGTGAAGTCTGTTCCTGCTAATAGTTCGTTGTAGGAGGACCACAGGCTCCCCTCCCAGCATAACATGGGGCTTTCTTAGGAATGAGAAATGAGCCCTGGGAGGCATCAGCCAGCCGTGCCCCAGTAGCTCAGGTCTGCGTGACTCCCTGCCTGGTGACCCCCTCATGTCCCAGAGGGGCTGACTGACTCCCTGATGCCTCTCGCCGTTGTGTCGTGGCTTCAATCTGCTCCCGGAGCACCTGTGTCCAGTCCTGTCCCCGCTCCAGGGAAGCGGACCTGGTCTCCATCCCTGTTAAGGCAGTGATTTCAGGGGGCAGCTGGGGAACCAGGCCTGCTCGGAGCACAGCATCCTGAAATTTGGCCGCAGAGGCTGGAGCTAAACAACACCGGGGCACGCTGAAAAGGAAAGAAAAGCAAGAAAACTTTTGATGTAAGCAAGCCCTGAGCTGGAGATGCTGCAGGGGCAAGGGGGCAGTGATGCTCTGGTCCCCAGCGCTCCCGACCATGGCTGTCCTTACCTGTCTGGCTGTGAGTAGTGGTAGTGAGCTGCCACAGCAGAGTGGGGGCACAGCAGGTAGTGGTTTTCCTCCCAGCAGCGCTGCATGGCTTGCACAATGTCCTCGTCGGAGGCCGAGCAGGAGCGCAGGGTCTCAGAGAGCTGCAGCCCCAAGGGAAACGGGGAGGTTTGCAGAGGGCATCGCCACCCCACGGGCTCCCAACCGGGCTTGTGCCACGGGCACCCAGCAAAGCAGTTGGAAACAGGGGGGCTGAAGGATGGAGTTCCCCAGGGACTGCAGGAAGAGGGGTTGCTTGCTGCAGCTGGGGGATGAGGCCCTGTTGGAAATGGCCACGGGGCTGGGGTGTGAGCAAGGGGTTTGTATCCCCAGGTGTTGGAAGTGTGGGTGGAAAGGAGCCGAGACTCAGCTCTTCTGCTCCATACTGCTATTTGTATGATCCAAGGGAGTTTCTGAGGGCTTGGAAAACCCACCTCAGTGTAATAGCTCTTCTTTCTTTTAATAATGCAATTTTAAAATATTTATTTTGCTCCTGCACAAGCAGGAGTGGACGCCAGGTAAGGGATGCTCAGTGGGGGATAGCGAGTATTGGATGGGAAGAGGCAGGACTTTGCATCTGGCCAAAGAGCCTCACAATTCAAATATTTGGTTTTATTTTGTATTTCTCTCTGCTTTGTGTTTGTGCTCCCACATGTCCCAACACCGAGGCTGAATTGTAGCCCCAAGCCCAGTAGAGGGACTCCCAAGAGCCATGCTTGGTTCGTGCTGGCACCTGCTGCAGGATGCCTCGGTGCAAGGCCAATGCCGGCACTTGGGTGGCCAGGGAAGGGGTGGCTGCTTCTTCTACTTAGATAACTGTAGGCAGTTTTTAAGCAGTTTTGCAAAGACAAAAGAGGTTTCTTCCAAAAAAAAATAATTAAAAAGGTTTTTAACGTCTCCATGAGCACACACTGATATAAAACTCCATTGGCCTCATGCTTAAGTTTTTGATTGGAAACTTTCCACCAGGATTTTTTTTCTGAAAATTAGTTGAAAACAACCAGTAGTGGTAAATTTCCTTACACACGCACACATGGACACAAATGCAGTGGCGCAAGCAGGAGGAACTGACCTTTTTGTGCAAATCCTCCGGCAGCTTAAGGCTTTTCGACATGCTGAATCGCTCCATCAGCATTTTCATCAGGCTGCTGTCAGAGCCCGAGAGCAGCCAGAGGATCCTCTCCATGTTGTAAGGCTCCTGCGATAACAAGACAATAGGTAAGCAGAGGAAATTCAAGTGTCTGTCTTGAGGGGAGAGAACTTGTGCAGATTCTCTCATGTCTAATTAGGGTTGAGGTCCTACTGCTATGTTTTTCTTGGTGGAAGCTGGGGTGGGCTTCGTGTCTTCCCCCTGCATACCTACATCCTAAGACAAATCCTTAGGAACACAATGTCCTTCAGACCTCTGACCTGTCAGAGCAGTCTGACAGTGACCATCAGATTAAAAAAAAACTAATGAAGGGATGACTGATAAATCGCCAGTGTGACCACAACTGTACAGTCACCTTGAGGAACCCAGGCTAATAACATGCTATGTATATGAGAACCAGAAATATCCAGCTGTTTACTCAGTGTTGCAGATGCTGCTGTGAGTCACTCAGCTCCCGCGTGAGTTAATGAGACACCCAACTCCCTGCAGGGCTGACTGATAATCTTTATGAACATTTAAGGCACATATAGGGCCTGACTGGCCTGTACGGCTATGTAGCAATCGGTGTTGCAACACTGCAGCAAAACTCGGTGCAAGACCAGAGAGGAGGGTCCCAAACCAATTTCACTGCACACTGTCTCGTTCCTGCACACTAACAAACACCAAGAAACATTCATCCAGGTCGTTTGGCCAAGGTATCTTTGTCCAAGACAGACAGGACAAGGGGCACTGACTTGCCTCCTCATCACATCTTCTGGGTTCAAGAGCTGGTGATGAGCTCTATGTACCTTTTAGCAGCTGACAGTGCCTGTGACCTTTTGTCTCTCCATCCTGTCCTACCTTGGCAAGTCATCAGGACTTACTCAGCCTTTCGTGTCCTTATCTGGGTGGCTTATGGCTGCAGTCCTGTTCTTCATCTTCCCACCATCATTTCCCAGAGCCTCCAGCCTGTAATCTTCAGTCTAGTCTGGGTGTAGCCTGCCCTTGGCTTTAGGCTGTCCCCTGTTTTAGGCTGTCCTCCGCTTCCCAAATTGGCTGTCCTGAGAAGTTTCGTGTCAGCATGCCTGGACTTTGATGACCTTCTACTGGAGGTGCCTCCAGCACCCTCCCCCTGACACCTCTTCTCCTCTCCTTCCTTCTCCTGCTCCCACGTCCAGACCCTTCCCTTCACCCTCCATTTGTACCAGTCTTATGGTTTCCACTACTGATCACTACATTGATACCAGTAACTCAAACTAGGCCAGGACACTGGTGCAAGCACTGGCCTTGCCATTTAAGTTATTAGCCAGCTCTCTGGCATGCTTTTGTTCCATGTCACTAGAGTTGTCCAGGAGAACGTTTGGGCCCAGTTTGGAGGACAGGTCACAATGTGGAGTGTTCCCAAGGAAAGTTTTGGCATGTGGGCGTGAGCTGCATGATGTTTCCTGACCTAGATTTTCTGCTTCACCTTCAACTCTTCAGTTACTGTCTAACTGGACAGTTTCCTCTGCTTTAGTATAGTCCTCAGCAGAGGCAATCTAAAGAGGTTGTACACTCACTTTCCAACACCTGACTGGGTGAAGCCCTGAGCAACCCGGTCTGACCTCAGGACTGACCCTGCTTTGAGCAGGTCCTAACTAGAGACTTCCTGAACACCCCTTCAGCATGAATGATCTTTTGAGCTATGGAAATATTTGCATGGATGCTTCAGATGTGAGGTGAACAATGATGCCCCATGCAGCTGTGGAAAGGGATGTGCAAAGGGATACACCCATCCAGCTCCTTGGGATTCTCTGGATATGACCTTGCCTGGCTGCCTTCCCTCATGGTCCCAAAGTCTGGCACATGCTTAGTTGCCTTCAGCTGCTACTGAAGGGACACGGACCAAGAGAGGAGCCCAGCTACCATTTGAGCTCTGAGGAGGCACACAAATTCATGCCTTGGGAGGAAAGTCAAGCTGCAGACCACAGCAGCCTGCTGATATTGGCATAACGTCCCCCTAAGGTGTTCGAACAGCTTTTGGAAAATCCATGTAGCTTCAGGCCACAGTGATACAACACCAATGATTTCAGACTTTGGTCACTTGTTTGGAAGCAGATCCAATCCCTGTGGATCACAGGGTAGGTATGAAATGGGAGGTATTTATTTCCAGGTGTTTGGTTTCTGTATCTCCATGACTTTTCATTTCTGAGGCCTTTGCCTGCCTGCTGAGACTTGTTTTGCTCTGAGCACGTTGCAGATGGCCATGGAGGAGGCATTTCTCCTGGTCTTCCCTATCTTCTTCCTGGTCTCTTCTCTTGCTCTTGGTGAGCCTTTCAGAAGCATCAACAAAGTTCTTGAGACATGATGAGATTTATAATTTTCTAAGCGTCACATTTTGAGAAAATGTCCCCTTCTTGCCAACCTTGCACATAATGAAACCTCAGAAACCCAGCATTTAACAACGTAAACTACAAAGTTAAGCCCTAAAAAGTGAGGAAGAAAGTGTTTGATCTATCTCAGCTCAGCATAAATGCTCAATATGAGTCACGCCTCTTAATGCACTGCTGAGGGGCATTGCCACTGGCAGAACTATGCTCTCGTAAACCAGGTAGAACAGAGTACAAGGAAAAAAAAAAAAGTATAATATTTGTTATTTTCCCATTTAGGCCAATTCATTACATACCTGAATATCCATGGCTGATGCTAACGTAGCCTTCACACTCTCCGACAGTGAGAAATCTCCTTGTTGAACAGTCCTATGAATGATGTCATTGCTATTAACCACAGCAACAAGTCGAATTGGGAGACCCATTTTCTGGGCAATACAGCCAGCTAAAAAAAGTGAAAAAATACATGCATGCTTGATGAAGAAACATTCAAAGGACATTTAGCAAATAAGTCATTGTACAAATTGATAGAGCACGTAGTTCAGAAGCAGACACAAAGGACACTCCCTAATGGACTCTGAGATATCTGTCTTCCATGTTTTGGTAGAGCACCAGATTATAAAATCCAGGGATGCAGTGCTGCATCTGCCATCCACACTGACCCTCAGGCATCTCCACATTTAAAGATGGATGGGTGGGGGACCAAGAGGTCAGGATGCTGCCGTTCAAGCAAGAGAGATGGAGCTTTTGGATTCTTGCAGCTTGTTAATGATGCCTCAGATGGGAAGCCTGGAAATACAGTGAATGCAGTTGAGTGTGTTGAAGACTTTATTGCTTTCATGAGGCATGAACTTTGTATGCCTATTATGGGATGGAGGCAGTCAAGAATTCACTTTTAGGCCAGATTACACAATTGAGAGTGGTTTTCTTGACTGCACACTACCATGCAAACAAGAATAGGACTAGGCAGCACTCCACATCTCTGTTAATGTCTCATTTAGGAAATCAGAGCCATGGTATTTTCTCTCTTTTCTGGATCAAACACATTCTGTCTTCTTCTAATGTGCCCATCCTCAAGATAGCTACAGTCATCACCAAGGAGTGGTTTGGGATTTTCTGCACCTTGAATCAGTGACACCTAAATGAGTAATAACCACACATGAGTAATAAAATATAAGTGGTTCTGAAGAAATCCTACCAGAGAGTGGGTGTTTTAATAAATAGCAATACCCAGCATCTGCAAAGTGCTTTTAGTCCATAGGTCACAGCACTCTCTCTCTTCCATATCTAACCTATCTTTTTCCCCTTCACCTGTGATATTTCCTCCTCCTCCTGTTGGCACAACAATTTCCACCACTGGCAGCGGGGTGGTATCCAGGGATGGGGCACACTGAAAGTAAGCATAGAAGTGGTGTGCAATCTGCACCATAATCCTAGACCAGTTGACCGAATTCAAGCTCATCAGATTGTATTTTCTGACAAAATCCACATCAGCAAACAGTTCCTTGATCGGCTCATCGATTTCATCACTGTTCCCATGAGCTGCCAAAAGGAGAAAGGAAAGATTAGATCTGCCAACATCAGCGCATCAGGCACAAGGTATTTCTGCTCAGAAATCGGGTCAGTCTCAAGCCCTGGGGTTTGCTGCAGCCAGGGCTGTCCTGCGCTGCCCGTCTGCCTCGGGGGCTGCAGGAGCCAGGGGCTGGGTAGCACCATGCGGATGCCAGCTGGTTTCTGCAGACACTGCACTCTGCGCTCTCATTTACACCAGGTACATATCTGCCAGGAAGGCAAATGCCTGCATCCCCTGGGAGATACCAAGGTGAAACCTGGCTAAGCAGAGGAGTCCATAGAACAGCTCAAGGCACCCCATGGTGATCCCCACCATGATGGACCACTTATGAAGGTGAAGAGACAGAGGGAAGGGGTCATTCTTGATGCTTTCAGTGCCAAGAAATGGCGCTGAATTCAGTGCAGATGAACACCAGCCACCTGCAGAGATACAGCTCTGTTCTGTGGCCAGGTGAAAAGGGAACCTTGAGCCACTTGTCATCAAAGTGGGGTCATCTGCTGTATGCTCCTGATAGCCACACACCTGGGCATGGTAGCCATGATGGTAAAGACCCAACTGGCTGCAGCTGCTAAAGCAGCAGCCACCTGAGACTTGTGGGGTCATTATTTTGACACAGCAGGGCCATAAAGCAGACAGTCTGACAGTAAAGCCAACCAGCAAAGACGTGGACGTTGTCTTCAATGACGGTGGTCATCTGAAGTTCCTGTATCTGGGTGCAGAACCCCTTGGGCAGCAGAACAAAGATGTCCATGTTCTTCTGCCCTCTCACACTCTCAATAGCCGAGCTCCCCGTGTCTCCTGAAGTCCCTGTTTCAAAGTAAGGGAGAAGCAAGAAAAGCAAAAAAATTGATGTGCCAGTCAAACCTGCATCACTGCACTTTAAGAAAAAGATATAGAAATTTTCCATTAGATATTTTTGGCTACGGCAGCCACACTGGCATTGCCTGGAGATCACTCACCAGCCACCCACGAGGCAACACTACCCCAGGACATCTATGGGGAGGGCCGTGGGATGATGGCCCTCAAGGTAAAATCCTGCCCAGAAGTTTTACTTCCCACAAAGAGGCATACTCACCCACCAGAATAGTGACGTGCTTCTGCTTTTTCTCCAAGAAATACTGTAAAAACTGCCCTGTGCAGAACAAGGACAGATCCTTAAAAGCGTAAGTAACCCCGTGCCACAGCTCCAAAACATTCAGCCCATCTTTCAGCCTGGACAAGTGGATGACGTCCTTGTGTCTGAACCTGCTGAAGGCCCTGTCAATCAGGTCTAGAGGGAAAATGGTTAAAAAGGCAGTTAGATTGGGTGAATGAGTATTTTTCTGCCCCATAGCTTCCTGCATCTGTGCTCTTGATGCTCCTGGAAAGCTTCTGCTCAACTAAAGACTCTCAGTTGCTGGAGAGGTGACAGTTATTCTTAGTTATTGGGAGTAAACCAGCCCACTTTATTGTCTTTGATACGTCTACAGTGAGAGACCCCAGGGGACACCTTACACTATCAGAGCAAAGTGTCTTAAAATACAAAATACAGGAAACTCAAATTTTATCATAACACACTGTTAAGATAGAGGTTGTAGCTGCCCTCTGGTGGAAGTGATAGCTGTTAAATGTTAAAAACATTAAAAAACAGATCTCAATGAGAGCGTGGAATAGCAGAAAGCCCTAGTGGGAGATCAGGTCTGGAGCAGTGAGCAGGACCACAGCATCAGCCATCACTATTGCAGTCACCACAATATTTATTTGCACACAGGGGGCACCTTTTCCAGAAGGTAACAAGCCCCAGCAAGGTGACAGAGAAGAAGAGGGTACAGAAAGGAGAAGGCAATGGTGCAACAGGCTCTGTACTCTAGGGCCTGTGGAGAGGATGAGACAAAGGCAAGCAGACACATCTGACCACCCCAAAATCCTGCATAGGTTGAGGCTCACCCTGTGAGCATCTCCCTGCATGGTTGAGGCTCACCGTTGAGGGTGCTCCTTGGGACCAGCTCGGCCGCAATGAAGAGGGAGCACAGCTCCTTCACCAGCTCCCGGTAGGAGAGGCAGCTCCACCTCCTCAGGGTGTCCCCGTCCAGCGAGGGGACGCGCTGGGGCATGAAGAGGCCCCCATCAGGTGCATAGCCGGAGAAGAGGGCTTCCTCAAAATCGACAGCCCCTGTGCCTCCCCGTGTGCTGACATACTCCATGGGTCCTGGGGAGGCACCGCAGTCACTGCCAGGGCCCCAGAGCATTCCTCCTCCCAGGAACAACCCTGCATCTCAAACTGACCCCCCAAAAACATTCCCATGTGGACAGACAAAGCTCCTCAGGGAAAAAAACCAAACGCCTCTTCCCCTAAAAAAATCTCACAGAGTGGAGAGCCAGAGCGGGCAGAGCCAGCAGAAGGCACACGGCATCATGCAGGCAGGGGAAATGCTGCCCGGGATTTGCAGGGAGGTGGCTGGAGCCTCCTCATCCCGCCTTCCCTGTGCCTTTCCCACCCTGTCCCAGGGACCCTTCCCAGCCTGAGCCTGAGCAAAAGCCCTGAGAGCGCAGGAGTCACCACACCGGCACGTTAATTCCCCTGCAGGACGTTTGCAAAAGCTGGAGGTTTAAATTATTTTTTTTAAAAAAAAACCAACAAAACAAAACAAAACAAAACAAAACCCAGGAAAAGTAAATAAATATGGGTTTAGACCAGGCTGATTTTGTTCCAAGGGGTTGAACTAAAGGCAGGATTTAACTCGGTGCGGTAAGTCAAATCCCACCGAGCGGCCGCGGGCGCTGCCGGGAGAGGCCCCCGATCCCCGGAAACCCCGCACCCCGTCCCACCTGGGGCACTCTGGCCGGCGGTGCAGCCGCTCGGCTCGGCTCGGCTCGGCTCGGCACGGCACGGCACGGAACGGAACGGAACAGCAGGGCTGCAGGCCGCTTGACCCCGCGCAGAGGCAGGAAAAGCGGCCGGACAACTCGTCGCCACCGCCGCTTGCGGCCCGGCCACCCGTTGCACTTGTGCTCACGGAAAACCTCTCCCCGTTGCGCCTCCTCCTCGCCGCGGCTCAGCCCTGCACCGAGCCCGGGAACGGGAACGGGTGGGAAAGATGGAGTCGAGCTGTTCCTGGTGGGGCCGGGCAACAGGGCAAGGGGCAGCAGGCACGAGCTGCGGCTGGGAAGAAATCTAGTTAAAAATTAGGAGATATTCGCAGTGCGGGTGGTGAGGCGCTGGAAGAGGTTGCCCAGGGAAGTCGTGGATGCCCCAACCCTGGAAGTGTTCAAGGCCAGGCTGGATGGGGCTCTGAGCAACCTGGTCTGGTGGGAGGTTCCCTGCCCATGGCAGGGGGGCTGGAACTGTGCGATCTTTAAGGTCCCTTCCAACTCAAACCATTCCATGAGATAGCTTTTAACCGTGAGAGTGATCAAGCACGGGGTATGGAGAGCTTGCTGTCTCCAGTATAACCCCAGAGAGATAAAAAATTTGGCTGGGGACACACTGAGGCACCTGATTTAACTGTGAGGTGGGATTTAAATTTGATATTGAACCTGCTTAAAGCAGGTTTTGGGTCAGAAACCTCCAGAGGTCCCTCCTAACCAAAATCAGTCCATAATTCAGCTGTGCAAAGCCAAATGTTCAGCCCATGGGGCTGGGTCATCGTAACAGCCCCATTCCACCAGTGAGGAAACTGAGGCACAGGAGGGAGAGGGGATGTGTGCTGGGGTGTGCAAAAAACCTCAGTTCTCATCTGTGGGGAAAGGCTGTGCATCTCTTTTCTTACTTCTTAGCTGAATAAATGAAAAGTGTTTTTAGAAGGGCAAGGTCAGCACAGGACTGGTGGCAGTGAGGACCCAGGGTGCAGCGCAGCATGTGCTGCTGGAGCGTGCGTGGGGACTTCAGCCCAGGAAGGCAAGGTGCAGAGGTACAAAGGATGGCTGATAACAGCCAGCCGTGAGTCAGAAGATCATGTCTACAGTAAGGGACACATCACCTGCCAAAGCATCGGGGTCCGAAACAGCACGCATTGCCTCTAACTCTGATGAGTAACTGGAACCATGAGAAAAGTCTCCAGAAGAGTGGTCCGGTCCTTGCCTTGAGCACCGATGTGGAAACAGGCTTTTCTACACCCAGCATCCAAAAAGGACTGTTTCGGCAAGCTCCTCAGCAGGAGGCAGAAGTTAAAATTTCAGGCTCTGGGCGAAGTTGCCCGTGATGGTGTTGCTCAGGGTGGAAGGGGGCAGCTGTAGCAGAGCAGGAAGCAAACAGCAGCTTTTTAATAATATACCTGAGCTTAGCCAATGGGCCAGAACAATGTTAATAGTCTCCATTTTCTGACTATGTCTAGGAAGTCAGCTAGATAGGGAGCTACTTATCTATAATTATTTAAATTATATCACCCAACCAGCCCACATCTTCCCACCATAGGGAGATCTCTGTGCCCAACTAAAGGGCTTCAGGGTCACCTGCCCAGCTGAGGCAAGTGGCCAATGTCCCCAAAACGCAGCCCCAGCTCCAGGACATCTGCCACTCACCTCAGCTGGCCCCATGCAGGGGCAAACCCTACTTTGGCAAAGTGGTGTAAATATACAATGTTCTCAGACCCATATTATTTTTAACTGCCTATGTATTTTTGGAAGGTAAATGGTCCTTTAATATCCTGTCGGGTTAGTTATTAGTCCCTTCCCCATTTACCATCCCTGAAAGGGTCTTTTTCCCATTGTGATCCAATCGTAGGTAACCTAAAAAACTTTTAAGTAGCATTTCTACCCTAACCTCTCCCATGACAACATGCTGAAGTGAACTTGGGATTTCCCTTCCTTGCAGCAGAGGCCCAGCACACTTTGAGCCAAGCTAAGATTTAGACTAAAACAAGGAAAGGATAAAATCCCTAGGAAAAGCTGCACAAGGTGATAATTTTTATTAACAATATAATAATTTAATAACACCAGTGTGCACCTGAGCATCTCCGCCAAGGTCACCTGGCACATCTGGAGAGGACTCCCACCACCATGGGACTGCGTGCCTCTGGGCATTTACTCACTGTACATCTAACACTTTTAATGTGTGCACTAACTGTGTGACATAACTTCACCGATTCATCTCAGTTTTTCAGGTTTTTCTCAAGTGAAGAGCTTACAATGGGATTGACTATCCCTTCAGCATTACATCCCCTCAGGGTGCATGCAGGAACCCCACCAAAAAAAAAAAAGGGTTGTCCCAGGATACTTTCCGCTCTGTGCTCAGAGACAGAAATAGCATCAGGGCTGTTGCCACAGCTTTATCTGAGCCCTGGGTCTATCAGCACTGATAGCCCTCTCTAACGAGATGGCAGGGGTTGCCTATGTGGCAGCCACAGGTGAGCACAAAGCCCAGGGGAAGCACCTGGAACATACTCCAGGACAAGGGTGGCATTTATTGGGAGGGCTTGTTCCATGCTTGGCCCTGCAAGCTCCACGTGTTCATGTTTAAAGCACCATTTCTTAAATAGCATTTTGAATTTTAAAAGAAAGGAGGGGAAGAGCGTGCCTGTGCTGCTGCACATCAGCCCACTGGGGCTCATCCAATGCAGCAACAGGCCAAGAGCTGGAAAATGCAAGAGCTTTTAATGAATCTGGTCTTGCCCGGTGCCTCCATATTCCTGCTGGGATTTGCATTTCCACTTTGGACCTTGTCCGTTCTGAGCAGTTCATGTTCTTTGAACTCATCTGTCAGAAACCAGCTGTGCTTGCAAACCCCAGCTAAGGCTGCTGTCAGACTTTTCCAACTTTTTTTCATACTGCACCAGCTTTCACCCCTCAGCCTCAGAATTTCCTCAGCCTCTCCACCCACCAAAGGCATCCCAAAGTATGGTGAGGACACCAAGGAAGCAGAAAGGCACATACAGCAGCGAGAAGCAAATGTTTTTCCTGTGCCAGTCTCCCAAATTTTCAGGTCTCGCCCCAGAGTGTTGCAGCACGCGAAGGAAAGCACTGCCAATGCTCTCAGCTTCGTGTTTGCTGAACAGCTTTCTATCGTCTCCACCAACGGGCCCCTCCATAACAAAGTATTGGGTTTGGGTCCCCTTTCCATACCACCAGCAGAACATCCCCAGGCCCAGGAGCACCAGGGACCACAGTGTGTGCCAGAGCCACCAGAGAATCCCCGTGTCACTAGATGGCGGCAATGCCTTGCATCCACGGAGGAGATGCAGGAACGCAGCCTCGGGAGAGCTTTGCTCTCCTTGCATCTAGCCTTTCCCACCATCGCATGGGTCCCTCTCGCCGTTCAGGCCACAGACACCCAGACCTCCCACTGGGATTTCAAGCAACAGCCAGGAAACGCCTCTCAAAAAAATTCCCATTTTGGAGCTGAGGAAGAGGAGGCAGAGGCAATATCCTGCAGCAAGATGCCAGGCTACAAAGACGTGTGGCCTGAGCCAACACAAGGGTTCATTGAGGTAGGAAAGAGGTTGTTAGGTTGTTAGGAAAGATATGGTCATCCCATCTTCTCCCTGAGATCCACCCTTGGGTTTTATCAGCCTCCTTCCAGCCTGGTCCCTCCTCCCATAGGGGTTTCTGCAGCCTATGCCCAGGGAGAGACTGGGAAAGGAGCACACTGAAAGACTCACAACTCACAACCAGGACCAGAACACATGAAATTTAATTTAAAAAAATATAATCACATAAGTCGGGAAAGCACAAAAATCTCCCTGTTGTCTCCAAGTCCTGTCACTGCCCATGAGCTGGCTGATGTCTTCTAATTGTACCCAAACAAAAGTTTTCAGACCTATAAGTGACCCAAGAAACACCAGGCAGGTCCAGGAATTGGGTGATAAAGATGTTTGGGGTTTCGCAATGTCACCTACTGCCCTGTACAGAATGCATCCCAAAGGGTAGAATGTTATCTGAGAAAAAAATATATAAGCTTGTCATTGAGGGTGTATGAAGGTGCTACGTGTCCCCCTACCCTCTGACACACAGAAACATAAACTTTCACAGGAAAACAGGAAAGTTCCAGGTAAAAACTGTAAAGCCAGAAATCAAACTATTTTAGTTCTGCCTTTCCCAGAGGCAGACCCGTAGCAGGCTCAGCGATCCATAGCAGGAAGGGGGCTAGGAAGTTTTCGGAGAGTGTCTGCAGCTGCACAGGCAGATGCACACCCATAATAATTTGTTTGAGACTCATGTCAAGGAGATATAAGGCATATATATACAATTTTAAATTAATAAAAGTGCATGAAGCTGCCTCTTTGTTATGGCAAATGTGGCTCTTCTTCCCTCTTTCTAAATCTGATATAAATTGCAGGTATCTCAGCTGACATGAGGTAGGGCTTCCACGTGGGTCAACACCTCTTCTCACCTACAAATGTATATACATAAACTTTTCCACCTTGGGTAGAATCACAATCTGGTGATTTTGTAGAGCAAGAAGCTGCCAGCATCAGCCCTTTCCCCACGGCTGGGTGCATCGCCCTTTCCTCACCACGAGGTATTTCACAACAGGTTCAGGGACATCTGTGTTGTGGTTTGGTTCTTGTAGACCAAAGTGCAGGACCCACTCGTAAAAGCAGAGCAGAAAGGGAACGCGAGGGTGGGATTGTGCAATGCTGGCTCCCGCGGTGGGACATTGAAGATGCTGCCACCTGAAGCAGGTTGTGCAATCTGGTCCTACTACACCAAAGATTATATTAAACACCAGGGCCAAATTGTATCTCAAAATCTGCAGTCCCACAGGATATGGGCTCTATGGCCACCCACCAGGGACCTGACAAGGAAGATGCTGTGGAGACTGAGCAGTTACAACATATTTGCTTTATCTGCTTTTCCAGGTGACTTTGGGAAGGTCACTCAGTTCACAGCCTCTGTGTGCACTGCATCTTGTATAAAATGGGGATACCTGTGCTCAGGGTGGTGCTTTGACTATAGCAAACATGGCACCAGCACCCAGCAGTACGTGCACAGAGGCAATCCTGGACTTTGTCTACAGTTCTGGCCTTGCTGGCACAATGGTCATTTCCTGTGGAGCATCTCCCTGGCCGTGAACCTGGTGAAAACTATGGTGCTCTCAGACCTTATGCAACCTCTCACTCTGTCCTCCTCATGGCAGGGTCATGCCTCAGCACCAAGCACCTGGTCTGTGCATCACTCTTGTGTCATTGCTTTCCCCAGCCAAGGAGTATCATCTGCTAAGGAAGGTCATCTTAGGGGCTTTTGTTTGGACTTTCATTTATTTTAAATATAAACTGTGCTTATATTGGGTCAGAGAAAGAGAGGGCAACATTGGTGTTTTGCACAGCACATCTGCACATTCTGGAGTGGTAAAGATATCAGGGTGATGGTCACCCCAGAGCATGAGGCTCCATCATATTTGTGTGGGACATCAAATCTATTGTTTTGACAGTGTTATTACATTTATGAACAGCTATTTCAGGGAGCGGGACATTCATATAGTGCATGTGTGTGGTAAAATGGGTTGTACATCAGGACTCACATGCAAATTGTAGGGCACGCAGGTGCACAGGCTTCTCCTCATGCCTGTATGGACCTGAGTACCCGTGAGCCACAGGTGAGCCACTGGGCTTCATAAATCAGGATCAAGGGGAGCATGGACCAGCTGGACAGGTGAGTACAGGCCCAGAGTGACAGCCAGGTGTCCCTCCAGGACTGAAGTTCTTCTGACCACCTGTAGACACTTGGAGGCTGCTGCTTTTTGCATCCCAACATACAAGTCTCCACTTGGTCAGAGGAAGATTTGCTTATCCTCACTGTGTCTCAGGGGCTTCTACATGTGCCTGGATGGAAACATCCACACTGCAGACATGTGGTAGGGTGAGATGGTGTTTCATTTGTATTATTTAAATGTTTACTGACTCTGCCTGGGGGGCTCTTCCACACCTTTCTCACTCGAGAACATTAACTGCTAAAGGCTCTGCTTCTTTCCCAGCATTTTCTTTCCCTGCCCTGGCACAAACTAGCTCCAGAAGCAGCAAGCATCCTTTTCAGCCCTTGTCCCCTGACTCCATAAGTTGGGCAGTGGGATGGATGATAGTCTTATCCCACCAAAGGCCATGCTGCAAGAGGCCTATGCAAGAGACAATCCCTCTGAGGGAATGAGCAGGGGTCCTTGTGCCTGGGGAGGCAATGGCACTGCAATGCAGACATCTGAGGGAAGCGAGTGGGACGTGCATGGCACAGCCAACAGCTTTATTCCTGCAGTAAGGCAAGACCCCAACAGCAAAGGCCAGCTCCTCTGTAAGCTCTGCTCCCCAGGTGATCATTGGGCAAGCAAAGCTAAGGCAGTGGTAGGTCTCATGCTATCAGGGAAACTGCCACCTTGCCAGTGGAGAAGCAGTACTGAGACTTTGCTCCCTTTGGGACCTTTGTAATAAGATGATGACAAGGGCTGAGGGCTACCCTTTGCTCAATTTCGGCATTAATCGGCTTTATCAAGTAGCAGTGCTCTGTGTAAGCTGCCGCTTTGGGCAGTCTTATCAAGGCTCTGGTAATGGTATATCTAATCTAAACCAATATGAAGTGGCGCTTGCATGTCTGTGGCTTGGAAGTCACAGTTTGGAGGCAGCCAGCCTCTAGGATACTACCACAGCTGTTCTAAAAAGAGAAAAAGCTGAGAAAAGTGCCATATTTCATCTCAGTGCTGTCTTGGTAATGCAGCACAATGAAAGCTTGTTGAAAACCAAGACAACCAAGAGTTCATGGCAGCAGCATGATTTTTTCCCACCCCATCCAAGCTTTCAAAGAATTGCAGCCATGTGACCTGCGGCAGAAACCTTTGTTCCTCAAGTCTGAAAATAATCAGACCAAAGATGTGAAAACTGGGCAGCAGACCAAGTTTCCAGGTACAGGCACAGCAGGAATAGAATCATAGAATCATAGAATCATAGAATCATCTGGGCCGGAAGGGACCTCCAAAGGCCATCTAGTCCGACCC